>CM042029.1:70309264-71542181 GCA_023525975.1 Smallanthus sonchifolius
ACAGGAGGAAACTCACCATGGTGTGAAAACCCCCTGGTCCACTTGGACACCCCTTTAATTTTTGTTACAAGTGGGACTTGAACTCAAGACCTCCCCATTTTTGATGAAATATTGAGTATACACTTTTACCATTAGATTAAGCTAGTGGTTGTAAATGAGTTGTATTTAAAATACCTTATATTGTGCGGTTTAGTTTTAAAAAAATTATTACTAAATAGCTTATAGAAATTCAGTTGAATTTCGCCCGGCTTTTATTTATTTATTTTTTTTTTGTTTTTACCCTTTGTATTATGTATAATATATTCTTTTAACCCGTTTAATTTTCTATTAACTTCGTTTTTCTTTATTAACTTGCATCCGTTAACTTTAAAAAAAAAAAAACATAGTGCGCGACTGTTTTTTTTGTCAACGTTCATATATAAATTTATTTGAAAATGGAGATATATTTAAAATTGAGTTTTTTTTATATCGAGTGTCATTACCGTTGTACTACTGTGACAAAGCACATATATTATGAGCGAGTTAGACGACCTGACACCTGTCAATATTAAAATGTGAAAAAAACTAAACAAACATTGTGTATTTATATTTTTATGAAGTATTAAATAATACAAGTTATTAAAAAATTAAATTATATTTTTATAGAAAAAATAAATTTTTTGTCATATTTTATAAATGAGTGAGAACCCGGAATCATAAGCTACAATTACTTTATTCTAAAAAAAGGTTTGCATTAGTTTTAAAATTTGTTTTGAAAACTATAATAATTTCAAGTTTTTTACTAGTTGTCTTATTGTGAATTGTGATTGTGTAGATGTTTCATGATATATTTAATATATATAGTGCATTGATTGTTGCTATTGTTTATATAGGTCCTTTTCTTTTACAATATAGTATTATTAAAATGAAAACTAGCTTACAAAGGAAACATAAGATAACAAGAAATTAAAACACTACAAGTAGACCAAACTATATTGTTCAATTTCCCCCTATTTTTATCCAAACCCTTTTCTAATAGGGGAATGTGTATCCTTAATACTATCATTCATCCGAACGTTAGGATGCATCTCATTCTCTTCGATAATGTAGTTGAGACTGTTACTGGTTCGAATATTGTTAGGTTTGATTTATTACGCGATGCATCATCAAATGCCAAATGTTATATGACTATCGACGTTATATCTTATATATTTATTTAGTTTTTACATCACTAATGGTTTAGGTAACATTCAAAGTTATTATGACATTGGTTTATTAATAACTAGGTTAAAATCCCGTGTGTTACACGGGTTAAATAAACGTGTTTTATATGGGTTGAATAAACCCGTGAAAGACAACAAACACTCGTCAAAATATGTCAGGAGATTTATTAATACAAAGATTAGCATTTTTTTTAAATATTATTAATAAAATATAGAAGTGTATTTAATAAGAGTGAGATGTATTTAATAAAATATAGAAATGTATTTAATAGGAGAGAGAGGCGGAAAAAATGATAAGAATGAACATGGTAATGACACATGACATTGAAAAACCTTTATTTATTATATAGTATAGATATAGATTAGTATTTTCTTTAAATATATATTAATATTAAAAGAAGTGCATTAAATAAGAGAGAGAGGCTGAAAAACAATAATCAGAATGAATATGGAGTCGACACGTGACACTAAAAACCTTTATTTATTATATAGTATAGATTCAGAGACAAACCACATAAAGACATATGGAGAGGAACCCCAAACAAGATAACAAATGTCTTGTCCCTAAAGAAATAAAGCCCTCATAACTTTATTTACTTCTATCAAACATTGAACTTCTTTCTTCCCAAAAAGCAACAAGTGTCTAATTTACAATCTAAAGTAAAAAAAAAGGTTAAAAGAAGAAGTTGGTTTCTTTACTTTTACTAGCTGGGTGGGGGGGGGGGGGGGGGGGTAGGGGGTAAGAGCATTCTCATCAGTTTTCGTATCCCCATCTCTATAATTACATTAAAAATCACTAACTTTTCTCTCTCATTTTCAATTAAATAATACTTTTTTATACATTTATCATTACCTTTTATCTCTCCTTCACTCACAATACTTTAAAAAAATATTAAAAAATTTATGCAGGTGAATAGTATTTTCCCCAAATATATAAAAAAATTATATATTTTCTCTGTTATCCACTCACAACCACTTTAAACCACAAAAGAACCTCACTCACAAATATACGGAGATGTAAAGCATGACATTTAGATTTGGAGCCAAGATTTTTGGTTTGGGCATCAATTCCAAACACATACCTAACTTAACTTGTTTAATCATATCAATCTGCACATGATTCCTATTCTTGTCATCTGTTTATGTAGATTCCAGAAGAATTATTTTACAAGAATTTATTCTATATAATAATACTTGTAAAATAAAATATAATAATTAATGTGTCAATATCTACATGTAATTTTTAATATTATTGGAAGATAATAAATTAACAGTAGTCTATTTATACAAAAAAAATAAAAATAATGCTATTTAATAAGGAGTTTGAAAATATAGATTATGAAGATTTGATGGTATATGTATGGCCAAGATTTGTTATTAAGTGTGGGTGTAATTGAATGTATTTGTGTAGACCCACCCAATACATCACCAAGTGTATTATATATGTATATATAATTTTATGCCAATTTAAATTAAAAAAGAAGAAGCATATTCGGTTGTTATTATTAGCAGTTGAAAGAAGACTAAAAAAAATAATTGAGAAATTATAGTGGCCCTATATCAAACGCTAAATCTACGAATCTTGAATTCGAAATTCAAAAAATTTAGATAAACAAATCTCAGTACATTCAAGTATTTAAATCTTACGTTGTGTTCTCAAGATTACTCAAGGAAAGAAAATAAAAGAAGGGATTCCTTCCCCTTCTTTTCATTTATCTTTTTTTCCCTTACTTTTTTTTTTCTCTTCAAATCTTTTCAATTTAAAATGATGGAAATAAAGCTATTTTTCTCTTCACTTCTTTTCATTTACCTTCTTAAAAAAAACTAGGGAACACCCTTCCTTCAATTTCTTTTCTTTTCCCCCTTAAAAAAACTCTGGAACATGAGTTTATTTTCCCTTCCTTTCTTTTCCCTCTTTAAATGAAACTCGGGAACACAATGCATTAGTTTTTTTTGTTTGGGTTTTTACTATATTTCTTGAATTTGGGGATTTGGAGTTTATAAATTTTGTTTTTTCACCGTTCACCCCGTGTGTACTACACGGGGTCTAAGCTATATATATATATATATGGGAAGGTTACGCTAAGAAGTGGTTTTTCGCTAAGAAACGCTAAGAAGTGGGTCAAACGAACTCCGATTGAGCTCATTCGAGCGGCGTTGGAACCGTCTCATCGAACTCTAATCCGGACCCAAAAACCTAAACCCCTCCACCCGCACCCCCAAAAATCTAAACCCCCCCTCCAACCCCACCCCGAAAAGCCTAAAACCACCACCCCCACCCCCCAAAAACCTAAACCCCCCCCCACCCCCCCCCCCAAACCTAAACCCACCCCCACCCACCCCCAAAAACCTAAACCCCCACCCCAAAAAAAAACCTAAACCCTAAAATCTAAACCTTAAAAGCTAAACCCTAAGGCTTAACCCTAAAATTCAACGCTAAGATCTAAACCCTAAAAGCTAAGATGGTAAAGTTCGACGATACGGTTCCAACGCCGCTTGAATGAGCTCAATCCGAGTTCGTTTGATATCGTTTCTTAATGTTTTTGTCACTTCTTAGAGTTCTTAGCCGAAAACAACTTCTTATTTGATCCTCCCCTATATATATATATATATATAATTTTATGCGAATTTAAATTTCAAAAAAAAGAAGCATATTCGGTTGTTATTATTAGCAGTTGAAAGAAGACTAGAAGAGCATATTTTGATACGAAAATAATCCAACATGTTGTGTTGTGTTTGAAATTATATGTATAATCCGTTTAATAGATGACACGTTTTTTACTTTTAGTAAAATAAAAAGCTCAATCCGTCAACCTGATTAAAATTATAGTTAAAATATTTTAAAAGTATATAGTTCGTTTACATCTCGCTAACATGTTCACTACTTATTTACAGCTTGATTACAATTCGTCAACCTCGTTTAGATAAATGTGTTACATGTGACGTTTTTGGCTCCTAGTTATGTATATGAATGAATAGTTGATTATAGATGTTGTGGGTCAAAAGGTGAAGAAGCTATGATGTGAGTAATGGCTTTAATGGGTAGTGCTTGCTGCCGCCTGAAAAGAAGGTAAAGTTGACAACCACCCAATATTCTTATTTCAAAAATAAAAACAAATACAAGTTGTATCTTCCATCCTACAAAAGGTAATCAACTATATATTACATGTGGTATTCATCCAAAGCAAGGAACTAGAAGTTAGTGACCGTTGACCAGGTCAAACCGACTCCTCTCCTTTTCTTTTAGACCATCTGTAGTGGGCTCATGCCCGGTGACACCTCAGCACTAAAGGGCGTGATACACCGTCCCAAGGGGTGTTGGCGTGAAGCCACTTACGGACACAAGGCAGAAAAATGTGTGTTATGTATGTATATGTATAAATAGATTGTGAAACCACTACAGACCGTAGTGATTGTGTTTAGTGATTACCGTTCTGGTGATGTGACAGGACGTGGATCATTTTTTAGTGATTCCACATAGTTAGTCCCCGACTCGTGTATCTTGGGTTAGTTAGGTAGGTAACGATATGGAATCGCATGCTAACGAATGTCTACTTAGTTGCATAGACAACATTGTATGGTCCTCAAATTATATACGGGTGGAAATAGAATATTCGATCTTTTTGTTTCTTTTGGTGGTTGAGTTTTGGTTCTTGATTGGAAGGAGAGGGAATAGTTATAAAAGTAAAATAATCTTCTTTGGCATACACGAAACAAAGAGAAGATGGATGTCCATCTACTTAGTAGTTAATCTTCTTTGGTAACATTAACGTGACTAAACAAAAAAGAAACGTTGTTAAATTTTTTTTCCCCGCGCTCCACGGCAGGAGACGAACCTTAAACGATTGAGGCGGTAACATTAAGGTGGCTAGTTCATTCTACCACCATCTCCTATAACGGAATCCCACACAAACACCAACCACCCTCCCTCTCAACCATAACACTTTCTGCCTTCGATTAGCATTTTTTGCTCGAACATAAGAAGTCATTTAGGTGTCAATGTCCCATGTAATGGTAATTGCGCTAATTAATTGACTTTAATGGGACGCATTAGTGAGTTATTTTAGGTTACATCGAATCATATTAGGTTGTAACAAACAATCGGGATATAAATGACCCGTGTATGATGATAAGTACACAAATGGTATGTTAATGGGTCTTGTCATGTGTTAGTAAGTTGTTTTAAGTTACATCAAGTCACATTGGGTCATAACAAGTCACCGATGTATCAATGACCCGTGCATGATTATAAGTACACTAATAGGTCGTTGAAACATAATGACCATGTACAAAAACCGACGTACATTATCGTACCTAAATTTAATTCCATGACCACAATTAGGGGTATGCAAAAAAAATCAAAAACCGAAGAAAACCGAATTCCGAATCATATCTGTAACCGAAAAAAACCGAACTAAATTGTGAATTTGGTTTTCGGTTTGGTTATTAACCGTATCCGAATTGCGAATTCGGTTTTTGGTTCGGTTAACGGATATACCTTTTTTGAATTTGGTTTATTCGGTTTGTTTGGTTAGACATATTTCCAATTTGGTTCGGTTTATTCGATTTATTTGGTTTATTAGGATATACTTTCCTTTTGAAATCGGTTTATTCGTTTGAATTTGGTTCGGTTAGAAAAATTCCCAATTCGGTTCGGTTAACGGATAAGGGTTAAAAAAAATCAAAACCGAATAAACCAAATCGAATAAATCGAACAAACCGTTAACCGAACCGATGAACACCCTAACCACAGTTTCAACAAGCTAGTTACCACCACATTAACTCATATAAGAGTATCGACATCACATTTGCATATTTAAGTTTCGAAACCACCAATTCCAACAAACAATAGGTTTTATGGAGTATGTATAGCTATTTAACGAGTGTACATCCAGGGAGGTTTAAGGCATCATTATAGTAACTCTTTACCACATATTACCTACGAATAAAACGTTGGTGAACTTTTTAACTGACACAACTGCAAAGTCTAGCATGGAGTCTAGTATGAAATCTTATATTCAGTATTACCAATGGATTATCCATTAGAAAATATTCTCACCAACAACACCTGAAAAGCCTAGGACGAAATCTTATCCTTACGTGTGATAACTATTTTTTAGGATTTTTGAACCTCCATAAATTCGATTTTGTCATTCTATCCCTTAAACTCTTTACATACATTGCATATTTATAATCTCGAGTTTTAAACAAGTAGTACTCCATACTTAATCAAGTTTTAAACAAAAAAGTCAAATTTAAACTAATAATCTAAAATGATTATGAGGTTAAACAACATGGATTAAAAAAGAAAAGTTTACTCTATTAATTAATTAGAGCAAACCCTAACCCAAATCCATAGATTGTATTTACACATCTACATGTTATTTAATGACAAACTTTAACAAAAGTAAAAAAAAAAAAATTAGTGACATACATAGGGACCGAATTGCAATTAGGCAATTGTGATGTAGTAGCTTTGGTTTTTGGCTGATTGTGTGCATGAGGATGTTCATGTTATGCACACACACTCCACATCCACACAACTCCATCTCCTCCCCATATTTTCACACCCCATTTTCTTCATCATTCACATACTTTAAATCAAGATTTCCATACACTCTCATTAATTAATTAATTAATTGATTGATTAATGACGACCCACATGATGATGATGATGATGATTCAGTCAGGAGGAGGAGTGATGAGTGGCAATGTATCCCCATCTTCCAGTAAGATCTTTGGCCGGAATATTCTTTTAAAGAAGCCCATTGCCACCGTCAGTCACCGGAAAACATCTCATGTCAACATCACCCACCCAAGAACAAGAACAACAAATGTTGTTTGCCCCAAAGCTGTTTCTGACTCTAGCTATTCTCAAACATGTCTGGATCCTGATGCCAGCCACGTATGCATCTCTCACTCTCACACACACATATACGCACACAGATGTTAAATCACCATAAATGTACATTTTACCAATTTTTTTGTCGAAATATGCATTGACTTTTAGCCATCTCAAAAGTAAACATACCCGACAACAACCGATCAGAAAACGCCACATAAGCCTAGCCGGTTGAAATCTAGCCTCCAGGCTGAAACCTAACGTTACAATGACGGTTTTTTATTGGTTTAGATTCGGTTTTTTTAACCCCATTGTACTTTTTTTGCGAAAATATACATTGACTTTTGGGCTGCAGGCCTACATGACGGTTTTTTTTATGGTTTAGATTGGTTTTTGGTAGGCCTCATTGTACTTTTCCAAGTTATTTGTGCCCGCTAAATTCAAGCCCTCTTGTCCGGCTTAAGGAAGGTGGCTTTATCTGATTAGTTGATTTTGGATATGTCGACCAATCTGAAAACGTCACGTAAGCTTAGCAGGTTGAAATCTAGCCTCCAGGCCACATGGTAATTTTTTATTGGTTTGGATTGGTTTTCTATGGAGGCCATTGTATTTTTCCGATTTATTTGTGTTGGCTAAATTCAAGCCCCCTTATCCAGCTTAGCTAAGGTGGCGTTATCTGATTGGTTGGTTTTCAGAAAACATCACATAAGCTTAGTAGGCTGAAAGTAGCATCTAGGCTGAAATCTAGCCTGCATGCTACGTGATGGTTTTTTATTGGTTTAGTTTGGCTTTTTGATGGACCCTACTGTACTTTTCCAAGTTCATTGTACCTGCTAAAGCCTCTTTAGCTGGCTTAGCTAAAGTGGCGTTATCAAATTGGTTGATTTTATATATGTTTATTTTTTAAAAGGCTGAATGTCAATGTATATTTTTGAAAAAAAATTGGTGAATATGTACATTTTGGTGATTTTCGCGATACAAAAACTAGTAGTTATGATCTTGATTGTTGGTTTGGATGTATGATTTGAATGTGTAGAGTGTTCTTGGAATCATTCTTGGTGGTGGAGCAGGGACCAGATTATACCCTCTCACAAAGAAAAGAGCTAAACCAGCTGTTCCATTGGGAGCTAATTACAGACTGATAGATATACCTGTCAGCAACTGTTTAAACAGCAATGTAAACAAGATATATGTTCTTACACAATTCAATTCTGCATCTCTTAACCGCCATCTTTCGCGCGCGTATGCAAGCAACATGGGTGGTTATAAAAATGAAGGCTTTGTTGAAGTTCTTGCAGCCCAACAAAGTCCCGAGAATCCGGACTGGTTTCAGGTAATTAACTGTCAACTGTGTCAGAAAGTGAGTTCAAACTCACCGAGTTAGCTCTTGTGTGTGTGCAGGGGAGGAACTTAATAGGGGCTAGAGGGGGCCTTGCGGCCCTATTTTTTTGCTTAAAAATATTTATTTCGGCTCACTACGTTTATTTCATATTAGTTACACTGTTTGGGTCCCTCCTAATCCAAATCAAAAACCCAAATTTGTTCCAATAATCCACAAAAAAATTAGATTTTCCCCACTTTTTTGCTCAGAGTTATTGATTTCGGCCCACTAGGTTTATTTCATATTAGTTATAGTGTTTGAGTCTCTCTTAATCCAGACCAAAAGCCAAATCTGTTCCACATATACACTAAAAAAATTGTTTTTTTTATGTGTAGTATTTTCGCGCCCCCCACACTCACAATTTAATTGTTCAAGTTCCGCCACTGTGTGTGTGATTAGGGTACAGCTGATGCTGTAAGGCAGTATCTATGGTTGCTTGAAGAGCAAAATGTGTTGGAGTTTCTGGTGCTTGCTGGTGATCATTTGTATAGAATGGACTATGAAAAGTTTATTCAAGCACACAGGGAAAATGATGCTGATATAACTGTGGCCGCACTGCCAATGGATGAGAAGCGCGCCACTGCGTTTGGTTTGATGAAAATTGATGAGGAAGGTAGGATAATTGAGTTTTCAGAAAAGCCCAAGGGAGACAAATTACAAGCAATGAAGGTATGAAGATAGTTGAATTTGAACCTTTAAGGGGTGACACAGTGGTAAACATCTACTGGTTTCCTGCCTTAACCCCTTGAAGGTTGCCACTTTGTCAGCTTAAGCTGGCAGGTATTGGTGGGCCCGTGAGTTTTTTCTAACGGGTTCTCATGGAATAGATAAAGATAGTCGAATTTGACTGTATCTTCTTTGAGTTAATGTTACTGATTAAAAATAATCACTTTTAGGTTGATACTACCATCCTCGGCCTCGATGATAAGCGAGCAAAAGAAATGCCGTTTATTGCAAGTATGGGCATATATGTTTTCAGTAAGAATGTTATGTTGGATTTGCTTAGAGAGAAGTTTCCAAAGGCGAATGACTTTGGAAGCGAAGTAATTCCAGGTGCAACTTCAATCGGTCTGCGAGTAAGTTCAGCTCATGTGGTTTCCCAAATTTTTATGGTATATTAGATTAGGGTGTGAATTTCTGACATAACACGGATCTTATACGAAATTTGTGAGTTTGGGTTTAGTCTAAACATAGTGGATCCGTTTCGGGTAGCTAAGTGTTTGGGTCAGTTTCAGGTCGAACCTGACAGTTTCCCCGGTTGACCCATTTAACCTCTTTATCTTTTTTAAAAGTTATGAAAAATGTGTTTTATGTCGTAACCTAGATATTTTATGTCAAAATTTAAAAGATAAAAAGATAAATGAGCAATCCGTTTTATTGTTCAAAACTTTTTTTATACAAAATTGTATTTTTGGTTGGAAATTTGTAATGAGAATATGCAAAAAAAAATAATTTCGGGCTAAACAGGCCGTGTTTGTGTTAACCCGCAAAAACACGTGTCATATTCAGGTTCATGTGTCTGCCACGATTTTCGGGTTCGTGTCACGTATGACCCGCTAACCCACGAACATGACCCATTTAATACCCCCATACAGCTGCACAAGTTACAGAACCAGTATTATTTTTTTTTAATTTTAAGAAGATTTTTTATTTGTTATAGGTGCAAGCATATCTCTATGATGGTTACTGGGAAGACATTGGTACCATTGAAGCTTTCTATCATGCAAATCTGGGAATCACCAAGAAACCAGTACCAGATTTCAGGTCAGTTTCTGACCCTTTTTTGTTATACAAATTACCAGAAAATTTGTTAACTTGTAGCATAAAGAAAAATGTGTTATTAATCGGTTTGCAGTTTCTACGATCGGTCGGCTCCAATATATACGCAACCGCGATACTTACCACCTTCAAAGATGTTGAATGCTGATGTTACAAACAGTGTCATTGGTGAGGGTTGCGTAATCAAGGTACTTATATAGTTATATCTTTTGTAAACCTAGTTACTAGAATCTTTTAGGGTTTAGGGTGTAAGATCTTTTTTAATCGGGTCGAATTATTATTTGCACCACAGAACTGTAAGATTCATCATTCGGTGATTGGCCTTCGGTCGTGCATCTCCGAGGGTGCGATTATTGAAGACACTTTGCTCATGGGAGCTGACTACTATGAGGTAGCTAACTTCTTATAGAAATATAGTAGTTTCTTTCTCTGGGTGGTAATTCCGGACGGGACACGAAAATAATTTGGTTTGGGCTGTCGTATCTAACCCAATTAATAAACGGGTTGTGTTCAGATTGACCTGTTTAGCCCATTTAATTAAACAGGTTGGCCCGTCAACCCGTTTATGACCCGTTTAACCATTTGTTGCATCTCACCAACAAGACATTTACAACTTGATTACTATCCGTCAACCTGTGTGACACGTTTAGATAAATGGGTTAAACGGGTCATGTTTGAGTAACACGATTTTAGGTGTGTCCAGATTATAGTTAATGTTTTTGACATATAAATATACGATACGTGTTTATATGGAGCAGACTGATGCAGACAGAAGACTGTTGGCGGCAAAGGGTGGTGTACCGATAGGCATTGGAAAGAATACACACATCAAGAGGGCGATAATAGACAAAAATGCGCGAATTGGAGATGATGTGAAGGTAAACAATCGGTTATATACAGTTATCATCATCAAGTAGAACAGTTAGAACTGATACGATATGTATTTTTGAACTTGCAGATTATAAACATTGATAATGTTGAAGAAACAGCAAGGGAGACAGACGGTTACTTCATTAAGAGCGGCATCGTGACAGTGATCAAAGATGCATTGATTCCAAGTGGCAGAATAATCTGAGATATCGTGTCGTTCACTTGTTATCGAGGGATCCTTTCGTTCATGATACTTGTTTTTTACGTGTTATTTCTTTAAGGTCAACGGGTTTGAACCCGATTGTACAAAGGATTAAGCTCTCATGACCCATTATCTTTTATTTGAGCGAGCTATCTCAACCATTGATCAAGAGGCAACTGCGATCTAAGCCATTGATTGTATGTTAACTTCCATTGCGCACGTATAAATAACAAATGAATGGACTGGTTACACACATCAAACACATACTTTCACAGCATGAATCTACTGCTCCTTTACAACAAAATCAACATAATGTGTGGTTGGATTCTCTATTAACCACGGGCCAGGTTGAGTTAAGAGGAAACTAACCATCAACATTATGAACAATCAAAGAATATATACTACTTATTGACCCGATTAAACCGATATACTTCTTTTATGTCTACTCATGGACTCATATTGCAATCCCGCAAATATGTCTGATCATATTCCACAAACCGGTTCCAGTAGCCTCTAAACTTGGGTATCCCTATCTCGAGCCATGGTTTCAAATTCCCGTTGTAGTGAATCACTGCTGCTCTTTCAATCTCCTTCTGGCTCACACTCGGGTTGTACCCGAGTCCAAGAACATGCCATGACTTTTCCAACGGGTATACCCGTTTCCAGAACGTTATCAAGCCAGGTGGCAAGGTCCCGAGCTTCCAAAGTTGTCTTTCGTGATTCTGGATCCAAACATGTAACAAATGATCACGAAACTGTCTAAGATTTTAGCACTTGAATTTGATTAATGAAGAACTTACCAAATTTTGCCATGAGTGGTAAACCTCTGTAATGTTTTGTTTCTTCCATTCTTCCAAATCAAATATGTTCATTCCATACGCCCATCCACACGCACGCGGGTCAAAATTTTTAGCTATAATGGGGTTTGAGAAGTTGAGGTAGCGGTCAAACCGATGGAAGTTTTCCCCACACGTCTCAACCGCACCATTCACCTTGCCTTTCAGATCAATAGACCAAAGACCACTTAAATCCTTCTGAACCACTATATCATCATCCAAGAACACCACTTTACTCAGCTTTGGAAATATCTCAGGAAGGTAAAACCGAAGATGATTCATCATTGACAGATACTTCGGGTTGCGGAACTTCAGATTTGAATCAGACTCGGCCCCCTTGTGTGTTTTGAAATAATAATCGATCATGTTTTGAGAAGCCAGCTGTTTAAGAACCGGGCTATAACTTGCATTCAGCCATGTAAACTCATCAATGTTCTGAACTTGTATTATAGCCTTCCCGGGTGCGTTTGCAAGAAACCACATCCTCATTGCAGCATAATTCAGCTTGTCGGTAACAATATGGAACACATGTTTTGAAGGATCCTGCCATGCTTAAATGTTAACAATAACAACTTTTGAAATACCTATAGAAAATTGAAGAACATAAGCAATCACCTTGGCACTTGTAACAGTTGAATTGACAACCACTGCTGTAGCTAACACGTTATCCGAAAACAATGCATAGTGGAACAGGGTGGGGTCATCAAGATTTTCTTGATTTGGGAATTGTTGTGAAGAAGAATTTAAAGAATAGTATTCGGTCGTTAGGCGTAAGGGAAGACAATGGAGACCCTTGGGAACAGTTTTGGCAGTTAAGTGAGTCAAAAACAAGGCTTGTTTCTGATGGACACGTAGTTGTTCTTCTGTTGAGTGAATAATTGCACGAAGTTTTTTTACAACGCCCGTGCAATCATCATGTAATTGCTTTCCTTTTGCCAATGTTTGATCCATTGCCTTCAGCTTGTCATAGGCACTGAATTGATAGCAAGATAACAAAATATTATAATGCATATATAAAATCTTTAAAGAAGCAAAAATTACTATAGCTAACTATTCATTTAGACACTGGATTTATAGCATCATAACTAAATACTATAATGCAGAAATTAAAAGGGATAACTCCATATATCCGCTCAAAACTTGGTATAATATCATATTTACCCAACAAAAAAATCATAATGGCAAATATACTGATTTTTAAATGTATGGCATTTATACCCTTAAAACTTGAATTAGACCATGAGAGTTTGGAGTGGAAGGAGAAAGACGAGTAATGGTCATACTATTATACTCAAATTATATATGGTATTTGATGAAATGGGTAAATACGAAATTTAAAGTATTTTGAATGGGTATATTTGATATTAATTTTTTCGGTTGGGTATATACGATATTATGCAAGTTTTTATAGGTATAACTATATATGAAATTGACCCAAATAAAAATGCAAAAATTACTATAGCTAACGATTCATTTATGATAGAGTTAAAAAAAATCTTACTTCTTTGGTAAATCTGCATCTTTAGTTGCATCACCAAGTGCTCTTTGAACTTCCTTCATACGTAACCGAAGTTCTCTACTAAATTGAGCATTTGTTCGTGTTGCTGAAAGGGAAAGGTAAACTCTTCCCCTAATTAACTGATCCTTGAGATACCGGACACGAGTATCTACTAAAACATGTTCATTCGGTTTATCACTTTTGGTTTTTGCAGGTTCCCTTTTACCGGCTTTCTGAACCTCTTGTTTGGTTTCCTAAAACATTTAACATGAATTAAGTCTACATGTGAAGCTAAATCTAGGGTTCATGGATCAAATAGAATGTATAGGCCTTTATAATCAACATAATGGAAACCAAATCTTGGAGTTACATTCAAATCAACCATTTAAATAGTTGCTTTATTAACATAAGATTATAATTCAATAACGAACATGATCATAATTCATAATACCAATATACCATCTTAGGTATGTAATCATGTGCAATTTAATCAAAAATTTATGCCATATTATGGCTTATTTATGATACAACTCATGAACAACTAATACAATGATTGACAAGTCACAATAAACAAGAAAGTGACAGCACAGCTAAATTTCAATAAAAATAACTAAATTACTTACAGATTGAGTGGCTGATGATGAATGCTCAGGCAGCTTAACCACCTCCAATTTCTTCACATTTTCATTGTTTTCAGCTGATTCCAGTCTGTTTTGATCTCGAGTAACTTGCTTGATGATGTTGTCTTCTTGAGAAGAAACAATGGTGTCAACTCCCTCGGGTTCTGATCAAATTTCAGGTCAAAATTGCCATAAAAATCAATCATAAAAAGGAAATTAGGTTTAGGTATAAACCTTCATTAAGCTGCCTGGTTTTCCTGGAGCTTTCACCATCAACATGCTGAACAGATCTAGTCAAATTCTCCATATAAACATCACCAAAAGGTTCCTTTAGGGTTTCAGACAACTCCTGAAAACAATAATCAACTTAATTACATATATACCGACTCATAACCTAAATTAGTGACGCTACACACCTCAGGAAGCAAATTTAGGGTTCGGAAATCTCGATTCAACGACTGAAACCAAAAACACACAAATCAATCGAAAAAATCAAAATCAACAAATTCGATTGTAAAAAGGTGAATCGTAATTACAAGTGTTGAAGGCTCCTGAATGAATTCATACGAAGCTGCAATAACAATTACACAGATTAATTAGACCGTAACAGATTTGACGATCTTTAATTTTGTATCGAAGATCTAGCGATTAAGAACAGTTAGAACAGTTACAGAAGGTAGTGAGCTTGTCGGTGTATAGAACAATGGGAGCGAGAACCGTGAGGAAAAGCAAC
Organism: Smallanthus sonchifolius; assembly: GCA_023525975.1. Taxonomy (NCBI): domain Eukaryota; kingdom Viridiplantae; phylum Streptophyta; class Magnoliopsida; order Asterales; family Asteraceae; genus Smallanthus; species Smallanthus sonchifolius. The sequence continues at coordinate 70,324,228 of CM042029.1, forward strand.
GCCAGCACTGGCTTTCTGAGCCACAACTTCATCTTCTTCTAAAAGCGGAAAATTAAGAGCTGAGATTCGATGTTAAACCCTAGTAGATCGAGATACTCATTCTTGTAGTGGATTTAAACAGCTCAGAATTTGAAGGAATGAAATAGCAGTTGCAGGTTAAATGATTTTGAAGATATAGAAAGGGGAAGATGACGACGGGAATTGCGAGATTGTCGGCGATTATGTTTGGATGGTACTCGTTGTTCAATTTCAATATATATTATTTTATATAAAAATATATAAATATAAATAAGGTAATTTGGTTTATAAGAATACTTTAGTAGCCAGTGGCTTTTAAAAAATTTGTTTAACATGAATAGGTATGTTAAATCGATGTTTTCAAAACAGGCCCGGTTGGGTCAGCCGGTCAGGATTTATATACGTAACTGGTTTGATTCTAGATAGTTGAACTGTTTTTATTTGAACCAGTCAGTTACTTTTCGTTTCGTTGATCCAGGTGGACTAGACTGGATTTGAAACTTTTTTTATATTTGTAATTTTTTCCTCTTCAAAATCTTATTTTCTAAATAATTTATTATTTCAAGTTAAATATTTTATTTATTTAAACTTTCAAATATCATTAAAGTTACAAATTCGTGTCGAAATAAAAACAATATTTTTTATACTTTGTATCTGTGTACATAGTTTTAATTTTTTATTATTTATAACATCATCTAGTTTTTAAATCTGGTTTGACTAGTGGACCTTTAAAACGACCGGTCCAGTTCTATAAACATTAGTGTTTAAATTTTACAACAAAAGTGAATCTTTTGATGTACTTTTATAGCATGATATATTATTAAAATTAATAGAGTATAAATGTTTATTTAAGCAAAAGCTTAATAATAAATTTTTATTAACATGATAATAAGATTGTTAAAAGTTTTTAAGTTTATGAATATATCCCTGACGTTAATTGTAAAACTATACTAAAAGCATGATTCCTTACTGAGCCTTCTGGTTGAGTGTTAGTCTCATGAATTTTTCAGATGGGAGATCATATGTTCGAGTCTCGCTTGGGACAAAACGTTCCGGGTTGAGCCAGAGAGTTTTCCTAATTGTGGGTTTCCTTTTAGGTGGTGTAGTGTCGGGTCACCTCGCTTCTGTTCTTCGCTCCTGAAAGTGTGATCCGTTTGCTAGGGTGATCACATGTGTCCGAGCCTTTGCTATTAAAAAAACATGATTCCTTACAACGGTTCGTACTCCTTCAATGGCGTTAATTGTGATGCTTGACTAGGCAAGACATCTATGTCATTACATAGTGGTTAAGTTGTCACTTGTTTATGGAAAGGCACACTAATACACGGGTCAATAGATCTTAATTATATTTGTAAATATGACCAGAAAGTGTAAACATACTCTATTAGAGGAGACCTAATTGAAAATTAATATGCGTTAGACAGGGCCGGAGATGATCATCGGCGAGAAGGGCGACCGCCAGGGCCCGCTCTCATGAAAGGGCCCAAAATTTTTAATAATTTTATATATATTATATATATAATTTTTTAAAACTATTACATTATATCATTTTTAATTTTTTTTGTCTTAATAAAGAATTTTTTATTTAAAATTTGTAGCATTGGGGGCCCATTTTTCTATATCGCCCCGGCCCCTAAATCCTTAGTTACGGCCCTGGCATTAGAAATGTCTCACTTCAGAAAATTCTAAGCTAAGCTAAACGAAGAGGTAGTAGCACGTCACATATACTAATCATACATGCAAACTTCAAATGTATGTTAGAGGTGAGTTCAATGTTTAAAAAACCTAGGTATAAGTCAAAAACATCAAAATTTGTAGTCTTATTAGTGGGATGGTACTTAAATTTGAACCTGATGGAAATACCTAAAACTCGAGATATCTGGGACGGGTATGGGGTCGGGTAAATGGGTATGTGATTATTTTTTTATTTTTTTTCACGGGTATATTATACCCGTTTTGTAAGACCCCAACCCGGTCATCCTACAGTCGGTTTTCATAACGGGTCATTTGCATTTAAAACATATTTATTGTAAATCAAAATACAGCGGAAGTCTTCCTAAAAACATTTATAACCATTTAATATTATTATGTTCACTTTACGAATGCATGCACACCGATCCGAGTGACACGCTCCCAATCCAAGATACGTCGGTACACCGCTTACCTGCAAAATAATCTATCGCACAGACAAAGTCAGCGACGCTGAGTGAGTTCTAATAGTTTAATTTGAACGAAAACCATCAAGTCATATTCATTAGTTTAATCCACTCCGGACTCTCCAGTCCTTACAAAATAGTTTTATGATTTATTAACGAATAGTTAACCCCCTGTCATCCCACGACATCCCATAACTGTCCATCGCTCGGGACTCAACCCGTGCCAATAATAATTAATAATAATAATAATAGTAGTAATGGTAACAACATTACCATCTAGTTGACATAGACTTATTTTACTATACAAGCCACCGCTATCAAAGAACACGTACTAACTCCACCCTTGGATAACACAACGTACTCTAGACATTAACATACCCGGCCTTAATCAAGGCGCTCACAATTAACTGACACGACACTTAAACACGTCACGTCACAAATGTTGACTCAACGGTCCTTCTAACTCTACATACTGCAATAATAACATCTACACGTCACACTAACATTACCACATCAATGTCATCACATAAATATCATCACATGCATAATAATTATAACTCTATGTTCGCATGCAATTCAACACCACATAAATATACTCGTAAACACATACCTCGTCACTGCAGCCTCGTCAGGGCGATCGACGCACCCTGAGCTCATCGTTAACCTGCTAAATAAATGTTCCCGTTGGTGACTTCCCGAAGGACCTCATCCTTCACAAATCCCGTTTGCCGTGTCATACGGACACAGAGCAAACACGTCACACAAATATAAACACATAATATAATACATCATATACGCGACACGTTATCTACACCCGTACCTCACACATGACACTACAACAATAAATATATATATCCACATAAAGTCATAAGCTTTTAGCTTAAAGCCCGACTTCCCTTAATCAACACTTAATACGTCACACATTCGTACTCGTATCTCTAACAATCACAATTCCCATGGATACACTATAGACTCGACGACTCTTTGATAATCATTTTATTTCAAAAACACATCGGATTAGTACTCGACACCCTTAACACGTTTAATAGATGTAACTTGTCTCTTACGCATGTATGATAGCCTCAAAAATATTAAAAACATTTAAAGAAGTGGGGGATTAGAAACTTACTAGTGTGACGATCCCCGCAAGCACTGCAACGTTTCCTCGTATGTTAACGTGTTATCACACAGTCAGTGCTCATTCCAATCACGTGTCGTTTCTATATGGATATAAACGACTCCTCTTGATCCGGGTTATCCTGAACCCGTTTAGAATTCGTATGCATGCATATTTTTTGAGCCATGCAACGCGTTAGCCTCGTAGGTTACACATACCCGAGTCGAGACCCCCCCCATGCACGTCCAACACTCAACATGCAAGCCTCACGATTACAAAACCCTAATCGGGTGTAACTCTGCCCCTTATCTCTCTCGTTCACCACCGTGAACCACCACCCTCGCACATCGCCACCACCGCACCTCACCACCGAGTTCCCCTTTTTCATGAAAACACCATGACCACCTTCGCCTGCTGCCTGCCGTCGTGGAGCACCACCACCCACTCCCGCCTACGGCTCCCGCATCCTCCGAAGTCACCACCTTCCCTGTCTAAACCCCTAATCCGGCTACTGCCACCGCACATCACTAACACCAACACCATCGTATCACCCCCACCTTCACCCGAAACCACCGTCACGGCCGGCCACCCTCCTCCCGTCTCCTTCGACACCAACTGTGACCATAGTCACAAAAGCCTTTTCGGGTTCTCATGCCAACCGAAAACAGAATCAAAAGAACAAGATAAGAGGTTACCTGAGTGTGTGGTGAAGTCTCCTCCGCTTGACGCCGTCGTCCGCTTCCGTCCGGTTACTCCTCGCTGTCGACTCTTCCTCCCGTCGCTCTCTCGGTTGCTGCGCGACACCCCCTAGGCCGAATGGCCTAGGGTTTCTCCTTAAAATGGCTTATAAACCTCGCGCCCGATTTCCATACGGGCCCCCGAGGTTCCGCACTTGCGCGCTTCGATCTTAATTTAAACATAGCAATGCTGGCTAGGCTCGATATGACTCGTCGATGAACAATTCACGTGTTAACCATGCTACATACCCGCTTAATAAAGATTCGGGTCACTGCCGACCCGAACCGTTAGCTTTCGAGAATTTGGGATATTACACGTTTACCCGACCTGATATAGCATACTCGTTTACCTGATTATATACCTGAAATAATTTCATTTTTTATTTATTTTAATCATATTATATATTTAATTTTATTTAACTATTTTAAAAAAATATAATGAAAAGTCAGCCCCTTACTTTTCCTCATATTTTACCAGGGCTTGACATGTCGTGAATCCTCTTGAAAAAGAGGGGTTCCTTCAGGAACACGTACACAGGTGGTGCATGGTTGTTGTCAGCTCGTGCCATAAGGTGTTGGGTTAAGTCCCGCACCGAGCAAAACCCTCGTGTTTAGTTGTCATCATTGACTTTGGAACCCTGAACAGATTGCCGCTAATTCCCTTTTTCCCCCCACTGTCCATCTCCGACGGTCGAAGAAAGAGACGATACTCTACTTTTGCCTTTGAACCCTAGCTTTCGAATACCGCTGCACCAGGCACTTCTTGCTTTAGGTATTATATACGCAACAATTGTTATATTGTATTCGACTTCTTGTCGATGTTACTTTGTGTTTTTGTTCTATTCTACTTGATGTAACCGATAGATCCCCGACGGGTATATCCAACGGGTATTTTTATGAAACTAACGGGTATACCCGATTACCCACGGGTATTCCTGACACCTGACGGGTTTTGGGGTCGTGTGTGGGATACACTTTTATAATCGGATATAAGGTTGAGATTACTCAAACTCGTCCCGTTGTCATCCCTAGTTATTTGTATCTTGTGTTACATACATGGTCGCTCAAAATTTTGATTACAAGATTATAGCATGTTACAACATGCCATTACATATTTACATTGACATGTCTAAGGATTAAACTTTATTATTATGTGAGTGAATAAAGGTGTCATTAGTCATGAGTGCTTATGATGATCCCAACTATGATATTGCTTTATGAATGTTTAGTTGCGATTATGGTGTTGCGATGATGCTTACACATTTGCAAAACCAGCCACACGTTAAAAACGTTTGATTTATAGTCTTACTTATATCTTGTGTGGTTACATTCTAAAAGTACTTGCCCGGCTAAGCGTGGACCATACTGATGGTTCGTGCAAGTGTTTACTTGGTAGAACGAAAAATGATGGTTTACTTATTCGCTCCTTCACTTAGTTGATGTGTCAGTAGGTATTCATTCACATCCGTTCTTCAATGCACACATGGTAACACGTATGTTGCAATCAGACAAGAAACGACCATCCCCAAAGGTAAATGATAAAAAAAAGATATAAAATAATACAGAAGTATGATATGCTTAAGGGTTGACTTTCTAAAAAGAACTAGAATTTAATCCCGCGTGCTGCGGCGGACGGGAACGTGATCGGTTTCGATTCACTCACCATAGCAAACGAAAGAGAAAACCCAAAAAATATGGTCGTAACATACCCAAAAACGTGTTTGGTTCGTTATAGAATTTTACTTGGATAGTAAAAGAGAAAAACCTAGCGTTAGCTATGTGTGGGATTATACTGGGTACGTTTGGTTTGGTTTGGTTTGGTTTGTTAAATTTAAGTGGATTAATAAAAGAAAAAGGAAACAAAAAAAAAAATGAAAACAGAAAAGTATGACGGTTACAAATAATTATAGTTTGGTGGCTTTTCTACATCGTGTTACAACATTACATCACTTAGTTTTACAAATGACGTTTGGTTTTGTACTTGGTGGATGTGCATTTCACAACTGACGAATGACCTTAAAGAGACCCTGTGAGATGAGGAAACGAACATGGATGCTTTGTGTTTGTGTTTGTAACAATTTACTAACACTAGGTAGTTGGGAACTTTCACTAATTATATCGTAAAAGAATGTTCTATTTTTCTAAAAGAAAACACGGGTGATACGGAACAACCACAACACCATATTCTCTAAGACTATGTGTATTGGTTTAAATAAAAATGTGAAAAAGTTCATGCCACGCCAGTGCCATGTAGGCAATAGGGCTTTAACTAAGTAAACTCTCAAACGTGTGTAGTGGTTTAACTAAAAACACAATTATTTTTAGTTTTTTTATATATAAAAATGTGAGTAATGCTTTTATTGGTTTAATTTTGAGTTGGCCGCACACCCCAACCCTTCACGTCCGTTAAAGCCACGACGCCCCTCCTTGACGGTTGCGTAGTGGTGTTTAACGTCATATTTGACTGATGTGTAAGTGGGTAATGCCCCCACTACGCATCTTACACATCTAATAAATGAAAATCTATTCAGGACACGTGTAACTCTCTGATTACTCATTTTCTTTATTTTCTCGCCTCCCTCTCCTATTAAATATTAGATTTTCTATTTCTCTCTTTTATTAAATAATAATCTTTATATTAATAAATCTAATTACGAATACTTATTATTTAATTATAAATAGTTATTATATAATCAATCAAATGAACTTAATATGAATTAACATTTATCAATTAAATTAAAATATTAATACTCAGTTGAAAAAAAATGTTTTAAAAACTAATTTAACATACTTTAAATTAAAATATTAATACATGTTTTAAAAATATATTTTGACAAATGTGTTTGTTAACAAATTACATTATATTTTATTCAACCGATGTAATATAATGGTTTATTTAACCCGTGTATTACACGGGTTTTTAAAAATATAAATTTTTTATTACTAAATATATAACATTTTATTTATTTAACCCGTGTAATACACAGGATTTTAACCTAGTGGTCTAATATGTTGTATTAAACGTCTCATCTCTTCTTTACAATTATAGGTTAGATATAAGAAATAACCAAATTATAAGAAAGGATTAAAAACAATTGAGTGAGTAACGTGAGAAAACCTTAAAAGAAAATTTTCAAGCATATTTATTACGCTTGTTGAATAATACATAGGACAATTAAAGTTTTCATAAGTGTTGAAGTAACTACCTACGTGTCTATCTAGTTTACGTGTATGTTTCGCCATGTTACTATAAAAAAATATTTTTTTTTCTTAAGGGGATGAAAGCGAGTGAGATTTCGACTTAATGCTTAGTTATTATGATTCACTATCAAAGTTTTTATTAAACGAACTTTTATAAATATCTTGTTTATGTAAAAATAAAATAAAAGATGAAATAAGAAAATAATAATAATAATAATAATAATGCATTATAGTTTTAGAAGGTGTCACACTCCAATATCGAAATAAAAGAACATAATCAATATAAAAAACATATGAAAATTAATAACTGAAGGATTATCAAAGCTTAACAGAGGTGTTCATGACTCAGTACGATTGTTTTTATGAAACTTTGAGTCCAACCGCTAGTTATGATTTTAAAAAATGATAAACTAAACCGGTTGAGTTGGTTGGGTCAACCGAACCAATTAAAATAGTACAATTGTGGTGATTTGATGGTTTGCATTTCTTTTTACAAAGGGTGGTCTTATCGGTACACCCGCATCAGTTCGCGCTGTATGAGGTGTTTTTCACTCATATGGGCTGTAAGATGAATACAATATGGACAATATGATGTTTTCTCTCTACAATATGAGCAATATAAATGGTTTGACGTGATTAATGTAATATGTCTGGAACGATGTCGGCTTGATTAAGCATAATATGACGCGTAAGAGGCGACATGCGTAGTGATGTTAGATTGGTGGTGGTGTACCGATACCAGATCCCTTTACAAAATGTTAGTTTGTATTAAATATTTTTAAAAAAATAAAAATAAATATAAAACATATATGTAATTAGTTGGTACTTTTTAACAAATATATTTCAAGGTGACTGAACCTACTTATTTTTTGCTTACATTTGATCGGTTCAGTACTTCAATCTGTTAACCACAAATTCTTCACCGTTTGAATAATCAGATTTCAATGTATTCATCATAAATGTTAGGGTTTCTTTATGCTTTTAGAAGATGAAGATCAAAATCACGATGAAGACGATGCTCAGAAAGCCAGTCCTAGTGTTACTTTTCGTGACGGTTCTCGCGCCAATTGTCCTTTACACTGACACACTCGCCACATTCTGTAAGATCTTCATCTTCTTCAAATCATCGATTCACACGATCAAAATCCGTATTATCTAATCCGTTTCGTGTTCTTCTGCTTGCAGCAACAGATGAATTCATTCCGAATGCTTCAATTGTAAGCGCTACGTTCTTCATTTGCAATTTCATCGATCTCGAACTAATTGTTCGTAATTTTTCTTTTAATTTGTGAATTTTTGGTTCCACTCATTGAATCGAGATTTCAGATCCCTAAATTTGATTCCTATGGCTAGTACCTTCACTGATTTACTTTCTCTGATTTGCGATACGTGATAACATATTGATTATGTTATCAGGAGTTATCTGCATCTCTAAAAGCTAGACAGCTTAATGAAGGTTTGTTACTTACTCACATTTTTTGCTTAGTGGAATATAGGATTATTTGGAATTGGAATTGATTCCTTTGAAAATCAATATTGTGTTTGGTTGATATATTTGTTACTGGATTTGGAATGTAAGATACCTAAAAAGACAAAATTACACCTTACAATTAATAAAATATAAAACAAAGATACAAACTCAAATAAGTTTTTAACAGAGATGGAGATGGAATGAAAAATGGCTAGGTTATTACATAAATTATAGACATTTATGAGGTTTCCTTTGAAATGTTGAAGGATTTTAAATTCCATCAATTGAAGGATTTGGTTCGAATTAATTCCAATTCTAATTCCATTGAATTTTTGCCAACCAAACAGGGTCTTGGGGTTTTTTTACTCATATATGTTTTACTTGACAATTTTGACATTGATGCTTTAGAATCGAAAGGAGTTGACACTGTTGTGTTTCAAGATGATAACCCTATCAAGCAAGTCAGTCATAAATTGCAGGAAGCCAATGATGGTGACATTGAAGTTGTAAGTTCTTTTAACATTTATCTAGAATTGTTGCTGCCAATTATTGAATTAGTATTCATGGCTTGCTATATGTTCAATAAATTGCAAGTATTGATAAATTAGTCAAGGACCCTGCTACAGAAATCTAAACCATGTATGATAGCACCAAAGATGAAGAAAATGACGATGAAGTTGATCAAAAAAGTCAACGGTCAACCCACCCAACCCGATCCGTGACACATTTGATCTGTTTTTAGAATGACTAGTTCCCAACCCGCTCATTTGTCACCTCTACTTGCATGTATTTGATGACTTGTATAAACTGAAATATGATGCTTGGCAAATGCCTTTGCGTTTTGACCATTTCTTGCTAGCATAGTCATAATGATGAACTGTTTTCTGTTCTTAGTTTAAAATGCGTGCATTAGGAGCTCATAAGATCATGAGATCACATCGCTGCAGTTGATGTGATGCGATTCCATGATGGAATTATTTGAACAAATTAGACTATCGATTGCATTAGGTTTGAGTTTTTCAAATCTTATTGAACAAGTCTGACCATCAATTGAACATTGGGTTTGAGTATTTGAACAAATTAGACCATTGATCGAGCAAATCCTACCAGAGATGATGAGATTGTCTTATATTTTAGTGTTTTTAAGCTAACAATTACAAATTTCATCTATAAAAAAGTTTTTGGTATTTTTAATAACGAACGCCTCGCATACGTGATGCGCGCACATCGGCTTTTGGGTTCAAAACGCATCGGAGCGCCACATGCTTTTTAAAACCAAGTTTCTGTTGATCCTATCAAATATGGCATGCTCCTGAAGTACAACATTCATGATGAACTTTCTTTATTATAAAACTATCACAATGATTTCTATATCTAAATTGGTGTTATCATCATTTACTTTTGTGACTGTTCTTATGTTCTATTGACCAATTACTGCTGTTATAAAGACATGTTTTAATGTCTGATCTCTTAGGAAACCAAACAAGAGGTTCAGAAAGTTGGTAAAAGGGAACTTGCAAAAGCCAAAAGTAAGAAACCGGATGAACATGTTTTGACAGATAGTCGTGTTCGGTATCTCAAGGATCAGTTAATTAGGGGAAGACTTTACCATTCCCTTTCAGCAACAAGAAGCAATGCTCTGTTTATTAGAGAACTCCGGTTGCGTATGAAGGAAGTCCAAAAAGCACTTGGTGATGCGACCAAGGATGCAGATTTACCAAAGAAGTAAGCCTTAGTTTTAGTAAATATTTCCTTGTTTTATTAATTTTATTTATGCATTATAGTATTTAATTATCTTGCTATAAATTCAGTGCCTATGACAAGCAAAAGGCAATGGATCAAACATTGGCAAAAGGAAAGGAAATACAGGATGATTGCCCTGCTGTGGTTATGAAACTTCGTGCTATTATTCTCTCAACTGAAGAACAACTGCGTGTCCACCAGAAACAGGCCTTGTTTTTGACTCATTTAACCGCCAAAACTGTTTCTAAAGGCCTCCATTGTCTTCCTTTACGCCTTTCGATCGAATATTATTCTTTAAATTCTTCTGCAAAACAATTCCCAAATCAAGAAAATCTTGATGACCCGAAACTCTTCCACTATGCATTGTTTTCAGATAACGTGTTAGCCACAGCAGTGGTTGTTAATTCAACTGTCACCAATGCCAAGGTGATTGATTTTGTTCTTTATCTTCTGATAGTATTTTAAAGGTTGTGATTGTTAACATGTAAGCATGGCAGGATCCTTCAAAACATGTGTTCCGCATTGTTACCGACAAGCTGAATTATGCTGCAATGAGGATGTGGTTTCTTGCTAACCCACCTGGGAAGGCTACAATACAAGTACAGAACATTGATGAATTCACATGGCTGAATGCAAGTTACAGCCCGGTTCTTAAACAGTTGGCTTCTCAGAACATGATTGATTATTATTTCAAAACACATAAGACGGGCGAGTCTGATTCAAATCTGAAGTTCCGCAACCCGAAGTATCTGTCAATGATGAATCATCTTCGGTTTTACCTTCCCGAGATATTTCCAAAGCTGACTAAAGTGGTGTTCTTGGATGATGATATAGTGGTTCAGAAGGACTTAAGTGGTCTTTGGTCTGTTGATCTGAAAGGTAAGGTGAATGGTGCGGTTGAGACGTGTGGGGAAAACTTCCATCGGTTTGACCGATACCTCAACTTCTCAAACCCCATCATAGCTAAAAACTTTGACCCGCGTGCGTGTGGATGGGCGTATGGTATGAATATATTTGATCTAGAAGAATGGAAGAAACAAAACATTACAGAGGTTTACCACTCATGGCAAAACTTGGTAAGTTCTTCATTAATCAACTTCTCAAATACTAAAATCTTGACAGTTTTGTGATCGTTTGTTACGCGTTTGGATGCAGAATCACGAGAGACGACTGTGGAAGCTCGGGACACTGCCACCTGGCTTGATAACATTCTGGAAACAGGTATACCCGTTAGAAAAGTCATGGCATGTACTTGGGCTCGGGTACAACCCGAGTGTGAGCCAGAAGGAGATTGAAAGAGCAGCAGTGATTCACTACAACGGGAATTTGAAACCATGGCTCGAGATAGGGATACCCAAGTTTAGAGGCTACTGGAACCGGTATGTGGACTATGATCAGGCGTATATGCGGGACTGCAACATGAGTCCATGAGTAGACATGAAATAAGAACCAAATTCGGGCGCACGTAGCATACATTCTTTGATTCATGTTAGTGTTGATGATTAGTCTCACCATGTATCAACCTTGTCCATCCTTGCTAAAAGAGAAGCCAGTCATGGTTATGATGTTTCGTATGGGCTGCATAAATGAATATGTAAATAACATATAGGGAATACTAATATTGACCATAGAATAATCAAACAAAACAAATAAACGAACAAATCGTAAGTAAAACTATTATGCTCACAAGTCACAAGTACAGATGTTGTCACGGTCTTGGTGTTGTAAATTTGTAATGTCTCTTTGACACCCATAAGTTTATTGTCATGTCATTCAACTTCACCGATGTTCTGACGACATTCATGGGTTCAGACATTCATGGATTTGATGAACCCGATACACCTGATTGATATTGTTTCTTGGTTTGATGTCTCCTTCCCTACTGTGTGGTTTGTAGATTCTATTTACATAAACTTTTTTGTTACACATACATGTATACTTTCCAAGACCTTATTCAATGCTGCCGGTTGAGCTCGCTCTTGGATGATGTGGATCTGCCCGCTTTTTAATTTTCGTTTGCACCTTTCATACATAAATATGACATACGCTTTTTAACCCGGTTTATTTTCTAGTAATTTTATTTTCCTGTAACAACTTTAGTTCGTTATTATTTTTTTAAACGGAAAGCGTGGCTTCTTTAGTTTATTTGTCAACTTTCGGATATAAGTTTTATTGAAAACGAGGTTGTATTCAAAATCGAGTAATTTTTTTTAATATCATAGACTACAACGAGTCTACGTTTCGATGTAACTCTTGTGCCCGCAAATAAGCGGAACCATTAACAACCCTGCCACGTAACTGAGAAAAAAACTAATTATATTTAAATAATAGACAAAACTTAGATATAAAAATAGAGACTGATCAAAGACGTAAGAAGACTTGAATATATTTTGCCCCTCCACTTATTACAGAACATGAAACGTTTATCGTAGAACACCACGCGTAACACTGCAGGTTCGCCACGTGTCAAGAAGCATGCCACGATATAACCCCATGAATACACTTGCACCCTTCCCCCCTCCGACCACCACTCCTCTCTCTTCATCCTCCAACCACCGTTGACCATCGTCCACCATGACCGACATCCAACACATAGACAACCTCACCATCAACGTTAACATCGTACGCCTCCCTCACCTAACCGACTACCTCCCCAACCTCCAAACACACACTACCCCATTAGAACACAACAACTTCTACCACCCATCCAACGGATTTTACCTCTCCCAATCCGACGTCATCATCCGTCGCACCATCTACGACCTCGCCCAAACCTCTCCCTCCTCCTACTTCGCCTACCACCGCGCTGGTCCCCGCAAGCAGATATTTTACCGCCCGCAAAACGTTCGGGCCGCAATCGTGACTTGTGGGGGCCTTTGCCCCGGACTTAACACTGTTATCCGGGAGCTGGTGGTGGGGTTGTGGGAGCAGTATGGAGTTCGAGAGATTTTCGGGATTAAGGCGGGTTACCGCGGGTTTTATTCGATGGATCCGGTTAGGCTTGATGTGAAAATGGTTCATAATTGGCATAAGAGAGGTGGAACTGTTCTTGAGACCTCTAGAGGTGGTTTTGATCTTGATAAGATTGTTAATGCCATCCAGGATTATGGGTATAATCAAGTATGTTTAAATGTTTTGATCCTTTATTATTTTTTATTTATTTATTTTTCTTAGTGATGTAACACCACTAGGAAACACTTAGATTTCTAATGAGAGTTTCTACCAATTTTCATTAGGAACCCGATTGTTTTCTAGTAGCGTAAATATTTTACGTCGAGCCCATTTACGCCGAGCCCGAGCCCGTCTCACTAGAGATCCCGAACTTGGTTCACGCTTGGACTCGGCTTGTTTATTATGTAGTAATTATTTACCTATTTTATTCACGTAATTTCAATTATTTTCATACATATTAACAGGTATAAATTTATAAATAATATAATATATTATTAATTATTTCATCAAAATTTTATATATAATATCTATTACATAAATATATATTTAATGTATTAAACAAAAATAAATAAAAAACTCGCTCTAGCCTGATATGTGAAGATGAAGCTCGAGCTCGTTTACTAAACGAACCTTAAAATAAACCTAAATAAAAGCTCGAGCTCAGGCTCAACTCAACTAGAATTTTAAGAGATCCAATCTTGAGTAGCTGGTACGGCTCGTTTACACCCCCTAAAAGTTTTCAAACTAAATTTGTAAAATATGCAGGTGTACATAATAGGAGGAGATGGAACTCTTCGGGGAGCAGTGAAGATATTCAACGAAATCCGCCGACGGAAGTTGTACGTCGGTGTCGCCGCAATCCCCAAAACAGTAGACAACGACGTCGGGATCATCGACAGGTCATTCGGGTTCCAGACAGCCGTGGAGAAGGCCCAGCAAGCGATCAGTGCGGCTCACGTGGAGGCGGAGAGTGCACCAAACGGCATAGGTCTGGTTAAACTTATGGGTCGAAGCACCGGCCACATCGCTCTTTACGCCACGCTAAGCAGCCGTGATGTCGACTGCTGTTTGATCCCGGAAAACGAGTTTTACCTGCACGGTAAAGGTGGACTCTTTGAGTTTCTTGAAGACTGTTTGAAACAAAACGGTCATGCGGTCGTGGTTGTAGCCGAAGGGGCGGGTCAGGATATGATTCCGAGAACCGATGCGGAGAAACAAGTGAGTGATGAATCCGGGAACCCGGTGTTTTTAGACGTCGGGGTGTGGTTGAAATCTGAGTTGAAGAAGTGGTGGGATGTGGATCATAAAGGCGAGTTGTTTACGGTTAAGTATATCGATCCGACGTACATGATCCGTGCGGTTACAGCCAATGCGACTGATAATCTTTACTGCACGCTCTTGGCGCACTCGGCTATTCACGGTGTGATGGCCGGGTACACCGGGTTTGTAGCGGGTCCGATTAATGGGAACTATGCTTATATACCCATGGATGAGATAGTTGACACCAAGAATGTAGTTGATACCAAAGACCCTAAATGGGCATGGGTTAGATCCATCACTACACAACCTGATTTTCAGAGAAAATGAAGGTTTTCTTGTGTATTTTAGGCAAGTTTCTTATGGTGCAAACTAAATTGTACCTATCATGATCCTGTGTTTGGAAGTAAGAGTTTATATAATTATATGTCTTTTCTTTAATTG
Organism: Smallanthus sonchifolius; assembly: GCA_023525975.1. NCBI lineage: Eukaryota > Viridiplantae > Streptophyta > Magnoliopsida > Asterales > Asteraceae > Smallanthus > Smallanthus sonchifolius. The sequence goes on from CM042029.1 coordinate 70,339,324, forward strand.
GTAATTTTTGTTGGTGTATGTTGCATAATGATCATGTTTAAGATCAGCGGAAATCTTATTTTGAACAACCTTTTTAATTACATAATCATTTGACAAGAGTGACTTTTTTTTAAAATATAACCATTATTTTTTTACAACGATTTGGATCACTAACGGGTCACTGGTTCAACAGATCATTTCCATCAGCATCAGGAGAAACCCATCATAGGTGAAAAAATCCTCTGGTTCAACCTGGACCCTTATTTTTTTTGTTACAGGTAGGATCTGAACTCAAGACCTCCATATTTTAGTGAAGTTTTGAATATACATCTTTACCACTAGACTAAGCTAGTGGGTGTATATAACCGTCGGCTAGAATTATTACACTCCATCATATTTATGTTACGTGTACCGGTAGATAGAGGTGTACAAACCGGGTTTTTTAACTGGTTTCGGAACTGGATTGGGCTTGACCAGGTACACAATGGAACCGGGTAGAGGTGGTTTTGGTTCCGGGTCAGGTTGTTGATCGGTTATTGATCGGGTTGTTGACTGAGTTTTTTTCTCCGGTTTGAGCGGTTTTTGACCGGTTCGGGTTCATTTCCGCTATAAAGCTGAATATTAGGAAATGTAGGGTTCAAACGGGTTGGAACCGGGTCTACTGCAAAATGGGTTGGAACCGGTTTCGGGTCAGGTCTTCAAATCTGGTTCAAAAACGAGTTTTTTTGTACACCTCTACCGATAGGGGAAGTTATCACATGGCAAGCACTCGCATTAACTAATTTTTTTTTTGTTTCACCAGCTTTTTTTTTTAAACGGCAAACATGGAATGTTGTGACGTCGCACCCCCCGTCACATGGGAGAGCCTCGTCCAACTCCGGCCAATATGTTGTCTTAACCGGGCCCACTTGACGTCAGAGTTGGAGAGCATCCAAGGAAAAATCCCACCCAATACGGCCTCTTCCGAGCTTGACGGAGAGCCGAGGCTCGAACCCTGGATCGGCTTGGGTAAAACCCTAGAGCATCAGCCTAAGAACTATGCCTCATTTGCATGCCTTAGAAATTAATGGTGGTGACAGGGATTGAACCCGGGTCCTTGGGACTTCAGGCCTCACCTCAACCACTACACCACAACCTCTTTAGCATAATCATCGATCTCGGTTTGAGTCCCAAGAGAGACATTTGTTCTCCTTTTTTATTTTTAAATTCATCACTTATTTTTGTTTTTTTACTATTTAACTGAGCTGAAAAAATAAATATGTTCTTTTACTTTTGAGTTTTTTTTCTTGTAATGTTTAAATGTTAGTGTTTTCGTTGGTCAATAACACTAGTGGGGTAAAACGGAGCACCACAGACTTTAACCCTCATGTCACAATGCGCGGGTTAAAAAAGTTTTTTTGTCAATATTTCGATATAAATTTTATTGAAAACGGAGTTGTACTCAAAATCGAGTATTTTTTTTTGTATCGTAGGCTATAATGAGTCTGCGTTTCGACGTTATTTTTATCTCCGCAAACGAGCTGAACCGATAACGATCAAATTCCCGTCACGTAGTGCAGGTGAAAAAACTAGTTATGTTCAACTAGCTATAAATTAATTAAAAAGTTGCAAGGAAAGTTGCAAAAGTCATTTTGGGAGAGGGTTTTGTGGAATATGCTAAAGTGGTAGATGCTAAAAGTTTTGTGTTTGTTAAAGTGATGAAATTTTGTATAAAAATTGCAAAAAATTGTGTTATATGTGTGTGAAAAGTTGTATAAAGTGGCTGTAAACTTTGTATAAAAATTGAAAAAGAAATTACATATAGGTGCAGGAAAATGATTTGTGTAAGTGCACGAAATTAGTATATATATTATTGGAAATTGTTTGTAAAATGCAAGAACTTTTGTGTATAGGTCAGGCCAAAACTCCTCTCTTCATATTACGGACGGTCCTTCATTTCTCTTTCACAGGTTTGGTCCATAAAGGTCCTTATATAAGGACTTTTACATGAGGATTGCATGAATTCCTTAGAGTTTTTGTTCAATTCAGTACCACATCACGTCATCACCCATGGATGTCCGTTGGGTATCCATTACAGATACTCTAATTTACTGGAAACATAGATTTTAAAATGAACTCCAATAGGTTCTTATTATGGTTTTGCTTTTTAGTTCTAATATGAATCCACACAATTAAATTTGGTTTGTTGTAAGTATATGGTATTAACTTTTATGTCAAACTGGATCGTATATATTTTTCTCATGAGATTGAAAAAAAAGAAATTATTTTTGAAGAATAGTCAGTGACTTAAAAACTAGTTTATAAACTTAACGTTTAATAATTAAGTTTATAAACTTAATGTTTTATAAGTTAGTATAATAGTCTGATTTGCAAACTTCCATGATGATGATGATCATAAAAATGATTTAATTATTATTATTAACTTTTTTTAGAACAACATGTCGGTTGAGATGTCGTTAACCCTCATAGCCTGAAATCCGAAATCTGCCCAAAGGATGTTTCAGATTTTTATCCCGAAACCTTGGCCAAAAAACCCCTACCATCACGAGAGAACCCTACGGTTTTCCAACATCATTGTTTGAATGTCGTTCATATGAAGCAGGACCTGGCTGTCACAACCACTACGGTTTTCCAACATCATTGTTTGAATGTCGGAAGAGAAAGAGAGAGGCGGGGGAGGTGCCGTCACAACCGGGTAGGGTTTATTCTGTTATTGGTTTTGAAGACACACAAATGACTTTACTTGCACTGTTATTTTGGTAACCACTTTACTTGCACTGTTATTTTGCTTCAAAATTTCCAAATAAGTTTGCTTAATCGTTCCAGATGTTTTCAATTGTTATCTAAAACTTCATGTTCACCATTGAATGTTCTAATTATTTTGCAAGATGAATTCAATATTCAAATAACACAATGTTCTATAAAAATGTTTGAGCATCCTACTGAGCCTCTTAACATTAATCAATGACAACAACTTCTGACCTGTTCGCATTATTTTCTCAAATTTTAGGATGGGAAACATGTAATGGTATTCTCATATGGAAGTGGATTAACCACCACAATGTTTTCACCATCGCCTATGAATTTATATATTATTTGTGTGTGTGTTTCTATATCACGTAGAAATGTGACATTAATAAATTTATATACAACAGATGATCATAATAGAAAGGCTTAGGAATTGTTTATTTTTAGCCCCCTACTTATGTGGACTCACCTAACATAACCCTCGCAATGACTGAAGCCAAGCGAGGAATTCCCAACCTTCTTATGCTGGTATCTGAGAAGGTATTTTCTTCGACAAATGATTTTTTATTTCGCTGTCTTTTTAAAATTCGCATATAATATTTATTAACATCCATTAGGTTGGTCTCCCATATAATGAATCCATAGTAGTTAGGGTAAACAGTTGCCTTAATGGTATCTACATGGCTGAACTTGGTGATGATCCTAAATAGGTATCGGGTACTATTTGTTAGTATTTTTTTTATTAGTTTCTGCATAGTGTCATTATTCTTTTGCTAAAATGTATATCTTAAAATAGAAATTGGTGTCTGGCTTGAGGAGACACCGACTCTAACCTCAGCAAGCAGAACTTTCATGAACAAAGTTGAAATCCAGCACCTTAAGTAGGTTTCGAACCTTTATTCTACAGTTGGAGAGTGAAGAGCAAACTTTCATGAATGTATATAACGTCGTTCTATCTAAAATTAGTTTTTATGTATTGTTGCTTCTGATGATGCATGCGAATACTGAAACATTATGGTTTCAATTTCCTTTGTGCAACCAGGTAGGGTTTTTCTACATCATTGTTTGCATGTCGGAAGAAGGAAGAAAGAGACACAGGTTATTGCTTTTGAAGATGCACAGATTCTAGATTTTATGGTAGTTCTTAATTATTCAAAAGTTTATACATTTGCACTTCCGTTTACCTGTATTCAAAACTCCCTGTCATTGAAGTGTTACTTTCCATTATACACGAGAGAATTCCCTGCCGCAACGCGCGGAGGGGAAATTCCTAGTTTTTATTAACTACTTGATATTGGAATGAGGGAAGTGGAGAAACTTTGGGTGGTAACAATGTGATCTTTTATTATGATATCGAGAATGATCGCTAAAACAAGCGAGAATGATAAACGAGAGAACAAAAAAGAGAGAGAATGATTGGGGGTAAAACTGAAATGATTTGATTGATAAGTTGAATAATGTTACAAAGAAGCTATTTATAGACAAAGAAATAAAAGTTAACAAACTAAATTAACTAGGCGAACTTAGTAGTTCGCCTCTATAGAATCAGGAGAACTTAACCAAGTTCGCTAACACCCCCCCTCAAGTTGGAGGTGTATACAACCCCAACTTGGGAATGAGATCTGAGTGCGGTTGACCAACCAAACTCTTTGTGAATAAATCCGCAAGTTGATCAGAAGTCCGTGTGTGAGAAAGTAGAATCAAACCGGCTTGAAGCTTCTCACGGACAAAATGACAATCCAACTCGATATTCTTAGTTCGCTCATGAAAAATTGGATTCTTAACAATATGAATAGCCGCCTGATGTCACATTTGAGAGGAACAGGAGTAAGATTGTCAAGCCTAAACTCCACAAACAAGCGAGTCAACCAAGCAAGTTCCTGCGTGACACGGCGAAGAGAACGATATTCAGCTTCAACAGAACTAAGAGAAACAGTAGCTTGCTTCTAGGACTTCCAAGAAATAGGACTTTCCCCAAGAGAAATGAAATAGCCACTGACAGAACGCCGAGTATTATGACAAGCTGCCCAATCAGAATCACAATAAGCAGACAAAGACATATCGGGATCATCATTAAAGAACAACCCTTGAGAACAAGTGCCTTTGACATACCGAAGAGTATGCCACGCCGCATCCCAATGAGGAACACTCAGATCACTCATAAACTGGCTGAGAAACTGAACCGCAAAAGCAAGATCAAGCCGAGTATGAGTGAGATAATTGAGTTTACCAACATGGCGACGATAGACCAAAGGATCATCAAGAACTTGACCTTCGTTGAGCTTGAGTTGTAAATTTAAAGGCAAAGGAGACGAAACAGAAGAAACATCGTCTGTAGGAAACTCAGTAAGCAAATCCTTTGTAATTTTACGTTGAGTCATGATAAGATTAGAAGGAGATTTGAGAACCTCAATGCCCAGAAAGTAGTTGAGAGTGCCAAGATCCTTGATCTGGAACATGGAATGTAAGAAAGCCTTCAAAGTAGACATCTCTTGATCATTATTATCAGTAAGAAGAATGTCATCAACATAGACAACGACATGAACAACAAAATCCCCCATCGTTTTAGAGAATAAAGAATAATAATTGGGAGACCGCATATAACCTTTCGTCTTAAGAGTATCAGAAAGCTTTCCATACCACTGCCTTGAAGCTTGCTTTAAACCGTAAAGAGACTTCTTGAGCTTAAGAACATGATCAGGAGAGGATAAATGCATTTCAGGAGGAGGAAGCATATAAATGTCTTCGTCAAGATCCCCATGTAAAAAAACATTATTGACATCCAAATGGTATAAACCCCAATGTCGTTTAGTGGCAACAACAATGAGACTACGAATAGTAGTCATTTTAACGACAGGAGAAAAAGACTCATTATAATCAATTCCTGCTTTCTGAGTATCACCACGAACAACCAAATGGGCTTTGCAACGTTCAACAGTGCCATCAGCATTATACTTGACCTTATACACCCATTTGCACTTAAAGACCTTTTTACCTTTTGGTAAATGCATAACCTCCCAAGTTTGATTACTTTCCAAAGCATTAAACTCCTTAGTCATAGCCTCTTGCCAAGCAGGATGATTAGCAGCCTCCTGATAAGAAGAAGGTTCCTGAACAGAATCAAGATTGAGAAGGAGCTGCTAGGAATCAGGAGAAAGATCAGCAAGATTAACAAAATGAGAAGCTTGGAAAGCACTCGACAAAGTATGAAAACAAGAAGAATCAACAGAAGAAGCAGAATTACAAACATAATCATGCAGGTGAGAGGGAGGAACAGAAGAACGGGTAGATCTTCTGAGCTCTGGAGGTGAAGGAGTAGGAACCTGAGAAACATGCAGAGGAGTGGAATCAACTTCAGGAGCAACCGAAGAAGATGAAGGAACAACAACTGGATCTGTCTCCTCGAACAGATCATTTAGAGAAGGGAACAAATAAGAAGGATCCGAAGAGTGTAAAGAAGGGAAAATGTGTTCAAGAAAAGTTACATCCCAAGAAACAAGAACTTGTCGAGTGTCAAGATTATAAAGCTTGTAGTCTTTCTTTCCAAAGGGATAGCCAATAAAAATACAAGCTTGAGCTCTAGGCTGAAATTTATCACGTCCGGGTGTAGAAGTAGAAGCATAACATAAACACCCAAAAGTGCGAATGTGGGTGTATAAAGGAGCTTTACCAAAGAGTATCTCAGAAGGAGATTTTCCTTTGAGAACCCGTGTGGGGAAAATATTAATCAAATGAGTAGCAGTGAGAACGCATTAACCCCAAAAAATTATTGGTAACTTGGATTGAAACATAAGAGCACGAGCAGTTTCGAGAAGATGCTTATGTTTATGTTCCACCACCCCATTCTGTTGAGGAACCCCAGGACAAGTAGTCTGATGGATAATACCCTTTTGTTTAAAATACTCGACATGATGAATACTCGAACCAAGCTCAAAAGCGTTATCAGATCGAACACGCTTCACTTTGGTACTAAACTGAGTCTCAACCATCTCAATGAACCCTTGAAGAATAGCAAAGGCATTACCTTTAGTTGTCAAAAGATGAGTCCAAGTAGTTCTAGCAAAATCATCAACAATGATGAGAAAATATTTATATCCATCAAATGTAGTAGATTAATACGGTCCCCATGTATCAATATGAATAAGATTAAACATTTGAGAACTGGATATACTACTAGATGCAAAAGGCAGTTTATGATGTCTAGCCCTAGGACAAACAGAGCAATAATCAATAGAACAATCATGTGCACCAGTAAAAACATTCAATTGCTTAAGTTTGTACAAAGGTAAATGACCAAGACGAGTATGCCAAAGTTTCAAAGAAACAACAGAATTACAGTGAGAAAAAGAATCAACTGTAACAGAAAAAAAATTATTAGGATTCAAAAGATAAAGCCCGTTGAGAAGATCTCCCAGAACCAACGGACTCTTCAACGAAGGGGCCTGCAAGAAACAAGTAGTTTCAGAAAACTGAACAAGACCCTTTGTATCCCTACAAAGTTTGGGAACAGATAAGAGATTGTGCTTGAACTGACGCACAAAGAAGACATTAGAGTTAGAAAACGTCTTGGTAAGATTAACTGTTCCAACATGCGTAACAGTTAAGACATGCCCGTTTGGAAGAAGAACATAAACGGGTAAGTTAAGCAATTGAACATCAAAAAGTAAATTGAAATCAAAACACATATGATTACTTGCACCGGTATCAATGATCCAAGCAGTATCGACCGTAGTCGAACTGCAAGCAATAATACCTACAAAATTTTACAAATTTGAGTGGTTGAACAGTAGGAACACCACCCTGAACCCCAGAATTCTGTTGAAGAAGTTGCAACAGATTGTTGTACCGTTCAGAAGAAAGAGCAGTAGGAGCACTGGAAGTAGGAACAGTAACCCCAGCATCACAAACAACATTAGCAGCAGCTTTGGGTCTAGTAAATTTGAAATATTTAGGGAACCCAATTAAACGATAACATTTGCTGGCATCATGTACTGGCTTCTTGCAATGAGAACAAACAGAACCTTTTCGAGCACTGGAATTCTTTGGTACCTGCACAGAAGCATTCAGAGAAGCATTCTGAGGAATAAACTGTGTAGATGAATGAAACTCCCTCTATTTCTCATCTTGAATAAGAAAAGCATAAGCTTTCATTGATTGAGGGAAGATGCTTCATCATGATACCATTCCCACGAATCATGTCATAACAAGGGTTAAGACCCATCAGAAACTGCATCAAACGTTGATCTGTTTCGCGCTTAGCCATAAGTTGGGAAGTACCACATATGCAAGGGGAATAGGCTTGATTGCATTAAGCTCATCCCAAACAGCTTTGATTTTGGTAAAATAAGTAGCAACATCATCATTCCCTTGAGAAATAACAGAAAGAGACTTCTGCCATTAATAATACTTGGCCCCATTACTCTGTCCATATCGGTCAGTTAACTCTTTCTAGAGTTGACGAGCAGTCTCGACATAAAAAAACGCTCTCACTGATATCACTTGATAGAATGTTCAAAATCCAAGAAATAACCACATCATTGCATCTTTTTCATAACTCCAGATTAGGAGAGGAAGTAGGTCTGACAACAGTCCCATCAACAAAACCAATTTTGTTGTTAGCAGATAAGGCAATGGACATGACGCGTTTCCAAGATCTGAAAGCAGAGCCATCAAAAGTTTTAGAAACCAGTAAGAGACCCGGATGATCAGACGAATGTAAGAACAAAGGATTAGAAGAATCCATAGAAACCACAACTGCGGGATCAGCAGTAGCTGGCATGACAAAAAAATCAGAAAGAAATGAAGACTCGAATAAGCGAACTTAACCTCGAACTTAATAAGTTCGCTGGAAGAGGAAAAGGAACAGGCGAACTTAATAAGTTCGCCCGTAACATACAAGCTGATGAACAAGTTCGCCTGCACGAACAGAAAAACGTGAAATCGATCCAGAAATCATCATAACTCAAAAACAGAAAAGTATATGAAGAAATCTAACCGTAGGAATGATCAGAAACAGAAAACGAATGTTTTGAACGGATCAAAACATGAAACTACCCCCAATTGACACAAAAATGATAAAACGAAGAACGAGTGCGGAATAAGAAAGAAAACCATAGAATCGAGCATATATGCTCTGTTACCATGTTATGATATCGAGAATGATCGCTAAAACAAGCGAGAATGATAAACGAGAGAACGAAAAAGAGAGAGAATGATTGGGGGTAAAACTGAAATGATTTGATTGATAACTTAAATAACGTTACAAATAAGCTATTTATAGACAAAGGAATAAAAACTAACAAACTAAATTGAACTAGGCGAACTTAGTAAGTTCGCCCCTATAGAATCAGGCGAACTTAACCAAGTTCGCTAACATCTTTAAGGTGGTGTTGTAATCTTGGTTAGCTCTTTGCTATCCGTTTATTTTAATGAATGATTTTTTGTTAATCGTTCAAAAAAATTTTTATTAACAACCAGAAGGAGAACATATTTGTAAAAAGTGCATACATATTATTAGTTCATTGACTTAAATGATTTGCTTTTATTTTAGCGGTTAAAGTTTTGAAATAAATATATTATATCATCGTAATCAAAGTTTATTCTTATTTTAGCATCAAGTTCTTTTACATGTTTATAAAAAGTCCTGTTGTTAGCATCTTAATAATCATTATAGGCTACCTCTAAATGATTCAAAGACTCTTAATGGTTAAAAAAATAATGATAATTACATGACACATGTCTTTATTGTGTGGTATACAAAATTGTAATCGTTGTTCAAAATGTAATCCTTTGGATCTTATCTCGTTAGTAGTATTGTCAAATGTCGTTGCTTGAGTATACTAGTCTAACATGAAACATGATAGGGATTTTAACGTAAACGACAAATTAGTAGAGATTTGACCGTATGCTGAAATTAGTTGTAGGGATTTTAACATAAACGAAAAACAGGACAAAACACCAGTAGACCTTCATTTACAAGCATTTCCGGTTCAAAATGAATTGATATAAACCTGCAACAAACCAAAAACACGATGAAAGATCTTGAACGAAACTCAGTGGAGCCATCTCTTGCCGATGAAGCAATAACAAGTGAAATAGCCTACATAAAATACAACTACACTTTTAATCCTAGTTATTACTGGTATTAGAAAAGGTAGAGATGTAAACCCACAACAAACCGAAAACACGATGAACGATCTCGAACGGAACTCACCGGAGATGTAAGTTTGGTTTTCGATGTGCATTATTGTGTTCACTCGTAAACCAACTAATTCAAACGATACCTACGTAAACAAAGAAATTAATAGGGATTATGATAAGAGGTTATTCCACATTGTCAATTTACCAATTAGTTGACCAAAGTACCAAGCATCACGTACCAATGAAGCTTGAATCAAAACCACATAAAAGGTCAGTAAAGGTAGAGAAGGTATTGTTAGGGTATCACACAACACGCAACACACGCTAAAACGAATAAACGACACGAAAGATTTATAGTGGTTCGGTCGGTATGACCTACATCCACTTACTGCAACTAGGGTGTTTATTATATTTAGGTGCTCAAAGAATTACAAGACCATTACATCATATATATAGAGACTAGTCTAGGGTTAATAGCTTAACCAACAAGTTAAGCCCATATGGGGCCCAGCCCGAAACCCGTAACCTGACAGACTCTAGGGCCGGCTGACCCTAAAAGTCTTCATACTCTATAGGTATAATGACTCTCCATCAAGAAAACTTATTGGTGTTCGACTAATCTACATGTGAAAAAACATTATCCAAGTTTATTTGATGATGTAGAGTGACCTCTCACAAAATCTGATACACTTCACACACATACACTTTATCATCTTTAACCATGATTCTCAATTTAGCCTATTTTATATGTCGTGAAGTTAACAAATGTGTATCCGACATTCAAAAGATGTTTTTCAGTGGTCGAAGGGGATGGTATGGACGTTGGGGAGGTGATATGATGTGAAGCCTTTAATTGAATGCATACAGTAATTGAATTACAACAACTAATACAAAAACTTTATAAAAAAAAATCAAAATAGTAGCTACTAATTTGTAATTTTTTCATCTATCTATCTAGTTTTGTTGAGTTCACAATAAACAAAAAACTAAAAATTAAAAATTAAAAGATACATGGCATACATGTCGTATTGTACTATACGACCCGTATGCCCTCTACCCTATTGTATCATGCTACCCGTAACATTGCTTTATTTAACTGTTTTAAAAAGCATACTCGTCGTATAGTACAATACGACCCGTATGTGATTGTGTGTATAAGAGGTGAGGATATGTGGTATAACCAAAGCCATTACAATTTAGGATTTAATCAATTTATCTTGTGATTTAGTGATCATATACAAGTCTATAACTAATGTTGATTCAAATAATATTCCGAATTTACTTTACTAATTTTAAATTCAAATATATTATTTTAATTTTTTTTTAGAACAGCGCAATATATTATTTTATATTTACTCATGTTGTACCTTCATTTCTTTTTAATTTTTTAATATTAAATCACGCACCTCTCAGAAGAAAAACAGATCTAAACATTTGAATGTTTTTTCCTTTAAAACAATTAAAAATATTTTCAAGAAATCTTCATTAAAATTGCCTCTCTGCCTCTGTTGCTGCTCATTTGGTCTCCTTTACCGACCCCTGATTTGCTAACTTCCATCTTTATTGCAAACATAAAAAAAAAAATCAGATCTTTAACTTATTCAAGAACCATGTGCAGATGTACCATCACCGCAACAGCAGTGACGGCGGTGTTGGTGACGGTGGTGGTGGTGTTTGGTGGGTCAGTTCAGGTGGTGGAATCTGCAATAGGGGTGAACTGGGGTACTATTTCTAACCACCGGTTGTCACCATCAACGGTGGTGAATCTTCTCAAGGTTAACAAGATTCAAAAGGTGAAGCTTTTTGATGCGGACCCGGATTGTCTCCGGGCTCTGATGGGCACCGGAATAGAGGTGATGGTTGGGGTGTCGAATGACTTGTTGGCCGGACTTAGCTCCTCCGCCGCCGTCTCGGATTTGTGGGTGGCTCAGAATGTGTCTAGATATATGGTTAGAGGTGGAGCTAATATTAGGTATGATCCCTTATAACTTATATCCTCTGATTTGTTTTGGTTTTTAGTGGAAGTTGACAACTTGTGTTTATTTTATGTTGCTAACTTTTAGTTTTTTTTATATAGTTGTTTAACTCAAACTCATACATCATTTAACTAGTAGAATTGGGGGAAAACTTAGGGCTGAAATCGGGGCCAACGGTTGGGATATGATACGGCCCGTTACGTTTCTGTCCATTACTTATGGGTCCTGTAACTCTAACCGATGAGGAGTGATTCAGGGGTTATCGGACTCCTACCTGGACCAGTCGGGCAGAAAAATAAAAACAGGGCACAAAAGGCCCAAACTTGAAACGGGCATAAGTGCATAACTTGGACTACGATTGGATTTAAAGGGACCATAACTAGCGGACGGAAAGGTCTTTGACTAATGGATCATATGGCAAATGGCCTAGGGCGGTTTGGCCTAGCTGTCGGACCTGAAATCCTCTGATTTTATCAATTAAAGATTTTTCTCAAATTTTGTAATTTATTGTCATTTCCTTTTTTAGCCTAAACGGCGTAAATCAATGATTAGCATGATTGGCGTGTCTAGTTATGGTTTCAATTTCATTAGTTGTCGGTCAGTTAGTTTGTAATTTTGAAAATTTGGTTAACCTGACAAATTTAGACTCCCTACATAAGGGTATCTTATGTTAAAATAGCTTAAGATATTCAGTTTTTAATTTTATCTATAGTTATTTGAGAATTTTATCTTTGTGCTTATTCCTGCTTCCGCTCTGTGTCCTTGTTTGCCTCAATCCAACTTAGTTCTTAGTCCAGCTTTATAAGGGGCTGTTTGGTAGTTGCTTAATGATTCCATTAAGAGGCTACCTCTGAATCGGTCAGAGGTAAGGGGTGTTCGTTTCGCTAACAACCCACATCTTAAAAGTTCAGTTGAAAAACCATGCTGAATCATTCAGACCTCTTAATGGTTCAGCACGTAATGGTTCAACACTTGCCAAACAGCCCCTAAGTCTGTTAGTTCTTGGGTCAACTTTGTGTTGCATGTTAATGATATTGAGTATTTCATCCAAAACAAATCAATGGTTTTGATTCTTGTAACTTGATACAGGTTCATAGCAGTCGGAAACGAACCTTTTCTTGCAAGCTATGGCGGTCAATTCCAGTCGTATGTGATGCCAGCCATAACAAATCTGCAACAATCTCTTGCAAAAGCAAATCTAGCAGGCGCGGTAAAACTAGTAGTCCCTTGCAATGCCGATGCATACGAGTCTTCTCTTCCTTCTCTGGGAGCATTCCGACCCGAACTTTCCCAAATCATGACAGATCTTGTCACATTCCTCAACTCTAACGGGTCCCCATTTATCGTCAACATCTACCCGTTCCTAAGCCTTTATGGCAACTCAGACTTCCCGCAAGACTACGCATTTTTTGAAGGCACCACACATTCTGTCACGGATGGACCAAATGTATATTATAACGCGTTTGATGGAAACTACGACACGTTAGTTTCTGCACTTAATAAACTTGGATTCGCGCAGATGCCTATAGTTATAGGGGAGGTGGGTTGGCCTACAGATGGAGCCATAAGCGCGAATGTTAACGCTGCAAGAGTTTTCAACCAGGGACTCATAAAACACGTTTTAAGCAACAAAGGGACTCCTCTTAGGCCGGGGCAGCCTCCTATGGACATCTATCTTTTCGGTCTTCTCGATGAAGAGGCAAAAAGCGTGCTTCCCGGGAGCTTCGAGAGGCATTGGGGCATTTTCTCTTTCGACGGGCAGGCAAAATATCCATTGGACCTCGGTAACGGGTTCTTGAGAAATGCCGAAGATGTTACTTATTTACCGTCGAGGTGGTGTGTTGCAGACCCTTTTAAAGATTTATCCGGTGTTGCAGAACATGTTAAACTCGCGTGTACTGTCGCTGATTGCACGACTTTAAACTATGGCGGGTCGTGTAATGGGATTGGTGAAAGGGGTAACATTTCTTATGCATTCAACAGTTATTATCAGGTACAGAAACAGAATTCTCAAAGCTGTGAGTTTGATGGGCTTGGAATGATTACTTTTATAAATCCTTCAATGGGTCAATGCAAGTTTCTTGTGGGCGTCGCTGAGAAGGTTGTCACTAGGCATAATTCACAAGGTTCGAGTTTGCATCGCGGGTCTGTTATTCTTTGGTTGCTGATATTTTTCTGGGCAGTTTTGGAGTTATGACTTGAATGCGGTTATGAGATGTCGGGTTTTTTAAGGTTACCGATTCGTTAAACCTCATTAGTTAGATAGTTTGATATGCTCATTTACAGATTACATAAGTTTTTGTTTGAAGTTATGTTAGATGTTAAAACTTCATGAGTTGCACATGTGCATTGTAATATAAGATGTGAACAACCATTAACACCTCCATTGCATTTGTTTTAATATCTTAAAAAAGTTTCAGTCTTGTTTACAGGCAAAAGATTACATTCCAAAAGCTAACCATATATTTATATTAACCACACCACTTCAAGTTGCATGATGATACATAGCATTTGGTGAGTGTAGGGTTGACCAGATCTTTGACACGACAGGAACATAATCTGGTTTTGGGTTGACCAGTATAATCCGTTTAAAAAACAGGCCGTATCCGGGTTGACTTGTTTAATAAGTAGGTCGTGTTCGGATTGACACGATTAATAAATAGTTTGACCTGTTATAACTCGTTAGGGTTTCAAAATCTAAAAAAAAAATATTCTTTATATTTTCTTTTTCAGGAACTACTTCTCAGTTTATCATAAAGAAATTAATTTATTATTAACTCATTTTTTTTCCTTTCCAAGATGACTCTTCAATTACCTTGGTTTCATTTATTACCAAAGTTTTTATTTTCACCTTTCCAAAGTGTTAAAGTTGCTCCTCTAAGTTAATTATATATAGATATATAGATATATATATATATATATATATATATATATATATATATATATATAGATATAGATATATTCATCTTTTATTATTTTCATTCAATTTTCGAATGCTTTTGATGTTTTTTATATTTATGGCATTGTAATATTAGTTTCTATAGTTTATTTTCATCCAATTTCCGGTTATTCAGTTTTTTGTTGTTCATTTAGATGAAGGAGTCATTTTCAGGTTACCTCGATTTATCTGTACCCGGGTTAGGGTTAAAATCTTTGACACTAAAAATATGGGTTGTGTTTGAGTTTCACAATAATTCAACCCGCCAACCTGACACGATTGCCACCCCTAAGTGAGTGGCTTTTAAAACAACCCATGTTGACCAATTTTGTATGCCGTACATGACATTATTCGATGAAACGAAATATTTTTTTTTAGAAACTAAAAAAAAACCAAGTGATGCCAACCATAACAAATCTGCAACAATCTCTTTCGATGGTAGGCAAAATATTGATTGAACCTTGGTTTGTGTAAGGGTTGTTGAGAGTGTGTGGCATACCGTTTTAAAGATATATCCGGTGTCACACAACGACGTGTACTGTTGCAAATCGCATGATTATTTTACATAAGTTCTTCAAATTCATGCTAGATGTTATATTGTAATTATTTTAATCTTTCAAAACAAGTTTCAGTCTTGTTCTTACAAGCAAAAGATTACAATCCAGAAAGCTTATCTTACTACTTTAATAAATGAAAATCTTTTCAGGACACGTGTCACTCTTTGGTTACCCATCATCTTTATTTTCCCGACTATCTCTCCTATTAAATATTAGATTTTCTATTTCTCTCTCCTATTAAATAATAATCTTTATTTTAATAAATCTAATTACGAATATTTATTATTTAATTATAAATGGTTATTATATCATCAATGAACTTAATATGAACTAACATTTATCAATTAAATTAAAAAAATAATACTCAGTTGAATTTTTTTTTTTAAAAACTAACTTAACAGACTTTATAACTGTCACGACAAATTACATTTTTTAAAAACATATTTTGACAAATGTGTTTGTTAATAAATTACATTATATTTTATTCAACCGATGTAATATACTGTTTTATTCAACCTGTGTAATACACGGGATTGTAACCTAGTATACTTATATTGTAGTAGGTGACTTTGTTAGAATTGATATAATGTTGCCATGTTGGAGCTCAGCAGCATCCATCTACACAACAGACTTTTCCACACGTGATCAGCGATTTCCTGTAAACGAAGTTGCAGCAGCGACAACCAGCTTCACGGCCGCATTAAAATTTGATAAACAAAAATTATTATTAACCACACCACTATAAAAAAAAACTGAAAAATTTCCGATAGCAGATTTCATGAGAAATTTGTCGGAATTGACAATTAACAACAAGTTTCCAACAAATAATGTTTGTTGGAAAAACCCCGTAGGAAATGACAAAGTCCCGACTAATTTTCTGATTTCGTCAGTAGTTTCCAACGGTATAACGACGATTATATTAAATAAATAAGTTATCTTGTTTAATAAATTTGTCAAAAAATTGTAGAAAATCTTATGGTTACTTTTTTGTTATTGTTTTGTCGGAAATATATCGCTAACTTGTGAGAAATTTTCTTTTGAAAATGATCTAACCTTGGGGGTGAATAGTGGTATCAACAGCAGCATGAGATACTTTTGGACTTGTAGTTGCATAGTATAGAAAGTTAATATATTAATCCATGTGGATAAAGTCTAAGGGTCCAAAGTGTCAATAGGTTAAAGTTATGTTTTAGTAGGTTATGTAAACATGTAAATAGAATAAGGGTGTATTGTGTCAAATTAGAAGTTAGTAACCCACAAATACACATGTCTGTGTATACGTAAATTAGAACAGGCACCACCAAGGGATGCGATGGTTCAAGGTGGCCATTCAAGGATTTCCAATTAGTATAAATAGAAGTCAAAATCGAGTTTGTAAATTAACCTTTGTACATTCAATAAAAGACCAGTTTGATTATTTGTTGTGTGTTCAATCGTTCAAGAGGAGAAGACCAACACATAGGTCAATACAGCCATTGAAGCCACTGCTAGGAACCACACCAGAAACCTTGCCAAAGTAGCCCTTTTTATCATCTTTCTTTGGTAAATCAATATTCATTTCTTGGGTTTTATAGATGAATATGCAGATAATGATTTGACTGCTTTTGAAGTGTGCAAGTTGCATGTGGATACATAGCATGGGTTGAGTTGAGATGCTTCATAGCAAGCCCAACTTTGTTGACTAATTTGGTGCTTAGTGGATACATTCATGAATGTTGAAAAGAAGCCAATAAGTATACTTTCCGTTGTAGTGATCCATATCTTCACCAATAAGCCAAAACCCACTATTGTTATAATCATTATGACCCAAGAAGAGTATGTAATGCAAAACTCCACTAAGAATATATATAGTATCTTAAGGCAATGCAATCTTTGTTGCCATAATTCTGATTGGATAACAAATTAAGAAGTTTAAATTTGAAAGAGATAAATTAAAGAGATTGAGATATATCGAAAATGGTTATTTGTTTTTGAGTTAGTTTTACATTTCGTGGTCTTATTAATTGTTTTATTAGTATACTTTATCTTTTATAGTTTTAATGTAAGGCTTCAAACCGAACACTTTACAGTTAGATCTTATCATTGGGAGTTCTCTTTAAAAACACTTAATTATTTCAATAAACATATAGCGAAAGTCATACTCTTAATAGTAATAATCTTTTATGACTCATTATTGTTCGAAATCGATATTCATTCCACAGGATCGAAATAACACAAGAATGTGCAAGAATTTGATTCCATTAACAGACCGAAACTTACATTTGTAATTGAAAGACACACTTTGAACCAGTAAATGACTAACCTATTTATACAATTCCTAATGACGGTTATCTATCAACCATCGCGTCCCTTTGATTCGTCGCGTCTCATGCTTGAACCAGTGGTTCTTCCTCCTCCGACCGTCGCATCCTTTTGTTGTGTGTGCGATGGTTACTTAATACCCATACATATTTGTAACCTAACTTAGACTATTTACATAATAAGCCCTTGACTATACTAACTAATACAAATGTCTCCTAAATACACTTTGTACTAATTACAAACAAGTCCCTAAAGCTTTTCCTAACAAGACTTAGACAATTAATGTCCAACAATAATCGTTATCAACGTTACCTTACGAATGCCTGCACACCAATCCGATTGATCCCTGCTTCCAAGCCAAGATACGTCGTCCCCGAAACTCACCTATAAAACAATATAACGTACACACAAAGCCAGCTAAGCTGAGTGAGTTCTAATAGTTAATTTTAATTAGAAACGTCCATGTCGCCATTAACATTTATTTCCGCTCAGGACATTGCTATCCTTCATAAATGTAATTTACCATTTATTGTCATGATGATAACTCCTATTATCCACAATCCCCATAAGGGTTCACCGACCCTAGACGCATCCCATACCCCGCAAGTTCTCCGACATGGACCGAACTTACCGTTCTATTAACCCGTAGTCTATCACACGTATCAACACAACAATTGATGATTTCAATTTTCAACAACTCTTATATCTAGACTAGCCCTAAACATTGACACTCACAAGAAGACTTCTACACTTTAGACGTAAACACGACCTCGTTTCACACCATAGTCAATCAATTGCTTATCAACAAAGCAATAACATCACAACACAATAATTATAAACAACCCTTGCATGCAAATAACTTAAAACATAAATGCACACAAACACATACCTCGTCACAACCGCCCTCGTCGGGGTTACCCTCGTCAGGGCGTTCATCATACCCCGAGCTCATCTCCGTCCCCCTAGACATTGCCACTCTTGGTGACTTCCCGAAGGACCTTATCCTCCACAATCCCGTTTGCCATGTCTCAAGGACAACGATACAAACACAACAACAAGCACATAACACATAACATCATACTATCATTTACATGACTCGTTAACTAAGCATACACCCCACACATATTCTCGAATAACACATCCCACATATACTAATCAACATCTAACTTATTCCCTGACTCATCCCGACTTAGGCCCTGTTTGGTAGCCTCTTAATGGTCATTAAGAGGCTACCTCTTAATGGTTTAAAGCCTCTTAATGGTTAAGAGGTAACTTTAAGTCTGAATGGTTAAAAGGTAACATCTTAATGGTAAGTTCTCACAAGTTACATGGCCCCTTACCTCTTAACCATTAACAAGCTTTGAACCATTAAGATGTAGCCTCTTAATGCCATTAAGAGGCTATCAAACAGCCCCTAACTCATAACCCGACACCCACAAATCACTATAACCCTTGCCCACGCATCCTAAGGACCCCACTATGACCCTTAGTTTCATTATTACACAATGATCTCATAAAACGCTCCAGGTTTAAACCATAACTCGTAATACGTTCGTTTAATAGAATAAAACACGCGGGTATGTATGATAGCCCCAAAACAGTAAAAATAGTAAAGAGAATATTAGAAACTCACATGTTCTACCGAGTCCAAATCCTAGCTCTGCACCCCGATTACTTGTTCGAATCTCGAACCTGTCAAACGTATGATCACATGATCAGGACAAGTTCTAAACATACGTTGTATAACGCATAAATAAATAAACCCTAACACACAGCCTCGACTACTCGTCACCCCAGCTTCTCAAATCCCTTCTACCAGTACATGTGATTCAGGTCGTTCTTGACCTGCTTAGAACTTGGATACTTGAGTCGGATTCTCATGCATGCACGTACGTGACCATGCAAACCCTAATCCATCGAACACACGTGCACATGAGCCGGGTTCCATACACGCATATTAGCCATGCAAAGAAAACCCTAATCGGGTGCTACTCCGGTTTCCTCATCGTGTACCGCCACACCACTCTTCCCCACCGTCGTCCTCGTCTACTAACCTCGTGCGCCTTTAGCCGAACACCACCAAGCACCACCACCATGCCCCATGTTGTTTCCGTTGGTTACCATCCCCTTCGTCGTCCTCGTTGCGCCAACCCTAGCCGGGTAACACCACCTCGTCCTCCACCGCCAACCTCCACCGTAATCTGGCACCATTGCCGCCGTGACATCCGCCGAGCAGTGCCGTCTTGCTCTGCTCCTCCACGACCAACCTCTTTCTCTCTCTCTCTCTCCTTCTTTACGGTAGTCGGCCACCACACTCTCGGCCTCACCCTTTCCTCCTGGCGGTTGTTCCCGTCGCATGCTACCCCTCAAAAGACGCTGCCACTTGCTTCACCCCGTAACCACAGCCTTCGCCGCCATCCCCGTCGTAGCCATTTAAAGAGACTCGGTTTATTCAATAGCCCGACCCGTTAGTTTACAAATTCCGGGATGTTACATTTAGAGATTGGTCAGGATACGTATTGGATTAGTATATATAGTGCTTATGTAATTGAGTTTTAATTGTCCTGGTTAATAGTTAGAAAAGAGTTGAAGCCGGTTGCTGTGTTATGATGTGTTCATCGATCTAGGGCCTTCAATCTTATCTTCCACTGTTATAATAAACGGTTAACAAAGTTTGCCCTACTTATACGCATACAACCACCACCTCCAAGGGATACGACAGTTCGACCATAACCATCATGTAACTGTATTCCTAAGAAGTTGGGATAACTTCCAAATATGAATGCAAGTCGTATCCCATGGTTTGCGGCTGTTATGCGGACTGTTTATGGCATCTGGCCCAATAAACCAAACCAACTAAAGAATCATTAAGTGTTTACATCAAGCCCAAACATAACTAAAAATAAAAGAGTTCAAACTTAAATGAGCCCAAAACGCATAAGAGATTAATAATGGGCTACACGTGCGAATGAAATGAACTCATGATCTATTCTAAGATCTGGAGTCAAATTGTGTTTTTCAATTCCACATATAATTAAAGTTAACTAGTTTGCAATCTTTCTAAGGTGTTTCATTATGTTATATATTGGATTGACTCAATAGCACAATAACTAGAAAACAATCTAATTTGAGTAAACCATATAATTATATTGAAATGTGGTATTCACAGATGAAAGGAAAATGGTTACATAAAAATATTTTCATATATGCTGATTTACAATTTAAGTAACTAATGAACTGAATGTAGGACAACAACATCCATACCGAAAACTCTGCACTAGTACAACTATACAACATTGGTTTTAACTGCTTTAAAATGCTGGTTGTTCTATGCAGAGATTTCACTAACTGTTGGTATATAACAACTCAAAAATCCACGTTCTACTTTCCTTTACGACGGCCATGTTCTGATTTACTTCTTTGTATCCTTACTTTTGCAAGTTCCTGTTTGGTTTCTTCTTCTTCTTCTTCTTCTTCTTCCATGATTTCCCTTATTTTGTCTGAACCTGTTTCCCGGACCTTTTTCCCCTTCGA
Organism: Smallanthus sonchifolius; assembly: GCA_023525975.1. Classification (NCBI taxonomy): domain Eukaryota; kingdom Viridiplantae; phylum Streptophyta; class Magnoliopsida; order Asterales; family Asteraceae; genus Smallanthus; species Smallanthus sonchifolius. Next base: position 70,360,497 of record CM042029.1, read on the forward strand.
CTTGTTTTCTGATTCGGGATCAAGACTTTGGATTGTGCTGCTTGGACCGCGTGTTCGTCTAACAACCTTTTCTTTACTGGACTGTTCACTTAACTCTAATCTGTTGAGGCGATCGACTGTGGTTTCTGTTAGTTCCCCACCATGTGTTTTTATTACAGATTGGTGATTTTCGTGGCTTTTTGTTGCTTTACCACCATGTTTCACATGTTCAAAGAAAAGAACCTGCACGACAGTTCTTAACGGAAGCCTCTCGTTTTTCACAGCATGCGCACGAGCGTCAGCAGATAGTTTTTGGCAGTCCAAAATGCTACAAAGGTGCTTCTTCTCTTCCTTGCTCATTTGGGGATGTTCCTGCTCATTATGATCATTATAGTCAGTCGAATATATATGAAACAACATGTGTATGTATTACTTACATTTAGATATATGTCAATTGCCTTGTAAAGATTCTCATGTTCTGGCCGAGCGAAATCAGGTAAAGCTTTGGCAAGGGACACAAATTTCTGTACCGACATGTTTGGGTCCGTGGAGACGATATGGAGATAAGAGTCCATCAGTTTCCCAACCTTTGTAATCAAGTTAAGTGAATTTCCATCTCTAGAGTATGATTTTCGCCATTGTGTGATATAACCCTCCAAAACAACCTCAACCAATTCTATATCATAAACTTGATGATCAGCAAACATCAAATCATCTAGAGTAGCCTCCTCTAACTGCAAGCTACATTTCTTAATGATTTGAGAACGTATCACTTGAGACGCGCTTAAAAGATTCCCCAAGTTAAGGAGTCTCAGAAGGAATCCAAATGAAACTGATCCTCTGTCGTCTGGAATTAGGCTTACGATCATCTCAAGTTGTTTCTTCCCCTTTTCAGATTCTTCTTCTTGGTTAGTTTCAGAAGCGGTTGAGGTTTCTGAGTGACGCCTTACATCTGGAAGCCAACGGCATGCGTAAACATGTAAAGCTTCACCAATAAGCTGGGGTGGCAGCATGTTTGTTGATCTCACAGTATTAACCACACATCTGAATAGGTCCATGTTCAGGTTTGCTATGTCTTCTGTCCACCAATCTTTAGGGGCAGACTTGTGGTGCTTCTTTTTTTCATATCCTTGTCTGGTATAAGTGAAGGACCATCTAACCTGCAAAGGCTCTTGATTTTTAGTTCAAAGTTGTTTCAATTTTTATTTTTTTTTTCCTTTTCTAGCAGACTTCAGAAAATGGTTTTGGTTTCTAGGTGAAATTTGAATTCAAAATGGTTTCCAGGTAATCTGCTATTTGAGATAGCGGATTCAAGAGTTCTGACATGAACCACTCCTTTAAGCACTGTATTTAACATTAAGAATACCTTGAATCTGTAGATCCCAGGGATCATGATCAAACCATCAATCAAGGAATAACAGATGAACAAGAAGAAAGGGTATTAACCCAAACGAGTTTTCAATCGATCGAAATCTCCAACCATAGTTTTTACATGTGTACAAATGGGTTTTATAACCATAATCCAGAACAGACACAACGTTTCAAAGATTTCTAACTTCTAAATATGATATACAGATCCCTTAACTATTAACAAATATATGAATGAATCTGAAACTTAACTTTGCACTAATTGCATTCTTGACCTGTTAAACTTGGATATGACAATTAAGGCCAACATAATCTGCTATCTCAAAGAGCGGAATACTTTGAATCCGCTATCTTAAAGAGCAGATCACCCAGAAACCATTTTAAATTCGAATTTCACCTATAAACCAAAACCATTTTCTTAAATAGAAAAGCAAAAAATTCTACAATTTTCTGACTGCTGTTATAATGCATTATTATTCTAGTGATTACCTTTGATGGGGATGTGAGTATTTTATCAACTACACAATCAATGCAGCTTCTGATAATCCCAAGATTCTCAGACCATTCAGGAAACCTTTCTGTAGTCTGCAACGCGACGACTGAATCCTTCCACCCTTCAAGAATGCAAGAATTAAAGAAAACCTCTAGTTTTGAGACAAAATTCCCCTTCCCAATTGTTTCTGTCATTTGCATGAACTTAGCAGCACATATTGCTGGTACAAAGTTATGGGCACTTAGATCAATTTTGATCCCATAACAGAACTTGGCACACAGCTCAAAACCATCTGTACCACCAGGGATATCATGAAGCTCCAAAGTAACACTTTGTGTGTCTCCCCTCTCTGAGCAAAGTTGTTGCAGGAGACCACACTTTTGAACAAGTGGAAACTGAAACTAGGTACACCACAATGGTCTATGTAATTATATTGTTGAAAGATGAATTTTTTTTTGGTCAAAATGGTATATTTTTGAAAAAAAAAGTGGCAAATGGTTGCATTCACCCAAAAAAGTAGTAAACGGTAAAACCGTGATTCCCAATCACGGTTTCAGTTCATTTGGTATTATCGAGAGACATGTTTGCAGTAAAGTTACTGGTTTTGCAATAAAGTAATTGAAACCGTTCTTACGAATCACGGTTCCAGTTAAATTGGTAACAACACTGAAACCATGATTGGGAATCACGGTTTCAGTTAAAAAAGTAATAGTTTCTGACACCCAAGCATTAGGTGTTTGCAAATGAACAGAAACCGTGATTGAGAATCACGGTTTTACCATTTACCACTTTTTTTTTCAAAAATATACCATTTTGACAAAAAAATTCATCAAAAGATAGTACAAGTATGTATGCATTTACAAATCCTAGTTTTTGTATCTATAATTACTTGCCTGATGAAGATGGTATGTTACATTGTTGATGCGTATGGTGAGGTCACTCGGCAAGTCGGAAATCATCGTCCTGAAATTTGGCACTCATTAGTTAACTGCTCTACTAATTACTAGTATTATTCAAGAAAAGAACAGCGCGGTACAAACTACAAACCTTGTGGCTTCACCTGTATAGAAGGTGTCTGGTCTTGTCCCAAGTCTCATGAACTTCATTTTCAATCTTGTTATTTCTCTATGATATCATCTGTATTTTCCACAATGTTAAATGTCATAATTCTTTACAAACCTCTTCATTTGCTTCTCCCATATGTTTTCAGAGAATGAGCACAGAAGTGTAGGCTGCTTTTAATGATTGAAATAACAAAGAGACTAGAGTGGAGAATGAGTATTGGGATTTACATAGAGCCTGGAAATTAAAGCTGTCACTATTGGACCCACAAGGTAATAGGAGACACCATTAACTTGCAAAAGTCACGGTCTTAGCCAACAATGTGTCCCATATTGTCTTTCCATTGTTTAATTTCCTATGATGATAACCTTTTTTCTTAATTATATCAATTACAAATCAACACATTTTGAGTTAATAATCTTTAAACAGGAGAATAAAACTAATATCATGAGAAAAATCATCATTCGGTTTAGATATTGATGAACTAAAAGAGATTATAACTAGTCGAACATACGCATTTGGAGACAAAAATATGAATTTTAACACATGAATTTAGCATATATATTGGCTGATGTAGGGGAAATCAATGTTTTGTATACCTACAGAAAATTCATTGCAATACAAGAAAACTATGCAGTTTCATCGGGACAATCTCGACGACATCGTAGAGATAGGCCGTGCAATTATGACGACACGTCGTCGCCGATGGTTGAATTTCACTTTTTGACTTTTTTTCACCTTTTATTGAAAAAAGGGTAATCTATCTCGACGACATTTTAACCTTTGCCGACGAGACCTTTCTCGTCGAGAAAGACAATCTCGACGACATGTCGTCGCTAAAGGTCGACGAATCTGCCTAGTTTTCTTGTAGTTTTGTTAGTTCAATAAAGAAATTTAGAAAGAGGGGAGATGAAGACAGTGAGAGAGACCTTAGCAGAACCCTTTATCTAGTAGTGATTGCATGCCTAGAAATGACAGGTGATGTGAACTAGAGGCCACAGTGCAAACATCTAATGGCACAATATATCAACTAGTTTTGCTTATATGGAATGACACCCCACTCTTCAAAACTCCCTGAACATGAAAATATACTTTATCTAATTAGCTTCCAGACCATTATACAAGATCCCATTTTCTTGCAAAGAAAAAAGTAGCATAACTGTAAATGGTTGTACAATTTTCATATTCATAAAGAATGCACTTACCTCATCCCCATGTAGGTTGTAATGTTCTCTTCTTATTTGTCTTTGTGTCATTGGCATACATAGATGGACCTTCTTAGGTTCTCATATTCTTAACTATCACATTAATAGATGAAACTTCCTGCTTTTGTTTTTTACTTTACTTAACAATATGTAAAAGGTCAAGTCAGTATATTTAATCATGTCAATTGATGAAATAAGTGGTACTTTGATAGCTACTTTCTTTTTGGAAATGTACAATTTTGAATGGAATATGAGGTTCACCTGAAATTATTAAAGGATGTTGGTTGGTTGGCAGCAATCAAGCATGCTTTAAAAAGTTACAAAGTAGTTTACCGATCAACATATAAACAAGCGCCAAGAAAAAATTATGGAACTGACACCAACACCACCGGCTTAGAGCATTCACATCAACTTCTTCTTCTCCATCTTTATACTTTAACTAAATATCACATTTTTCAAATTTATCTTTAAATTTCTTTTAACCTCCAACATCTCATTCTCTATCTCTATCTTACTCACAAACACTTATTTTAATATTTTTTTCTCTTTTCTAGACACTCACAAAAATATAGAGATTTATGAAAATGGATCTCTATATTTATAGAATCTCTATTTACTATACAATAAAACTTAAAAATAGAGATGGAGACAGAGATCCTGATGCAGGTTTAAAATTAATGAAAATTCTAAATTATAAACATAGAGATGAAGATAGATGTTGATGTGAATGCTCTCATATATGCAGAACATCTTTTTTTAGCTTGCTAATTAGAAGATTATATACAACTAAAGACACAATAACCAGACAAACTAATTCAAGAGAATTCAGTCATTAAATGATGAGATATGAAAAGGATGAAGATTAAAAAAGATAAAGGAGAATAGGGTATATGTAAAGCACATGCATTGGCATGTAAAATGAAATATCTAATCATAATAGAATATGCATGTTAGAGATCTATGGGTTTAGTCAAAATGTTAATATAACATAAGCATGAAAGTAGGAAGATGGTACTATTTAGAGGAAAAAGAAATGAAAAAGTTGAACAGAGGTAGGCTTGGGACCATCAAGCAAAGAAGTAAAGAATATTATCATGCAAGATTCATCATCATATCTCCCACTAGCCTTTGGTATCTTCTTTCAGATGTTAATACATCAACTTCCCCTTGATACACGATGTCGGCCACTGTTAGATGGTACGTATTATTCGCACACACGCAGAATGATCGGTTGATGGAAGTTGGTTTGGTAGTTAGCTAGTCTTTTTTAACATTTTCACTTTGATAAGTAACCAACTAATTAAAGTTATATCTAGGAAAATAAAGCAAATGTTCCTTTTTCTTCCTGGAACAACTTTTCCTACGTTTAAAGTAGTAGAATGGAAAGAGATGATTGAAAATGATGAGATGGCACACAAGATGGTGATCATGATAACTCTTAAATGATGATGATGATTATAATATAATGATATGTGACCTGATGATTCTCTTAGCAGAGTTATTATGTTCACAGATCTCATAAATCCTTTATCTTTTATAAGCATCAAGTCAATCGTATTTCGAGCCGTCAGTGAAAGAGGTGACGGTCAATATATTCTGTCTAAAAATATGGCGTGGGTAAAGAATTTAGTGACAAATTGACCGACATAATTTACCAAGAATATCACCAACGGATTCAGTGACGAAGGGTTCTCCAATCAGATTACTTTTTTCATGTGTGACGATGTAAATAACACGTTCCAAATAATAAAAGTATCGTAAATAAAAAAAATTCTCATTACAAATAAAATAGGTTTTTTATTAATAAAATAGGGGGAGATTCAAATAAGTAGTTTTTCGCTAAGAAATCTAAGAAATGACAAAACCTTAAGAAAAAGATACCAAACGAACTCCGATTGAGCTCATTTCAGCGATGTTGGAACCGTCTCGTCGAACTCTACCATCTTAGCTTTTAGGGTTTATCTTTTAAGGTTTAGATTTTACGTTTAAATTTTAGGGTTTTAGCCTTAGGGTTTAGCTTTTAGGGTTTAGATTTTACGGGTTAGGTTTTTTTTTGGGGGTGGGGTGGGGGGTTTAAGTTTTTGGGGGTGGGTGGGGGCGGGTTTAGGTTTTTTTTTTGGGGGGTGCGGGTGGAGGGCGTTTAGGTTTTTGGGTCCGGGTTATGGTTCGATGAGACTGTTCCAACATCACTGGATTAGCGTGCGAAAAACTATTTCTTAGTGCAACCTTCCCCTAATAAAATATGTTTATAATCAACACATCTGTGGGGTTGTATCCTCACTATTGTTAGTAGAACAGTTCTTGGAACTGCTTCCACTCGGCTTCCAATATAGTAGCTCTGATCAATTCATGAAACTCCTTCCGCTCAGCCTCTCGTTGCGCCTTTATCGTCGCATCTTGTGCTTCCTGTTCCCTTTGCATTTCCTCCGATGCACCGCCTCCGGTTTTTGCTGTAAGGCGGTAATCTATAAGCATAAAACAAATAGTTGGTAGTTTTTTGACGATAAAAAGATTAAATACATTATATAAAAATAATTGCATACCTTTGTGAAATGAAAAGAAGCCTTGATGCTAGAAGTATCAGTATAGGTCGCATAATAGGGATTGTAAGTGGTCTAAGCGACGAAGGGGACCCTTCCTTTAGCATCTTATACCATCCTCCCATAATTGTGGGTCATTAGCAGTTTTGGGCTAGTGTCAACATATTTTTAACCTCTAAACTTATAAAATTGTATATTTTTTCAAAATACAAGTTTTAATGCATAATGTACAATGCTCTTGAATCATAATTTGAGGAAATATGCAATTATGTAAGTTTAGAGAGGGATATATATGCATTTGCCTTTTTTTAATTATATAGTATATCATACAGTTCATCAAAACAAAAAAAAAGTAAATGTATTATGAAAAGTTTGACAACATAAGTTTTAGGGTATGAGGTATACCCTCACGAGAGGGCACCCGTCAGTCACATGCCGTGAGAGATTAGGGAACACCACCCCCTATTGTGTGAAGGAGTACCCTTAAAGGGTTTCATGTGAGAAAGGGCTTGGAAGTTATTTGATGTTGCATGTTTTGTTTTACAAATAAAATATAGTGGTTGGCGGCTCTTTATTAGGTTTTTGTTTAAGTTTTTTTTTATATAATTTTATTTTTTTTAATTTATGTGGTCACAAACAATTTATAAAAAAATAGGTTTTTTTTTTCAATTTATGCATTTTATTTTATGTTTTTTTAATTTATATTTTTAATGAAATTTGAGTTTATGTTTTATTTTAAAAAAAAATATTATTAAAATAATTGTTGCATTTAAGGCTTACTAGAGTTTCACTCACTTGAGTATTTCTCTTGCCAAGTGAGACCCAATTAAAGAACTAACCAAGCTTACGTGGCGCCTGCGTGACATAAAGTTATTCTCACTTGGGAGTGCCAAATGAGATTATACCTCATATTCTTATAAATCAAGTATACCAAATCAAGTGTCCTAATGCGTGCCTAAGAATTGTAACACAATACTACCAAACCAAACATAATGTATTGATAAAAAAATGCATTCACACCAGTCTATCATATAGATGAGGATAAACTAGTGACCTCGGATATTAATGAAATATATAGAAGAATTATCTAATGAAATAATGCTCTTACAAATCTATTTTCTAAAATGTATTAATAAGCTATACCCATGATGCGGGTTGTTTCATACCATAAATAAACTCGAACACTCAAGATATCTGTTGGGCAGGCGGATTTACATCTCTTACAACTGACACAATCCTCCTGTTCTTGGAGCATAAGCTATTTGTTTGGCTTTACATCCATCCTAAGGTATCATTTCTAATACATCCGTAGGACATGCTCGTTGGGTGCGTGGAGAATGCTATGGATTCGAGCTCCTTTTCCCTCTCGGTACTTAGATCTTCCTCTAAAATGTCTCCCATTCCTCTTTCATTTGTTCCGCCGAATACATTGATTGGCTACTACTGGTCCTGCCTACGTATAAAGTCTGAGGATTCTCTCATTAAACATATGCAAAGAAGAACAAAAGGACTTGTACATGTAATGGATTTTGAAATACTATTTCTGTATATGTGTACCGATTCAGTTCGGTTCAATAAACCGTTTTGTAAAATTTTTAAGTTTTTTTATCATGGATTAAAAATTAAATGATTTAGGTTTGTTTGCTCTTTTCTTGCAAAATTCCCTTGTTTTGAAATAAACTTCCCTCTTACTATATATTTGAGAAAATTTTATTTTGTATTTAATCTATATACTATCAAATAAATAAATGTTTTTAATGCTACGTATACGTGTCGTCTCCATATTTATTCTCATCATTTTTTTCCTGCGTCTATCTCTTATTAAATACACATCTACCTTTTAATAATAATATATTTTAATAAAAATAATATTTATACTAATAAAACATCTTTATTTTAAATTATTCCTTATCATAAGAAAATTTGAAATCTAATTATGCAACTTTTATTTGCAATAGAATAGTAAATGAAATTCAAATTACATTAAATAGTAATTAACGTATTTTCAAAATCTAATTTTATATTAATTTGTTCATATTTTGAATTTTGTTTTCTATCCTTAGTATATGTAATACATTTTTAAATCTGTAAAATATATACATAAATATTTAAGAATTTTATGTATTGATATTTTTCATCCAATGTGTATTACACGAGTTCTAAGCTACTAACTAATAGATACTTTAAGTCAAAATATATCTACAACTTTCAAAATCAAATCGTTTACATTATTTATTATTTATATGTAACCTATTTATTTAAATAACAAAACTATTACTTTTTTATATTTAAAAAATGCTTAAAACATTCAGATTTAGAAAAACTAGAATGACTACCCGCGCATTGCGGTGGATTCCGACTATTTTTTTGATTGAATAGGGGCATTATTTTTCCGTAGTTCTTGCATTTCATACACATATAACATGGCTATTGATTACAAAAATGCATATATGGCATGGCTAGCGTTTTAGACCAACCCTATTATTCATATAACTAAGCATTTGTTTAATTACAAAAAACTTGTTTTAAGTTTAGCTTCTGATTTCCTTGTTTTCCAAAAGCAAATGTACAAAAGACTTGATTTCTTCTTCTTGTAAGTACCAAAGATTGTTGCTACGTCCTTTTGCCTCTTCTGCTTGTTTCATGATCTGGGAGTCAATATTTTCTTGGTGTTAGATTTTATTTTAGTTGGATATTTTGTATTTTAAAAGTTACATGTTTGATGTGTTCTTTTTGAACCGGTTAGCTAGCTTTGAGGCAGGTGTTTTAGGTTGGATGGTGCTGTTTGTTGCTGCTGCTGCTGTGACGCCTAGACCGGATGCCCTTATGGTTGTAAGATGTGGTGTTACGTCCACCACGACTGCTATTGTAGAATCTGTCTTGAGTGTAAGACATAGCAACTTTGGTAGGCTGATGATTTCATGTATTTGGTTTGGGATAATCTTTGGATTGGCATGCCCATATGTGGTTACCATGTCTTGGCATTTGATATTCAGCATTTGCCTCATAAAAAAACGACGTTTGTTATTGAAGTGTCGTCAATGATCGAAGCGTCCAATCAACATGAATACTAAACTTTATGACAACAAATATACTCAACAGAAACAGAACATTCCAACACAATTTCAAAAAGAAAAAAAACAATTAAATTTCTTTTAATAAAATCATAAAACCTACACACTCGAAAAATGATCTCCTCTTAATTTTAATTTCATTGAAATAATCGCCTGCTTGTAATTAAGAAAAAAAATGTGTGACAATCCGAACTTTTCAGGTTAACTCCGTTAGTCAAATTCAGTTAAATCCTAACTCGGTTAACTCAATTCTAAAACCAAAGGATCATTTCTTTCAAATCTGAAGTTGCAAGTGCTGATTTTGTAAATAACCAGGAACCCTAATAGGCATGGTCGCGCCATGCTTTGACACGGTCGCGCCTCTTGCCCAGTTGAAAAGTAAACACAGTCTTAAATCGCAAATTCGTTCGAATATCAAGTTTGTAACGTATAAGCTCTAATGGCGATCATCATTGAGCCATTATCTCACGCTTTAACACTCGTAATGATCAAATTAAACTCCATGATGGTCTTCAATCCCGTAACCGACGACAACATCACCATTTCAATCAAATTCGCGTCAAACCGATCATTTGCACTAAAATCGACCACCTAAACACCTCTATCGCACCTCTCAGAAGCTCTTGCACGCATCAATTTGGCCGGAATCGTAGCAGAAGTCGTCGGAGATTGAACCAGTTGCAGTCGGCACTTATTTTACTCGTTCACCATCGATTCGAATCCTATTCTTGTAATACTTTACTCCTTTAGCTTCGTTTTGACTCCTAGAACAAAAGCCCTAAGCCAATTCGGGTTTATATCATCGAATTGGTCATGTACCGAATCTGGGGTTCATCGTATAAACGGTTTAATCAAACTCAACCCTAGACTCAACCTCAACGCAAATAAACTACAGGGATAGTTTCGTGATCATCCGTTCTATAAAAGCCCTATGATTTCAGCAGTTAATCTTATTGAATTCGACCGATTTAATTCGGTGTTCATAAACTAGAGTTTTGGTTTTCAAATCAGGATTAAACAATCTAAAACTCGGTGTTTTTGCAATTAAAACCACCCCATGATTCACATGCTACTGTCAAACAGAACCCCATATCCTTTTGGTCAATCGCGATCGAAATCAAATGGATTTGGACTTATTGGCTTGTTCTGTTAAACTCTGTGACTGGGTATCCAGGAGACTCGGTCGTGCCAAGCCCGGGCACGGTCGTTCCTCGTGCTCAGACTTGGTCGTGTCTCGTGCTCAGACTTGGTCGTGCCTCAAAACCCTAGACACGGTCGTGCCAGACTCAGACACGGTCGTGCCTAATGATCAGTTTTGTTGTGTCTTATGTTTGATCAACACGGTCGCGCCCCTGACCAGCACAGTCACGCCTGTGACCCTAACACGGTCGTGCCTTGCCTTAGGCGCGGTCGTGTGCGAGTAAACCTTTTGTCAGAATGTGTGATTATTATTTCAGAACAATAATTATTATATTATATTAATATGTTTTAAACCGGAAAACCACCCATAGGCTCGGGTTTAGTCTTGTAACTCGTATTCGTTATTTAAACCTCGTTTATAAAATAATATATTATTTTCAACCCTTATTCTCAATTAAAAACGATAAATATTTTTATATTATTATTGTTTCGTTTATAAACTTCGTGTAACATTTTAAACTAATAAATAATGTAATTATCTATATTATTTACACTCGTTTATATCCTCGGATAAAATAATAGATTTATTATTTTTGACACGCAATTATTTATTGTAATATTTTATTAAATCTAAAAATAATATATACTATATTATTTTCTTAGGCCATTAGTTTAATAGTGCAGCGTGCGAATATACTTTATATTACTTTTGTCAATCAACGCGTAACGTATTTATCCTAAATATTTTGTTAAGAAATCCTTCAATTCCCATGGACACGTTCGTCTATTATTTGATCTTTAGAGCGTTTTTTTTAGGACGTTCAACATTCCGTGTCGTTGTCACATATCATTATATCCCATTATACCCCTAATTATTATGTTATAATTTTAGGGCATTCGTAAGCCGTTTCGGGCTAACGCTTGAGATTCAAATCTCATACTTGTGTGATACTACCTACTACGCAACGCAGGTGAGTTTTCACAGCCCCTTTTTACTTGTTTTCCTATTGGGGGAGAAACATGCATATACACAAACATCATTTTATTTGTTTTCCCTTTGGGGTGAAACATGCATACAAACAAACAACATTTTACTTGTTTCCCGTTGGGAAGAAACATGCATACAAACAGACATCCGTTTACTTGTCTTCCCGCTGGGGAGAGGCATTCATATGAACGGACATGGATCACATAGTATTTCATTACCACTTGTTTACCTAAGTGCAAACATAACATGCAAAATCCTTACACACTCGGACCGTTAATATATGGAGTATAGCGAGGAAATTTGAGTAGTACTACTGGGTTTGACAAACCCCACCCGGGTTAGTTGCGCTAACTTTATTGGAGGTCGAACGGGTGTAAATTGTCCTAAACACTTGCCATTGTTGATTTTAGCAATGGCGGAAGGCATCCCAAACACAAACAGTCAGCTTCGGTTGCGAACGCTTAGAGTAACTTGTACATTGTCTAGCTAGCAATAGGTGTGACTTACGTATGTGGATCCTGCAAACACTCAAACAGTTTATTCACTTGCAAACCTGTGAACTCACCAACCTCGTGTTGACACTTCTTCTTACATGTTTCTCAGGTCGCTAAGGCACAGGTTGCACACTTAGGACATGCATGGAGTCCTACTATTATTTCATCCTCATGCAAACATTTAAAACATTTTACTTGTTTTATTAAACTAAACTTGGGCGCGCTTGGTTTGCTCATTTATTTTCTTATTTAAACGCTTCCGCATTAACTCTAAACTTTTATGATATTTCATTTATGTCCCATATAGTGTCGTTTGATGTAACTAATGATTGAGATCCTGGTTTGTCACACACCAAACGGTAAAACTCCGTTAGTGGAATTTGGGGGTGTGACAGATTGGTATCAGAGCCATTGGTTATAGAGAACTAGGATTGCATACTAGATTATAACCGCACATATGCATTAGTTACACGACACAAACACTCATACCTGATACACATAGCACCCATATATACATTGCATTGCAGGCATGTTAACACCATCCATATCACCCTCTGTCGACGAGGGACACATCATTTGCATTGCATCATCATTCCCAGTGGCGACACTCGGGGAATCACCATAACAACATCCACTCCCGTCTGAGGGCAACGAGACGGAGCCTTCGGAGGAGTCACTTACACCACCATCACCTGTCGGGTTTGGTGGGCTTACTCAGGTCCATGTTATGGATGACACTCAGCTAGCACATATCTCTTTGGGAGTTGGGATCGTCGGAGGCGAGTCCCTACTGTACACACTAGCAACAATACGCCGAGTGAAGGCAGACCGTTGCACGCATTATTACAAGATCCATTGGCACGTAGATGTCATCACTTTCCCGAGCCATGGGCTCGCGTCTTTGGTCGATATTCTGTTGAAGATAGATTGACCACAAAGTTGAGAACGCATTGCTCATTGCATACTCAGACCCTATCCTGACTCAGTTGGAAGGACGGCTACTTTGCTGCTTCCTGTAACTCGTATCCATGAATTAGTTTCATTTCTCGAAGTCGCATTTCATGTGCATGTTTGTTTCATGTGCATGTTCCCATCTACAATCCGTTGGATTGGACTCTCGTATTGTGTTTTAACTCGAGTGAATACTCAGATCAAACGATTCTCGACTACTAATCCTGATATGAGTCCTAGATGATCAACTTATGGTTGATGACTAAGCTTCTCGATGACTTATCATATCTGACAACACTCTTTACTCAGCAATACAAACTAAACGACATATGACATACGACATGGAGAATTAGGGTGAACATGCAAAACAAATTATCATTACGGGTGCACACGTAATAGTAATTTGAGGTGCATGTAAGTCCTAGTGAAACCTAGTGTGTGGATAAATGGTCCTAATCTGTGATTTACAGACTTAAGTTTCCACTGTTTGTAGAAATTCTCGTAGCCCGCTCAACGACTAGTTGGTATCGTTAAACATGTACAACAGTTGATAGACGCGACTATCAGGTTGAAGATGTATACGAACACACTGAATTATCATTAAAGGAATCCATCATGTTACTTTCACTCATGTAAGAGTCCTAGTGAAATTAAGACTCTCATCTAAACGTGATCACAGAAACTATCTTGATTGAAACTCTAATAGGAACTCATGACAAATCTATCGACTCCAACTATGTAAGTGAAATTCTTCCTAATCTAGCACGTGTTATTTCATCTGACCCTATTACCTTATCCTGTGACTAATTCTCAGTTTAATTTGATTTATACCCCAGGATATCCAACTCTGTAAACGGATTTCTTTCTTCACAAAATGATCCAGTTGTTCTAATGGCATTAAAAAACGAAGATTTAATCCAACCAACCATCGGTTGAATGCGACTACTTAAACAGACATCCTATCCCTTATGTTACCGGAATCTGTATCTCATTAAATTTCTTTTTCTACATGTGAACATCTTCCCTTAGCCTTTGCATTGACCGGCGCTTACCCTATAAGCACGGGTCTCACTAGAAGTCGCACAAATTTCATAATAGTGCGTCATACCACAACTCTATTAGAAGTCAAGTATACTATTGAGATAGTAGACAGTCAGAAAATCGAAACAACTCACATTCTTAGAGGATGTAAGCAAGGATCAATTGTCATAAGCTTGACAATGACCTCATGTCAGTCACACTTGGCAGTTTTGACATGACTGTCTGTATAGATTGGTTATCTAAGAACCAAGCCGAAATCATTTGTCGTGACAAAATCGTTCGCCTTCCTCTCCCGAGTGGAGAACCTCTTTCCGTTCAGGGCGAAAGGAGTGGTGTAGTCGTGGGCATCATATCCTTCATGAAAGTACAGAAATGTCTTCGAAAAGGTTATACTGCTACCTTGGCTCTCGTCGCCGAGCAAGTGTCCAAGGAGAAGAAGTTTGATGATATTCCGATCGTTCGTGATTATCCAGAAGTATTTCCCGAAGACATATCTGGTCTTCCGCCTCATCGTCAATTCGAATTTCAAATTGATCTAGCACCCGGTGCAGCGCCTATTGCTCGGGCACCGTACAGACTTGCACCTAGTGAGTTACAACAGTTATCTACACAACTGCCAGAGTTGTTAGATAAGGGAGTTATCACCATGGGGAGCTCAAGTCTTATTCGCCAGAAAGAAAGATGGAACTCTCCGTGTGTGCATCGACTACCGTGAACTGAACAAAGTAACTATCAAGAATCATTACCCTCTATCTCGTATTGACGATCAATTTGACCAACTTCAAGGGTCAAGTTTCTATTTAAAGATCGATCCTCGGTCCGGATATCACCAGTTGAGAGTCTGAGACGAGGGCATCTCCAAAACTACATTCAGAACTCGGTACGACCATTACGAGTTTATGGCCATGCCTTTCGGACTAACCAACGCACTCGCAGTGTTCATGGACCTCATGACCCGCGTGTGTAAACCCTACCTTGATCAATTCGTCATCGTTTTCATTGATGACATCCTCATATGTTCTAAGAACAAGGAAGAACATGAGGAACACCTACGTCTGATTCTGGAATTGCTGAAACAAGAGCAGCTGTATACCAAGCTTTCCAAGTGCGAATTCTGGATTCGTGAAGTGCAATTCCTAGGACATGTAGTCAACGAGAACGGAATACATGTCGATCCATCTAAAATAGAAGCCATCTAGAATTGGGTGGCACCGACGACTCCGACAGAGGTGTGACAATTTATAGGGTTGGCTGGCTATTATCGTTGATTCATCGAGGGAATTTCCAAGTTCATTTTTAAAATATTTCATTTCAACCGAGTATTGATAGTTCTAATTTCTTTTATTATGTAATTGATAAATGTTAATTTATATTAAATTCATCTGGTTAATGATACAATAACTATCCATAATTAAATAATAATTATCCATAATTGAATTTATATTAAATATTTAAAAGAGTTAATTACATGGATAGTCTCTGTTGTTTGTGAAAAGTAACAGATACAGATACTAAGTATTTCAAATTGCAAATATGGGTATTATCTTTCGATTTTTAACAATATTATGTATTAAGACTAACTTTTTTGTTAAGTTGAAGGGTAATTAAGTCATTTCACATATGTGGGTTAATTATGTAACTTTTCATATCTGAGGGATTAGTTATGTAATTAACTCTATTTATTGTAAAAAAAAATTTAAAAAAAACAAACCAACCCCCAACCCTCTCCCTCTTTGATGTCTTCACCGTCGGACCACCACCTCCATCTCTTCTTCATCACCACCGGCGACCATCGCCACCTCGTCCCCACCTTATTGTCCTCCTCTTCCGCCCCACGACTACCATCAAAGCTCCTACCTCCACCTCGTCCACCACTACTAAACCCTCTCCTTCCACCTCGCCAACCACCACACATCACGACCCCTTCATCTCCATCTCTCACATAGTTTTGTTAGCCGGATTACTATTGTTTAACGATGAATAAGCCCCTAATTTTCACCTATGTTTCAGGAGGTTATTGGTTGTTTCCTTCTTATTAATTAGATTTAATCATGTTTCTACTTGATATTCAGTTTCGTTTATCGGAATCTAGATCTTCAAGTTGACATTTGTGTTCAATCTCTTCATCCTCGTAACTTTAAAATCGATGAGATAGAAGTTTTGATTACTTCATAACATATGAAAATCGAAGAAATCAAGTTTTTTTTTAATGGAGGTGGCAGTGGTGGCGGGTGGTGAAGACGTCAGAGGGGGAGAGGGTTGAGAGTTGGTTTGTTTTTTTTTTTTTTTTAATATTAATTAGAGTTAATTACATAACTAATCCTTAAGATATGAAAAGTTACATAATTAACCTACAGATGTTAAATGACTTAACTGCCCTTAGATTTAACAAATAAACTAACAGAATTAGTTTTAATACCTAATATCGTTACAAAATCGAAACATAATACTCATACTTGCAACTTGAAACCCTTAGTATCATACATGTTAGTTTTCACAAACCAAATAAACTATCAATGTAATTAACTCTATTTAAAAAGATATTATTTTGATATCAATATTTAATAGGAAGTAGATAGAAAGAAGAGGAAATTACTCTTTGAGTCCCTGACGTTTGACCATTTTAACTATTTGAGTCCCTTATGTTTAAATCCGTCTCTTTTAACCCTGAAGTTTCTTTTTTTTTTATGTTTGAGTCCAAATGGCTAACGTCGTTATATTTAAAAGTTAACTTTTTCTGAAATGACCAAAATACCCTCAGGGACTTAAATTGTTAAAAAATTTATATATTCTACCCTTTCTCTTCTCCCCCCACTACCACCCCCACCCCCACCCCCATCACCATCACCACCACCACCACCACCATCGCTCCCCCCACCACCTGTAAACGCTCTATATCAAACCTAGTTGTAAAGCCTCTTGGATCATTTTCTAGATCGAGGGCCTGACTAGTCATGATAAAATTACAACTCATAACTAAACTAGCATCACAATGAAAACTCTAAACACAGTTCTACATTATGCAATCATCAAAAATTGAGGATATGTAATTTCAGAATATATGATGAATCAAAAAATTGTTATATAAATTCCCAAAAAAAAAGTTGAAAATGAAAAAAGTACCAGAGAGATCGATACAAGTATACAAGTACAGAGGGTTTCAAACCCAAGTTGAAAATGAAAAAAGTACCAGAGAGATTGATACAAGTACAGAGGGTTTCAAACCCACCCCCTCTCCCGTTCTTCCGGCGTCACGACAAAGAGAGAGAGGCAGTCGGCCACCCCAACGGCGGAGACACATCAACAGCAGAAATCAGATGGCAGCGGTGATGCATCAATGGCAGAAATCAGATGGCGTACCACCGCAGGGCGACTGCCGCCGGAGGTCCGCCGTGTACTCGTCGTTGGAGGTCGTTGGAGATGGCGGCTGAAAAACCAATTTTGTGTCAAGTATGCTCTTCTCGGTTCACTTTCATCAATCGCAAGGTTTGATCGGATTTACTTTACCTAATTTGACCGGAACCCTAGCGTCGACGTCGCCTCTGCCGCTGTTCATTGTGGTTTCCACCACCGTAACCGCCATCCAATGCTTCTAGCTAGCTGGGTCTTGGCCGGAAAACAAGAACAAAGATGAAGGTGGTACGGGCTGTTGGCTGTTGGAGGCTGCCGGAGGGAAGGCCGGGAATGGCCGCCGGAGTGGGTGGCGCAGGGGGAGACGGAGGGGGAGGGAAGGTGGTGGTGCGGTGGTTGTGGGTGGGTGTCTCCGGCGGGAGCTCGCCGGAGAAGGACTAGTTGTCGTCTCGCTCTCCTATTGCAGTTCCTGGACTTCATTAGAATTGTCAATAAAAATTAATAATCATTTGAGGACATAGGGGTATTTTAGTCTTTTTAATAAAAAATAACAGAAAATTAAACGGAGTTAGCCATTTGGGCTCAAACAGATACAAAAATGAAACGTCAGGGTTAAAAGAGACGGATTTAAACATAAGATACTCAAATAATTAAAATGGTCAAACGTTAGAGACTCAAATAGTAATTTACTCTAGAAAGAAACATATTGAGTATTAATCAGAAAGTGACACGTTCCCCTATTACAATTCTTATTTATTAGTGATATAAAGATTGTTTTAGGCTTATTGTATAAGCATCTTCATTTTGTTAATAAAATATTACTTAATTTGCATTGTAGTATTTTACTTTTTCTAATCTTTATATCTATACTATATAATAAATAAAGATTTTTTCATGACACGTGTCGCCTCCACATTCATTCTCATCATTTTTTTTCCGTCTCTCTCTTATTAAATGCACCTTTATATTTTAACAAAAATATTTATTTAAAGTAAATATTAACTATACTATAAAACACATTTATTTTAAATTATCCTTTATGAAACTTTGAAATCTAATTATATAACTTTTATTTTCAATCAAATAATAAATGAAAATTAAATTAAATTAAATAGTACTTAATGTATTTTCGAAACACAATTATATTTTAGTTTTTACATATTTTGAGTTTTGTTTTCTATCTTTACTATATGATACATTTTTATACATGTAAAATATACATATAAAAAATTAAAAATTTTATTTATTGATATTTTTTACCCGTGTGTATACACGGGATCTAAACTAATATAATAAAGAATAAAGGTTTTAATACACTTGTAAAAATTTAAAGCATTCAAAGACAAGTGTCACATGTTTAACCCTTATCGTCACGTGTCACTGCCTAACCATCTCATCTATTTCACCTTTTTCATTGGGTCCGGATCTGAAAAACAACCCTTACCTGATTTCTTTTTCATATCCCTACCAAAATTCTGCCATCTTTTCAAACCCGTCTCCATTCGCTTCATTCACTTCAAACCTCTGCAATACCTTCCACCTTCCATCCCCACCTTAACCTCCTACCGAAACCCTAAACCCCCAACCGAAACCTCCACCTTCCACCGAAACCTCCACCTTTAAACCCAAACCTGCACCTTCCACCAAAACGGCTGCAATCCATTGATTCCTTTCTCTCACCCAACGAAACCTCCAACTTCCATCCCCTTCATCTTCAACCAGAAACACCACCATCGACTGGTTCTCCTCTTCAACCAGAAAATGAAGTTACAGGTGACTGACTAATTAGGATTGATCCAATGGAATGATTGTCTAATTTGTAGATTGAGATTTTGATTGATTTTTGCAGATAAGGATCGAGAGTTGGGGGAAGCACAATTTTGATTGATTTTTGCACATAAGGATCGAGAATTAGGGGAAGCACAAGCGGAGATTTCTAAGTATTATGGGTAAATCAATGTCGAATTTGTAGATTGAGATTTTAATCTTATAATAGTTACCATAACTGACTTATTGGGTAATCACTCTTTTCATTGTTTTGATTGATTTTAATCTTATAATAGTTATCAATTTCTAATTTACAGTATTGTTTATAAGTATTATGGCTTAATCAGTCTGATAAATATACTGTAAATTTTCAATTGAGTAATCTTGATGTGTTTGCCAGATATCAATTTTCCAAAATGATATGTTATCACTATCTAAGCATGTTACATTATACTTTGGGTAAAATTCAGCCTACCTAAAACCTAAATCAGTTTTGGGTGATCTTCTTTTAAGTAAAACTTGAAAATATCAAAATAAATTTTAAACAGGCTTTTCTTTTAACCCTTTTTTAATGTCAACTATACAAGACAAAATCATTCCTCTAAACATATATGTAGTCTCTATCAAAGACTGATTACCCTTTTTTTTAACTATTTGGTTACCTAAAATAACCGTTTAGCTCTTTTCTTATAATCAAACGGTTATAAATACCATCCATTTATTCAAAACTTGGTACCCATTCTTCCACTGCTTTGAAAGTTATTAATCCAAGCTATGAGTTTGCAACCAATACATACAACTCAACTTATGGACCCAAGGTAGTGTATTCATATCATATCTTCTTATGTTTTTCATGTTAAGAATTTGATGTTCCTGTTATATTTTGATGTTCCTGTAATTGAGTTATTCATAAATGGGTCATGTTCTTAAATAATTTAAAAAATTAATAACAATAAAATTTGTACAAATTGGTTAATGATCCGTTAATTTTTCCACCCAATAAATTTTGTACTATTCATGAGGTAAGAAAAATTCCATCCTATTGCATTACTTATGCATCCCTATGATTTTTAAAATTTCACTTCTGTAAAAAGAAGTCAAAATTTCACCATAGAAGTCAAAATCTATCTCTAAAAAGAATGGAATGTAGTCAAATTATGCTCCACCCGGTTTGGCCATTTAGTGTCTCCAAATAAACAATGTTAGACAAAAAAAGCTAATAACAAGTTGCAGAGAAGTTTGCTTGATTTATTTTTTTATTAATTTTGATAAAAAATTTATTTCTACTTTTTAGCCTTACTTTATGACATATACAAGTTCTACCTTCCAAGGATTTGTGAGAGAATCCTATGGTGTGTCTCTTGAAGAAGCTCTGGGACAGTGTGAGTATTATGTCCCGTCAAGGTTTAAAAGAACGGAATCGCGCCTCGAGGCGTTTTCCCTTCGCCTCACGAGGCGTAAGCCCGAGGCGGAATTAAAAAATAAATATAAAAATTATATATCTTATAAAAAATAAAATACTAAATGTTTGGAATTGACACATAAAGTCTAGAACATAAAAAAACACACATCAAAAACACACATGAAGTTTGTAATCAAATTTAAACAACACAAAAGCAAATGAATCTGAACACAAACTAAACACAAATGAAAATTAATACAAATGAATTCAATTAATACAAAATTAACTATAAATCCAGAATGAAACTGATTAACTGAACACAAAAGAAAACTGAAAGCAGTCATGAAGTCAAACAAATAAATACAGGTCGGAGATGTAAATTAAAAAAAAGACCAGCAGCGATGGTTTATATGCTGTCAGCAGCTTCGCAAGAGACAGGAGAAGAGATGACAGCAGCGATGGGGAGAAGAGAAGACAGCAGCGATGGGGAGAAAATGAGAGATACGTGTGTGTGTCTGATAAAGTTGCCCTAAAAGGAGAGAGAGAGAAAATGGCGCTTATTTTTTTCTCCCTCCTGGCTTATTTTCCCGCCCAAAAGTTGCCCTAAAAAAAACGACCGCCTCAGCATTCGAACCGCCTCATACATTTTTCGAACCGCCTCGGAGCTAGAGGTGTACGTGTTAAAACCCCAACTGAGGCGTCGCCTCAGGTACGATTTTCTACCGCCTCGCCTCGAGGCGTACGCCTCGGCCGTTTTTTTAAACCATGTGTCCCGTATAAACAATATAAACCTGTAAATGGATAAAAGCATTCTTGAATTTAAGTTGAAAAATAAAATCTATGAAACAGTAAATGGACACACCTTGCCGCCCAACAGTAAAATGTACCGTTTTCAAAATTATGTTGGTTCAGGCCCAAATAAACACTCAACAGACACTCACAATTATGTACGTAAATTTGCAGAAGAAAAAGCTTGCTTTCATTCTCATTGATAACACTCAACAGACTCACAAATATAGACTTACAAAACACACGTGAGACTCAATAAAACACATGCCAATTAACTAAGTCCATGCACTCCTACTTTCAAGCAACAGATTCCAACGTGTAGCTCCTCAACGACCATTTTCTGATCCACCAAACTCGGTCAATCTTGACCACTTCTTCTGCTGACCCATTTGCTATTCGGTGACCCATTTAAACAAAACCTGTAAACTGACCCGACTTGACCCGTATCATCAAGATTAACCCAACAAATTACACCAAACTTTTAAATTGTAGACACCCATTTGATTGCAGACGCTTAATAAAGGTCTATTATACATAACTACACTTAACTTGTGTCAGTTTACAGTTGTTTTTGTTGTAGGTCCTTGTGTAATAATAATAAGCTTGCCATTATTTTGTAGATATCTTACTTTTGCTGCAGGAGCCTAAGAAATTGCTTGCTTAATGGCTCAATACCTGGATACATAGGACAGATCAGTGGTATGAAGCATATGTAAGTCTTTTTTTTCCTTTAATATTATCAGCAATTTGTTATTATTTATTCATCAACTGCAGGTGCTCATATGAGATTGGCAAAATATCAACTGCTGCAGATGATTCTATGGTAAGTCTGATCTTAACCATCAATTAAATTAAATTTAATCATATTAACATTTATTTTCCCCAGTTATGATCTGACACCTCCAAGTAAATATCATCATCTCGTGTGTATGATTTTGCAGCATTCTCCTTTAATTTATATGATTCCTTCCTTCTCCTTTACAGCATCTTAAAAATTAGAGTTTCAAGCACTGTTTTTTAATTTCGCATGTGTATTTATTGTGGTTAGTTTTCCTTTCTTATTTTTTCGGTTTCAATTCCTGTTTAATGTTTAACATGATTTATGTTTCATATTCACATAACACATATATTTGGTTTCAGTTCAGTTTTTTTGAAATTGTCTTACAATACTTAATGATATTGAATACATGATATATGTATATTTTGTAATCAATTTTTTATATATCTGTTATCAATACGTTAATTTCCTACACGGAGACATAATTGAGAATTGACTTGCAAATGAAATAATTGTTTAATGACTCTACATATTGTAAATTGACTTGGAACTGCTTGAATAAATTGATTCTTTTTTGTTTGTTTTTCATTCAACGAAAACAAATATTCTATTTTAATTTCAGCTGATTCAATATTCATTTGTTAACTGGTATCTTCGCAACCAGATTTCAACTGTCGCATAATGCACCATAGTTTGGATCAAAAAGATGGAGCACGGTTACTATTTCACTAAAGGATGGAAAGAAGACATATCTATGCTGCTTGGAGATGTGCTACTGTTCAAACTTGATGGTGAATCCCACTTCTAAGTAACTGCTTAAATCGAGAGTATCCCATGTTAGAGAAAATTACCTTCAGTTTTAGAGATTTATGTACTACTCTTTTCTCAGTGTCTTATGTATGCAAGCAATCTGACAATTTATTTATAATATATTCAAGTTATGTATTTATGAATTATGTACATGGTTATCTTTTATGTATGATTTATTTAAATTGTTTGCATGTTTTATTATTATTTTCTTAACCCGTGTGTCACCCGATTACAAGTAATATCACTGGGAAATCGTGTTATCGAAGCAGAGATTATATCAGGAAATAACATTGGAGGTCGTACTTTTATACCTAGAACTTCTTTGATATCCACTGACAAAAGACTTCCTTTTAAGTTACAGAGAAGACAATTCCCACTTGTTGTATGTTTTGCAAAGACAATAAACAAGAGTCAATGACAATCACTATCAAAAGTTGGTTTGTTTTTTAAGGAACCGGTTTTTACACATGATCAATTATATGTGGCATTATCAAGAGTTACAAGACGAGACAGCCTAAAAGTTGTTATACTAGATAGTAATGGTAATCTTTTAAATATAACATCAAATGTTATATACAAAGAAGTATTTAGAGATTTGTAATAACTATTGTAGTTTTTTTTTTCTTTTATGTATGATTAATTTAATTGCTTGCATGTTTTATTATTATTTTCTCAACCCGTATCACGGTAAATTTTATAAATTCGTAATTTAATACACATTCAATACATGTGTCTAAATGTGTTTATTAAGAAAGACGGAGGAAGCAACACGTGTATTATAAACTAGTTGGAGTTTGTGCTTATAAAAATTTATTAATGGGCCCTTTAGTTTTTCAATTTTTATAAAAAGTTATTCTTTTAAGTTTAGAAAGTTTTATGTGTATCACCAGATATAATCAATCTCTAAAGTTGTCAAACTCTAAAATTTATCCCTTTTTTCTTTTCTTCTCTTATTTTTTGTACTCGTTAGTAAAAATTACCTTTTTCTATTTTTATTTTTATTTTACTTTATTACTAACTTCTTTAACGAATTTGTCGTTTCAGTGTTAACTTCTATTCGTGACGTAATTTATCTGTTTTTCAATATTCAGGGCCAAGTCGTGGCAACTTCATACGTATTTTATGTACATAGTCACATTATTATCACCGCCGCAACACGCGTAACGAGGTTTGCAAACTAGTCGCATCACATTGGCTTTAATTATGTACTTCAACACGTTAATATCACCGTAAGGTCCCTCCGTAACCCGCACGTACGTTTGTGTCACCGCCACAACACGCGTAACTAGGTTTGCAAACGTGCCCTTACCCACGTTAATGTCGTCGTACGGCTCCACCGCAGCGCGGGTCTTGGCGTTTAAACTTTGTTTTTTTGTCACGAGTTTACGCCTCCGATGCAACGTGCGAGTATAAAGCGGTTGTTTTTTTATATTATCAATGCTCTACCTGCAAAGCTATGCTTTTGATGTTTTTATACAAAGTTTCGAAGACGTTGATTGATATCACGATTAAATGTTTTTTTTTTACTTTAATCTAATTTTTTCATAAATTTGACAAATGTTGACATAACATGAACGCACGATAACGGAGTCATGTTTACGTCGCAACGTGTGGGGAGGAATCGACATACGCATATCTATTAATGTCTGGTTTAACGTCGCCGTCATAACGTGCGGGTCTTGACACTAGTTTAGTATCCATTTCCTGTAGTATATTTTTTTTTAATATTTGATAACATTTCTTAATATTTAGTGTAACAAGTGCCTTGCATGTGTGTAGATATGGTGTGCTGTTCACATGGTGGTGTTTTTCGGTTGGAATCCTTGCAAAACCTTACCTACTCTACTGACCTGGGGCACATGTTGTGGATCTATGTAAAAAACAACATTTTAAAGTCTAAAATTTTAGAATTAATTACACGGATGGTCCCTCTGGTTTGATTAAATTACGGTTTTCGTCCCTAGGATTGAAAAATTATGATTCGGTCCCCACTGTTTGCCAACTTGTTGCACTTATGGTCCCTGACATGGATGGAGGTTAAGTTTTTCTGTTAAATGTGTATGAAAAGACCAAAATACCCTTGGATATAAAAAGACAAAAAAAATTAAACTTAAATTAGTGAATATTAAATTAACTCTAGAAAACATCAGGATCACTTGTCTTCTCCATTGACCAACTCACAATTCCCACGCACCACCAAAGCTCCGGTCGGAATCCGGCAACCTCAACGCACAACCAAAACTCAACCATTGTTCAAATTGGAAGCACCATGTATCTCCACTCAAGTAATACTGAGATTTGGGTCTCTGTGGCGAAGGGGTGTTCGCCGGATCTACAAAAGACCACACCCATTCTGTTAGATTAGCCAAATCAGAAATCGATCTCAATAGATCCAAACAACACAGTGTCGTTTGGATTTTTGGTGGAGAAGAAACGAGCAGTTAGATTAGCCATGGCCGCCAAGTTTTCAGTATTTCGGGACAATGGAGAAGGCGAATACAGTGGAGAAGAAACGAGCATTTTGGGTGTCGGGGTTTTTGAAACGAATGGGATCAGGGTAGAAGCCCAATAAGATACCGTGGGAGCTGACGTTGTTGAAAATGGAAGCACCATTATGTATCTCCACTTAAGAGATGTTTGGATGTGTTTCCGTTGAGGGTGGCGTTGAGGAGTTTGAGGTCCTGGCTAGGCTGAGCTCCGGCGAATTTTTTGGTCCCTGTGGATCTGTTGGTTGAGGCCGATTTGGTGGTGGTTGTAGCGGAGGCAGTTGAACCACCATCCACCACAATAGTTTTTTTTCGTCGGAAGTTGCAGGTATCGTCGGAAGTGGTGGTGGTGGCGGCGGTGGTGGTGAGGGAGGGGAGCTGATGTGTTTGTGGGTCCCACAATATTAATATATAAACTGAGTTTCATTTATTTATTTTTTTGTATTTTTAAAATAAGGGTATTTTGATCATTTATAAAAACTTTAACTGAAAAAGTTAACCCTCATCCACTCTAGAGACCATGGGTGCAACAAAATCAAACTATTTTGGACTATCCTCGTAATTTTTGAATTCCAGGGACGAAAACCGTAATTTGACCAAACCACAGGGACCATCCGTGTAATTAGTTCAAAATTTTATTTTCTTTTAGTATTTTGAGGTGTATCGTGTATACACGTACACGATAAGACACGAACACGAAATATGTTTACACGAACACGACACGATAACTTATCGTGTACTTTTTTCCAAACACGTACACGAACCTGTTTAATACGATAAGACACGATAAGACCTGTTCAGAAACACACGTTTAAGAACCTGTTTAGTGAAACAAAAGTCGTCGAATGTTCATAAAAGTCTTAAATAAAGCATAAATACATAATCCTTAACAAATTTATAACAAAAATCCATAAAAGTCTAATAAAAACAATTTCAAGTTCCAATTGGTCTTGCACTCTTTCTTCTCAAATCTTCAATTCCAAACAATCAAACCTACACACAAAATAAGTACAGTCAATTGGACATATTCATATACTTTTATCAAGCAACATTACTATAAAGATTTGGAGTGGGTACCTTAGTATTGTTCACTGAGTTTGAAGCATTTGATTCTTGATTTATGTCAAACGACATTATATCTTCTGTGACATCATCTACACTAACTTGGTTAGAACCTACAAAGTACAAACAAACATACACCATTAATATAATACTATGTAAAAAACTTATAAAAAATCAAGGGAAAATGGACATTACAAAAATCTCCAAATAACCAATCTTTTGTGCATATTAGAGCCTCAACGGTATCTTTACTAAGTGAACTTCGATGTTCATTAAGTACTCTTCCACTTGCACTGAATGTAGACTCCGATGCGATAGTAGATACCGGAATTGTCAAAAGTCTCTTGCCATCCTCACAAGTATGGGATATCTAAACTCATTGGCTTTCCAAAAAGCCAACACATCAAGTTTCGAGTCCTTATCAACTCTTGACTCTTCCAAATACAATTGCAGTTCTGACTTTTTGTTAATTGTAAAATCTTTACTTTGAAACTGATCAAAACCCTAAAAATAAATAATAGAAAATTACTTAGCCAATAATTAAAAGACAATATATATATATATATATAGGGGCATGTTCTTTTGAGAACCAACTATATGTTGAGAACCGAAAGAACCGCACAAAACGTGTACATATCGCTTTAGTGAAAAAAGTAAAATTCAACAACAATGTTTTATTTATCTCTTCCCACTCTTAGTTTGAGTTTATCTCCTCTCTCCTGAATTTTTTTAAGAAAAGTATAAAAATATGCATATATGCATTCATTTGTGCATATAGTGTGAGTGCATATATGCATTTAAAAAACGACTATAAATTCTAGGTCTTTTAAAACCAAACCTTAAACATATTGAAATGTACATAAATTCTAGTCAATTTATATTATAAATAGAGGAAGAGTTAATGCGGTTCTCACGGTTCTTAACATATTGTTGGTTCTCAAAAGAACATACCCCTATATATATATATATATATATATATATATATATATATATATATATATATATAACATATGAACAAACAAATAAATTACCTTAAGTCTTACTCTCACTCCATAGGCATGTGTTGAATCATCACTTGTATCCTTAACCCCTTTGCTAGCATTTGAAGTATGTGTTGAATCATCCGTTGTATCCTCACCCACATTTAACATGGCATATTCATTGAAAGTAGAATTCAAAAACTGATCAACATTTGTATATTCACAACTTCTCTCTCCATATATTTGTGAATAACTCCAATCGATAAAATGCAACTTGTATCTAGGATCCAACATAACAGCTATGGCTAATGTAAAACTAAAATCAGACCAATATTTCTGAAACTTCCCCATCATCAACTCTGCCATATTTTTTATATACGTATCTTTTGAATTCATACCATTATACAAAGTCACATAAGCCACAAAAACAAGTGGATAGTACAAGTTTGCAGTCGGATATTTGGTACTCGAAAAAACATTTGTCATGTCATAAAATACTCCAAAAAAAGAACATATCCTTACAATCTTGTCCCACTCTAATGTATGTGGACATTGCTTATAATTAGAATCACTCAATTCTAAATGGCAAAAGGCACGTCAATAATAAAGGACACCATCAAGCATTAAAAATGTGGAATTCCACCTAGTAACAACGTCTTACCTTAACCCTTTTTTCTTTTTAATAGAAAGCAACTCAACACATTCCAAAAACTTTTCCTTCCTTGGTTGTGAACCTTTCACATACTTGATACTATCTCTTACTTTGTAAACACAATCATCAATTTCCTTTAACCCATCTTGCACAATCAAGTTCAAAATATGTGCACAACATCTCAAGTGAGAAAAAGCACCCTTAGAAACAAGTGGTGATTTTGTGTTCAATTGTTCTCTCAAAAGCCTAATGAAAGTGTCATTAGAAGAAGCATTATCCAACGTCACAGAAAATATTTTTTTTTCTATACCCCATTCTATTAAAATAGAAAACACCTTTGCACATAAAGCAACACCACAATGAGGTGGTGGCATGAAAGAAAATGATAAAACTCTCTTTTGCAAAACCCAATGTTTATCCATAAAATGAACTGTAATTGCTAAATACCCATCAGTAGCAATAGAAGTCCATAAATCTGAAGTTAAGCATAACCTCCCAGGTGATTCCATAAGCATGACTTTGACATTTTCCTTTTCTCTCTTATACATTTTTAGCAAATCAGATTTTACAGTATTTCTAGAGATGATATTCACATCGGGTTGCAAGTACTTAAACAAATCTCTAAATGCCATATAGTCTACAAATGACAAAGGTAATTCATGCATCACAATAGCAGCTACAAGCATCTCACAAAACGTATTTTGAGAAAAAACTAGATGACTTTAACTTCATATCACTATTTAAAAACATTTGACCAACATCTTTGAAAGTAGAACCATAGCAGGCTTTTATGTGTTTCGTATGATTATCCGTACCTTGCTTACTATCATATATGATAATATGATTGCATTTGTTGCACTTGTTTGGTACTTTTGTACCTACTGTTTGGTTATGAACTTTGGTGAAGTATTGCCACACAACAGATCTTTCTTTTTATTGTCTCTTTGACCCTGATTTGTTATTATCACTATTGTTTTTATCTTCTACATCCACAGAGTGAACCTCATTATATTCTACCTTTACAGAGTGAATCTCAGACTCCATCTACAACAAAGATAGCATATCTATTAAAGTCTAAAACCAAGTTTAATAAGGAGTAATTATCACAGTCATAGTAAATGAATTTGGTGCAACAAAATATAAACTTGTAGTACCAAAAATTAGAACTCGTGAAAGGAAACAGAATTCAATTTGCAAACATATATTCAAATATTCAATACCTAGTTGATGAATTCGTGAACCTGTGGCTGAACTGACGAGATTCGATGGGGGAAAACGAACGAGAGTCGATGATTTCGGAATGGTGAATGGATTGCTCATAAAGGCATAAAGGCAGCGGGTGAACTTTAGAAGTCAGTGGGGGAAAAGGAAAACAAACCCTAACCCTATTTTCCTTTAATTTACTGCAGGTACTCGGCCCAAAACTTGAATGACCCAAAAG
The DNA here is from genome assembly GCA_023525975.1 of Smallanthus sonchifolius. Classification (NCBI taxonomy): domain Eukaryota; kingdom Viridiplantae; phylum Streptophyta; class Magnoliopsida; order Asterales; family Asteraceae; genus Smallanthus; species Smallanthus sonchifolius. The sequence continues at coordinate 70,390,350 of CM042029.1, forward strand.
GCCAAAATTAAATTACACTAAAATTATATTTAAAAGAAAATATTAACAGGTACTAACAGGTACTTAACAGATAAACATGTATTTTACCTATTAAGACACGAAAATTAATAGGTAGATTCGTGTCTACTTGTTTAGGACATGAAACACGATAAGGCCATACACGATACCTGTTAAGATCGTGTAGGTTCGTGTCGTGTATTCGTGTACGTGTCTAAATTGACAGCCCTATATAATTCACTCCTGAATATTTATTGTATGTGTTTTTTTGTTGCATCCATTTGTGTATTATCTAGGTTTATTACTGAGTAAATTTTATAAAGCCGAAGTCTATTCATCAACAAAGTAGTCTTTTTTTAAGAAAAAATAATCATAGTAATTTTATAAAGATGTGTTATAAATATAGTCATGATCTAGTCATGGCATACGTGACTTGAGTTGCATTTCTATTTTTCTAGTGTAACGTACTTTGTAACTAACTTATATAAAAAAATATACATACGCCACATGTGTGATCTTCCGGTGCTGCAATTGAATGGATCATTAGTATTATACGGTTTGTATTAATAATCCATCCTTCTCCGTGCGCGATGCATACTGTGGAGCCAAGTTACAAAAGTTGACTATCATACGGGGTACTAATCCACCCTCCAATGTGCTAGGTTTACCTTCTAACAAGCCCAAAGACCACGATACCGAATAGCTTGCGAAGCCAAAAATATGCGAAAGTCAAATAGTGGTTCGATTTGACGGAGGAAACTTATGTAAATGTATCACCATAGGTTTCCTAACTCGCATGTTTTGAGCATACACGTGAACACCGTATTGAGGCACTCACCGACTCATATAATCTAAGTGCACCCATTCCAACATTAATTGACCACTTGAAAAAGTTAAAATCGAGTGACCATTTGCATTCATGTACTTCTATGGCATCACATGTATGGCGAATGGTAGAAGATGCATTTATAGGTGAACCGCAATGCTATTGTTACATGCTCAACTTCCCATACTTCTTCGGTATATGTATGCCCGATCTTAATAATATACACCCATTAGCGTAAGTAAATGATTCAACGTCACATTTCCAAACTTTAGTTAGAGCTCTAAGAACAAAGAATGTGAAAACCATACAATACTTAGGAGCATATATAATGAACATTTCTAATAGATCATAAACGCCTTGGGGTGGTCATTTTTTCAACCAACAACTGAAAAGCTGGCAAAAATATATGTTGAAATCTTATCTTCACAACTTCTAACATATCTTCAATTGATTATCCGTCGCAAAGTGGCACTTACCCGAAAATCAAATGAAAAGTCTGGTACGAAATCTTATGCTCAAAAATACATCGATTGTGATTCCAATGGATTAACAACCACTACTGAAAAAATATTTTTACTTTTTCTTGGATTTTCCTTTTGACGGATCAACAATGAATATTTAATACATTAATATTTTTTTTTTATTTTCTCCTACTCATTGGTGATTTAAGATCGGTCTTGTGACATGTTTTGAACACCAAACTTTTGTTAAAGTCGTTACTAGTTGTTTTTTTATTTATTTTGTATAATCACAATCTTTTGTGTTTTTGTTGAAGTTTGTAAATGGTATAGTTTGACACAATATAAATATAGAAATACGACTTTTCGTATGATAAAAAAAGTTGGGACATAGTTATGCATTATAGGTTTTTTTTTCGAGTGATTAAAACGCAGGTGTTACGTTAAGTCATTAACGATGTTCCCGAGTTTACTAAAGGAAAGAAAAGAAAAGAAGGGATTCTTTTCCATTCTTTTCTTTTCTTTTCCCTTCTTTTTTTTTTCTCTTCAAATCTTTTCATTTTGGAATGATAAAGATAAGCCTTCTTTTCCTTCCATTTTCATCCTTAAAAAAATCTCTGGAACACACTTCCCCTCATTTCCTTTATTTTCCCCCTTTAAAAAAAACTCTGGAACAAGCTTTCCTTCCCTCTTCTTTTCCTTTCCATTCTTTTCTCTTCTTAAATGAGACTCGGGAACACAGCGTAAGAGGGTAGATCCTACCCTTTTATATCAGGTGTCATGAATACATGCAACTATAAAATGGCATCAATTTAGCTCTCATCTTTTGATAAGTTGAGTGTGTTGCACAACACCTCTCATAAGATGAGAATTTTCCACAACACCACTCGCATGAGTAATTGGTCCATATCTTACGAACCAACCAAGAGAAACATTTGATCTCGTGACTCTAAAGACTTGAGATATGTTTTGGTCACCAGCATTAATAAAAAAACCATATCTACATAATAATACCTATGTATGTATTTAGTATGTATTTAAATGAGATATGAATTAGTCGTACTATATCTAAACTTCATGCCTTATACATCAAACCCATCTATTGTCTTTTTCATTTTTTCCTCGGATATGGAAAGAAACTAAAATGGATCGTACGCAAGTTCATTTCATCTTTGTACTGAATAATGCGGAAGGGATGTTTGTTGATGATAGGTGAGTGAAAGGTTGATACATGACTGTCATTCACGTGTCACATGTATTTAAGTTCGTATTAATGGGATCAAAGTATGTTACATGAGAAAAAATAGATTCGTAAATGTGGAGTCGTGTACTCATGGTTGTAGGCATGTTATTTTTAAAATAGCTATAGAGGTAAGGGTGTCAATTTTGTCAGTCGGCAGGTGGAGGGATTTCAGGGTGATGTGTTAACGTGTTAAAATGGTGACCCGTAACACGACCCATATATTATTCGTGTCAAATGCATTAATCCTAACTAGCTCACACTTAAAATTATGTCGTGTTTATCTCATGTTGTGGATCATGTCATAAAATGTTGCTACTAAATTTACAACAAATAATGGAGTTGGAACGTGTACTATTCTTCCATCCATGTGTATGAAAAAAAAAGATAAAACTTCTTCCATTGGTGATTTGGTGTTATATGTATTATTAGAAGCAATCATTAAAAGTTGTGTTCTTAATTAGATATATTTAACTGACTTTTAACAGTGGCTAATGATTCAATTTAACGGCTTATAATATTAATAATAAAGCACATGCCAAACAATTTATATAATAGCATGTCATGTTCATTTGCAAATATAGGTAACACTTGATGATTTAGTAACAATTTAAACAATCAAATCAATGGATTATAGATTAAACGAACTAATTTTGTAGTTGATGTCCTTTTAATTATTTTGTTCTTTATGTCTCATTCTGAATTAATAAACTTGAGTTTATATATTTAGCTCGTGATGAATGGAAATAATTGGAGAATGAGGAAGTAAGAATGTGTAGTTGAGAGCAACGAATAAATCGCTATAATGAATAATCGGTGAAGAATTAGAACGATAATAAAAAATTAAGGTATAAACTTTAAATGTTAACACTTTTTAAATAACCATGTTAAAAATCTAAACAAGAGTTTTTTTTAAAATACTTAAACTAGTCAAGTTGTTTATTAAACATGACTTAATAAATGACTTATATTAGCTAGCCCAAAACCTGAGTATTTCTATGACGTGATTGTATCATATCAGAAATTGTCCCCCTATATATAGAGGTATAACTCTATTTAATTATTTTTACGAAATAACATGGAAGTATACAAAAGAGCATCTTTATAAATTGTTTTGCAAGCGGGGGAAGAAAGCTTTGCTTTGAGAGAAAAGGTACCAACTCACATGATCATGAATGACTAAAAAAAGGCAATGCATTATTTAAATTTTCTTTTGTCACGTCATCAAAAGGCTTCATTTTCATGTCTCCTTAAGTACCAAAATTCTTTGTTTAATCAAACTTAGCCAGGTAGGTAGTGTGACGTATTCATCTAAACTGCAATTAGTAGGACACTTGTTGAAAATATTTATGTTTACAAACAAATGCACATAATCATCTTACTTAAAATTGCTTATTTCACATTGGAAACCTTTGTCAAATGGATTGATTGGTTATTTTCTGACAAGTCTAACAACATATATACAATCATACGCACAACAAAGGCGAAGGTGTATGTTAAAGTTAGAGTAAAGTACGCAGATGGTTCTTCTGATTTATCAAAATTTTGGATTTGCTTCCTAGCTTTTCAAAAGTACATAGATGGTCCTTGTGAGTTGCACTATGTAACGCATTTAGTCCTCATCCAACAAATCTAAAACTTTTAGAAGGTCAAAGTTAGAGACTAAATGCGTTACAAAGTGCAAACCGCAAGGACCATACATGTACTTTTGGCAAAGTTTAGGGACTAAATGCGTTACAAAGTGCAAACTCCATTGACCATCCGTGTACTTTTGAAAAGTTAGGGACCAAATCCAAAATTTTGGTAAACAACAGGGACCATCCGTGTACTTTACTCTTAAAGTTAGGGGAAAAAAGTCAAGGGATTGTTTCTGTCAATGACTAATACTTCTATTTCAGGGGCTATTACCAGCTCATTGATAAGTTCATGGTCTAGAAGTGTCATTTCTTGTGTAGATAAAAGCTGGTAGTTAGGTTCGTTAGAAATAATCTTTTGTTCATCTTGTTCATATGCTCCTGATTTGGGGCTTTTCATTTTGTAATCGTTTGGCTTTCAATAAAGTGTGAAATCGTTTGGTTCTTAATTCTATTTGATTGTTCATTCATGCTTTGTAGTTGATTGGGTAATTGATTGGTCCAATTTCAATAATTGGTATCAGAGTCCTGGTTCGGCTCGAATTCAAGAAGAAGGAACGATCAGGTCAAAGTGGAGTTCGAAACGGTGTCAACTAAGTTTGACTTAGAGAAGTTTGATGGGAGAAACAATTTTGGTCTATGGCGAGTCAAGATGAGGGCATTATGGTTCATGGGGTGGTAGATGCTCTAGCCGGAGAGGCAGGTCTTCCAGCTACGTTATCCGATAGATATTTATTAATGTGGTTTGGTTGCCTATATTATCACTGAAAGTCGTGTTATAATCTTGGAAGTTCTATTTTTTTGCCATGATTTGATGTAAATTTTTTACCAAACCCGTTATGACTAGACTCGTGTTTACCTAATTTTTGCCATCACTAACAAAAATTCTCAGATCCACCACCAGGTATACAACACCAAGTTAAATGGCTACTTTGGTGTTTAAAAAAAACTCATAAATCTTTACAATGCAACAACTCATAAATCTTTACATGTACCCTGAATATCTTTGAATGTACTCACTTGAATCCCAACATAGAGTAATTAATCTTTATCTTATTGATATGTCATCATTTCTACATATTTTACATGCATAATAATCCCACATTATGGTACTAATTGAATGATAACCTTGCAATTTATGCTTAAAATACTTATATTTTCTAATTACAGGTTATTCGGTGTTGAAAATATAAATCAAGCTAAAATCTATCAAAAACACCAAGAATTCAAGCTTCTAGAAGGTTCATTCCCGAGCATTGAGCCTTAAGATGTCAAAATTGGTCAACAAAAGTCAAACCAACAGCTAAAAGACAAAACTGGGGAGCAGTAGGGCAATGCACGGCCGTGCAATGCCATGCACGGCCGTGCAAACCCTATCTTGCTCTCCAAGGGTCCTGTACACTGTCCTCTGTACCCTAAAATATTCCCGAGGTGTTTGCACACTCGTGCAAACCAATGCAAGGTCGTGCATTGGTCATTTCGAGGCCTATAAATAGATGGCTTGGGTTCTTCATTCTTCACACCTTTAGACAACATTCCAGACCTGAAAAACACTCAAGAAGAGAGCATTCTCGTAGTTAGAGTAGAGAGTAGAGGGGATCTTCCTCCTTGTTCCACAATAGGGGAGCCTACGAAACTCATCATTACGCTAGTCGTTATGGCCATTCGTGGCTAAAACCTCTTTGTATTGCTAGGGTGAAGATGATGTTTGGTGCATGTTAATGTTTAACCTATTAATGAAGCGGTATGTTTATGTCTTTAACTAATTTGTTCTCAAAAACCATCTTTTGATGAGCTTTTATTATTGTCTAAATCCGTCTTTATATTTGTGAGTGTCTTGAAGAGTAAGATCGTAAAACCCTTTTAAATCAAACTTACTTTGAAACTCATATGTCTTTATACGGGCAGAGATTGATAAGCCAAGGTTTGGTCTATACTTCTATGATCGTACTTCTTTATACGAGATTATTATGCGACCAAGAATTGGTGAACTCCTGTTGGGAACGGTACGTCTTTATACTTGGTCCCATTGTTACACCGCCTCCCGGTGAGCAAAATATAACCACCTATTTAACTTTAATATAAAGCATCCCGGAGATGACCATTCGATGGGTTGAGGGTAAATGTTGTCCCTAACGGGAGGCACTACCACTTTTTAAAGAATATAATTTGCAAATCAAACGAGTGAGGACGAGGCTCTAGCGGTGACCCGGGTCACAAGTTTGTAGTAGTCAAACCACTGAATTAGTAACTTAACATTATCACGTACCAAGCTGATTCGAATCCCGAAACAATACATTCCGTAATCTGATCATTTTCGCCTTATTTACTTTTCTGCAATTTACTATTCTGTTATTTACATTCCTGTTACACACTTCACGCACATTTTTACTTTTATGCTGTTTACTTTATCGTCATTTACTTTTCTGTTTCACAAGCACACAAAACTCACTCACTAATTAATCCGGCTAAACGATAACAAAAGTTGAGTATTGGAACTCAACCGTGTCCATTGGTTCGATACTTGGTTCTTGCCTAACTATATTACGCTGCGATAGGTACACTTGCCTATTGTGTGTGTTTTAAGTTAACGTAATTATTATTTTAATTTATAAATTTAAAACCTGATCTTGTGAAATCATCCTAAAAATATATTTATTTATATTTTTATTTACTTAATTCACAAATACATCAAGTTTTTGACGCGGTTGCCGGGGACACGGTGATTTCAAGAAAAATTCGGGTTAACGGATTAGCCTTTTTATTCTTAACATTTTTATGATTTGTTTTGATTACAACAACTTTCATGGATGACAACTACAAGAGTTGTTATGGAGGATACCAAAACGATTATGAGTACCACTATTCGGAGGTTTGGTGTGAGATCTGGTGGGAATCACACTACACCCACGATTGTTATCACTATCAAGGGTATTCCATAAATTTTCACCAACCCTACTGGCAACCATATGAGGAAACCACACCGTCCCAAGAAATTCAACACTCAGCTCTAGATTCCGACTCATGGACCCTAGGAAATCTATTTCGTCATTTGGAAGAAATTAAGGATCAACTCCTAAAGAGCTCTCCAACTGAACAACAAGTGTTTCGTCATTTGGAAGAAATTAAGGTCCAAATCCTAAAGAGCTTATCGGAAGTTATAATTTCAACATCTTTAGTAGGGTCAAGTGACTCTAAGGAGCAAGAACCTTCCAACTTCACACGCATAGATCAGTCGGAGGTGAGACCAGATAATTTAGAAGAGAAGGCTACTTCAACTTTACAATCACTTCCTGACTTTTCTGAGAAGTTAGAAACTAAACAGTCAAAGGAGCCAGAAGAACGAAGATCTACAGAAGAACCGGTGGGAATCCTAAATATGGAAGCACGGGAGGATGTAATCACCAACAAACAAATGACAATGGCGGCACATCTTCCTTGAAACAGTGATAGCTGGCCTGTGACCAAGCATATTGGTGAATCATTCCATGAATCACATAAGCCACAGGATAGGGCACATCACTCTTAGGACCACTTCTCATGGAAGAAGCAACGTTCATCCAACGAAGATTACGTGACAAAACTATGATACTGGGGTTCTCCTTCACTACATGGGTTTCTTGAAGTTTGGTCCAGGAAATTTCAAATGGTGGTGGCGTGATTTAATTACACCACTTTCTTTAGGTGCTCTTCTATAAAGCACTCTAAATTTGGCAGGTTTACAAAAATTTTCAAAATTTCAAATCGATCCATCCAAACTAAAATTAAAACTATAAATAAAATTTAAAAATATATAAATCAATGATTTATCCATTTTGGCACTAAAAAGTTGAAGGTATAAAAATTTAAAAATTGGGGAAAATCTTTGATTTATGAAATTGGGCCACTTAATGGGGGATTTTTGCTCGGACCATTGGGACAAACTGCCTACGTCTGTTTGCCACATGATCCGGCTCGTCGAAACCTTTCCGTCCCCTAGTAAAGGGCCTTCTAACTCCAAACTTAGCTCAAGTTATGACCGTTCTAAGTTTGAACACTTTTTACCCTGTTTTCCGTTATCTAGCTGGTCCAGGATGGACTCCACTAATTCTTGGATCAACTTTTTATCATTGTACGCATGGTTATCAAATGGGTTTGATGAACCTGTCCACATTACAAGCCACCCATTTGACAGATTCAACACTAAATTAGAAATTCAAGAAACACGTACGGGTCGAGCTAAAGACTCATAAATAAACGTAGCGCTTCTAGGAGGCAACCTGATGATCATGAATAAATTGAGAAGTTGGTGCATACGGCAGAAAGCATGGACCTCAGGTTTGGTTTCTCCAAATTAAAGTTTCTAATTACTTCAGCCACCAGGTATGCCTTCTCGATACTAAGACCTTAGTAGCTTAACTACTATATTTTATTTTCCTTGTTCGTTTTTATGTTTTCTTTTAAGTTTCAGGTAGAATAACATCACCAGATCATCTGTCTACTTTGAAGAGTTACACTCCAACTCTACAAGCCTGGAGCCGGAAACCACATCAAATTTCTAAGAAATTCGATTAAGTCTTTGAAGCAACATGTTGACAAGCAAATGATAGCCACAACCTGATAGTAGCAATGATTTTTGGCCTTAGGTTATACACCGAATTGATCGGGGGAGTACCAGTTTCTTTTCCCTTAAAACTCTATTTCGAAGTTTTACCGTTTGGTGCGTGATTTTTGGCCTTAGATAGCCCTCTGAGCTGTCACACCCCCAAATTCCACTAATGGAGTTTTACCGTTTGGTGCGTGACAAAACAGGATCTCAGTCATTAGTTACATTGAACGACACTATATGGGACTTAAATAGAAATATCATAAATGATCAGAGTAAATGCGGAAGCTATAAACGAAAGTAAATGCGCAAAACAAACGTGTCCAAAGTCTAGTCCAAAATAACATAAATGGAAATGGTTTAAACGTTTAATGAATAAGAAATCAATAATAGGACTCCATGCATGTCCTAGTCATGCACCTGTGCCTTAGCTTAGCGACCTGAGAAAACATGTGAGAAAAGATGTCAACACGAGGTTGGTGAGTTCACAGGTTTCAGTTTGTAACAATGTTTAACAGACTAATGTACATTCAATATATAAATCAACAGGTAGCTAACCCATGTTAACTAATGCGCTCGCAACCGAAAGCTGACTGTTTATGTGTTTGCTTCCCACCAGTCCTATCAACCATGGTGCATGTTTAGGTCAATGTTGCACCCGTTCGACCTCCAATCGAGTTAGCGCGACTAACGCGAGTGAGGTTTTTCAAACCCAGTAGTACTACCCAAATTACCTTGCTATGTTCATATTAACGGTCCGATGTGAGGTCTTAATGATAGATGTGTACGCATAGTCATACAAGTGATAACATATATGAACAAACAAAAATAAAAAGCGTTTACATCATGTTTTCTTCCCTAGTTTAAAACAGTAAAAGGAGTCGTGAAAACTCGCATGCGTTGCGTAGTAGGTCGTATCACACAAGTATGAGATTTGAATCTCAAGCGTTAGCCTGAAACGGCTCACTAATGCCCTAAAATTATAACATAATTATTAGGGATATAATGGGATATAATGATATGTGACAATGACACGGAATGTTGGACGTCCTAAAAGAAACGCTCTAAAGATCAAAGAGTAGACGAACGTGTCCACGGGAATTGAATGATTTCTTAACAAAATATTTAGGATAAATACATCACTCGACGATTGAAAAAAGTAATATAAAGTATATTCGAACGTTGCACCATTAAACTAATGGCCTAAGAAAATAATATAATACATATATTATTTTTAGATTTAATAAAATATCACAATAAACAATTGCGTGACGAAAATAATAAATCTATTATTTTATTCGATGATATAAACGAGTGTAAATAATATTGATAATTATATTATTTATTAGTTTAAAATGTTACACGAAGTTTATAAACGAAACAATAATAATATAAAAATATATATCGTTTTTAATTGAGATCAAGGGTTGAAAATAATATATTATTTTATAAACGAGTTTTAAATAACGAATACGAGTTATAAGACTAAACCCGAGCCTACGGGTGGTTTTCCGGTTTAAAACATATTAATATAGTATAAAAATTATTGTTTTGAAAATATAATATAATAATCAAACATTCTGACAAAATATTTACTCACACACGATCGCGCCTAAGGCAAGGCACGACCGTGTTAGGGTCACGGGAGCGACTGTGCTGGTCAGGGGCACGACCGTGTTGGTCAAATAGAAGGCACAACAAATCCTGACCACTAGACATGACCGTGTCTGAGTCTGGCACGATCGTATCTAGGGTTCTGAGGCACGACCAGGTCTGAGCACGAGGCACGACCAGGTCAGAGTATGAGGCACGACCGTGCCACGTTCTGGCATGACCGTGTCTCCTGGATACACAGACACAGTGTTTAACAGAATAAACCAATAAATCCAAATCCGTTTGGTATTGATCGCGATTGACCAAAAGGATATGGGGGTTCTGATAATCAAGTAATTACGAATCTGATGGTGTACTTTGATTTAAAAAACATTGCGACTAGATTGATAAATTTCCCGGTTAAATACCGAAACTCTTGGTCAAGAACATGAGATCAAATTGAATAATTTGGATAAGATTACATGTTGAAATTATAGGGTTTTCAATAAACAGAGGATTGCGAATCTGATGATACAATTTAATTTGATTATGATCAAGTCAAGAATAGAGGTCGAGTAAACCATAAAAACATGAACCCTAGATTTGATTCGCAACAATTTCGATAATATTAGCCCGAATTAACAAGGGGCTTTTGATCTATGAACAAAAACGAAGGTGTAGGGAATTTCAATTACCAGAAAGGATGATGGATTGATAGCGTTCGACTAAAACGAGCTCCAACTTGCACAAGCCTCGTCTCCGACGACTCCGGCTTCAACTCCAGTGAAATTGATGTGCGTAAAAGCTTCCGAGAGGGTCGATTACGTTGCGCAGGTGCTTGATTTGAGAGAGTAACAAAAGAAATGAACGAATTTGATGAGTATTATATGAAGAGGTCGACGGTTTCAAGTTAAAGACAATGATGGAGTTGAATTCGGCCATTACGAGTGTTAAAGTGCCGAATAATGGCTCAACGATGATCACCATTAGAGATTTTACGTTACAAAATTGATATTCGAATGGATTTGCGATTAAAGATTGCGTTTACGTTTCAACTGGGCAAGAGGCGCGACCGTGCCTATTAGGGTTTCTGGTTATTTACAAAACCAGCCCTTGCAACTTCAGATTTGACAGAGTTGATCCCTTGGTTTTTGAATTGAGTTAACTGAGTTAGGATTTAACTGAATTTGACTAACGAAGTTAAAATGAAAAGTTCGGATTGTTAAATCATCCCCTAGTTGAAAGAATTTTTGTCCCGAAAATTAAAATAATAATAAAAAATTTCCGGATGTCACATCATCCCCTAGTTGAAAGAATTTTCGTCCCGAAAATTAGAATAGTACTTTAAGAGTTTGCCGTGGAGTGCTTGAATAGATGAGGATACTTGCGCATCATCTGATCCTCACGCTCCCACGTGAATTCCAGTCCGCGTTTCGAGTTCCATCGAACTCTGACAATAGGGATTTTACTACGTTTAAGCGTTTTGACTTCCCTATCCATGATTTCTACCGATTCTTCGATGAAATACAACTATTCATCGATGTGTAGTTTCTTAAGAGGAACCGCGAGTGACTCGTCTGCTAGACATTTCTTCAAGTTCGAGACATGAAAGACGTTGTGTACACCACTAAGTTCTCCGGGTAGATCCAGTTGATACGCTACTAGGCCAATTCTCTTCACTATCTTGAACGATCCAACATAACGAGGATATAGTTTACCTCGTTTCCCAAAACAAATGACACCTTTCCAAGGTGAGACCTTTAACAGGACCATATCGTCTACTTGAAACTCTAACGGTTTACGACGCTTATCGGCATTGCTTTTTTGACGATCACGAGCTGCTGCCATACGATTTCTAATTTGAACTATCTTTTCAGAGGATTCGAGTACAAGTTCAGGACCCGTAAGTTGACTATCCCCAACCTCGATCCAACAAATAGGAGAGCGGCATTTCCGTCCATATAATGCCTCAAATGGAGCTGCTTTGATGCTAGTGTGATAACTGTTGTTACAGGAGAACTCCACCAGAGGTAGGTGAGACTCCAAGTGTTACCGAAATCAATCACACAAGCTCGTAGCATATCCTCCAGAGTATGATTAGGACATTCTGTTTGGCCATCAGTTTGAGGAGGGTATGCTGTGCTCATATCTAGACGCGTGCCTAAAGCTTTATGTAACGATTGCCAGAAACGTGAAGTGAATCGTGCTTCATGATCCGAAATTATAGAAATTGTCTCCCCGTGCCGAGAGACTACTTCTTTCAAATAAATACGAGTAAGCTTTTCCATTTTGTCCGTTTCTTTGATTGCTAAAAAGTGAGCAGATTTTGTTAAACGATCGACAATTATCCAAATGGTATCACATCCTCTAGGAGTTCGTGGCAATTTTGTGATAAAATCCATGGATATTTGTTCCCATTTCCACATGGGAATCTCCGGTTGCTGAAGTAGACCGGAAGGCTTTTGATATTCTACCTTGACCTTTGCGCAAGTCAGGTACTTGCTCACATAGGTGGCTATATCGGCCTTCATCTTTGGCTACCAATATAGCACCTTTAGGTCATGGTACATCTTGTTAGAACCTGGATGAACGGAGTAACGAGATTTATGAGCTTCATGAATGACTAGTTCCCTTAATTTTGCGAATACTGGAATCCATATTCGCTCGGCGAAGTAGCGAATGCCGTCAGATTTGACCACAAGTTGTTCTTCCATACCGCGTGTGGCTTCCAGCAGTAGTTTTTCCTCTTTCAGGGCTTGAAGTTGAGCACTACGGATTTTGTCAGGCAATCCAGTGTGAATGGTAAGTTGTAATGCTCGAACTCGTTTTGGCTTGGTTTCTTTTCGACTTAGGGCATCAGCTACAACATTAGCCTTGCCCGGATGATATCTGATCGCACAATCATAATCATTCAAGAGCTCGACCCAACGACGATGTCGCATGTTTAACTCTTTTTGCTCGAAGATGTGCTGAAGACTCTTGTGATCGGTGTATATAGTGTATTTGGTACCTTACAAGTAATGTCTCCATACCTTCAGTGCGAAAACTACGGCTCCCAACTCTAGGGCATGAGTGGTGTAGTTTTTCTCGTGAATTTTCAGTTGATGTGAAGCGTATACGATTACTTTCTCGCGTTGCATTAATACACAACCAAGACCCTGAATGGATGCATCACAATACACCACAAAATCATTCGTTCCCTCCGGAAGAGCTAGGATGGGTGCACTGCAAAGTTTCTGCTTAAGGAGTTGGAATGCTGACTCCTGGGTGTCGCCCCGGTTATAGGCTGTACCCTTCTAAGTTAAGGCAGTAAGAGGTTGGGCGATCTTAGAAAATCCCTCGATGAATCGACGATAATAGCCAGCCAGTCCCAGAAATTGTCGCACCTCCGTCGGAGTAGTCTGTGCTGCCCAATTCTTGATGGCTTCTATTTTTGATGGATCAACATATATTCCATTCTCGTTAACCACTTGCCCTAAAAATTGAACTTCCAGAATCCAGAATTCGCACTTGGAAAGTTTAGCATACAATTGTTCTTGTTTTAGCAATTCCAGAATCAAATGTATGTGCTCCTCATGTTCTTCCTTGTTCTTGGAATAGATGAGGATGTCATCAATGAAAACGATGGCAAACTGATCAAGGTAGGGTTTACACATGCGGTTCATGAGGTCCATGAACACCGCGGGTGCGTTGGCTAATCGGAAAGGCATGCCCATAAACTCATTGTGGCCGTACCTTGTTTTGAAAGCAGTCTTAGAGATATCCTCATCTCGGACTCTTAGTTGATGGTAACCAGATCTAAGATCTATCTTGGAATATAGTCTTAATCCTTGGAGTTAGTCAAAGAGGTCATCTATGCGTGGTAGAGGATAACGATTTTTTATCGTCACTTTGTTCAGTTCACGGTAGTCGATGCACATGCGGAAAGTCTCGTCCTTCTTCTTGACAAATAGGACTGCAGCTCCCCATGGCGATGAGCTAGGTCGAATGAAACCTTTATCCAATAACTCTATCAGTTGAGTGGATAGCTCTTGCAATTCACTAGGTGCAAGTCTGTAAGGTGCCCGAGCAATCGGCGATGCTCCGGGTGCTAGGTCGATTTGAAATTCTACTTGCCGATGCGGTGGCAGACAAGACAAATCCCCGGGAAATACTTCCGAATAGTTGTAAACAATTGGGATATCATCAATTTTCTTCTCTCCAGGTGGCTGCTCGGCGACGATTTTCTCATGACAAATAATTTCAGCTTGGTTCTGAGATAACCAATCCATGCCGACAATTACATCGAAACTACCGAGTGTGACCGGCATAAGGTCTATATCAAGTTTATGACCAGCCAATTCAAGCTTACAACCCTTAATAATGTGGGTTGCTTCAATTATTTGGCCATCGGCTATTTCTATTATGTACTTAGCTTCTAGTAGGGTAGGAGTTTCTTTTATCAAATCACTAAGCTTCTTAGATATAAAACTCCTATCAGCACCAGTGTCAAAAAGGACAGAAGCAAAGTAATTGTTTAAGAAGAACTTACCGGTAACCACATTATGATCATATCTGGCTTCTCCAGATCCAAGTAAGAAGGCTCACCCCTTCGCACTATTTCCTCCATTGTGGCCATTACTGCCACCATTGTTGTTGTTGCCTTTATTATTGTTATTACCGTTGTGGCCCTGATTATTACCGTTGCCGCAACCGTTTCCATTACCATTTGACAGTCCTTTTGAATATGTCCTTCCTTGCCACACTGAAAACATCCCCTTGTAAATCCCTGCGGTCGAAATGGTTGCTTGTTCTGAAGATCAACTCTACAGTCTTTCGCAGCGTGGCCCTATTTGCCACACCGCTGGCAAGGATTACAAGCACCGACATGGTGGAAATTACACTTGTTACACTTTGGGGCTCTCCCCGCATAACCACTCTGATTTTGACCCGAAGAGGTCGTTTGAATAAAATTTTTGGTAGGTTCAAACCTACACCGCTGCGGAAATGGGAGTGTATTGCCATTCGATTTACTTGAACAACCCAAGATTCCAGTGTGGAAATGGGAGTGTATTGCCATGGACTTTATAACCAAACTACCACAAACATCTCGTGGTCATGATAGCATTTGGGTAATCATCGACCGTTTGACAAAATCTGCTCATTTCATATCCATACGAGAGGACTATCGAGTTGAGAAACTAGCTTGAATCTATATTGATGAGATCGTTAGTCGTCACAGTGTACCTCTCAACATTATTTTTGATCGTGATGGACGATTCACCTCTCGTTTCTGGCAATCCCTACAATCAGCCCTAGGTACTCAACTAAATCTTAGTGCTGCTTATCACCCGCAAACTGATGGTCAATCTGAGCGAACGATTCAAACTCTCGAAGATATGCTTAGAGCCTGTGTCATTGACTTAAAGGGAAATTGGGATTTACATCTACCCCTAGTCGAGTTCTCATACAACAACAGTTATCACACGAGCATTAACATGGCTCCTTTTGAAGCACTCTATGGTCGGAAGTGCCGCTCTCCTATCTGCTGGACTGAAATCGGTGGTTCACAAATAACTGGTCCTGAACTTATTCAAGAGACTTCCGACAAGATAATATTAATCCGAGACAACCTTCTGGTAGCAAGAAGTCGGCAAAAGAGCTATGCCGACAAACGTCGAAAACCCTTAGAATTTCAAGTTGGCGATATAGTTCTCCTCAAGGTATCCCCTTGGAAAGGCGCAGTTCATTTTGGAAAGACAGGGAAACTTGCGCCAAGATTCGTGGGTCCCTTTAAAATCCTTGAGCGGATTGAGAAGGTAGCTTACAAGTTGGATCTACCTGAAGGACTCAGTAACGTTCATCCGAAATTTCATGTCTCGAACCTAAAAAAATGCTTAGCTGACGAGAATCTCCACATACCACTTGACGAGGTTCACATTGACGAAACAATGCACTTCGTGGAGAAGCCCGTGGAGATCATGGACCGAGAAGTTAAGCAACTCAAGCGAAGCCTAATTCCAATCGTTAAGGTTCGATGGGAATCCAAGCGTAGACCAGAGTTCACTTAGGAACATGAGGATCAAAAGAAAGCCAAATACCCACACCTGTTCCCAGGACCCTCTTCTTAACCAATTTCGGGACGAAATCTCCTAAAGTAAGGGAGACTGTAATTCCCATGAAATTCCGGTGTATATTTGAACCTTTCCGACATTGTAATTTCATTATTATGTGGTTGTACCTATCCATTTCAATAAATTAGCTTATCCATCCACTACATTGCATAGGTGTTTATACATGCATACGTTAAGTACAAATATTGCAAAAATAATAAATATTTATATTATATAAATGATTGTTATCATCCTATAAACAAACATATATTTATATGATAAATTACTTCTAAACCTGTATATATAGATATATATATATATATATATACACCGATATTAATAAATATATAGCTTACAAAGAAAAATTAAATTATAAATTTTATAAGAAAACTAGGGTTTATGTGTCTCAATCAAAATTAATCTTATTTAGTAAATTACATTTTTTTATTTATTTATAACCTTTAATTATAACTAAATGATTTAATTGATTTTATAAAAAATTTCTAGATTAAATGATTTCATAACTTATAAATGTCCAGGGTTGAAAATGCAATTTTTGAAACCTCAATCCCAATTAAAAATAAGTTACATACATAAAATAATAAAGCCTTAAAAGCCCAAGGATATGTTTGGCCAAACCCTGAAACTTCAGGGGCATGGTTGCAACATCCGGGTGAAACCCCTTCTTCCCCATTCTGATCGCGTGTTCGAGTCACACACCCACCGGTTCTAAGACCTTGAATCACGAAGCCACTGCTGAGACGTTCTTAAGCGAAACCAACAATGGCTTTAAGATCAGGACATCCAAACGAACAGTCCCTCGTGTTTAATTGATTTAATATGACCATTACCGTGCTTAATCCGTAACCGAAACCTCCAATAACGACCATTTAATCGATCGGGCCCTTGCTATCCGATTTGACTATAAATAGAGGTCTCAAATCATTAGCGACGCTCAATACAAACTTCCCATACCTGCGATTTCATTTAATTCCATCCCTTTACCACCCAAACAAGCCGACGAACACGACTTATTTCGCGGAAGTCATCCTCCTTCTCCACTTGTCCATTTCAGGTACTTTTTAGGTCGTTGAGCTCGTATGAGTACAGGGATCTGAATCCCCATGGTTCGGGCTTCGATCTTTAGTCTGATCAGGCAAATTAGGGAGCTAGGGTTTCGGGATCGATTCGGGGATGATGACCATTTGGGTTTCTGATTAAAACCACGCTAAACCAGATCCTAGACAAGGCAGCATGCCCAGTCTAACTGTTGTGCGCGTGTGTGTGTTTGGGGTCTGGGTTTGACGCAGGTTCGAATCCCAGGGACCGAGTTTTTCTTGTTTCTCTTTTCTTTTAGCTCTTTTATACACCATTTAATAATAAAAAATTTCAAGTTAATATTTATGAATGATGCAAATACATTCTATGATATTTATATAAAACACTGTGTAGACAAGCCAAATTTTGTTACTTATTTACTTATTTATTATTTCACAAACTATATTTATACATTTAGACACTTTTAAACTTCTCTAAATTTGTAAATAATTATTATTGGTAAGACGAATTAATTAAAAACTTTTAAATTTATAAATGCCTAAATAATTATTTTATACAAGATTTAATTAATTATAGTTAAAACTTACTTAATCCTTTTTAATTCAATTTTAACAAATTAATTAACCATTTAAATTGCAAATTGATTAACCATTTTGTTTACGATAACTAATAATTAATTGCTCATTTCTAGACCAATTAATTAAACTTTTACTATATCAAAATTTATTTATAAATTAGAATAAGTTACCATTTAAACTATTCTACAACATTACTTATCTTTAAAACGACTTTACAAATTAATTAGAAGTCTAAATTAGTTGTAACTAATTTATAAACTTTTTCTAACAATTCAATACTTCTTTATGCATACGAACCCATCTTCAAACCAAATCCCCATGAAACCCTAAAGACCCAAAATCTCCTTAATTCCATTTAAACGTACCCTAAATTTAGAGTATCATTACACGTGTAGGTTTTTTGTGAGAAGTCCTCACGAGGCCTATCAACCTCTAACAGTTCATACCATTTCCAGTTTGTTTCATGTGAGTTTCATAGCCCCCTTCTCTTTACTATTGTTTACAAATACTCGGGGTGGAACATGTTTACATACTATACTTACCATTTACCAAATTCAGTACCATTGTTCTCATGCAAATTACTATGTGCTTTATGTCTTAAACTGCTTAGTGACCATTACATGTGTTCATGCTAGTACATTCATTACATGGATACCTGTATTCTGGGAGTTCTGTCTAGGAAAGCATCTCGTATAAATCCAAATCAACCGATGGACCAGTTATGCTTTCCTGGGAATTCTTGGGATGAGTGTCCACTTATAGGCTAAAGCATGACTTCTCAAACATTAGAAAGACTTAAAGTACTTTGATAAGTTAATTTGCCTATTAGGGTACCATGTATGCTTCATCTAACATCTGATGATTAAATTGCAAACTCTTATTCATGATTCACATCTTATAAACTTTCTATTCACCCGTTTGTAGAATGCCTCCCCGTCATGAGCGTAGGAACAACCTCACCGATAGGATCATCGAGCAAATGGCTACGATCCTACCAACTATGGTCAACCAACTGAACCAGAATGCTGCACCAAGGAATCCCGCGGGTACATTCAAACAATTCAACTCCTGCAACCCCGCCAAGTTCTACGGGAACGAAGGAGCTACTGGACTTCTCCAATGGTTTGAAAGCATTAAGGGGACTTTCATCAATGCTGACTGTCCTGAGAACCTAAAGGTTCGTTATGCTACTAGTGTCTTCCAGAAAAGGGCACTCACATGGTGGAATGGGGAAAAACATAACCGTGGGATAGAGGTTGCACTAGCCTTGCCTTGGGTTGATGTGAAGACACTCATGACAGATGAGTTTTGCCCCCGTAATGAGGTCAAGAAACTAGAAGCTGAATTCTGGGATCTCAAACAAGACAGTGGTGAAAGCCTTGCCTACACCACCCGCTTTCATGAGCTTAGCCTACTGGTGCCCCATATGGTCACTCCTCTCTCCCGAGCCATTGAGAAGTACATCAATGGTTTGCCCATGTAGATTCAGGATACCGTGTTGGGTAGTAACCCATCCACTATTGAGGAAGCTATCCGTCTAGCTGCCACTCTATCAGACAACCACGTTAAGGCAGGAACCTTGTCCAAGAAAGGTGCTAAGAGAAACATTGAAAAATCCACCACTAAACCCACTAAAGAGACCAAGGCTGAGTCCTCCTTCATTGGCAAAAAGAGAAAAGGCAAGAACTTTGCCATTATCACACCTGCTACTCCTTTAGCCCAAGTAGCCCCTACTGCCTTCAACCCCAACAAGAAGCATTATGTGGGGACTCTACCTCTGTGCAACAGCTGCCAGCTCCATCATACTACCTATATGCCATGTCGTCTATGTACCAATTGTGGACGTTCTGGGCACACGACTAACATCTGCCGTACTGCTCCCCGAGCTAACCAAGCTAATCAACTTGTTGTTCCTGTTCCTGCTGCTATCGCTCAGGGTCGTGCTTGTTACGAGTGTGGAGACCCAAATTATTTCAGGAACCGCTGCCCTAGGTTGGTCATTGTGAACCAAGCCAATATGAATCAGGGCAACATGATTCAGGGGAACGGGAACCAAGGTAACATGATTCAGGGAAACATGAACCAGGGGAATATGAATCGGGGAAATGTGAATCAGGGGAATGTAAACCCTGTAGCTCGAGGACGTGCCTTCAACATCAATGCCAATGAGGCACAAACCAACAACGATGTGGTGAACGATACGTACCCAATTAATCACCAATATGCTTATATCCTATTTGATACTGGTTCCGATAGGAGTTTCGTGCCTTTGAATTTGAACCACAACTCGCTATGAGTCGAGCTAGGTTAGACAAACCCTTTGATATTTTAGTAATGGATGGTTATTCTGTTTCATGTGACATCATTATTAGAGATTGTACCTTAACCTTGAGCGATCATGACTTTTCAATAAATCTTATTCCTATGGCTCTCGGAGGTTTCGACATCATAGTAGGCATGGACTGGCTGACCAAGCAACATGCTGAAGTCGTCTGTTTTGACAAGTATATCCGTATCCCTTTTGACTCGGGTGAAATTTTGAACATCTATGGTGAGAAGCCGTCAATAGGACTCAAGCTTATGTCTTGCACTACCGCACATAAGTATTTACGGAAGAAAAGTGTGGCATTCTTGGCCCATATTGTGGAACGAAAAGTCAAGGATAAGA
This sequence comes from Smallanthus sonchifolius, assembly GCA_023525975.1. Lineage (NCBI taxonomy): Eukaryota > Viridiplantae > Streptophyta > Magnoliopsida > Asterales > Asteraceae > Smallanthus > Smallanthus sonchifolius. The sequence continues at coordinate 70,411,080 of CM042029.1, forward strand.
ACCTCCAAGACATTCCTGTAATCAAAGACTTCCATGAAGTTTTTCCTGAAGACTTACCCGGTCTTCCTCCCACACGTCAAGTCGAATTCCGTATTGACCTAGTGCCAGGAGCAAACCCCGTGGCTAAATCACCTTACCGTCTTGCACCATCAGAGATGCAAGAACTTTCAAGTCAACTTCGAGAACTTTCTGATAAGGGGTTTATTCGTCCTAGTGTTTCCCCTTGGGGAGCACCTGTTTTATTTATCAAAAAGAAGGATGGTTCTTTTAAGATGTGCATCGACTATCGGGAACTCAACAAGCTTAATGTGAAGAACCGATACCCCCTCCCGAGGATTGATGATTTGTTTGATCAACTTCAAGGCTCGACTTATTTCTCTAAGATCGATCTTCATTCTGGTTATCACCAGTTACGAGTCCTCGAATCTGATATCCCCAAAACTGCCTTTCGTACAAGATATGGTCATTACGAGTTCATAGTTATGCCCTTCGGACTAACCAATGCACCCGCGGAATTCATGGATCTTATGAACCGCGTGTGTAAGCCGTACTTGGACAAGTTCGTAATCGTCTTCATTGACGACATCCTCATATATTCAAAATCCAAAGTGGAACACGAAGAACACTTGCGTTTGGTTTTGGATCTCTTAAAGAAGGAGAAACTGTATGCTAAGTTCTCCAAGTGTGAATTTTGGCTAAAGGAAGTCCAATTCTTGGGACACGTAGTCAACGAGAAGGGTATTCATGTGGATCCCGCTAAGATTGAGGCGGTAAAGAACTGGCAAGCCCCAAAGACCCCTACCGAAGTCCGCTCATTTCTAGCTTTAGCGGGCTATGATCGTCGTTTCATAGCGAACTTTTCAAAGATCGCGATACCACTCACAACCTTAAATCACAAAGGCAAACCCTACGAGTGGGGACCAAAACAGAAGGAAGCCTTTCAAACCCTAAAACAGAAACTGTGTGAGGCTCCTATCCTGACTCTTCCCGATGGAACCGAAGACTGTCATTTACTGTGACGCTTCCCACTTAGGCCTTGGTTGTGTACTAATGCAGCGAGGCAAAATGATTGCTTATGCGTCCCGACAACTCAAAATCCATGAGAAGAATTATACGACGCACGATCTTGAGTTGGGTGCGGTCGTATTTGCTCTAAAAATTTGGAGACATTACCTATATGGTACCAAATGTGAGGTTTACACCGATCATAAGAGCCTCCAACACATTTTCAACCAAAAATAACTCAACATGAGGCAAAGGCGTTGGGTTGAACTCCTAAACGACTACGACTGCAATATTCGTTATCATCCTGGTAAGGCGAATGTCGTGGCCGATGCTCTTAGCCGTAAGGAACCTATCAAAATCCACAGCATTCGAATCCAAAATGATATTCAAACTCGCATCCTTGAAGCACAAAATCTTTCCGTCACTGAAGGAAACATGTACAACGAAATGTCATGTGGTGGTGAACTCCAACTTGAAACCAAACCCAATGGGTTACTTTACTTTCTAAATCGTATCTGGATTCCGGACCGTGACAACCTTCGTGCCTTTATCATGAACGAGGCTCACAAGACTCGTTATTCTGTGCATCCTGGTGCAGACAAAATGTACATGGATCTTCTTACCCAATACTGGTGGCCTGGTATGAAAAAGGACATTTCCCTATACGTGTCCAAATGCCTTACATGTTTAAAGGTTAACGTCGAGCACCAGCGTCCATCCGGTTTACTTGAACAACCCGAGATTCCTGTGTGGAAATGGGAGTGTATTGCCATGGACTTTATAACCAAACTACCACAAACATCTCGTGGTCATGATAGCATTTGGGTAATCATCGACCGCTTGACAAAATCTGCTCATTTCATACCCATACGTGAGGACTATCGAGTTGAGAAACTAGCTCGAATCTATATTGATGAGATCGTTAGTCGTCACGGTGTACCTCTCAACATTATTTCTGATCGTGATGGACGATTCACCTCTCGTTTCTAGCAATCCCTACAATCAACCTTAGGTACTCAACTAAATCTTAGTGCTGCTTATCACCCGTAAACTGATGGTCAATTTGAGCGAACGATTCAAACTCTCGAATATATGCTTTGAGCCTGTGTCATTGACTTCAAGGGAAATTGGGATTTACATATACCCCTAGTCGAGTTCTCATACAACAACAGTTATCACACGAGCATTAACATGGCTCCTTTTGAAGCACTCTACCCCTAGTAGAGTTCTCATACAACAACAGTTATCACACGAGCATTAACATGGCTCCTTTTGAAGCACTCTATGGTCGGAAGTGCCGCTCTCCTATCTGCTGGACTGAAATCGGTGAATCACAAATAACTGGTCCTGAACCTATTCAAGAGACTTCCGACAAGATAATGTTAATCCGAGACAACCTTCTGGTAGCAAGAAGTCGGCAAAAGAGCTATGCCGACAAACGTCGAAAACCCTTAAAATTTCAAGTTGGCGATATAGTTCTCCTCAAGGTATCCCCTTGGAAAGGCGTAGTTCGTTTTGGAAAGAAAGGGAAACTTGCCCCAACATTCGTGGGTCCCTTTAAAATCCTTGAGCGGATTGGGAAGGTAGCTTACAAGTTGGATCTACCTGAAGGACTCAGTAACGTTCATCCGACATTTCATGTCTCGAACCTAAAAAAATGCTTAGCTGACGAGAATCTCCACATACCACTTGACGAGGTTCACATTGACGAAACAATGCACTTCGTGGAGAAGCCCGTGGAGATCATGGATCGAGAAGTTAAGCAACTCAAGCGAAGCCGAATTCCAATCGTTAAGGTTCGATGGGAATCCAAGCGTAGCCCAGAGTTCACTTGGGAACGTGATGATCAAATGAAAGCCAAATACCCACACCTGTTCTCAGGACCCTCTTCTTAACCAATTTCGGGACGAAATCTCCTAAAGTAAGGGAGACTGTAATTCCCAGGAAATTCCGGTCTATATTTGAACCTTTTCGACATTGTAATTTCATTATTATGTGGTTGTACCTATCCATTTCAATAAATTAGCTTATCCATCTACTACATTTCATAGGTGTTTATACATGCATACGTTAAGTACAATTATTGCAAAAATAATAAATATTTATATTATATAAATGATTGTTATCATCCTATAAACAAACATATATTTATATGATAAATTACTTCTAAACCTGTATATATATATATATATATATATATATATATATATATATATATACACCGATATTAATAAATATATAGCTTACAAAGAAAAATTAAATTATAAATTCTATAAGAAAACTAGGGTTTATGTGTCTCAATCAAAATTAATCTTATTTAGTAAATTACATTTTTTTATTTATTTATAACCTTTAATTATAACTAAATGATTTAATTGATTTTATAAAAAATTTCTAGATTAAATGATTTCATGACTTATAAATGTCCAGGGTTGAAAATGCAATTTTTGAAACCTCAATCCCAATTAAAAATAAGTTACATACATAAAATAATAAAGCCTTAAAACCCCAAGGACATGTTTGGCCAAACCCTGAAACTTCAGGGGCATGGTTGCAACATCCGGGTGAAACCCCTTCTTCCCCATTCTGATCGCGTGTTCGAGTCACACACCCACCGGTTCTAAGACCTTGAATCACGAAGCCACTGCTGAGACGTTCTTAAGCGAAACCAACAATGGCTTTAAGATCAGGACATCCAAACGAACAGTCCCTCGTGTTTAATTGATTTAATATGACCATTACTGTGCTTAATCCGTAACCGAAACCTCCATTAACGACCATTTAATCGATCGGGCCCTTGCTATCCGATTTGACTATAAATAGAGGTCTCAAATCATTAGCGACGCTCAATACAAACTTCCCATACCTGCGATTTCATTTAATTCCATCCCTTTACCACCCAAACAAGCCGACGAACACGACTTATTTCGCGGAAGTCGTCCTCCTTCTCCACTTGTCTATTTCAGGTACTTTTTAGGTCGTTGAGCTCATATGAGTACAGGGATCTGAAGCCCCATGGTTCGGGCTTCGATCTTTAGTCTGATCAGGAAAATTAGGGAGCTAGGGTTTCAGGATCAATTCGGGGACGATGACCATTTGGGTTTCTGATTAAAACCACGCGAAACCAGATCCTAGACAAGGCAGCATGCCTAGTCTAACTGTTGTGCGCGTGTGTGTGTTTGGGGTCCGGGTTTGATGCAGGTTCGAATCCTAGGGACCGAGTTTTTCTTGTTTCTCTTTTCTTTTAGCTCTTTTATACACCATTTAATAATAAAAAATTTCAAGTTAATATTTATGAATGATGCAAATACATTCTATGATATTTATATAAAACATTGTGTAGACAAGCCAAATTTTGTTACTTATTTACTTATTTATTATTTCACAAACTATATTTATACATTTAGACACTTTTAAACTTCTCTAAATTTGTAAGTAATTATTATTGGTAAGATGAATTAATTAAAAACTTTTAAATTTATAAATGCCTAAATAATTATTTTATACAAGATTTAATTAATTATAGTTAAAACTTACTTAATCCTTTTTAATTAAATTTTAACAAATTAATTAACCATTTAAATTGCAAATTGATTAACCATTTTGTTTACAATAACTAATAAGTAATTGTTCATTTCTAGACTAATTAATTAAACTTTTACTATATCAAAATTTATTTATAAATTAGAATAAGTTACCATTTAAACTATTCTATAACATTACTTATCTTTAAAACGACTTTACAAATTAATTAGAAGTCTAAATTAGTTGTAACTAATTTATAAACTTTTTCTAACAATTCAATACTTCTTTATGCATATGAACCCATCTTCAAACCAAATCCCCATGACACCCTAAAGACCCAAAATCTCCTTAATTTCATTTAAACGTACCCTAAATTTAGAGTACCATTACACGTGTAGGTTTGTTGTGAGAAGTCCTCACGAGGCCTATCAACCTCTACGAGTTCATACCATTTCCAGTTTGTTTCATGTGAGTTTCATAGCTCCCTTTCTCTTTACTATTGTTTACAAATACTCGGGGTGGAACATGTTTACATACTATACTTACCATTTACCAAATTCAATACCATTGTTCTCATGCAAATTACTATGTGCTTTATGTCTTAAACTGCTTGGTGACCATTACGTGTGTTCATGCTATTACATTCATTAACCTGCTACCCATGCCTAAGGTAGTACCTAACATGATCATTTATAGGGGAATCTGATTCCAGTTAACACGAACCTTAGCGGGTTTTGTGTGTACCATATTAGTATTTTTCCAAAACACAATCAGTGGGATTGTACTTACAAGTTTTCCATTTACTACGGATTGAATTGTACGCTTGAAACTTTGTATGTTTTCACATTTATGCCATAGTTACGCTTTGAACAGTATTGAATTACAAACACTTTTTACTTAATTTTTGTTAGTGTCAAAACCTATGTTACTCACCAACTACTTGTAGTTGATATTTACTCACATGTTTCAGGTGCACCAATTTGAGGACCCTACTTGCTCATCTAGGACTTGGACCTAGTTTAATTTAAATTATGTTATGTTTTGAACGTTTCGTTTTCCATTCCCTATGTAACGAATGATTTTAAGTTGATGAATAAATATTGTCATTTAATAATAGATGATATGTGCTTATGAACAAACGCGTCAGCCCCGGCGTTTAATCCGCCAACGGCCGGGGTGTGACAGATTGGTAGTTGGTGGAGACTTGGTTTGCATACAAGCTTATGACCATTGCATAATTCGATTCGAACTCGAGTGTTCCACTTACCTTACATTATCCATATATATATAACCCTAGAGTTGAGTGAACATTGTGAGTTGTGAGGAGTTTTTGCATAATCAACGTTCTAGTAGGCTTGTCATGGATTCCATCATCTTAAATCAGAAAAACACAAAAAAGAATAAGCAGCTCAAGAGTTATCCCGAAGTTTCAACACTAGTTGAAATTTCATTACCCTTGTAAAGTTTTTAGTTATGGGTGTGATTATGCATGAGTTTGCTTGAGGACAAGCTAAGTTTAAGTGTGGGGTGTTATGATATGTCATCATTTATACATATTTTACATGCATAATAATCCCATATTATGGTACTAATTGAATGATAACCTTGCAATTTATGCTTAAAATACCTATATTTTGTAATTGCAGGTTATTCGGTATTGAAAATATAAATCAAGCTAAAATCTATCAAAAACACCAAGAATTCAAGCTTCTAGAAGGTTTATTCCTGAGCATTGACCCCCAAGAAGTCAAAATTGGTCAACAAAAGTTAAACCAACAGCTAAAAGACAAAACTGGGGAGCAGTAGGGCAATGCACGGCCGTGCAATGCCATGCACGACCGTGCAAACCCTATCTTGCTCTCCAAGGGTCCGGTATACTGTCCTCTGTACCCTAAAAGATTCCCGAGGTGTTTGCACGCCCGTGCAAACCAATGCACGGCCGTGCATTGGTCATTTCGAGGCCTAAAATAGATGGCTTGGGTTCTTCATTCTTCACACCTAGACCTGAAAAACACTTAAGAATAGAGCATTCTCGTAGTTAGAGTAGAGAGTAGAGGGGCTCTTCCTCCTTGTTCCACAATAGGGGAGCCTATGAAACTCATCATTACGCTAGTCGTTATGGCCATTCGTGGCTAAAACCTCTTTGTATTGCTAGGGTGAAGATGATGTTTGGTGCATGTTAATGTTTAACCTATTAATGAAGTGGTATGTTTATATCTTTAACTAATTCGTTCCCAAAAACCATCTTTTGATGAGCTTTTATTATTATCTAAATCCGTCTTTATATTTGTGATTGTCTTGATTTTAAAGAGTAAGATCGTAAAACCCTTTTAAATCAAACTTACTTTGAAACTCGTACGTCTTTATACGAGCAGAGATTGATAAGTCAAGGCTTGGTCTATACTTCTATGATCGTACTTCTTTATACGAGATTATTATGCGACCAAGAATCGGTGAACTCATGTTGGGAACGGTACGTCTTTATACTTGGTCCCATTGTTACACCGCAAAATATAACCACCTATTTAACTTTAATATAAAGCATTTTGAGTCCGATGTCTTAAACCAACCCGGAGATGACCATTCGATGGGTTGCGGGTAAATGTTGTCCCTAACGGGAGGCACTACCACTTTTTAAAGAATATAATTTGCAAATCAAATGTAGTGAGGACGAGGCTCTAGCGGTGACCCGGGTCACAAGTTTGTAGTAGTCAAACCACTGAATTAGTAAACTTAACATTATCACGTACCAAGCTGATTCGAATCCCGAAGCAATACATTCCGTAATCTGATCATTTTCGCCTTATTTACTTTTCTGCTATTTACTATTCTGTTATTTACACTCGTGTTACACACTTTACGCACATTTTTACTTTTATGTTATTTACTTTATCGTGATTTACCTTTCTGATTCACAAGCACACAAAACTCACTCACTAATTAATCCGGCTAAACGATAACAAAAGTTGAGTATTGGAACTCGACCGTGTCCATTGGTTCGATACTTGGTTCTTGCCTAACTATATTACGTTGCGATAGGTACACCTGTCTATTGTGTGTGTTTTAAGTTAACGTAATTATCATTTTAATTTATAAATTTATAACCTGATCTTGTGAAATCATCCTAAAAATATATTTATTTATATTTTTATATACTTAATTCACAAACACATCAGTTATCAATAATAATTATAGAAAAATTTAGCCATTTTGCTAGGTCTTTTATACCTCTATGACATATTATTGTTAAGATGAAAGGTTGATGAAAATAATTTCCACTAAAACTTCAGTTACATATCCTCAAAAAAGACAAATTGCATGTTCAACTATGTTCACTTGTGGTAATTTAATTTGTATGTATAACTTGTATTCTTAATTTTATCAATGAAAACAAGATTGGATATATTTAAGAAATGTATTAATTGACTACAGGACATCCATCAACCATAATACCAGGAGCAGTTGGACAGCCTGCAAGGGGACAATGATCATCTATCTCCATACCCCACCATTGAGGTCCATTAATATCCTTAATTTGTAGCATAAAATAGCAAAGGATGGCCATGAATGCAACTCCTGCATCAAGCCCAGCTGATAGGATGTAGTTGTGCCTTGCCCACCAACCCTTAAACTTTTTATACACTACAAAGTTGAAGAAAATTCCGACCGCAAACCACATGTTATAGTTAACCGCTCTAGTTGGTGGCATCCCCCCTGGACCCGATATAAGAATTGGCATGTTTATGAGTCTGATCCATTTTCTCTCTGGAAACCTGCGCGAAAGAAACCAAACTGGTAGTGGAGCAAGAATTCCCAAAAGAAAGAAGTAGTTCATTTTGGAGTATAGTCCCAGATTTCCAAACATTCTTTGAGGTCCCACGATTCCCCATATGATTGAAGCGTTGTAGAAAACATCGTCATCAGGGCAGGTCCATGGACTTCCTTCAGGCAACTTACTCGGGTCACAGATGTATTCCACTGTTGTGAGCAGCCACCAAGACGTTGAAAAGTAGACCGATGATGCAACTATCGTCCCAACCAACTTCATCAACCACAAAATGATTCAAGCAAGTCATATTTTAATTAAGAGCAAATTACAAATTACGTCCTTTAAGTATTACCTAAGCTTCAGTATACATCATTTAACTAAGGAAATTATAGAAAACGTCCTTTATGTTTAAAAAACATTGCACGTTACGTCCTTTGGTCTAACAACCGTTAAATTTTACCGTTAAGTCTGGTCACGTGCCATGTACATGAGGGTATTTTGGGGCTTTCACATATAAAAGGACTATTCTTGTAATTTGTTTCTATGAATGAGGGTGTATAGAAATAGTCATTTTATGGTAAAAAGACCAAAATACCTCATGTGCCTTGCACATGACTTGACTTAACGGTAAAATTTAACGGTCGTTAGGCTAAAGGACGTAATGTGAAAGGTTTTTTAACACAAAGGACGTTTTCTGTAACTTCCTTAGTTAAAGGACGTATACTGAAACTTTGGCACTACTTAAAGGATGTAATTTATAATTTGCTATTTAATTAATGATGATAAATCATATATATTGGCAAGTGTTTTCTATTAGAGAAACTTTAATTACCTGCACAATGAACATGGACTTTGGTGGGATTTTCATATAATGTCCTAGCTTAAAATCTTGCAGAAACATGATGGCTTGTGACATGCTTATGTAGCCATATGTTTTGAAGGCGACATTTGCAAGTGGCTTCCCAGGGTACATATAACCAATAATCAGCTCTGTAATCACATTTAGTCCTGGTTGCTGTAAGAAAGTTTTGTTGGATCAGACTAATGTTTAGAGATTAGCTTTTACTGCTTCTAAACTCTTGCATTCATTACATAAATAGAGAAAAAACAACTCTTGCTCCTAAAGAAAAGGAAATAACTTACCCACTAACCCATGATCTAAACACACAAAAAAAATGAAAAACATGTGCCTAAATTAACCTTTCTAATGACTTGACCCATTTAAACAAACCCTCAAATTCAGTTCCATGACCCGTAACCCAATGACCCGGTTTTGACCCATACCCATCACGATTAACCCTACACGTTTAGCCTCAATTAGGATACAACATATGTAAGCATACTCGTATAATTATGATTAAAAACATCTATTGATCACCTGGTTTGTTGTAGCTGTTATAACACCAATAGGCAGTGTGAAGACAAATGCCAAACTGATTCCTAAAAGGACTCCCCAGTAAGGGAGCTGTAACTGTCGGCCGAAACCCTCACAGGTTAGCAAAGCAAGTCCTATTACTAATATCAGTATAGAATAAAACCACCATTGTGGGACTGAATCATAGTTTTTCTTCATCATTCTAGTATGGGCATCTCCAAAGTTGTCGCCAAATGATGCTCGTGTTTGCTCCCAAATCGTTCTGTATAGACGACGACAAAAGCAAACATATAAAATTATACATCATATGCTGAGTAAAGTGCCATTTTCGTCCATGTGGTTTGGCCATTTTAGCCACTTTCATCCAAAAACTTTTTTTTAGCTTTTTCGTCCCTGACTTTTCAAACTCTAAGACATTTTCATCCATCTGACTAACTCCGTTTACATTTTAACGTTGAATCAAAGGCAATTTGGTCTTTGCAAAAATCCTTCTTAAATGCCATAGAGAGTAGAAGGCGGTTGAAAAGACCAAATTGCCCCTGATCTAACGTTAAAATGTAGACGAAGTTAGTCAGGTGGATGAAAATGACTAGATTCTGAAAAGTCAGGGACGAAAAAGTTAAAAAAAAAGTTTTTAGATGAAAGTGGCTAAAATAGTCAAACAACAAGGACGAAAATGACACTTTACTCTCATATGCTGCTATGAGCCCATGGTTAGTTTAAATGTAAAAAGGCTACATTCATACCTGCCATGGAAGAGTGCAACATGAGATAGTGTGGCAGCCAATGTGGCGAAACTTAGACCGTAGGCGAATGAAAAGAAAATGCTAAGATTGATTTTGCTATACTCATTATAGCCTTGTTTGTCGAATGAGAACGTTGCAGCGTTCAAGACTCTTGAAACGTTGTATCGTCCTCCAAATTCATCAAACACATGAGATGAGTAAATTGGGAAACGCTTGGCTTCGTACCAGTTATTCCAGTAAGCGATGGGGATAACTATGTAGACGACAATTATGTAACCAGCCAAAATGTTCATTATGGCAAATCCAGGGGTGGCTAAAGGACTTCCAAGAAAAGCAGAAACAGTCGCCCAATCAAGCCCGATTGCCCCTACTCCAAGGCCGCGAAGACCAGAACCTATTTGCTGAGCTGTCACGGAGTCCTTCCATATCCAACAAACAAAGGAGATAGCTGTTATGGATTGAAATAGATAATTGGGAATGATGTAGTATGAGAAGCTTGATATGAGAACTATCAGAAAAAATTGCAGCCTTGAGAGGCCTCTTTTTGGCCTCTTCTCTTCCTCATGCAATGCCCTGGAAAGCAAAGAAAGATAAAAGATATATAGCAACTTTACTGAGGACATGACTATCATCTGCTCTGTCGATAATCACCGACGGCTTACTGACAAATAGCATAAAATCCAAAAAAGTTTGAAAATAATTTTATAAATATAGGTCACTAATCTGTGTGTGGTTGGCTTGGGTTGGTAGGAACTTAGTTGCTACCGAAGGTTGACTTGGTTCGACATGAACTCAGTTCCTACCGATGACACTTTCACCGATCAATTACCGATGGAATTTTTTTTAATAGTATTCATTTGTGGTCAATCTACTTCAACTATGCTTGTCATTCATAACAATATAGTCATTACAAGTCAGTCACAATCCTAAAAATAAAAAAAAAATGAAAATCTACAGATATTCATTGCCTATCTGTCGGTAATCCCTTATCGGTGATCTGTCAGGCAATTCCTGGTAAAATCTACCGGTGAATTCTTTACCTACGTCATGTTTTCAGACAGGCCATCACTGACGATTACCGACAGATTCAATAAATGCCCTTTGTTTTCTAGTGTGAGATAGAGATTAACCTGAAAAGAGAAACTTGAACCAAGTTAGCAGGCCACCACATATATGGTGAATCAACTAAAAACTTTCGGAAAAGACCAGCCCATCCATATCCAAGCATCTACACAGATCATCATATATGAGTATCACTGTTTAATAAATAAAGGTTTTTTCATGTCACATGTCGCCTCCATATTCATTCTCAACATATTTTTCGTCTCTCTCTTATTAAATACACATTTATTTTTTAATAATAATATATTTTTAAAAAAGTACTAATAAAACATATTTATTTTAAATTATTTTTTATTATAAGAAACTTTGAAATCTAATTATATAACTTTAATTTTCAATCAAATAGTAATGAAATTAAAATTACATTAAATAGTAATTAATGTATTTCCTAAACCCAATTATATATTAACTTTTACATATTCTGAATTTTGTTTTATATCCTTGGTATATGTAATACATTTTTAGACCTGTAAAATATATACATAAAGATTTAAGAAATTTTATGTATTGATATTTTCACCCATGTGTAGTACACGGGTTCTAAGCAGAATATGGAAAGTGGAAAGAGAAGAAACCTGGGTAGTTTGTGCTAGCAACATGGCTGCAACAGGGCTGAGTTCGCGGTGATAAAACGCCTTGACTATGGTTATAATACTGACTGCATAAACAGAATTAGAACCCGAGTTTGCAAATATTGTGATGAGAACATGCTCCTTCAAGTTGAAGGGTCCAGGATTGAGTGAAAAGGACCATCTTGTTCCAGGAACATTAATTGGTTTTGTGGGCAGAGTTGCTGCCATCAGCCTTCCCAATGGAAGTACCACAATTTGAGCTGAAACCGACGATATGTATAGGGGATTTTGGCGATAACCAAAGAACTGGTTCAAGAAAGCTAGAACACTACATGAAATGATCCCCAGAAACCATGTCCTGAATGTCAAGCAAGGCAGCGTTGGATCATCCGTGATTGGTACCGTCAGTCGCACTTGCTCGATTGGGCAATCATTCAACTCCTCTGCTGAGTTTTCATCAGAATTCAAATACTAAATTAGATCCATAAACAAAATTATAGGAAATATTTGGCCTAATCATAAAAATGTATTCAATGTGCATATACTTGTTTTCGTTTAATTCTTCGTATCGTTTATTCAATTTCTTGCATTTTAGTTTCATTACTACAAAAAATGAGCCAAATGCAACTTTTTTTGTCAGAAAAACGTTGCATTAGGTGAAGTTGCATTAGATCTAATTCAACTTTTTGTTACATAATGCAATTTTTTTTCCAAAGAGTTGCATCCTAGAAGGGTTGTATTTGAAGAAAAAAAACAGTTGCATCTGTAACAAAAAGGATGCATTATGTCTAATGCAATTTCACCTAATGCAACCTTTTTCTGACAAAAAAAAGTTGCATTAGGCTCATTTTTTTGTAAATCTTATTTTCTTTGGTGTTTAAAGTGAATCAACCAAGATTCATTTTCGACAACAAGCTACTCGAACATAGTATCTTACCAATAATTTGATTCTCGGATGCTGGTTGGTCGCAGGACATGACCGCATTCTTGTTGCTCTCCGAATTCTCCATTATACAGCAAGATCAAGAACAATAAGTTTACTTCTTTTCTTTGAAATCTTGATAATGCCACAGGATGAATTAAATAAATGGCTGCTAAAGGTATGTATCAAAATATGTGCTTTCTGTACATATTTGTTTCTCCATTAGAATGTGAAATTAGGATGCGAAATAAAAGAAGATTTGGAATGGTTTATGAATTAAGTAAGATGATGGTGAGAGTTAGGAAAATATAAACTCACACTCAGTAGTTGAGACTTCAGATTAGTTTGATATCTAATGTTCATGTGAATGCAACCTCACCCTTGTTATGGTGTACCATGTAAAGCAAATTGAGTGCATTTGGATGTGGATGTACCTATCTTTTGTCTTCAACAGACAATGGCATGTTACAAACACTATTATATTTTTGCAAGTGGTTGGCCCGCGCAAAACGTTGGGTATTATCGAGGCTTTTTTTAAGAGCGCAATCTAACCCGAACTGTTTTAAACACTGATTATTTATGTGTATTATTATTATAATTATGTAAATATTTATGTAATTATATACTTAAGCATTTTAATAAGACATTACTTAATTTAAATAGTATTTTGTTATAAAAATATAAATAGTAAATGTAAATATTAATTTTAAGTATTATAAATAAAATATTACTTAGTGTATTGAATTAAATAATATCATGTGCATTAAACAATGGTAATTATTGAGTGTTGCGCTTTAGTTGTAAAGATGGGGTTAAATGATAATTGAACACATTTTATGCATTACTAAGGTATATCTTATGCGCAACAATTTATGTTAGATGTTTTAAAATTGTTGATAAATTACAAGCATGTCATTAGAATATGTTACTATTATAATAAAGGAACATCTTTCCTTGTCACTTGACATATTCTCACTCACTAACATGCTATGTGGCAAGTATTTACACCACCTACAATTAGTTATTCAAAACAATCATTACCTTTTAAAAATTTTATTTGGTTAAAAATTAAAATTCATTCCTAATTTGGATAAATTCATCTTTAATCTAATTTTCATTTTAAAACTATAAGAAAATGATTAGGTAATTCATTCACATTTATACCCAGTTTACATTATACCATTTAATTATCTTATTATTTCGCCTTGAAAAAAATTATCTTATTATTTCGAATTACATCGTAATGATAAATTTCATTTATTTTTTAGTTTAAATTAATTTAATAAAATAAATTAATAACAAACCAATTCATGTTTTTATTTTAGAAAAAACATTAAATACTTAAAATAATTTATTTTCAAATATTCACCTATACATATATTTTAGCAGTATTTCCTTTTACAACGAATTTAAAACAACACATTTAATTTAATTCCATTTTATAAAATTGATTATTTCTTTCAATACTTATTGATTATTTATTTTCAATCTCTTGAATATTGTATTTTACCTAAAATTATCTATACCTATATCTATATCTATATCTATACTACTATATAATACATATTAGAAGGACATGATTGTAATTTATCAAAATTTTAATACACCTAACACAAATTGTTGTGCATAAGGTTCATCTTATCAATGCATAAAATATGATCATTTACCATTTAACCCTACAATTAAAGTCCAACACTTAATAATTATCATTATTTAATGCACATGAGATTATTTAATTCACTACATTAAGTATTATTTTATTTATAATAATCAAAAATAAAATTTACATTTACATTTACTATTTATATTTTTATAACTAAATACTATATAAATTAAGTATTAAGTTCTATAAAATTTCTTATTTTACAAGTTATAAGAGAAAACAAAATATTCTCAAAATTAACTATAAAGATTTAGATAATTTAAAGACTAAAATTTAAATTTTTTTATAAAAAAATAGGTGATTAATTAAGTTAATCTATCATTTCAAAAAACTATAATTGTATTTTCAGTTAAATAATAAGAAAATGAAAAAAAAAAAATTCAAAAGGGAAGAACCACCGGGGGGTACTCGAACCTGCGCCGTGTGTGTGCACATGTAAATGTAGCGCGCGAACCACCTGGGTCGGCACCCATTTCTGTTCTACATCCGCTTGCCGTTTTTATATGTATATAATAAATAAATAAATGAAGTAGCTTGGAAAAAGTAAGACCTGGTCGCGCAAGGGTGTTGGGGTGGGTGAGTGGGTTGGGGTTTGGGCTCGAACCAGCGGGCTCACATTTCAATCTCTTGAATAGTGTATTTTACCTAAAATTATTTTTTTTAAAGACCGTCCATTTCTTTCAAATTCATACAATGTTTCAAGGTTGTTCATCGATTCTGAAATTGATGAAATCATGTTAGTTAAAAAAGAGTTATATTCCTTAAATACAGTTTATTAATACATGTTTACATTAATTATTTTGACTAAATATTTTATCTTAATTATTATAAATATTTTTTTTATCTTTCATCATGAATAGTCTGATTGAGAAATCAGTTCATCAAACATCTTCAAGTAATTGTGTAATTCGTTCATCTATGACCAATTCTTTGCACGATGACTTTCTTATTAAAAATCAATTCATATCCGAGGCAATTTAATCTATCGTTTAAATATTTATCATACTCATAACAAATTACTGATAAATTAATTTAAATTTAATTACACGTAACGTTAGTTATCGTTCTTGGTACAACAAATTTTGTGCCCGAGGATATCCTTGAATGTAAAATATATAATAGGAAAATGTCAATAAAAAACTTTTGAATGACAAGGATGAGGGATTTGTTGAATTTGAAGATAAAGATACTTATGAATGTAACAACTACAGATGCAAAGAAGCTGAAATATATGTTGTGAGAAGGTTTGTAATAATTATTTAAATATGCATCTTATCGAGATGCATATCGTTAATAACATGAGTACTTTTTTATATATATTGAAATAGATCTAATATATGAAATAATAATTTTTATTTCCTTAATTCTTTATAAAGCTTTTTTTTTACCATATGTATGAAATTCCAATCAGAGTAAAAGACTCTACTAGAGTTGTTTCACTCACTCTTTTTGATCGTGAAGCTACCAAGTTTCTCCAAAAAGTCGGCCAAGGAATTGCTTGATAAAATTTTAAATGTATGCTACTATTTAATTTAATTTCTTTTATCCACTATACGTATGTTTTGCAATGACAATTAATAAAAGCGAAGGGCATTCACTATCGAATGTTGGATTGTTTTTAATACAACCGGTTTCACACATAGTCAATTGTATATGACATTATCTAGAGTTACAAGTAGAGACGGAGTTAAACTACTAATCTTAGATGGAGATGATCAAGTTATACAAAGAAACTTTTAGAGTTTTATGAATTATATACACACTTGATTATTTATTTCTCATTAAGATTTTGTATTCCACCCCGTGTAGTACACAACTTTTTAAACTAGTGTTTTATATAGTAGTATATCTATACTACTATATAAAGCATATTAAAAGGACAACAATTTAATTTAACATCAATTTTAAGATATTTAAGAACATTTATATTATATTTGGTATAAGTGTTGATACAACAACTACTAGCCATTTACACATTTGTCCCTCTTGTTTACGAATCTATGTCCATCCCACATCGGATGAGAAAAGAAATATGGATGAAAGAAATTACTATTAAATGACCATTTGGCTTTTACAAAGAATTCATCCATTTTATTGTTTCTTTGTCCTATATCGATGAAGAAACAAAAGTGGAGAGACCACGTAATCTATAAAGTAGAGGCCCTAATTGAAACAATAACTGAAATAATCGTTATCTATTTTAAAATCGACTAGCTTCGGTTAGAAGCAGTTCGGTTATTCAGTTTCGAAACTTTGGTCAGCTCAGTTTTTGGTTAATAGCTGAAAACTTAAACAAAGAATGACTAGGGTTGTAGTTTTAAAATATTATTTCAATTGAATTTAGTTAACAAGAACACCAAAAAGTTGAATGCATTTAATCAAAATGCTTATTCCATAATATACTAATCCTCGATGATACCCGTCGTTTTACACGAGCCAACCCAATAATATATAGATAATTATTTGTTTGATCCTCTGTTGTATTCTTTATTGTAATTATTTATGTCAACATGGAAAAATCAGCTTCTTGGACAGTGAAAGCAAGAGAACTGAAGAAGTATATATAATTGCAATTGATTACCATTTTTAAATTATGCGTGTTTAATTAAAAATAAAATTTAATAATGTAGCGTATTCGTACCTTGAAATTAATTTTAGAGTAAATGAGAAAACAATGATGATTAACCTTAATAATAATAATAAAATATGCACTTAGAGAATTAATATATATATATATATAATAAAATATGCACTTAGAGAATTAATATATATATATATATATATATATATATATAGGGTGAGGTTCAAATGCTAACCAATATTTATGTGCTAACCATGCTAACCACTCTCAAACATAGTTTTACGTATATGTATCAATTGTCATTATGTTAATGTTACATATATTTAAACAATATGTGTCACGTATATGTAACATTTTTTGGTACGTATACGTAAGACTCATCATTTCCGTATATACGTTCAAAATATTTATTCAAGATACTTAAATACTATTTTAACAATTAAAAGAAAAAATAATTTATAAATTATGTGATTGTTTTATAGCGGTTAGCACGGTTATTACATAAAAAATTGGTTAGTATTTGAACTCTTCCTTATATATATATATCAGTATTTGAGGAATCTATGGCATAAAGTTAGGATTGTCTTGTGTGAATCTTCATTTTATATAGTAACTAGTCTCTTTGTCCCTTGTTATAGCCATGAATTAGGTGAGCATAAGTTGGCGTACAATGTTTTATCTTGTTTATCACTTAATATGAGAAATCGAAAAAATATTTTTAGGGATACCCATATATAAAAATCAAATTCGTGTATCATGTATGTTAGATATTGTTATACAAATAAGAAACTTTTTCCATTGGGTTGGTAATTTTTAGGGATCGATTGTATATCGGTAAATATTAATTTTTTTACGGTTCGTATCGAGTCGGGTCACATAATAAAAATAAAAGCCCAAATCAATAGATTGAAGGGGAATTGTCGTACTCGTATGACAAATCGAAGGGGAATTGCCAGTTGCTCACGAGTCAATTGCTGCTATTGAAATTGGATTTGAACATTGAATCATCGACTGCCGCTAAATTACATTTTAATTAGGTGTATTTGATTAAAAAATTAAATGGGTAAAGGGTTAAATAAATGATATTGGCTTTGGTTGTTTAAAAATTTAAATATGTAACGGGTTAACTAAATGATATTGAGCTTAATCGTCTAAAATGGCTAAATTTTTAATCCAATTAACTAATTAAGTTAGTCCAATTAAGTTCTTAGTTTGAAATTTAAATGACTATTGCAATAGTTAAGTTTTATATTTGTTAAAATAGTTGATAATAGTTTTATATTTATAAATTTTAAAATCTCAAATAACTTTTTCTTGAGGACGGTGTCAAAATTTTACGGGGGTTGGTGTTAAAATTTTATGGGAGTCGCTCGGTATTATACCGCATATATAACAAAAGAAAATAAAAATTCATGGGGGTCGAACGACCACCATACCTTTAACCTAGGTTCGCCTCTGAGCTGTATTAAGTCATATTAAACGGGTAGTTCGAGCTAGTTGCTTGTTTACCCAATTTGGGGCTTTTGCTCATCTCATCTTGAGCTAATAAGTGAGATTGAAATCATTTGATTCGAGTTTGGTATTAGAATTAGCAATTCGTTTTCTAATTTTAATAATGTAAACTCTTCACATTCACATGGTATATTACAATTCTTGTATGATAGCTAAATATATAAAAAATAAAAGGAATGAACTCATGAAAACTCTTGCATCATGTACACCAAATGTATGCTTCATTGTAGGGTACGCGAGTCACTACCTTCCACAAGATTTCAACTTCAAAAATAAATATCACACCATATTTCCATTTAGCACTACATATGTGGAAATAAAAATGGTAAACGGTCTCGGAGTAGTTCAAGTAGGCACTTAATATTTAATTTATTTTGTAATTTGAGAAATAAAAATAGTAAACATGCTCGGGGTAGAGATGGCAATGGGTCGGCTTCGGGCCGGGTATCGGTACTCCCAAACCCATACCCGGTTGTAAAATTGTGTCCCATACCCAGCCCATTACCCGTCGGGTATCGGGTATACCCGCGGGTAACGGGAATACCCGTTAGTATCGGGTATCGGGCATACTCACGGGTAACGGCCAATAACCGTCGGGTATGTGTCGTGTACTTTTCTATGACTCTATTTTTTATATTTATAAATACATATTTCAAAAGAAAAAATATTTTTTCACATAATAAACTTACTAAAAAAAAGCATTAATAACCATTAGTTAAGAGAAAATAAAATTATAAATTACAATCTTTCGGGTATATGGTTCGGGTAAACGGGTATGTGATTTCGGGTAATCGGGTCGGGTATCACCTAATCCCATACACGTCCCATACCCGTAAAATTTTTTAAAATTAATCCCATACCCGGCCCCGTACCCGTCGGGTTTCGGGTATACCCGCCCCGAACTCGTCGGGTTTCGGGTATTCTCGTCGGGCTCGGGTTATTTTGCCATCCCTAGCTCGTGGTAGCACCCCAAATAGAGAACTCGAAATATATATTGAAACGGATCTTTTATACCATGTCTATGACTTCTGATGAATTTGAAAGTTTTGATATTTTGGTTAGGTGGAAAGCTGAAAAAGAAATACACGAGGGAGAGGTGATTCAAGGAAGGGCATTATCACTTTTTGATGAATAACTCGTTTACTATGAAACACTACACAACAACAATAGTCCAGGATATGACTAGACGCCAAAGAACACGACGACGGCGATTAAACTTTAAAAAGTAAAATGTATTCACAATTTCTATCTATTTTGTAATGAATTTCTGTTTTTTGTAATTTTTAAAACTAAAAAAATAAATAAAAGATAAACTTTATTTTGTTTATTATATATATTTAACTTTTTATTAATTTTAAAAAAATATTATTTTACTAGAAACCAATTTGAAGTCGAACCGGTCCTGACCGGGTTCTACCTGTTAGGGATTTCCTCTCCTCGAACCGCTTTGAAACCGAACCGGTTTCACCACAAACCTGTTTGACTTTGTTAACTCAAACCGAAACCGATAGCTTCAAACTGAACCGGTTTAGGGCTTAATATTGTTGCCGACAGACACAGATGTAATTATTATATATGTGTGCGTGCGCGCTACAAGTCCTTCTGATCTGGTGATCCTCTCATCACTTCATCATCTGGCCAACCCGTGTTCGATCCCTCCTCCTAACTTCTTTTTGTTGCTAAGTGAATGACTATGTAACTTTTGACATCATTGCAATTTGCTTCATGAAATGTGTACCCCCAAACACCCCCCCCCCCCCCCTCCCCAACCAAAAAAAACCCATTTTCAGGTTATTGCTCATATCAGCTTTTTTTTTTATTTTTTTATATTTATTTATTAAAAAAAACAATTTTTCTTTGTGATTTTAATCTTTATAATTATTTTTGGCCTATTTTGTGTACAAATTTTAAAATATAAAGTATTTTTGAGTTCCAAGGGTATCGTTGCGGCATGATTATTTTTATCTACGTTTCGATATAAGTTTCATTCAAAACCGAGTTTATGTGAAAATGTACAAGACATCAAAGTTGGGGTGTTCATCGGTTTGGTTAACGGTTTGTTCGATTTATTCGATTCGGTTTATTTGGTTTTGATTTTTTTTAACCCTTATCCGTTAACCGAACCGAACCGAATTCAACCGAATAAACCGATTTCAAAAGGAAAGTATATCCGAATAAACCAAATAAATCGAATTCAATCGAATAAATCTAACCGGATTGGAAATATGTCTAACCAAACAAACCGAATTAAAAAAATGGTATATCCGTTGACCTAACCGAATTCGCAATTAGGATACGGTTAATAACCGAACTGAAAACCGAATTCACAATTCGGTTCGGTCTTTTTCGGTTACGGATACGATTCGGATTTCGGTTTTCTTTGGTTTTCGGTTTTTTTGCACACCCCTACATCAAAGCACGAACGTACAATCCGTCAAAGTTACTTCTAGCTGTTGAAGCATTTTTTTTGTGCAGGCAGCCCTACATTTATCCCATCGCATTCCATCGTCTCGTATTACCATTTTTTCCTTATCTTTATGATCATTTAGACGTGAATTTTCTTTGCGCATGGGATTAATATCTGTGTACATGTTTAGCTTAGCCTTACAAATTTTAAACACTGAAAATCTTACCAAACAGTATTTAAAATTATTTAATGTAGGTGTGTCTTTATCCAAGAGTGTGCCATTCCACTTTATCAAGTGCCGTTTCATATACATCACCATAATTTTGTTGAATTTAATAAAGATAGATCTTCCATATCTGAACAGAAATTGAGGATATATCCATCATCCAAGTGTGAAGTTCTTTCTGACTTGTGTATATAATAAATTATTTTTCAAACTGAATCATGGGAGATTATATATTTCATCTTCTATAGGTGAAAAAATGAATATTTTTTAAACAGAAATCTT
Organism: Smallanthus sonchifolius; assembly: GCA_023525975.1. Classification (NCBI taxonomy): domain Eukaryota; kingdom Viridiplantae; phylum Streptophyta; class Magnoliopsida; order Asterales; family Asteraceae; genus Smallanthus; species Smallanthus sonchifolius. The sequence goes on from CM042029.1 coordinate 70,432,787, forward strand.
TGACCTTTTGTATCTGTACATGCGTATGCATGGTAGAGAGAATCAAGTTAACATTTTGTTCAAGGTATATTTGATTCTGCTATAACTAGACAGGTCCAATGATGACACAAATTCCATGAATTTTGATATGATGGGTTACTAGCTAGGGACAAATGTTCCTTATTTTCAATGATCACCACACATGGTCAATCATTTAGTTCATCTACAAATATCTTTGGGAAAATTACCAAAATAGACATTTGACTGGGCAGGCTTTTTCAGCCGGCTAACTTATGGTCATTTAGACTTGTAGCCGGCTGAAGACGGCTAGTTCAGCCGGCTTGGTTTTCAGCAATATGTAAGTTTTTTTCAGAATTTCAACCTATCATAAATTGCCACGTGACAATGCGTATTCCTAGGCGGCTAAAGTCCGCTAAGTAGCAGGCTTAGCCGGCGTACTTTTTTTTTGCATGGCTTAGCCGGCTTGGTTCGAGATGGCTTACAGGGCTCGGCTTAGCCGGCGCCGAAAGTGTTATTAGACTTCTTAGCCGTCTGAAGTGGTCTTACCAGCCTACTTCGAGTTTTTCTCACTTATTTAACTTTGTTTTTACATTTTTTCAATTTTTTCTTACAATTTCCATTGTTCTAAGCAAGTGAAGTGTTTCGAGATGTCTATGGACATTGTAATTTACAGCGGGGGAGAGATGAGAATTTGTTGACGGTGCTGTTGAATACGTCCCGTTCGATTGTGCAAAGCGAGGTATAAGGTTATCTATAAATGTTACTTACAATGGTTTGTTATCTATTATTTCTAATATTTGTGGCGAGAATATTTATCGGATATCTTATAAAATGTCAACATTCACCGACCCAATCGACATATATGATGATAGTGATATTTCGTTTTTTTTGTATATTTCATAAAAATCAGTTTGAAATATACAAGTTGTATGTTATCCAAGAAGATGGTGTTGGTTCTTCTTCCAAAAAACCAGTGTCTATTGGTTCATCTTCAAAAAAACTTGTGTCTATTGGTTTAAATAGATTACCTTCTGGTTTACCGGGTTCTCAACACATGGGAAACGAAGATGAATTTAAGTTCCCTTTTGATTTAAATGTTCCTATAGATAACTATGAAAAAGATAGTTACTTGAATTCTGAGCCGAATATTAACCACTTTTATTCTTATCCTAGTGATACCACTTTATACTCAAATCCGGAGAGTAAAGATATGTTTCCAGCTCCTAAATCCGAGCCGTTACCAGATTTTATTCCCGATTGTTGGGTATAGAATTGAAACTGATGCTGTCAATAGAAAGTACAGTATCGAAACTAGTAGTTTCGGTTGAACATTTGTTCAATCGAAACTACCTAGTTTCGATGCCTGTTTTTCAGGCCTCTTTGGCGATGGCTTGGAAAACAAGGCACATGAGGCCTCCTATATATAGTAGACTACCCATTAGGAATGTATGTGTCTGTAGAGGGAATCACCACCCCAGGGGGAGCTCACCCTAGGGTGAGACTAATTGTTAGTGTATGATGAGATTTTTTTTTCATTTTAATCAAAGAATCATACGTTTTATGCTTTCAATTATCTGTTCTTTTTCACTTTTATATATTTCTGTTCGTGTATGTGATTCATGCACCCGTCTATACCATTTCTGATTCGAGAGTGATACCGGATCCAGAGATTCCGCTTCTCAATCCGGACTGTTTGAGGACTTCTCTGCATATCTGAGTTCTTTAAGGTCTGCTCAGGACCTACACAGACCTACACAGACCCAACACCTGAAAATTCTGTTGTTAGAAGTGGTAAATCAATTAATAATGTTTTTGAAGATATGTGTTTTAGAGATAAAGAACATTTAAAGTTGGAGTTGGGGAAAATGTGTGTTAGAGAGTGTTTCGATTTTAAGGTTAATATATCGGAAAAAAAATAGGTATGAAGCATCATGTATTACGCCTAATTGTGACTGGCGTATAAGGGCCTACAGTTATGGTGAATCTGGGACGTTTCATGTTAGATATTTTAATAACCAACACACGTGTTCACGGACATAGACGTACCCTCATATCCGTAAAGCAAATAAAAAGATGATTGGTGATTTGATAAAAGATCAACTTAAGGATCCCGGCCGTGTCTACAGAGGAAAAGACATAATGAAAGATATTAATTCAAGGTTTCCTATAAAAATTACATACCACCAAGGTTGGCGAGGAATGGAATATGCATTGCAGATGTTGAGGGGAAATTCACATGATTCATTTGCCGAACTGCCATCTTGTTTTCATAATTTGAAGAGGGCCAACCTGGAATTGTCACTGATATTTTAACAGACAACTTGAGCCGTTTCGAAATGTATTTTGTTGCTATTGGTGTTGCGGTTAGTATGTTATTGTTTTTTTTTGTTTAAGATTTAATGTGTTTCTGACGCTTTGTTTATGTATTACAGATTGAAAGTTTTAGGCGTTATCTTCGACCGGTAATTATTATTGATGGCGCACATCTGAAAGGTAGTTTTAAAGGCACGATGTTTTTAGCTGTAGCCATGGATGGGAATAATCAGATTCTTCATGTTGCCTATGGTGTTGGAAAATCAGAGAGTGGTGATTGTTGGACATGGTTTTAACAAAGCTAAAAGAATGTATTGGTGAAAATCCTGAACTTGTTATCATATCATATAAGGCAGCTTCAATTGACTTGGCTATTAGAGTCATTTTTCCATATGCACATCATAGGCTTTGTTGTCGCCATTTAATGATGAACATGCGATTAAAATCTTTGGCAAAAAAACACGATTACCTTTGGTGGAAGACATGCAAAGCCTTTACTGTGTCTGATTTTGAAGAAAATTTCAATGCACTTTGTGAAGCTGTTCCTACTGTTCGTGATACGTTACTAGCTGTTGGTTTGCATAAATGGGCACAAGCACATTTTGTTGGTCAATGCTATGGCATTATGACATAAAATAGTGCTGAGTCTATTAGCGTGTTATCACGTAATGCTCGACGGATGCCTATTACCAAACTAATAGAATTCTTTCGTGAGTCGGTCTAACAATGGTATTTCAACAGGCGGCACAAAGCAGGTAATAATTAAGTTTTTGTATAATAGGCTAAGTATATTTTGTATAGTAGGCTAAGTTATCAGATATAGCAGGCAAATGTATAGTAGGCTAAGTTATACGATATATCAGGCTAACATATTTTTTTAATTACAGCTAAAAATACACATGATCTTACCGTTTGGGCGGAAGCTAAGGTTGCAAAAAGAATATCAAAATGTGTGACATGGACAGTGCATGGTATTGACGATTACAAATTTGAAGTTGCATCCCCGTCACGAAGAGGTTTTGTGGATTTGCTTAATCGAACTTGTAGTTGTCGACAATGGCAACTTTCTGGTTTACCATGTGGCCACGTGATATCTGTTTCTAAGTACTTAAAGCAAACTAATTCTAGCACTTGGGCGGTGCATTGGTTTACAAATTAAGTCTACAAAAGGACATACGAATGAATAATCTATCCGGTTCATGATGAAGTAGAATGGGATCGGCCCTATAACCTTATTATTGTCAAGCCACCACACATGGATAAAAGACAAGCCGGACATCCTCGTGCAAATAATCGTATCCCATACCAAGGAGAGGAATAACACCGTTGTTTTGTGGAAGGTGTCACAAAAGAGGTCATTCTCGAGATACTTGTAAAACCCCTGCCGCGTCTCAAATTTCAAGCAAATCCAAATGCAAAGAAGAACCATTTATTCTGAGAGAGTCTACCATTGTCGAAGAAGAAGATTTCCGTAGGTATGTGTACGAGTCAACCACACAACATTTCAATTATGATTTGAATGATGATGAGTAATTGTTTGTTTTGTTTTCTTATGATGGTAATCAATATGTGTACGAGTACTTGACATTTATAATGTATTATTTTGTTGTCTTTAATCTTATGAATATATATGTTTCTTAACATATGTAGCAGGCTAGCATATCAAATATACAAGGCTAAGTAATAACATATTGCAGGCTAAATATATAAGGCTAAGTTATCAAATATTACTAATTAAACATTGTCTAAAACCAAATATTAACAACCATTGTCTAAAACAACCATTGTCACCACCAACCATTGTCACCACAACCATTGTCTAAAACCAACCATTGTCACCACAAGCATTGTCTAAAATGGGATACCCAGCCAAAGAAACACCCAAACAAACATTGTCACCTCAAACATTGTCTACACAAACTGTAACATCCCGGGTTTAAGAGTGCGGAAGAATTCACGAGAAATTAAAACTTAATAAAAAAAAAGGGTAGAGGGCTTGGGCCGGAGTGTATGGGCCGAAAAGGGCAAGGGTTTGGGCCCTTATAAGTCTCAAGACCAGCCACAACCCTCATTTGCAACACCATTTTCGGAATTCTAGAGAGAGAAAACGAGAGAGAGCCTAGAGAGAGAAAGTCCCGGTTTTCGGAGTAAGCTTCAAGGAGCATTAGCAAGAGTCTCGTGAGTGTTTATCACCGAAAGGGAAGCGATTTCAGGTAACCATTTGTTCCAGATCTGAGTTTTTGTATGAGTTGGGTTTTGAAATAAAATCGGGTAAATGTTAGATTTTTACGTTTAAAAATGGAAACAAAGTATAGATCTAGACTCTCGGTTAGAAAACACAAGTTTTCAACGTAAAAAGTTTGGATCTTGACGAGGTCGGATCTGCATGCAAAGTTAGGGTTTTGTGGGGAAGATGACTGAGCTGAAGGGTATCGAAACTAAGTAGTTTCGAGTCAGGGGCAAGCATCGAAACTAAGTAGTTTCGAGTCAGGGACATGTATCGAAACTAGGTAGTTTCGATAGGTCAACGTGTATCGAAACTAGGTAGTTTCGAGTGGTCAGCATGTACCGAAACTAGGAAGTTTCGATAGGGTTGCATGTATCGAAACTAGGGAGTTTCGATAGGTCTACAGGTATCGAAACTAGGTAGTTTCGATGAGTCTGATATGTGACGAATTGTTATGATTGTTCAGATTGTGTGAGATTCCAGTAGGACATCCCCGCTAAGATACCAGGTGAGTTCTAATCCCCTTTTTGCCTTCTTTAGGGGTGGTGTGCATACTTAGTGTAAAGTGTTTATTATATTTTATATATTATAAACTGAGGAGAAAAGCTATGTTTTAGTGAAAGGTTTAAAAGAGGCAAAAGTATGTTTCAGTAAAGTAAGATATATCATTTTGCAAGCGTTTACTATATTTTTATATACATAAACAAAGGCATGATATATGTGCTAGTATGTTTTCAGTAAAGTAAGATATATCATTTGGCAAGCGTTTACTATATTTTCATATACATAAACAAAGGCATGATATATGTGCTAGTATGTTTTCAGTAAAGTAAGATATATCATTTGGCAAGCGTTTACTATATTTTCATATACATAAACAAAGGCATGATATATATGATAAGCTATGTTTCAGAAAGTAAGATATGTTTTATGATAAGCTATGTTTCAGAAAGAAAGATGTATTTTATGATAAGCTATGTTTCAGTAAAAGCAAAGATATATCATTTGGCAAGCGTTTATTATATTGTTATATACATAAACAAAGGCATGATATAAGTTAAGTTATGAACAAGATTTACAGAAAGATTTATGAAAAGTAAAGTGAACAGCTTTCCTTCGGGAATGAGTACCAGTTTGTAAAGGTCCTTGGGACAGATGTTACTTGTACAAGATGTCAGATATGGGTTCCACCCATTAGTAAGAACCTTTGTGGTTCGTTAACAGTTGTACAATTGGGATGAGTGACGGCGGTTGCTCGGGAGGTCCACGCAACCTCCCTGTTAAGCGGTATTGTCGGTTCATGGATAGTGAGCCATGGGGGCATTGACCAGGGTATTGTCGGTTCATGGATAGTGAGCCATGGGGGCATTGACCAGGTACTCGTCGGTTCATGGATGAATCCATGGGGGCGGTACAGTAGTGACAAGGAATTGACGGATAAGCGGTATTGTCGGTTCATGGATAGTGAGCCATGGGGGCATTGACCAGGGTATTGTCGGTTCATGGATAGTGAGCCATGGGGGCATTGACCAGGTACTCGTCGGTTCATGGATGAATCCATGGGGGCGGTACAGTAGTGACAAAGAATTGACGGATAAGCGGTATTGTCGGTTCATGGTCGTTGATCATGGGGGCATTGACCAGGTACTTGTCGGTTCATGGATGTAAGCCATGAGGGCAGTACAGTAAAGAGGAATTGACGGTTTATTATACGTTTTAAACTGTTTGAAAAGTAAAGTGTGTTAAGTTTAGCCTTAATGGCAGTATATATGTTTGAAAAGTAAAGTGTGTTAAGTTTAGCCTTATTGGCAGTATATGTGTTTTAGTAAATCTTTTTGTAAAATTGATTTAAAGTAAACGTTAGAACTCACTCAGCGTTGCTGATTTTTAGTATGCACATCAGTTAAGTGTAGGTGGCAGTAGATGGAAGTGGATGTTTGGCTTGGCGAGAAGAGTTACCCGAAGACCAGAGTCTGGCATCCTGTCTATGTTATTGTTTTAGTTGATTCAGACAAGTTTCAGTTTGTATGTTGACAAGTTATGTTTAGACATGTTATGTATTTCCGCTGCGCATGTTGAAGTTTTAAATCGTTTCCGCTGTGTTAATGAATGTCTTATGATTAAGTTCTATGTGTTGATGAGTAAATCCAATAAGTGAGGCCTTTCGGGAAAGGGGCCTCACACAAACATTGTCTAAAAAGTGTACCAGATCAATCCTCAAGAAGATGATCAAAATAGATCTTTGCAAAACGATTTCGAAACTGTGTCGATGTCAACTCCGCGTCTGGATCATCCTTCACCCATTCGCCGTTCCCGATCAATCTCTCCATGAATATGCAGACCCACGGGCCACAGTCACCTCTTCCACTCGACGAGAATTGTTGAGGACAGTCAACGATTTCTCTTGCAAAGCCTATCGGGGGGTGGTACACGGTAACTCCTTGTGGTTTAAAATAACCAACAAAGTGTAACCAAATACCAAAGGCATATTCGATGAACACGAGTAACTCTTCTGCCTTTTTCCCAAATCTGAATCGGGACAAACTTATAGACTATTATGAATAAAATTGTGTTATTTCTCTTTTTGAAAGAGACAAATGATATATAGAAGGCTAACAGATGATGTATAGCAGGCTAACATATGACATCTTGCAGGCTAACATATAATGACCATTCAAATGTTGGACAACAAATCAACAAGGCTAACATATAACATCTTGAATGATTGTATACAGTTTATATCATTTGTTAGGCATGAGTATAGTGTATCACTATAAATCTTAGACAACAAATCAACCAGCCTAACAAATGATATATAGCAGGCTAACATATGACATCTTGCAGGCTAACATATAACATATTGCAGGCTAACATATAATGGCCATTCAAATGTTGGACAACAAATCAACAAGGCTAACATATAACATCTTGAATGATTGCATACAGTTTATATCATTTGTTAGGCATGAGTATAGTGTATCACTATAAATCTTGGACAACAAATCAACCAGCCTAACAAATGATATATAGCAGGCTAACATATGACATCTAGCAGCCTAACATATAACATATTGCAGGCTAACATATAATGGCCATTCAAATCTTAGACAACAAATCAAAAAGGCTAACATATAACATCTTGAATGATTGCATACAATGTATCATTATAATACCTGTCATAAATTCTCATTTGGCCTGTAGGAAGGTAGAAGGAGACTAAAAACCAATGTAACCTCTCGATATTCATTGGAATATAAACCTAAAAAATACATATTTTATTGCCAAAATCAATAAAATAGTAAAATATTATTGACAAAATAAAATTGTATTGTATTATAAACTTACATTGTCAACTGTTTTGATTGATGGGTATGGTGGATAATCCTCGCTTCCTAACGAATATTGATGATCTTCATTCATCAATCCATGCACAAACCAGGGTGGCATTATACTCCATTTGGCGTCCTCTGGTCGCGAATAGTATAGATATGTCATCCACGATTGAATATGCTATTCAAAACAGTAAAATAAAGTTAGATGAATTTATATAAACGGTTAAAACACTTAAATGATAGCTACATCTGTCTCGAACCATCCCGCCGACTGATCTGCCCCCAAAATGTCTTTCCAAAATTCGGGTTTCAATGGTGATCCATTGTTAAGTGACATTTTGATTTCATTCTTTGATTTATATAGATTTTTTATTTTTTCCAAATCAAATGGTTCGTTTTCTTCTGACGAGGTTTGTTCTTATACAAAATATATGGAGACACCATTTGTGCAGACGGCTTCCTCATCCGTCCTCCAACTCTTTTCTTCAACTCAACAACTTGGTCGGGACTAAGAACCTCAACACTTGGACCAGGTGTGCCATAAGCTGCAGCATAATCATCATCTAAAATCTAAAACAGCAGGGTAAGTCAGAAATAGTAGGCTAAGTTATGAGAAATAGCATGCTAAGTTGTGAGAAATAGCAGGCTAAGTTATGAGAAATAGCAAACTAAGTTATGAGAAATAGCAGATTAAGTAGTCTGAGTTACATACATTTTTCCCAAACTCGGTATCAATCTCTTCTTCCTCTTCACCGTCCACAACAAACTTCCGTTTTCGATACCCCTCCTCCTTTAAAACAGCATAAAAATATTATAGAAGGCTAACTAAGTTAATGTTTATTTTGATAAGTTTACCTCAATATTAGACACAACTTGTTGTACAAGCTCCGATAATCTGTCAACTTTGCCTTATCTTTCAACCCCAGTTCTAACAATTTATCAAGCTTCTCACTTACTTTCGGTATATTGTCACTCATTGGCATTGGTTCAGAAACAACAATCCCGTTCCTATGAAGGGTGTGGCGATCGTCAATATTTTGTTGTTGACTGATATACTCTAAGCTTGAAATCCACCATTCCAATTTCATTTCCTCCACATTAGGCTTAAGTGCAACCGGCCTGTTTTTTGGCTAAAAAATTAAAAGGCTAAGTAAAGCTTTTGAGTAGGCTAAAAGAAAAAATGTACAAGGCTAAGATATGAAACTAACATGCAATGCATTTATCAGAATACCAGTAGCTTTCATCCACTTTAGTCTACCACCAACCCCCCAGCTGAGACATCTAGGAACCTTTAAGTTGTATGTGTCAACCAAGGTGCGGCACTCCGTCAGAACCTCACATATCCACATCTTTTGAACATGTAATTGAAATGAATTAGTTATAGCGAACACATATATTGAAATGTATTAAATTTGGTTACCTTAAAAGCCCAGACAAAACCATTCAAAGAGTAATGCATTTCTGTCAACTTCTTTTCTTCCATTTATTGCTTCTTCAAGTGAAAACATTTATGCAGACTTGGATAAGTAACATCCCATAGATAGTCACCCCAAGTATGCCGGTCCCACTGGTTTAAATCATTAACCAATTCAACCAAGAAGTCGTCAATGTAAGACGTGGTCTGCGTTCCTTTGAAGCCATATTCCACCAATAACAACAACGAAAGCCTCACAACATCATCGTCTTCTACACCAGATAAATCCCCTGCATAAAATTTCACTAGTTCTTTACAAGTCAATCTAGCCCCACCTAACACCCTATCCTTAAATTTTACATTTAAAGTGGATATAGGCTCGCTCCAATCTCCAAATCTAAAGCCTGTCATGAGACAAAACTCTTTAGGTCCAAACCTCAACGTCTCTGATCCAATAGAATAGTACAACCCGTCCGTTCTTGGATTAAGTTTTGTTAAAAATTCATGTTGAAACATGACGTGTATTAACAAGCTGTCAGCACCTGTACATTTTTATCCTAACCACCTACTAAAGCATGTCCTCTTCCATATCTTCATTTGATTTTGACTCAGCTTCCTTCTAATTGTATTTACAACACCCGGTGAACATCTTACTTTCACCTTAGCCTGCCAAAAATAACAAAGAGTTGCATTTTACCATATTGAATGATTGCATATAATGATATAAACCAGGCTAACAAATGATATATAGCAGGCTAACAAATGATATATAGTAGGCTAACATATGACATCTTGCAGGCTAACAAATAACATATTGCAGGCTAACATATAACATCTTCAATGAATGCATATAGTTTATATCATTTGTTAGCCTGAGTATAGTGTATCACTATAAATCTTGGATAACAAATCAACCAGGCTAACAAATGATATAAACTGTATGCATATATATCATTATTATGATATATGGCCTGCTGAGTATAGTGTATCACTATATCATTATTCTGATTGCAATAGGCATGAGTATAGTGTATCACTATAAATCTTGGACGACAAATCAACAGGCTAACAAATGATATATAGCAGGCTAACAAATGATATATTGCATGCTAACAAATGATATATTGTAGGCTAACATATCACATATTGCAGGCTAACATATAACATCTTGCATGATTGTATACAATGGCCATTCAAACATTATTCTGAATGCATTAGGCATGATTATAGTGTATCATTATTCTGATTGTATTAGGCATGAGTATATAGCAGGCTAACATATGACATCTTTTAGGCTAACATATAACATAATGCAGGCTAAATCTTGGACAACAAATCAACAAGGCTAACATATAACATATTGCAGGCTAACATATGCATCAAGCATTATTCTAAACAAAAATACATTCGAACATATTAACATATTACCATCATGTAGTCAAACTCCTCAACCATGATCGTCTGAATGTTACCCTTCACGAATGTAAGATTCAGCCTTCCAACCTTCAACCTTCGCCTTCACGAATGTAAGATTCAGCCTTCAAGCCTTCTAAACCCTTTTCAAAACACGTGCAAGAAACAAAATCGGCTAACTCAGCCTTCTCAAAACTTGTTTCAGCCTAGTTCACGTAACAGGCTAAAAAATCCGCCTTCAATGTATTAAATTCAAAAGTACGCCGACTTCGATAAACGTGAGTGTTTAGAGATTTAATTAGCCGTGTATATAGTAGAAAATTTGAATGTTCGCCGGCTTAGCCGACATCGATAACCGAGAATGGTGTTAGGGTGTTGGGAAAGTAAGAATGTAGGCTGATATGGGTGTCAGAGTGGTGTCAGCTCATTCATTAGTTGGCTAACTCTCAAGGTTAAGAAGGCTGATTTGAAACGTTTACCAGGCTTTTTAATTCATTAGCCGGCTAACTCTGAATTCTCACTTTTTAATTTTATAAATATTACCGGGTGAAGTGAGTTGTTTGTACACCAAAAATGGATAATCGAGGGGATTTAGAGAAAAATGAAGAACAATATAATTCTCAACCGTATTTTGCAGCGTCAAAGTGGACCACTACAGGGTGGAGACGTTTATCAAAAAAGCAGGCTGGAAAATCATCGACAATACATCAAAATATTCTAGAAAAACCAAAATGGTTGTTTCCATGCGATGAGTCAGATAATTGGTCGGAAAATGTTGTCGAATTTTATAACAACGGAGATGCAACATTTTGTTATTCTGCTTTACTCGAATCCACAGAAAAGTTGGGTTTCGAATTTTAGGGAAGTCTATTGGATAACAACGGTTCTTTTTCCTCAATCGTAAAGCATCTAAACTTTTTAATTTGTTACATTTATTATTAAATAGTTACTAATCTTCTAACTATTTTTTTACAGCATATCAAAGCTTGGGTTGGTAGAATTATGCGTATTCGACACGTAAAAGTGATGAAGAACGAATCACCACAAAATTTGCATTGGACCGTGTTTCCACCGCAGTATTATAATCATTTATTGAATCAGTCGTCGAAAATAGCATTTTCATTTTCTATGGGTCAGAAAAAATATTTTCCTCCCCTTTAGGAAGTAGATTACGTTTATGTCCCGCTATTAATACAACAAAGACGTTGGTTATTATTAGGAATCGATATGAAAAATATGGAAATACAACAATATTGGACTGAAAATTTTCCTGGAGTAGTATATCGACACTTAATTTATCCGCTCGTGAAAAAATTTGCAGTACACTTCGGAGCTTTGTTGGTCAATATTCATTATTGGAGGAAATCTAAGCAAAGTGAGAAACAGTTTACGCTTTTGAGTGAAGAAAAATACATCCAAAGTCAGCACCGTTTCTTTGTTGAAAATTCAGGAGTTTTAGCTTGTATGCTAATGGAGCTTTTAACTCTGAAAAAACCTTTAACTTTAGATGGAGATAACGGGGAGAATGTTACCAAATATCGACGACTGATGGCTGATAAAATTTATATTTCTCGATGTTTACCTACTAAAGTAGAGTGAGGTTGTATGCTATATTATTTTGTTATAATGAAATCTTATTATGTTTTGTCCTAATATTCTTTTGTTTTAAATTTTTATTTTTCGTTTCTTATAATTTTGTCACTAACATAAAATAAAAATTAAAAGTTACATAACATAAGATTAAAAAACTTACATAACATAACCTAAAAATTTAAAAATTACATAAACTAAATATAATAGATAACCTAATAATTAAAGATGGAATCAAAGGAATTATTCGAATGCCACAAGCGCTCGTCTTCCCATGGATCAAAATAACTTGGACGCTCATCCTCGGAGAGGTATTCCTCTTCATCTTCGGACCTTGCAACGTACTCCTCTCCGGGGTCAGTGATGTAACCTTTCTGAAACGCCCCAAAACGGGTACATCTCATAGTTGGCACACAACATAACAAACATAGTTCTTAAACCGGAAATCAGAATCTATTACAGCGGAAGTCTTTAATTCAAATCATTCATCAAACTATAACATGAAATATTGTCTATAACATGAACTATCAGGATTGGAAATGTCAGTCTTCAATACCGCAGCCCGATGTCCATACTATCCAGCCCACATGGCTCTTTTATCTTTCTTTAGCTTTACCCTTTTTACCTGTCATGCATACTAAAAGTCAGCTAACGCTGGTGAGTTCTCTCTTTACTTTAAACTGTAAACTTTATCTTTGGTAGCTTAGTTTTATTAAAATAAAATAAGCTTTACTTTCACTTTCTTTGAAATAAACTTTTAACTATTACTTTAAAACTTTACAACGTTACAGTTATAAATCTGTTACGTTACTATCTGTCATTAAAACTTTATCTTTAAGGAAACCCGTTAGGGTGTCCCACTGTACTCTGTCTATCATTTCACTTATACTTGACAAGTGACTTTATCATACTTTAACTATCACGTATGGATCGTGGTCCGAGGACCAGATCCCTATCTTGCTTACACCTCAGGGTAAGACTTTTACTTTAGCGCTGCCCACACCTCAGGGTGGGACTTTCTTTCTCGCTTGCACGTTAGTGCAAGACTCCTTTAGCATTGCTCACACCTCAGGGTGAGACTTTCTCGCTTACACCGAAGTGAAGACTCCTTTAGCATTGCTTACACCGAAGTGTAAGACTCCTTTAGCATTGCTTACACCGAAGTGTAAGACTCCTTTAGCATTGCTCACACCTCAGGGTGAGACTTCTACTTTAGCATGCCTGCAGGACTTTCTACTATGCAACTATTATGCAATGCAATTACACTATTACACAAATAGAAATGCAATCACATAACTTTCATATAGACAAATAACACATATTAACACATAAGCATATAACATGGTATTTGTCACTGTCACTGTCACTGTCACTGTCACTGTCACTGTCGAGCTGTACCGAAGTACGGCTCCTTTATCGTTCTTTCTTTAGCTCATTGTTATCTTTCAAAAACTTGTTTAAAAGATAATACTATGCTCTTCTGTTCTTTATCTTTCATTTTATAAAAATAACATTTTTATAAAATACTATACTTTGCCTTTCATTTTATAAAAATAACATTTTTATAAAATACTATACTTTGCCTTTCATTTTATAAAAATAACATTTTTATAAAATACTATACTTTGCCTTTCATTTTATAAAAATAACATTTTTATAAAATACTATACCAGTATGCATGCCAGCCCAAAACCATTAGGAAAAAGGGCAATAAGAACTCACCAGATGAATCGTTTCTGTTTACACCTAGCCGGTTCCTGAATGTCACTATAGTCACCCACAATCTGTATAATCAAGTCATAGGCGTAAGGCTGTGTTCCTAGGGGACACTTAGACATTACTAGGCTTGACTCAGATGTTTCGGGTCATGGTTTCATTATCGAAACTAGGTAGTTTCGAGTCCTGGCTCCTTATCGAAACTATGTAGTTTCGAGTCACTGCTTCTTATCGAAACTAAGTAGTTTCGAGTCACTGCTTCTTATCGAAACTAAGTAGTTTCGAGTCACTGCTTCTTATCGAAACTAAGTAGTTTCGAGTCGTATGACTTATATAAATTCTTAGTTAAGGTCTTGGGTCTATATTGAAACTATGGTAGTTTCGATGGGTCTGCCCCTGTCGAAACTAGGTAGTTTCGATAGATGCGTCCATATCGAAACTAGTAGTTTCGACTGTGCAGTCTTCTTCCCCAAACAGAACCCTAGATCTGGTCCCTTTGTTCTAATCGATCAAGCTTTGAACTTTTTACGTTCGAAATGTTCCATTTTCCCCCATGAACCCAAACCCGTGGTTTGTTTCCAGTTTCACACGTAAAAATCTAAACCTTTACTCGATTATTAACCCGAAACCCGAAAGTTACAAAAACTCAGATTTAGGCATAATAATTACCTGTTACAGCTTCCTTCTCGTTTCTTTATGCTCCAGAGATGTTGAGCAACAATCCTCGAGACTTTGAGCTTGATCCCGAGCTTTCTCTCTCTAGACCCAAACTCTCACTCTCTCTTTCTCTCACTAGAAACTTGCGTGACAAGTGTGGTGAATGAGGGAGAGGCTGATGGCTGCTGCTATGAAGGCTCCCTGTCATTTTTCGGGCCCATGGGCCGAAACTTTGGCCAAGCCCACTTTGTTTCCTTTATTTGGGTTTCTATTTATTTTGGGATGTTACAAGTCTACCCCTCTTACGAAAGGTTTCGTCCTCGAAACCTGTTATAAGTCAAACAGGTGCGGGTACGACTCTTTCATTTCTGTCTCGGTTTCCCATGTAGCTTCCGAACCTTTACGATGCTTCCATTGTACTTTGACTAACTGTATCACTTTATTCCGTAACCGCTTTTCTTTCCTGTCTAATATGGCGACGGGTTCCTCGATGTAATTGAGGCTATTATCTATCTCGATGTCGTCAAGTGTCACGTGTGCCGATTCGTCGGCCAGGCACTTGCGCAAGTGCGACACGTGGAAGGTTGGGTGAATTCCACTCAGCTCATCAGGTAATTCTAACCGGTAAGCGACTTCACCAACCCGTGCTAGTATTTTGAAAGGCCCGACTAATCTTGGGCTTAACTTCCCTCTCTTTCTGAATCGTATGATCCCCTTCCAGGGAGATACTTTCAATAGTACTTGATCCCCGACCTTGAATTCGATTGGTCTTCGCCTTTTATCCGCGTAGGACTTTTGACGGTCCTGTGCAGCTTTCATTCTGGCCTTGATCTGGTCAATCTTTTCAGAGGTTGTTGTGACTACCTCTAAACTCCCCAACTCTTTCTGTCCTACCTCGCCCCAACAGACCGGGGTTCGGCATCTTCTACCATACAACATTTCGTAGGGCGGCATACCAATCGTGGTGTGGTGACTGTTGTTGTAGGAGAATTCTGCCAACGGTAGGTGACTATCCCAACTGCCACCGAAGTCTATAATGCATGCGCGGAGCATATCCTCTAACGTCTGGATGGTCCTTTCTGATTGACCATCCGTCTGTGGATGATAAGCCGTGCTGATGTTCAGTCTTGTACCCATTGACTCGTGAAATCTTTTCCAGAACCTCGATGTAAATCGGGTGTCCCGGTCAGATACAATTGATAACGGTACGCCATGTCGAGAGACAATTTCATTGATAAATACTTCTGCCAACTTCTCAGATGAATACGTTTCGCGAATTGGCAAGAAATGTGCACTCTTTGTCAGACGATCCACTATAACCCAAATCGTATCATGGCCTTTTGCTGTGCGGGGCAGCTTTGTAATAAAGTCCATGGTGATACGTTCCCACTTCCATTCGGGTATTTCCAGAGGCTGGATCTTCCCGTACGGTTTCTGATGCTCTGCTTTAACTTGTGAGCAAGTCAGACACTTGCTTACATATCCGGTCACATCATTCTTCATGTTAGGCCACCAATACTCTTTCTTCTAATCCTGGTACATTTTCGTGGTTCCTGGGTGGATGGAATATCGAGACTTATGGGCCTCGTCAAGTACTTTGGCCCTAAGCTCTCCGCCCTTCGGTACCCACATGCGACCACACCTGGTCCTCACTCCATGAGTGTTTAACTCTAACTTTGTCTGTTGACCGACCATTCTTTCTTTCTTTATGTTCTCTTCCTTTAGTGCTTCCTTCTGTGCTGCTTCTAGCTCTGTCATAAAATCTGGGGTTATCACTAACTGGTACGCTTTTACCCTAATAGGAGAATGATTCTCCTTACGACTTAGGGCATCAGCGACCACATTCGCCTTTCCCGGGTGGTATAGGATCTCACAGTCATAGTCTTTCAGCAATTCTAACCACCGCCTTTGCCGCATATTCAGGTCTTTCTGTTCGAAGAAATACTTCAAGCTCTTGTGATCCGAATAAATCGTGCATTTCACCCCGTAGAGGTAATGCCTCCAAATCTTTAACGCAAAAACAACTGCCGCGAGCTCCAAATCGTGAGTCGGGTAGTTAATTTCGTGGATCTTTAGCTGTCGTGACGCATACGCGATCACCTTTCCCCTCTGCATCAAAACACACCCTAACCCTTGTCTCGATGCGTCAGAATATACCACCAGGTCCTCGTTACCGTCGGGTAGTGCTAACACTGGGGCTTGGGTCAACTTCTTCTTTAACTCTTCAAATGCTTTGGACTGAGCCTGACCCCATTCGTACTTTACTTCTTTACGTGTCAACTTTGTCAGTGGCGAAGCTATTCTCGAGAAGTCCTGAATGAACCTTCGATAGTAACCTGCCAATCCCAGAAAACTCCGAATCTCGGTTGGCGTCTTCGGGGTTTCCCATTCCTGTACTGCCTCTATCTTAGCCGGGTCAACCATAATGCCGTCTGCGTTGATAACGTGACCTAAGAATTGGACTTCCTTAAGCCAGAACGCGCATTTGGAGAACTTGGCATACAACTTTTCTTTTTGTAGCGTCTCTAGTACTTCTCGAAGATGACAAGCATGATCACCTTCACTTTTTGAATAAATGAGTATGTCGTCTATAAACACTATCACCGACCTATCTAGCATCGGTCTACACACCTGGTTCATCATACTCATGAATGCTGCCGGAGCGTTCGTCAAGCCGAAAGACATCACGCGAAACTCGTAATGCCCATAACGCGTGCGAAACGCTGTCTTAGGTATGTCCTCTTCTCTTACCTTTAACTGATGATATCCCGACCGCAGATCGATCTTGGAGAACCATCTGGCGCCCTGTAGTTGGTCGAACAGATCATCGATCCTTGGTAGCGGATATTTGTTCTTTACTGTACGCTTGTTCAACTCTCTGTAGTCGATGCACATTCTCATGGCACCATCTTTCTTCTTTACGAACAGAACCGGAGCACCCCATGGAGAAATGCTTGGTCTGATAAATCCTCTATCCAAAAGTTCTTCCAACTGTACCATCAGCTCTTTCATCTCCAGAGGTGCAAGTCGGTACGGTGCTTTAGCCACGGGCTGGGCACCTGGCACTAAGTCTATCTGGAACTCTGTCTCCCGGTCAGGTGGTAACCCAGGCAACTCCTCAGGAAACACCCCCGGAAAATTACATACAACTGGTACGTCTTTTAACTCTCTCACCTTTACATCATTGTCTATCACATAGGCCAGGTAGGCCTCGCATCCGCGCCCTATATACTTCTCTGCCTTTATCATTGATATGACGTTCGTTAGTGAACCGTCGCGATCCCCGTACACCAAAACCTCGCCACCGTCTGGAGCTTTGAGCTGAACTATCTTTCGTCTACATATTATTCGGGCTTCGTTGGCAGCTAACCAATCCATACCCAAAACTATATCGAATCCTCCCAAGGTCATAACATACAACCTAACTGGGAATCTATGGCCATGAATCTTTATCGTGCAATTATCTACCAATTCACTTACTATCGTGGTCTTGCCCACTGCGGTTTCCACATTAAAGGCCTGCTCTACTCTAGTAACTTTGCATTTCATTCTTTTACACTTAGAAGATGATATAAAACTCCTACTGGCACCCGAATCAAATAATACTGAAACATAAGTGTGGTCAAGGATGAACGTACCTGACACAACATCTGGGTCTCCCCTAGCCTCCTCCTGTGTCAGTGCATACGCCCGGGTCCTTGCCTTCGGCTTCTCAGGTTCTTTACCCTTCTCGGTGCCAGTAGCCTTGGGTTTTCGACAGTCTTTGGCCATGTGGCCAGGTATCCCGCAGTTATAACAAGACTGTGCCCCGGGACACTCTCGAGAGTAGTGTCCGGTCTTTCCGCACCTATAGCACATATTTAACCCAACTCGGCACTCGCCCGAGTGCTTCCTGCCACACTTAGCACATTCAACCCCATCTTCAATCCTCAGTTTCTTCGTCTCCGGCCCCGCCCACTCTTTAGCTGGCCGTTTAACGGCATTGGTCACTTTCTTCTCAGTAGGCAGTGGGTCTGCGGATTCGAAGTCATCATAAACTATCCCAGCAAGTGATACCACAGATTCAAAACTCGTGGGAGCATTAGCTTTCACGTGCACACGGACTTTCTGTGGTAGTCCCTTGATGTAGTACTTAATCCTCTTTTCCTCAGTGTCCACCAGATGTGGAACCAGCTGAGCCAACTCTTGATATTTGGAGGTATACTGGCGATGAGTCATACTACCAGCACAGAGCCCCAGAAATTCCCTCTCAACTCTGTCAATCTCGTTCTGCGGGCAGAACTTAGTGATTAGCAGCTTTTTCATGTCGTCCCATTTCATCTTTTTCATCTCAGCAGAAGACTTGATTCTTTCGATCGATCTCCACCAGCTTAATGCCTCATTAGTGAATGAGTGAGCGGCAAACTTGACCGCTTGATCATCACGGCACTCACTAATGTTGATCACCCCATTCATTCTCTCTATCCACTCAAAAGTGGCAACAGCATCTTTCCGTCCATCATACTTCGGCGGGTCACACCCCCGAAAGGACTTATAGTTGCAACCCCGGGTTGCCATTTCACAATCAGAATCATCACTGTCAGTGACTCCAAGTCTCTTGCTGCTTTCCTCTTTCGTTTCTTTCTTCCCTATATTAAACTCTTTAAGGGCCTCGCCCAATGCTTCTGGTAGAACTTTCTTCAAGATTGAAGTAACCTCTGCCGCTATAGCTTCTTTCACAATCGGTTCCAACTCAAGCTCCTCATTAGGGGCATTGTTAGGAGCCGATACATGGTTCCCACTATCATTATGCTCCACATGCACCGATTCAGCTTCGTTGCGGGAGTGCTCACTTTCTTCAGGACGGTTTCGATTACCTGGAGGTCGGCCTCGACGACCAGTACGACCCCCAGTGCGACCTCCTCTCTTTGCTCTAGCCATTTAGTGTCTACTGTGAACAAAGATAGCTCGTGTTATCAAGATAGGTAACAATTTAGAACACCTCGAGTACTGTAAATTACTAATTACAGAGACCGGTATGAAATTACTAATTTACTTTACTACTCGGGTTCTGAACGTTTCCTTTCCGAGTAACATTTGCATCCAAGTTCAGAGTTTCTACTATAAGGCACGTACTATCTACTGTCTGTGCTAAGGCATGTACTATGTACTATTTATGCTAAAGCACCCACTTTCTGCTATCTGTACTAAGGCATTACTGTCTATGTTCTATGTAAGGACATTGACTACCTTCTGTCTACTATCTGTACTAAGGCATTATTGTCTATGTTCTATGTAAGGACATTGACTACCTTCTGTCTACTATCTTTCCATGGACGGGCTGCTCGGCTGACATTCCTTTCCTTCCTTTGCTTTGTCCCATTCTCAGTTTAAGTTCAGACATTATCGCAAATGTCTGAATCTCTCAAACTATGGCTCTGATACCAACTTGAAACGCCCCAAAACGGGTACATCTCATAGTTGGCACACAACATAACAAACATAGTTCTTAAACCGGAAATCAGAATCTATTACAGCGGAAGTCTTTAATTCAAATCATTCATCAAACTATAACATGAAATATTGTCTATAACATGAACTATCAGGATTGGAAATGTCAGTCTTCAATACCGCAGCCCGATGTCCATACTATCCAGCCCACATGGCTCTTTTATCTTTCTTTAGCTTTACCCTTTTTACCTGTCATGCATACTAAAAGTCAGCTAACGCTGGTGAGTTCTCTCTTTACTTTAAACTGTAAACTTTATCTTTGGTAGCTTAGTTTTATTAAAATAAAATAAGCTTTACTTTCACTTTCTTTGAAATAAACTTTTAACTATTACTTTAAAACTTTACAACGTTACAGTTATAAATCTGTTACGTTACTATCTGTCATTAAAACTTTATCTTTAAGGAAACCCGTTAGGGTGTCCCACTGTACTCTGTCTATCATTTCACTTATACTTGACAAGTGACTTTATCATACTTTAACTATCACGTATGGATCGTGGTCCGAGGACCAGATCCCTATCTTGCTTACACCTCAGGGTAAGACTTTTACTTTAGCGCTGCCCACACCTCAGGGTGGGACTTTCTTTCTCGCTTGCACGTTAGTGCAAGACTCCTTTAGCATTGCTCACACCTCAGGGTGAGACTTTCTCGCTTACACCGAAGTGAAGACTCCTTTAGCATTGCTTACACCGAAGTGTAAGACTCCTTTAGCATTGCTTACACCGAAGTGTAAGACTCCTTTAGCATTGCTCACACCTCAGGGTGAGACTTCTACTTTAGCATGCCTGCAGGACTTTCTACTATGCAACTATTATGCAATGCAATTACACTATTACACAAATAGAAATGCAATCACATAACTTTCATATAGACAAATAACACATATTAACACATAAGCATATAACATGGTATTTGTCACTGTCACTGTCACTGTCACTGTCACTGTCACTGTCGAGCTGTACCGAAGTACGGCTCCTTTATCGTTCTTTCTTTAGCTCATTGTTATCTTTCAAAAACTTGTTTAAAAGATAATACTATGCTCTTCTGTTCTTTATCTTTCATTTTATAAAAATAACATTTTTATAAAATACTATACTTTGCCTTTCATTTTATAAAAATAACATTTTTATAAAATACTATACTTTGCCTTTCATTTTATAAAAATAACATTTTTATAAAATACTATACTTTGCCTTTCATTTTATAAAAATAACATTTTTATAAAATACTATACCAGTATGCATGCCAGCCCAAAACCATTAGGAAAAAGGGCAATAAGAACTCACCAGATGAATCGTTTCTGTTTACACCTAGCCGGTTCCTGAATGTCACTATAGTCACCCACAATCTGTATAATCAAGTCATAGGCGTAAGGCTGTGTTCCTAGGGGACACTTAGACATTACTAGGCTTGACTCAGATGTTTCGGGTCATGGTTTCATTATCGAAACTAGGTAGTTTCGAGTCCTGGCTCCTTATCGAAACTATGTAGTTTCGAGTCACTGCTTCTTATCGAAACTAAGTAGTTTCGAGTCACTGCTTCTTATCGAAACTAAGTAGTTTCGAGTCACTGCTTCTTATCGAAACTAAGTAGTTTCGAGTCGTATGACTTATATAAATTCTTAGTTAAGGTCTTGGGTCTATATTGAAACTATGGTAGTTTCGATGGGTCTGCCCCTGTCGAAACTAGGTAGTTTCGATAGATGCGTCCATATCGAAACTAGTAGTTTCGACTGTGCAGTCTTCTTCCCCAAACAGAACCCTAGATCTGGTCCCTTTGTTCTAATCGATCAAGCTTTGAACTTTTTACGTTCGAAATGTTCCATTTTCCCCCATGAACCCAAACCCGTGGTTTGTTTCCAGTTTCACACGTAAAAATCTAAACCTTTACTCGATTATTAACCCGAAACCCGAAAGTTACAAAAACTCAGATTTAGGCATAATAATTACCTGTTACAGCTTCCTTCTCGTTTCTTTATGCTCCAGAGATGTTGAGCAACAATCCTCGAGACTTTGAGCTTGATCCCGAGCTTTCTCTCTCTAGACCCAAACTCTCACTCTCTCTTTCTCTCACTAGAAACTTGCGTGACAAGTGTGGTGAATGAGGGAGAGGCTGATGGCTGCTGCTATGAAGGCTCCCTGTCATTTTTCGGGCCCATGGGCCGAAACTTTGGCCAAGCCCACTTTGTTTCCTTTATTTGGGTTTCTATTTATTTTGGGATGTTACACTTTCTCAGAGTTTGGGAGATGCTCGAAAGAATCAGGGACATATTCGTCGTCAGGGTCAGTAACATGCCCCTCTTCAGAATTCGGAACGTCCCCAATTTGTAGTTGGCCAAAAACCTGATCAAATGCCCAATTCCACTCTTTATCAGTCCAGGTCAATGGTTTATCAGGTTGAGCAACTGGTGGAGAAGGGTTGACACTTTGTCCAGGTTGAATCGGTGGAGAAGGGTTTACAGGTTGAGACGGGTTTGATGGTAAAGGATATCCTCCACCCATATTTGAGAACTAAAAACGTTATAATGATTTGAAAATGAAATTGAATGTTGAAATGAGAAGATATTTATTTATAAAACTCGAAGTAGGCTAGAAAGACCACTGCAGCCGGCTTAGAGGTGTAATAATACCTTCGGTGCCGGCTAAGCCACGCCTAGCCGAATTAAAAAAAGTCGCTGGGTAAGCCATCTTGAACCAAGCCGGCTAAGCCATGCAAAAAAAAGTTCGCCGGCTAAGCCTGCTACTTAGCTGGCTTTAGCCGCCTAGGGAATACGCATTGCCACGTGACAATTTCTGATAGGCTGAAATTCTGAAAAAAACTTACATATTGCTGAAAACCAAGCCGACTGAACTAGCTGTCTTCAGCCGGCTACAAGCCTAAATGACCATGAGTTAGCCGGCTGAAAAGGCTTGCTCATTTTTACAAGTTTGACCGGTCAAATATCCATTTTGGTAATTTTCCCAATATCTTTTAATCTTCGTGATATAACATTGGTTCGATCGATCACATGAAACGATATTTTGGAATGTGTCCATATAGATATTTTTTGTTTCTTCCCACATAGTTTGAATTGTAGGAAGACAGATGAAGAAGAGTTTTAAAGTACTAAAAAAGAGCCCCATTTCTGACAACTTTCAACAAATTTTGGTTTCTTAGAACAATGTTTGTGGGAAACTTTTTCTAACAAATTATAAAATAAATATTGTTTAAAATATTTTTTTCAGAAATTACTTGCAATCTTCTGATATTGTTCCTAAATTTAAGGGTTTTTTTTTAAAATTTGTTAAAATTTCCGACAAAAGGTTTTTTTGGGGAAACACTACTAGAAAAAAACGAATTTGCTACAAAAAAATATATCCTGACGCAAAATTTGCGTTGAAAACTACCACAGATTTGCGACCAAATAGTGCCAAAAATGAAAACCTAGAAAACTCTAGTTTTTGTCGCAATTGTGTAGCAAATTACGACGCGTTATAAAAAAAATCAATAACTTAATAACTATAATAACAACACTAATAATATATTATTATATCAATATCAAGAGTTATAGAAAAGTTCACAGTCAGGGGCGGATCTATGAAGAGGCGAGGGGTACCTGACGGTACCCCTCAACTTTCGACGCGCAGCGAGAATTTTGTTTTTTACCGTTTTATGTATCCAGATAACCCTGAACGAAATTTTAGATACCTCTGGATTTTTTTCCTAGATCCGTCACTGTTCACAGTTATAGGATTACAAATTTACGCAACAAACTAAGAATCGCGATTAAGATTTAAAAGAAGACATAGACCACATTTCTAATATTTATCGTTCATGATACAATCGTTAGTGTTTGTCTATCAGCGAAGACAACCAACACCTGGCAAGTATGACAATGAGCACGTCTCCCGATGAGCTGAGGATAATATGCAAGCAAATGGAAGGTGGACCGTTAACTTATATGTGCAAGTGGTCAGTGGAGGTAATAGTGAATTATTGGCAATGTGATCACATGCACCGCAGCTGTCTTTAACTTTGTCTCTTTACGCATCATATGAAGACAAGGCAGCATTTAAATTTAAAGTTAGGAGATTGAAGCGGGCCGGGCTCGAACAACTTAATTAGGATCGAGCTCGGCTCGTGGGTAGTTTTTCAGGCTCGGGTTCGGCTCGTTTATTATTTATTAATTAACTTACATATATTTAAAATTATTTTTATTATAATTTTTATGTATAATATAATATAAATTATTTAGTTATTTTTATCATAATTTTATATATACTAATTATTATTTTATAAATATATATTTAGTAAAAAATTATATAAATAACAGGCTCGTTTAGGCTCACGTTCGTTTATTAAACAAGCTTATTTTTAGGCTTGAGTTCGGCTCGATTCGAGTTCTTAGCGAGCCGATCATGAGTAGCGCGTGAGCCGGCTTGGCTCGTTTACACCCCTAATTCAAATGTACATTTAATTCCCACCAATACCATGATACAAAATTGGGCTAAATAAAACAAGTTAGAAAATCTTTTTGGATCAAATGTCCAAATTTTCACATATATGGCCTAGTCCAATTCGAGTTCAAGTTTTACTAACATATTGTGATCTTGTGTCATCCTTGTTAATGAGTTTCATCATGTTGGATAAGTGAAAGCCCAAAAACCACCAAGAACACCCCAAGCCTTAGAAATTGGTCCAAGAAATCTGTAAATAAAAAGCTCAAGAGTCTGAGCCTCAGATCCGAACTCAATACCCAAGATAATGTTTTGAAAAAAAACTGATCCACATGCACATAACTGGATTAATTACAACATGCAATGATGCAATCTAGAGGTGCACAAAAAAACGGTTTTTTTTTTTACCCGGTCCAAACCGGGAAACCGGTTTGGGATAAACCGGTTTGGAGCAAACCGGATCGGGTTAGCCTAAAACCGCCGGTTTGAAACCGGTTTGAAGCTTTCTGGATGTAATCGGGTTGGGGACCGGTTTGTGTGAACCGGTTCGATAAACCGGTTTTTAAACCGGTTTAAACCGGTTTGGTCACTGAAAAAAGTAGCCGTTATTCAACGGTTATATAGCCGTTGGGGTCGATTTTAGCCGTTTTTTTTTGCCTTTTTTCACATCTAATTCACTATAAATAGGTGGGGGGTGTTTAGTTTTGATCACACCTCTTTCTACACTCTCTAATCTCTAAAACCGCTCTTTAAACGCTCAAAAACGCTCTCTAAACTCTCTCTAAACTCTAAAAAAAAAAGCATGGCAAATTTTGGTATATTTTTTTTTGATTTTATATTAAAAATATAAAATTTATTTGAATTTTTTTTTTTTAATAAAAACCGGTTTAAACCGGTTTTTAGGGCAAACCGGTTTGTAACCAACCCTAACCGGTTTGACCAGTTAGACATTTTCCACCTCCGAAACCGGTTTAACCCGAACCGGTTTAGGGCCAAACCGTTTTTGACTTTTCGTTAACCAAACCGGTTCGGTTCGGTTTGAACCGGTTTGGGTTAAAAAACCGATTTGTTCACCACTAATGCAATCTCACCTGATATCAACAAATATGTGTCTTTAGTAACAGAAAATTTAAATAATATTATTAAATGATTAAACCATTATGTTAAATTCATTTTATACAGTACAAGAAAACAACACTATAACCGACGGTAATAGAGCTCTCTGACAGGATCCCGTCGGAAATGTAGCTTCAGAAAAGTGTTCGTGGGAAACCCATTTTCTGACGGAATACCGTCGGTAATCCTGTGACGGATTTCAGACGGTCCGATTTCCGACGTATAACCAGTCAACTTCTCATTTCTCCGGCCAGTTTCACATTTGGGTCGGATTACCGACGGATCCTTTTGTAGGTTTCCGACGGATATCTGTCACTAATCTGCCGATATTTTAATTTATTAAAAAAATTATATTATTTCATTTCTTGCAATACAAATACCAATATACAAATTACATTTATTTCTAACAACACAAATACCATAATTCTGTAAATTACATTTACAAATTCATGAATTTTAAATTACATAAAAAAACTATAAAATTAAGAATATGTTCCTCATGATGAACTTGTGAAGGGTTGGACTCGTTCTGCCATATGAGATTCAATCCTGTAACTTAGCAAAAGAAGGTATTAGCTCGTTAAATGGGTCAAAACAACTCGTACCCACTTTATGATGTTATAATAACCAAAATACAACTTAAATGTGTCAAAACGGCTTGTGCCCACTTTATGATGTTATAATAACCAAAATACAACGTAAATGTGTCAAAACGGCTCGTGCCCACTTTATGATGTTATAATAACCAAAATACAACTTAAATGGGTCAAAGACTCGTACCCACTTTATGATGTTATAATAACTAGAATACAACTTAAATTGATCAAAACAACCCGTACCTACTTTATGATTTTATTATAACTAAAATACCATTTAAATGTGTCAAAACGATACATACCCACTTTATGATATTATAATAACCGTATTACAACTTAAATATGTATACTTACAATATACCATAAATAATCATACTGTGACTAGCGATTTGTAATACATATTGTATTTTGGTTATTATAAGATCATAAAGTGGTGTCCAAAGTTATGAAATGATACCATAAATCAAAATAAAATTAAATTACAATATGTATTACAAATACAAGTTATATATTGCAACATGTAAAAAAAATCGCTAGTCGTCAGAAGAGTTATCTGACAAAAGGGGCTCATCTTCGCTTTATGTTTCTTCATAGGTTCATTCATCATCTTCTTCCTCCTTGTCATCATCATCATAGACTTCCACTACTTCTCCCGTGGTAAAACAAACTAGTTGAATATTATCTTGATTCACATTTGAAAATATTGAAGGGTTTACCCTTTCGTTGATTTGAAAAAAAATTATTATCACTATCGGGGACTTGACCAACATATTAAACTAGCTCATATGAAGGGAGATAATTTACATACGACGTCCAAACAAATATCTTCCATATTTTGAAATATCGACACATTGTAGTTTAAAAGTTTGAGAGACCAGACGGGTAGAACATATGCTATTTTTGTAGTAATTTGCTATGAAAGTCTGTTATATGGGAAACTGGCTTTTCTGAGAAAGGTCAACGGTTCCGACAGATTTCCGTCGGAAACAGCTAGCATACTAACGCCCACACATCGGACCTAAAAATTCTGACAGTGATCGGAAGGATGTTACCAACGGATTTCCATCTGCCGGTATGTTTGTGACAGATTACCGACGACTGTGGATTTTATTTAAAAGGAAAAGTAATAAAAGGGTGCATCGACCGAATTCCACCACCAATTTGTCAGAAATAATCCGACGAACTCGTACGTAAGGAAACAATCTGTCGATTATAGTGATGTTTTCTTGTAGTGAAATATGAAAGGTCAAATCAAATTTTGAAAAACTGAAACTGAGTGTATACTTATGAAATTGACTATCAAAATAAACGTGTAAATTACGGAAAAACCGTCCATGTGAAGGAATTTGAATCTGACAGGCGGGACAAACCATATGTTGCTCTTGAGAGTTTTGTTGTACTAATTTGAGGATCAAAAGGAAGAAACGGATAAGAAGATTGAGATAAAGTAGATTGGCGGGTTAAAGGAGACCGGTGGTAGTAGAAGGTGTTAACAAGAGATCCGGATGTGGGTCGAGGTGTTTCAACACCAACGGTGTGGTGTGGTGTGATAAGAGTGGTGTGCTCGTTGATTGGTGTAAATCAATTTGATCAGAACAAGTTGGGGTGAATATGTTACTGTCGGGTCGGTTAGCAAAGGAAGATGATTAGTTATGATCGGGAGAAGATTGTTGAATGTTGTAGATCAAGGATTGATTGCATTTGTCTAGGTGTGATCAATGATGAAGATGTGGCAGAAATTCAAGGGGATCTTCTCTTCTTGCCATTTTTAGTATGGGGAGATTGTGGATGTTATCCTAGTTAGAGATGAAGGCATAAGAAAATCAAAAGGCTTTGTTTTTGTTGTATAAATTCTTGTTGTCGATAATTTGAACGGTTCTCAACTTCTTGGGCATACAATAAGAGTGGATCATGTTACTAAATAAAAAAAGAAAAATAAGAAAAGGATGAAGAACGAGAACAGAGAAGAACTGTGTGAGGAAAAACGTCCAAGATTATACGAGATATGATGCGTGTGGAAGATTTGGGTCGAAAGCATTACGAATCTTAATCCAAAATAGATGGGTGATTGTTAGACTAATTTGTATCAAAAGGAAGAAATGGATATAAATATTGAGAAAAAAGTAGAAGTTTAAATTAAGTAGATTGGGTTTATCAAGTTTTTTCATTAGTTTACTAGCTTATAACATGTGTACAACACAGGGTCAAAAAGATTAATACATAAAATTTTAAAATCTTTATATATATCTTATAAGTAGAAAAAATGTATAACATATAGTAACAAATTGTTTCGAAAATATTTGTGCTTCAAAAAACATGTAAAAAGTAATATATAATTAAGTTTCGAAAATACATTAATTACTATTCAATGTAATTTGACTTTCATTTACTATGTGATTGAAAAAATAAGTTAGGTAATTAAATTTTAAAGTTTTTATAATAAGAGATAATTTATATTAAATGTGTTTTATTAGTGTAATTAGTAATTTGTTTAAAAATATATTATTATGGAAACAATAGAGGTGTATTTAATAAGAGAGAGATGCGAAAAAAAAATGATGAGGATGAATGTGAAGACGACACGTGGAATTAGAAACCTTTATTTATTATATAGTATAGATTTAAGTTGAGTCATGTTAGGATTAGTATTGGGTTGGTGTAAGTATCATGTCATTGTAAAGGTTTATTTGTGTCGCGGTTTAGTGTTAATAAGAAAGATTTACCGGGGTGGTAACCAAAATCCGATTTGTTCATGCTTACCAAGGATAGCGTGGGCCAATAAGTTTGCAATCCAACCTGAAAGACCTTTAATTCAGTTACGTATGTGTTCGTCGGGAGGGGAACGCTATATAACTTACTGGTTAAGGGTCTTCATAGTGTTCTTTATTCTACTTACTACAACTAAGAGATCCAACTCATATTTTTCTTTTAAAAATGTTAGACTTAATTTTATTTTATTTTTGACAAATTCTTATGACCGGGTCAGCAGACTATCTTACCTCTCCCTTGGTTCCCCACCCTTACTGCCTGTAACTCTAGACGTAGTCGAACTTATGCCTCTTAAGTTGAATCATGTTCTACCTTGTTTGCGTATGTCCTTTTAGCCCAAATATAAATTCCCTCGCTTCTCATTATTTATAGCATGGATCCCCTACCCAATTGGTAGAGAGAATTAATCTCAATCAAAATGAGATTAATTTGTTACTTATTTTTATCTATTTAATCTCATTCACTCCTACATTTTTTAACAGCAATTTGAATCACTGACGGGTCACTAACCCACCTGATCATCTCCACCACTTTTAGAAGGAAACCCACCATAGGTGAGAAAACCCTCTACCAACTTGGACCTCCCTTTTTTTTGTCACAAGTGGGACTTGAACCCAAGACCTCTCCATTTTAGAGAAGTCTTGGTATACACCTTTGTCACTAGACTAAGCTAGTGGTATACACCTGAACCCAAGACCTCTCCATTCACTCCTACATACTCAACACCACCGGTACGAGTACTTAAATCATACCAATGGTATCTTTGGGAACATGCATATAATATACAGGGAATATAAAATGCAAACCCATCTAAGATATGAAAACTATGAAAACCCACCTTGTGGTCCATATGTTACCACATACCCCTTTTTGCTATTTTATGTTTTTAACCCTTAAGGGTATTTTCGTAATCTCACAATTCCTTCTTACACATTGATAATGACATTTGTACTTCACACAAACTATCACATTTCAAACGCATCCTCTTTTTTTATGTACTTGTATTTTCTTTTATTTAATTATACCATTTCTCATTTATTCATCCACCTCCCCTAGAGTATCTCTCACTCTCTCTCATCATCTTCCTCCCATTTTCATAACTATCCATTTCCAAACACTCAACCTTCCTCTGCAACAACTCCGACAACCACACCAACCTGCCTCCTCACCGATGCCGCTCTCCGCCGCTACCTCGAAGACGACCGAATCTACTTGTTCTGCTACCAGCATCATCTCCGTCCTGATCTACATGTTCATATGATAATTTTTTTCTCAACTTTTAGGTTCAAGCATTCATATAAAGTTAAATGGAGGAATCCCTCTTATTTTAGTGCTTTCATCCATGAAGAGCTCATGAATTTTTTTCTCAACTTTTGTTTTGAATTATTTTAACTTAGTTTAAAAACAAAATTCATAATTCATTTCTAGAAAGTATGATGATAAATAATAAGATTGTAACATTAAAATTAAAAATATCGTGGTTAATAGTCAGAGTAACAAATATCTTGTATAAAGTATTTTATATTTAATTAGCCATTATAAATTTACATAAAAAAGATAAAGTATATATGTTATTTTAAAGTCTAATATATTATTTATTACGTCATCCGGTTCTTAATTACGGTCCGACCGGTTAGACCTCTAATGCGTCCGGTTCATTGTCCGCCTCGGTTTTGAAAACATTGATTATTTGAGTTTTACAAATTCAGGGTGTTACTTTGAACAAGAATGAGAAAAGGATTTTATGTTGAAGTTTTTATGTTTGTTCTTGATTCTGTGATCACTGGTGAAAACTGAAAATTGTTCATGCTTTGTGATATGGAGTTGTCAAAAGTACGTTACATATGTAACTGAGTTTTTTACATAAGTAACTGGTAAAATTTTACATATGTAACTAGTGATACTACAAATGTTACATATGTTGTCAAACTTCTGATGGAGTTGACCAGGCTATAAACGAAGTTCATTCCCGTAAAGATGTCCGTTGCTATAAAAAAGCTGTCTCATTAGCTATATATGTAATAATCATTTGTTCATGTCTTTTTCTCTGTATTTCCACTATTTTCAAACATTTTTTATGCAACTCGTATGTAATGCAATAATCATCTAATTCGCTACATATATAACAATCATTTGTTCAGCTATGAATTTTTTCGTGGTTCTAGAACGTTCTGTATCAATTATATGCAATAATGGCTATGAATCGCTCCATTAATCATTCGATTAGCTTCTATGTAATAACAATTTTATATAGAAACCATTAACAATTACATATGTAACATGCATAGTTACACATGTAACAAATTATCGATTCTGTTTGGACAGATTGCAAAAAGAAAGAAAAAAAGGAAATTCTCAGGTTTTTTATGAAAAAAATTAATTTTTTTTAAATCTTGTTTAAAAATCCCGTTTAAAATAAATCTCGTTTTTTTAAACTAGATTTCTTATAAATGAAAAATCTTGTTTAAAATAAATCTCTTTTTTAAAAAAAGTGGTGATTTTGATTTTTAAAAATGGAAAGAGAAACTCAATTTTCAAGAAAAGTATATCAATCTTACCTTTCTATTTCATGTTTCCAAGACATCACCCCGTTCATATACTCAACCTCAACCAACTATCTATTCTACCCTATTGTACTTTTTATCTCAAAAGAACTATTTTTTAATAAATCAAAAATACTAAAATAATGAGAGCCATTGATTAACAAAGATCAATAGATGAAAATGGGTTTTCATAATTAGAGTGGGTTTCCATATTATCCTTCCCCATAATATATATATATATATAGGTGAGTTCACTAGAAAATTCATTTTCATGAGAAAACAAAAAAACTCCTACTGCATATGTGTAGTACATCCAAAAACCCAACCCACCCTTAAAAACCTAACCCCCACACCACCCCCACCCAAAAACCTAAACCCACCCCACCCAACCCACCCCCCAAAAACCTAAACACCCCACCCCACCCCTCCAAAAACATAAACTCCCCACCCCACCCCTCCAAAAACATAAACTAAACCAAAAAGCCTAAACTGTGACGTTTCAGATTTTTTCGTTCTCACGCTTGTATTATATTTATTATGAAATCATTTTCTATTAAATGAAGTGCGAGTGTTTTTATTTAATTTTGTACAAATATATATATATATATATATATATATATATTATTTTATGGATGTAAAATAATTAAAAATTTTATAAGTTTTAAACTTATATAAAATTTTATATAAAAATCTAGATTTAAAAGTTGCATAACCTATCTAAATAATACAAATAATCGTTTTATAAAAGTTATTTATAATAATAATAATAAAATAAATTTATAAAATATAAATAGATTTAAAAGAAAATAAATTTATTTAATAAAAGTTTAGGGGTCGTTTTGTATTTAATCAAACTTCAAGGTTTAAAGCAGAATTCAGTTAAGGGACTAAAGGTGTACAAATCAAACTACAAGGACTCATCCGTAACTATCTCATGGTCTATTTTAAATCAAAAACAAACTACAAGGACTAAATCTGCCAATATCCAATTCGTAAATCCGGTCACCCCCATCAATAGTCCGGCGGTCCAAGACTTTCTCCGGCGAACACCCCGACAGGGCTGTTCCCTACACCTCAACAGCCGACAAAAGCTTCTCTGGCCTCGTTGTCCTCACGCGAGCAAAAGCCCTCGACAAATTTGTCGATTAAACATAGGGATCGACTAATCCTGTTGGTGGCCGAAAGACCCACGATCGAATTCGCGCTCGACAGGCCACCTCCACGCGTGTCGATGGTCTGGTTAGCTTCGTCTCGTTCAGAACAATGTCGGTACATGCCCAATTTCACGTTCTAACATAGAAATCGAGCACGCCCATAAATAGCCATTGCTGGCCCTGCACGAACTCGTTACCCTCCGTCCACACACTTTCACTCGAAATTGAGATCGGCATCACTTTAGTCTTCCCTGAGAGAAGCTGTGACCAAGAATCCAGGAGCTGATTCCATCCAGAGGTTCGATTCCCGTTTTGGACATTTACGGTTCAAAGATTCTGCCGTCCAGACTCTTCGCGATCAAGTTCGAACCTCATTTCGATTCCATTAGCTTCTGTTATCATCAGGTAAACAATCCCAATCAAAAACTCGACCATCGCACGAGAATTACCGGGCAAACCCAGTGTCCTCGGACACGGTTTGCCGGTCACCGAGGACCAGCGACCAACTCCTCCCTTGTGTACTTAAGTTATTCGATACACACATAACCAGCGATGGGCAGTAGCCCGGCTGGTTATGCGTGTGTGTGTTTGATCCGGAGGTCGCGGGTTCGAAACCGGTTGGCCTTCGGCCCAATTTTTTTATTACTGTTTTCATTTTATCTAATTTATTTAATTACTTTAACTTATTTTAACATTCTTCTTATACAATAAAAAAACTAAAACGAGTCGGTTAACTCGTTCGTTTACTTTGAAACCGGTTAAACGATCTTTAATCCATAAACTATCCTATTTTTATAAAACTTGTAATATTTAAATACATTTTCTTATATATAAAATATCCCATACTTTTATAAATCTTGTAATATTTTTATAAACTTATTAAAATACATTTAATATATAAAATGTCCTATATTTTTATAAATCATGTAACATTTTTATAAACTTATTAAAATACATTTAATATATAAAATGTCCTATATTTTTATAAATCATGTAACATTTTTATAAACTTATTAAAATACATTTAATATATAAAATGCCTCATTTTTATATGAACCTAGCAATATTTTCAATGAACTTGTTTAAATAAATAAAGACCTTTCTTTTATTTGTTATTATATAAATGCATTAAATATAATAATACTTGTTTAAAACAATATATATATATCCTTATAAGTTAAAGTTTTACAAAAACCATTATCATTCTATTTCCATACTTTATACAAATAAATATTAAAGAAAATTTTATTAAAATCTATATACATTTAAATACAAATACACACCTATGTGCATACAATAATACCCATTTGTCTACATAGGGTATCAACGTGTTTAGGCTTCCACATACTTACCACCTACACGCGTGGAAAAATACCCGCTTGCAAGGTGCGTTACATAGCCCCTATTTTACATTTTTTTATACGTTTTGGGGTGAAACATTATACATGCTACTCACATTGTTTATACGTGTTATACATGAGACTATATGCTTATTCTTTGGATGTACATACATTTATACACAAGACAACCAACTGTAATATTGATAGATCTATTGTGCCTGACCAGCCCACCCGGTTAGGGTGTTTATTACTGCATACTCGGATATAACCGCGTGTTATATTCAATCATACCGGATATAGTGGGTAACTATATTCAAGCATACCGGACTTAGCTGTTGTGCTCTGTTCAAGCGCGTCAAACTCGGTTTGAATTGTGATTAAATAAATGTTACATCATATGCTATGTTTAACAATATAAACAAAGAGTTGCAAAATGATTTACAACTACTATTTACAGGAAATACTAAACATATGTACTCACCAACTTTTTAGTTGACACTTGATTTAAATAATGTTTCAGGTTTGGATATGTGACTACTTGCCGAAGATTCTCCACTTAAGAACTATGGACCTAGTTAAATAAATCAATGTTTTGAACTAGACTAGGTTATTTGGAATGTATTGTAATTGGATCTTGTTGTCTTTAACTTAATTAATGAATTATGCAACTATTAGCTATCATGTGCTTTTGAACAATCATCACATTGTCCGCCTCGATGATTCCGCCATCGGTCGGGGTGTGACAGATTGGTATCAGAGCCATGGTTATAGGGAATTAGGTTATTAGACACAATGACCTAGACTATAACCCTAGGACTCCCTTTTTATGTGTTATGTGCTAAATGATTAATTGCCATGTGAATTATTTGTAGTTAGGAATTGTCTGAATTTTCCCGAGTTTGGTACATGAGACTTATACACATACACACAAGACTTTGATACATGATACATACTTTACATACACATTTGGTCAACAGATTTATGCAAACAAATACACTACATATCCTTGTCCATACTCTCTCCTAATCCTTATAAATTGCAACATTCCTACACATTTTATATTCATGGACTCTCAAATCTATTAAAATCTTGAAAATCTCGTCAACGACTTAATCTCCTGAAACCAGTAAAAGACACGTGCAATCTGGAAGGGTGACACCTGTACATTGGGTTTTCTGTCTAGGAAAGCATTTCGTATAAATCCAAATAAACGGACCCGTATGCTTTCCTGGGAATTCCTGAAGTGAGTGTTTACCTATAGGCTAAAGCATGTCTCTTTGAAAGTTTCGGGGAATTATTTAACGTTGATAAGTCAATGTATTCGCAAGGATACAATCCGAATTTGAACTCAAAAGTGGGGACATTATAGCAAAATAGGAAAAACTAGACGAACATGCAAAACAAATCATTATTACGGGTGCACACGTAATAACAATTTGTAGTGCATGCAAGTCCCGGCAATTCCTATTATGCAAATAATGATCTATAACATCATGTCCTACCCGGAAAAGGTGACTTAGTTTCCCCTATCAACTTAGAATAAATACACATGCACTGGCACGCGTCATGATAAATCTTGTATTTCTGCTTACATTATTTCCCGTTATAACTCATATTTATCCGTCTTATCTAAAATATCATTGTCTTTCTTATGGTGTTAGAATGCCTCCGCGACGTGCAAACTCTAGCACTTCCAACCCGGATCTTGCTACGCTCCTTGCCCAGCTAGTAGGGCAAATGACCCAAGCAAATAACAACAGTGACGGGTCTCACAACATCCAAGGAAACGGTGGTACCAACCCGCCTCATTGCACGTTTAAGCACTTTAACTCGTGCAATCCTACTAAATTCTTCGGGACTGAAGGTGCTACCGGCCTACTCCAATGGTTTGAAAGCATGGAAAGCACATTCCTAAACAATGACTGTCCAGATAATCTTCGGGTTCGCTATGCCACAAGTGTACTTCAAAAGAGAGCCCTCACCTGGTGGAACGGTGAGAAACGCACTCGTGGTGCTGAGGTTGCTACATCCTTATCATGGGATGATCTGAAGAAGGCCATGACTGATGAATTCTGTCCTCGGAATGAAATGAGGAAGCTCGAGGCTGAATTTTGGGATCTTGCCCAAGACAGCGGGGATAATCTGGCTTACACCACCCAGTTCCAAGAACTAAGTCTGTTGGTGCCTCACATGATCACTCCCCTTACTCGGGGAATTTAAAAGTACATAGGCGGCCTGCCTATGCAAATTCAAGATGCTGTGCTAGGAAGCAATCCTCCTACTCTTGAAGCTGCTATCCGCCTATCTGCTACATTATCCGACAACCATGTCAAAGCCGGGACCTTAACAAGAAAGGGTTCCAAGAAGGTTGTGTCTACTCTTGCGGCAGTCAAAGATGTGAAACCCGAGTCTTCTAACCGCAACAAGAAACGTAAGGGTCGAAACTTCGCAGCCGTAACTCCCGCTGTACCTGCTATTCAAGCGGCCCCTTTGGGTCAAAACCCGAAAATTTATCAGGGCCCGAATCCCCAATGCCAGACCTGCAAGTACCATCATCATGCCAACTTACCATGCCGATTGTGCTCAAGCTGTGGGCGATATGGACATGTGGTCACTACCTGCCGTACCCGTCCTCCCGTCCATCAAGCTGCTCCAGCTAACCGTCAAAACTATCCGGCACCTCCCAATGGTCGGGCATGTTACGAATGTGGAGATCCAAACCATTTCCGTGACCGATGCCCAAAACTTCATCATCAAGGTGGTCCTCAAGGACGAGCGTTTAACATAAACGCTAATGAGGCTCAAGCAAACAACGACGTGATAAACGGTACGTTTCTCGTAAACAATCATTATGCATCCATTTTATTTGATACTGGTGCCGATAAGAGTTTCGTGTCTCTTACCTTTGAATCTCGACTTGCTAAACAAAGAACGAAACTTGACAACCCCTATTCCGTGGAGATAGCAAACGGGAAATCTATTGCTATAAACTCTGTTATCCGCAACTGCAATCTCGAGCTTAATAATCATGAATTCTCTGTTGATCTCCTTCCAATGCAATTGGGAAGCTTCGATATTATAATTGGCATGGACTGGTTATCCAAGCACCATGCCGAAGTTATTTGCTACGAAAAGTGCATTCGTATACCTCTCCCCTCGGGCGACACGTTAGTTATTTTCGGTGAAAAACCGTGTCGTGGTCTTCAAATCATGTCTTGCACATTGGCACAAAAGTACTTGCGGAAAAAGTACGTTGCATTCTTGGCCCACATAGTTGACACAAAGGACAAGGGTAAGAAATTGCAAGACATTCCAATCATCCGAGATTTTCCCGAGGTATTCCCCGAGGATTTACCTGGTCTTCCTCCCACTAGACAAGTGGAGTTTCGTATCGACCTTGTGCCCGGAGCAACTCCCGTGGAAAAAGCTCCCTATCGTCTTGCACCTTCCGAGATGCAAGAGCTTGCAAGTCAATTACAAGAACTCTCATCCAAAGGATTCATCCGCCCGAGCCATTCACCTTGGGGTGCTCCCGTACTATTCGTAAAGAAAAAGGATGGATCGTTTCGAATGTGCATCGATTATCGTGAACTCAACAAACTTACAATTAAGAACCGTTATCCTTTACCCCGTATCGACGATCTTTTCGATCAGCTTCAAGGTTCAACATGTTTCTCCAAGATTGACCTTCGTTCCGGGTACCATCAACTTCGTGTTCTCGATGAAGACATTCCGAAGACTGCCTTTCGGACTAGGTACGGTCACTACGAGTTCATGGTCATGCCCTTCGGTTTGACTAATGCACCTGCGGTCTTCATGGACCTTATGAACCGTGTATGCAAACCTTATTTGGACAAGTTCGTGATCGTTTTCATTGACGACATTCTTATCTATTCTAAGACGAAAGCGGAACATGAACAACATCTTCGTTTGATTTTAGAACTCTTGAAGAAAGAACAACTATACGCCAAGTTCTCCAAGTGTGAATTCTGGCTAAAGGAAGTTCAATTTTTGGGACACATAGTCAACGATAAGGGAATTCACGTGGACCCGGCAAAAATCGAAGCGGTAAAGAATTGGAATACTCCTAAGACTCCTACCGAGATTCGTTCCTTCCTTGGACTAGCGGGTTACTATCGTCGCTTCATCTCAAATTTCTCCAAGATTGCGGTTCCACTCACGGCCTTGACTCATAAAGGTAAATCTTACGAGTGGGGACCCAAGCAAGAGGAAGCTTTTCAAACTCTCAAGCACAAGCTCTGCAATGCTCCTATACTAACTCTTCCTAGTGGTAATGACGACTTTGTCGTTTATTGTGATGCATCCAACCAAGGTCTTGGTTGTGTTCTAATGCAACGTGGCCAAGTAATTGCATACGCATCACGTCAACTCAAAATCCATGAGAAGAACTATACGACCCATGATCTCGAGCTTGGTGCTGTCGTTTTCGCCTTGAAAATTTGGAGACACTATCTTTATGGCACCAAATGCGTGGTTTTCACCGACCACAAAAGTCTTCAACATATTTTCAATCAAAAAGAACTTAATATGAGGCAACGACGATGGGTTGAACTTCTAAATGACTACGACTGCGAGATCCGCTATCACCCCGGCAAAGCAAATGTTGTAGCCGACGGTTTGAGCCGTAAAGAACGTATCATGCTTCATAGTGTTTATATTCATAACGATATCCAAGCCCGTATTCTCAAAGCACAACACACCTCGGTTACCGAGGGAAACATGTATCAAGAAATGGCATGTGGTGTAGAACTCTTGTTAGAAACCAAAGCCAACGACCTATTGTATTACTTGGACCGTATCTGGGTTCCCGATCGCGACGATCTTCGCATATTTTTGATGAACGAGTCCCACAAAACTCGATATTCGGTACATCCCGGAGCTGATAAGATGTACATGGGTCTCCGTCAGCAATATTGGTGGCCCGGCATGAAAAAGGATATTGCCCTCTTTGTGGCAAAATGCCTAACTTGTTCTAAAGTGAAGGCCGAACACCAAAAGCCTTCCGGACTCCTCGAACAACCTGAAATTCCCGTGTGGAAGTGGGAGAACCTTGCTATGGATTTTATCACCAAACTACCACGCACTTCTAGTGGGCACGATAGTATCTGGGTTATTATCGACCGACTTACAAAGTCCGCTCATTTCTTGCCTATTCGTGAGGACTATCGAGTCGAGAAATTGGCTCGGATCTACATTGATGAGATCGTAAGTCGTCACGGAATCCCTTTGAACATCATCTCCGATCGTGATTCGCGTTTTACTTCCCGATTTTGGCAATCATTGCAATCAGCACTTGGTACCCGTTTGGATTTAAGTACGGCTTACCATCCTCAAACTGATGGGCAAACCAAACGAACAATCCAAACTCTCGAGGATATGCTTAGAGCTTGTGTTATCGACTTTGGTGGCAATTGGAATTCTCACCTACCACTGATCGAATTTTCCTACAACAACAGCTACCACACAAGTATTAACATGGCACCGTTTGAAGCACTTTATGGACGAAAATGTCGTTCACCGATTTGTTGCAACGAAATTGGTGAAGCACAAATCACCGGTCCCGAGCTTATCCAAGAGACCACCGATAAAATTTTTCTTATTCGTGACAACATTCGAGTGGCAAGGAGTCGGCAAAAGAGCTATGCCGATAAAAGACGAAAACCCTTGGAATTTCAAGTTGGGGACATGGTTCTCCTAAAGGTATCACCTTGGAAGGGCGTAGTCCGATTTGGAAAGAAAGGAAAACTTGCACCTCGATATGTGGGTCCATTCAAGATACTCGAAAGGGTAGGAAAAGTGGCCTACAAACTCGATCTTCCTTCAGAACTCATCAACGTTCATCCGACTTTCCATGTATCTAATTTGAAAAAGTGTCTAGCCGACGAGAATCTCCACATCCCTCTTGATGAAGTCCGCATTGACGAGAGGATGCACTTTGTTGAGAAACCCGTGGAAATCATGGACCGAGAAGTCAAGAAACTCAAGCGTAGCCGCATCCCCATTGTCAAGGTCCGTTGGGAATCTAAACGTGGACCCGAGTTCACTTGGGAACGTGAAGACCAAATGAAGACAAAGTATCCGCATCTCTTTTCATAGCCTCCACTAGTTGAATTTCGGGACGAAATTCCTCTAACATGGGGAGACTGTGACGTTTCGGATTTTTTCGTTCTCACGCTTGTATTATATTTATTATGAAATCATTTTCTATTAAATGAAGTGCGAGTGTTTTTATTTAATTTTGTACAAATATATATATATATATATATATATATATATATATATTATTTTATGGATGTAAAATAATTAAAAATTTTATAAGTTTTAAACTTATATAAAATTTTATATAAAAATCTAGATTTAAAAGTTGCATAACCTATCTAAATAATACAAATAATCGTTTTATAAAAGTTATTTATAATAATAATAATAAAATAAATTTATAAAATATAAATAGATTTAAAAGAAAATAAATTTATTTAATAAAAGTTTAGGGGTCGTTTTGTTTAATCAAACTTCAAGGTTTAAAGCAGAATTCAGTTAAGGGACTAAAGGTGTACAAATCAAACTACAAGGACTCATCCGTAACTATCTCAGGGTCTATTTTAAATCAAAAACAAACTACAAGGACTAAATCTGCCAATATCCAATTCGTAAATCCGGTCACCCCCATCAATAGTCCGGCGGTCCAAGACTTTCTCCGGCGAACACCCCGACAGGGCTGTTCCCTACACCTCAACAGCCGACAAAAGCTTCTCTGGCCTCGTTGTCCTCACGCGAGCAAAAGCCCTCGACAAATTTGTCGATTAAACA
This sequence comes from Smallanthus sonchifolius, assembly GCA_023525975.1. Taxonomy (NCBI): domain Eukaryota; kingdom Viridiplantae; phylum Streptophyta; class Magnoliopsida; order Asterales; family Asteraceae; genus Smallanthus; species Smallanthus sonchifolius. Next base: position 70,473,724 of record CM042029.1, read on the forward strand.
TAGGGATCGACTGATCCTGTTGGTGGCCGAAAGACCCACGATCGAATTCGCGCTCGACAGGCCACCTCCACGCGTGTCGATGGTCTGGTTAGCTTCGTCTCGTTCAGAACAATGTCGGTACATGCCCAATTTCACGTTCTAACATAGAAATCGAGCACGCCCATAAATAGCCATTGCCGGCCCTGCACGAACTCGTTACCCTCCGTCCACACACTTTCACACGAAATTGAGATCGGCATCACTTTCGTCTTCCCTGAGAGAAGCTGTGACCAAGAATCCAGGAGCTGATTCCATCCAGAGGTTCGATTCCCGTTTTGGACATTTACGGTTCAAAGATTCTGCCGTCCAGACTCTTCGCGATCAAGTTCGAACCTCATTTCGATTCCATTAGCTTCTGTTATCATCAGGTAAACAATCCCAATCAAAAACTCGACCATCGCACGAGAATTACCGGGCAAACCCAGTGTCCTCGGACACGGTTTGCCGGTCACCGAGGACCAGCGACCAACTCCTCCCTTGTGTACTTAAGTTATTCGATACACACATAACCAGCGATGGGCAGTAGCCCGGCTGGTTATGCGTGTGTGTGTTTGATCCGGAGGTCGCGGGTTCGAAACCGGTTGGCCTTCGGCCCAATTTTTTTATTACTGTTTTCATTTTATCTAATTTATTTAATTACTTTAACTTATTTTAACATTCTTCTTATACAATAAAAAAACTAAAACGAGTCGGTTAACTCGTTCGTTTACTTTGAAACCGGTTAAACGATCTTTAATCCATAAACTATCCTATTTTTATAAAACTTGTAATATTTAAATACATTTTCTTATATATAAAATATCCTATTTTTATAAAACTTGTAATATTTAAATACATTTTCTTATATATAAAATATCCCATACTTTTATAAATCTTGTAATATTTTTATAAACTTATTAAAATACATTTAATATATAAAATGTCCTATATTTTTATAAATCATGTAACATTTTTATAAACTTATTAAAATACATTTAATATATAAAATGTCCTATATTTTTATAAATCATGTAACATTTTTATAAACTTATTAAAATACATTTAATATATAAAATGCCTCATTTTTATATGAACCTAGCAATATTTTCAATGAACTTGTTTAAATAAATAAAGACCTTTCTTTTATTTGTTATTATATAAATGCATTAAATATAATAATACTTGTTTAAAACAATATATATATATATATCCTTATAAGTTAAAGTTTTACAAAAACCATTATCATTCTATTTCCATACTTTATACAAATAAATATTAAAGAAAATTTTATTAAAATCTATATACATTTAAATACAAATACACACCTATGTGCATACAATAATACCCATTTGTCTACATAGGGTATCAACGTGTTTAGGCTTCCACATACTTACCACCTACACGCGTGGAAAAATACCCGCTTGCAAGGTGCGTTACATAGCCCCTATTTTACATTTTTTTATACGTTTTGGGGTGAAACATTATACATGCTACTCACATTGTTTATACGTGTTATACATGAGACTATATGCTTATTCTTTGGATGTACATACATTTATACACAAGACAACCAACTGTAATATTGATAGATCTATTGTGCCTGACCAGCCCACCCGGTTAGGGTGTTTATTACTGCATACTCGGATATAACCGCGTGTTATATTCAATCATACCGGATATAGTGGGTAACTATATTCAAGCATACCGGACTTAGCTGTTGTGCTCTGTTCAAGCGCGTCAAACTCGGTTTGAATTGTGATTAAATAAATGTTACATCATATGCTATGTTTAACAATATAAACAAAGAGTTGCAAAATGATTTACAACTACTATTTACAGGAAATACTAAACATATGTACTCACCAACTTTTTAGTTGACACTTGATTTAAATAATGTTTCAGGTTTGGATATGTGACTACTTGTCGAAGATTCTCCACTTAAGAACTATGGACCTAGTTAAATAAATCAATGTTTTGAACTAGACTAGGTTATTTGGAATGTATTGTAATTGGATCTTGTTGTCTTTAACTTAATTAATGAATTATGCAACTATTAGCTATCATGTGCTTTTGAACAATCATCACATTGTCCGCCTCGATGATTCCGCCATCGGTCGGGGTGTGACATAAACCTCCCCACCCCACAAAAACCTAAACCCCTCCCCACCCCTCCAAAAACCTAACATTAAAGCTAATCTAAACCCAAAAAACTAAACCCACTACTTTTCGATTTTTTTTAACGAGGACGACGTGGGAAACAAGGTCTTCGAAGGAGTTTTTTAATTTTTGATTTAGTTTTTGAGTTATGATTTTTTTATTTTATTTTTTATCTTAAATAAGTAGTTTTTTGTTTTTCTCATGAATATTGAGTTTTCTTATGATCATTTTCATATATATATATATATATATATATATATATATATATAGGGGTATGTTCTTTTGAGAACCAACAATATGTTAAGAACCGTGAAACCGCATTAACTCTTCCTCTATTTATGATATAAATTTACTAGAATTCATGTACATTTCAATATATTTAAAGTTTGGTTTTAAAAGACCTCGAATTTATAGTCGTTTTTTTAAATGCATATATGCACTCACACTATATGCACAAATGAATGCATATATGCATATTTTTATACTTTTCTTAAAAAAATTCAGGAGAGGAGATAAACTCAAACTAAGAGTGGAAAGAGATAAATAAAACATTGTTGTTGAATTTTACTTTTTTCACTAAAGCGATATGTACACGTTTTGTGCGGCTCTTTCGGTTCTCAACATATGATTGGTTCTCAAAAGAACATGCCCCTATATATATATATATATTTGAACTCCCAAGGTAGAAAGTGTGTAAGCCAAGTGGGGAATATATTCTTTTGATTCTTAAATTAGTGTATATACACCTAAACCCAATCACTCAAGTGAAGTTGAAATATTAATTAGTGAAAAGCGGTCGGGACCCCAAATAACACTCTCTGCGTGTCACGTGTCAGATGATCACGTGGGCAATAAATTTGTAGATAGAAAGATATAAACTAAAATCAAGTGAGGACCACGTAATAAAGAAAGGTTGCCAGCCTTTAATCTCTGAGGTTTCAACAAACTGATGGGCTGCATAACCTTCTTCTATATTTTTGTGACCAACCTCTATTAAACACCAAGTTCAAGTATTATATTTGTGACATATTAAGCAAATCATAGATGAGGCCAAACTTTTTGGCTGATGCATTTGGTTTTTATTCACGTCGATCCAGGGTTCGAGCCTCGGCTCTCCCTCAAGCCTGAAAGGGGGTCGCATTGGGTGAGGTTTTTCCTTGAAAGCTACTCCAAGTGGGCCCGGTTAAGACAACATATTGGCCGGAGTTGAACTAGGCTATCCCATATAACGGGGGGTGCGACGCCACAACATTCAATGTTCGTCTAAATAAAACATATTATTCTGTTAATTTTGTTATATCTAAATGAAAGATAATGAGTCATAAGTAATATCCGTCTGAAATAACACTAACGTGTTTTGATCGTATTCTCACCTTGAAAGTTTTCATTTGGTCAAAAAAACAAATGTGTTAACTCCTTCTAAGGACAAAACGAATAATATTGGTTTGCAACGAATAATATTGGTTTGCGACGAAAGTTTGGATGTTTGATTAATGTAAAAACTTAAAATATAAAAACAACCCCAAAAGACAATCAAATATATATGACCTCCTGTTTTTTATATTCTTGTGAATGAATAATCAAGTGGTAAAGAAAATTATACCAACTTTATAACCTAAAAAATGATATTTATTTATTTATTTATTATTAGTCTATTTAGTTGAAAGTAACAACTAGTGGTGGAGTGGTAAGGGAGAGACCTGGTGTTCCTTGTGACCCAGGTTCAATCCCCGCTCTCCACATTAGTTTATGCGGCATGCAAATGAGGCCTAGCTTAGGCTGATGCATCTGGGTTTTACCTACGCAGATCCAGGGTTCGAGCCTCGGCTCTCCCTTAAGCCCGGAAGGGGCCGTATTGGGTGGGATTTTTCCTTGGATGCTCTCCAACTCTGACCCCAAGTGGGCCCAGTTAAGACAACATATTGGCCGGAGTTGAACGAGACTCTCCCATATAATAGAGGGTGCGACGTCACAACATGAAATATTCGCCGTTAAAAAAACAACCGGTGACGTAAATTCAACCACCATTAATAATTTAGTTCAACTAGCTAGCCAGCCAAAGTCTATGGACCAAGGGAGGTGAGGTGAGGTGTTGAAGGACCCACCCTACACCCACACAAGGAACACATCTCTTAAATTATTGTTTACTCTTGACAGTGACACGAAGATGTCTTGGACAACTATGTGGTGACAAAACAATGGCCAAAATAATAAAGCATCTCCATCCCCCAAACTTAAGCATTTGTTTTTTGGCCACTTCCATTTGGATTATGATCATGGTTACTCTAAGTTGGTTATGAAATGGGTTTAATTGGTTTTTGTATGCCTAGATAGATTCCAATGTGGTTGTTTTCTATAAAACCTAACATGTTCAATAAATTGTCACAACATACATGTCACGTCATCTAATAAATCAATTTTTTATTTATTATCGGTAACTACAAAACTTTTATGCATAGACATAATATTACGTATAATAATTTTACTAAAAAGTGAAAATGTCATGTCACGTCACTTTCATGAAGGCAGAAGTAAACCACTAAACATAATCACTAAAATGTGTAATTATTTCATTATATACGATTAAATAAACAAATTATTTTTTTAATTAAAATCAACGAGCCAACGACTCTTTTTGACTTGCATCGTTGCCCCACGTTTGTGATATGCCCCACCCCAACGCCCTTGGAGGGGGTGTTGCACGCCCTTTGGGCTGATGTGGCAGTGAGTTTTGCCCCATTACACATAACCTAAGATGTAAAATTCAACTTGAAGTCTTGAACGACTTGAAAATTTTGAATGTATGGATGCGTCTACATAAAAGTTCTCGGGTTCGCACAAGGAGAAATATATGACATTCCCAACAAATAAGTGGTATACCAAGCAAAGTATTCAATATGACTTCATTTTTTTAAGTGTTGAATAGGCTCTTTATATATTCACCGCAACGCCCTGGGGCGGTGTTCTATGCCCTTTGGGCTGATGTGGTAGTGGGCGTTGACCCATTATACATAGCCTAAGATGTAAAATTCAACTTGAAGTCTTGAACAACTTGGAAAATGTGAATGTATGCATGCGTCTACATAAAAAATCTGAATGTATGGATGCGTCTACATAAAAACTCTTGGGTTCGCACAAGGAGAAATAGATCATATTCTCAACAAATAAGTGGTATATACCAAGCAAAGTATTCAATAGGACTTCATTTTTGAACTTTTCTTTTCCAACCTACCATAGTAGACGCTCTTAGAAATTAATTGAAAACATGATATTGAGGTTTTGTAATTGTTGTTTGGTGTGCAAAGTTGATTATGCATTTATTTTAGGTCCCCTCACTCCCCACCATTTGAACCTTGCACTTGGGTTGAGATATAATAGCCATAGGCCACACCAAGAACACCATCCTCCACGGACCACCAAATGCACAAAGTCCCCACTTTTTATCATGTAGACTCCATGATGTTTAAATACAAACCCAAGCAACCTTATACGTAAACATCCACAACATGCATAACAATCAAATAGGTAGGACTCAATGAGCCACATATATAGCACATAATTAAACTTGTGGGTACTGGTCGAACACTACTAAAAAACATATTTCCTATGCATATTTTCGTCGGAAATAAATAGGAAATCCGAATTTCCGACTCATTTGCGACAAATACTTGATATATGTTGTGTCACAAATGTGTCGTAAGTCTGCAACGTTTTTCTCACAAACTCTGGTTTTTTGTCACTATATTGACAAAAGTTTGTCGTAAAATTAAGGTTTTCTTTTTGTCGGAAGTGTGTCACAAATGTGTAAGAATTTAGGACAAAATTTTGCATAAAAAAATTTATGTTGTTTAAGTACTTATTTTTTCCTTTCCTTTCTAGTAGTGAAATATGGTTATAAAAAATATCTATATCTATATCTATACTATATAATAAATAAAGGTTTTATAGTGTCACGTGTCGCCTCCATATTCAATCTCATCATTTTTTTTTTCTGACTCTCTCTCTTATTTAATGCACTTCTATCTTTTATAATAATACATATTTTAAGAGAATACTAATTATACTAATAAAACACACTTATTTTAAATTATCTTTTTTTATGACAAACTTTGAAACTTAATTATGTAACATTCATTTCAATCAAACAGTAATTCAAAGTCAAATTACATTAAATACTAATTAACGTATTTTCGAAACCCAATTATATATTAATTTTTACGTATTTTAGGTTTGTTTCTATCCTTAGTATATGTAATATATTTTTACACATGTAAAATACATACATAAATATTTAAAAATTTTATATAATGATAATTTTTAATGTTCACCCCGTGTGTAGATACGGGATCTAAACTAGTTAAGATATATATAAAAGTGCCGAATCTTCGTGGATATCAGGCATCCGTTTTAAATATTTTAATAGTTTTGACTGCCATATTTGTGATAGACGTGTTTAAATCATATCTATACTATATAATAAATAAAGGTTTTTAGTGTAACGTGTCGCCTCCACATTAATTTCTCATCATTTTTTTCCCGTCTATCTATCTTATTTAATACTTTCCTATCTTTTAATAATAATATATATTTAAATAAAATACTAATTATACTAATAAAACACATTTATTTTAAATTATCTCTTATATAATAAAATTTAAAATTTAATTATGTAACTTTTGTTTCAATCAAATAGTAAATAAAAGTCAAAAATAGTAATTAACGTATTTTTGAAACCCAATTATATATTAATTTTTACATAATTTGAGTTTGTTTTTATCCTTAGTATATGTAATATATTTTTACACATGTAAAATATATACATAAATATTTAAAAATTTTATATATTGATATTTTTCAATTTTCACCCCGTGTGTAGATACGAGATCTAAACTAGTATCTAATAAATAAAGGTTTTTTATGCCACATGTTGTCACCATATTCATTCTTATCATTTTTTTATTGTCTCTCTCTTATTAAATATACCTTTATATTTTAATAATAATATATTTTTAAAGAAATACTATTTATACTAATAAAACACATTTATTTTTAAATTATCCGTGTCATGTCCAGTGTCTTTGGGGAAATCACAGTACCGTTTGGGATCTCGTACGGACTTTGGGTTGAGAGGTTGCGGGGGTTCTAATGTTATTTTTTCTGTTAAAAGAACTTCCCGGGGGCTTTTGACCAACTTGTTAATCCACGCAACTCCCTTGCTCTCCAGATTATCCTTAAACCTTGTGGAGGTATTGACAGATTTAACAGGTTCCGGGCGGGTGTACGGGAGAGGCCTCGTCCATGTACTAGGTCCCCGAAAACGCTGAGTCTGTCTGGAGGGGTGTGGCTGTCTTCCCGTTCGATCGCTTCGCTGATCCTTTTTATCATACTCATGAGCGCTCCGGACGGATCTTTCTGCTCGGACGAAGGCACGAGCGGCAGTCATTAGTTCTTCCATGGTTTTTGGTAAACCGTCCCGGCCATGGAGCCTACGGATGAGCTCATCATGTCGGATGCCTTGAATGAAACCTGCGATCATTAAATCCTCCCCTGCCCCGGCTATTTGCAAACTTTCTTTGTTGTACCGGGTAATGAAATCTTCCCCCGATTCCCCGTCTCGTCTCCGGATGTGAAGTATTTCTGTCTTGTCTTTCGTGTGTCGTTTTTGCTGACTAAATTGTTGCATGAATTTTTCAAAGAATTCATCAAAACTGTCGATCCGGCCTATAGGTAAACTATCGTACCAAAGGCGAGCTGTCCCGACCAAGGTTTGAACAAACATATGACACCATTCATGCAGGGCCCATCTCTCTACCCCGCCAGCACTAATAAAAACATTGATGTGATCATCCGGATCTGTGGTACCGTCATATTTTCCAACTGTGGACGACATTTTTAACTTACGAAGTATTTCTGCTTGAGCTATTCGGGGTGTGAACTTAGATTGTGTTAACAAAGCTGTTGGTCGGTAAGGGCGATGGATGTCCAATAGAGGAGTATTCCCGGGTACAGGTATGAGTGCGGGAGGAGGTCCCTGTGTGCTGTACGGATGGGTGAGAGGAACGGACTGCCCTCCGGCGAGAGATCCGGTAGTGCATGCAGGTGTAAATCCCCCTGGTGTGACATAAGCGGTTTCCTCAAATGTTAAACGGTTCCGGAGTTCTGCCAGGCGTATTTCTTTCCAAAATTGCTCGTCCATGCGGGCCCGGCGCTGTTGTTCCATCCACCATTCGTTACCTGCGAGTAATGGCGTGGTGTAAGGGAGAGATCCGGGAATAAGCGGGGAATTGGAAACGGGAAGGGGAGGTATCCCAGCAGTGGTTGTAATGAGTTGCGGCAGATTATAAATGGGTATACTGGATGTGGTGATATGTGGGAAACTGGGAGGTATTGCAGGTTGTGGAGAGTCCCGGGTAACGTGGGTGGGAATGGTAGTTGGGATTAGAGGCGGTATGGGGGATGAAAAGACCGCCTGCGAAGGCAACGAAGCAGGTATATTAGTATGCAAAGTGTGAAGATGAGATGCTGCTGCTGCTGGCAACACATCTGCTGGATGGTTTTGAGCTTGATCCAGACGTTCCTTCAGCGAAAAAATCATAGGAAGACCAGCTTGAGACTGTGAATCTCCTGTTGGTGCCCTGTGTTTGTAATGTGATTTCTCTCCTCATCGGATTCATAATCTGATTGTATGTTATCCATTGCAAGCAAAGATTGAATTCAGGATACCGTTGTAACTATTGTTCGACCGGGATGGCGCCAATGAAGAAACGTAAAAGCTCCACTTTGATAATAATTCCCGAATTCAATCAAGTACCAGCCCCCTTTCATCTATGAGATCACCTTCTATTTATAGGATTTTTACATTCTCTTTCCTCTAACCGTATGATAGTGATAGCCCTTTTCTTATTGGTTCTCTCTTCTCGTGGGCCCTCGTGGTGGTTAAGAAGTTTAGATTTCTTTCTTTTAGGCCCCTTATGTATGATCCTTTCATCATACGTCGTCAATAATGATTTAAGAATTTTATATTTTAATATTTTTTTACCCTGTGTGGAACATACGAGTTCTAAGCTAGTTACTATAATATAATATTATCTCACTAGTAAAGACCACATATGTGGAAACTTAAATAAAGTACAATTTGGATAAAACAGATATCAATGACGAAACTAACAAAACAGCATGAGAAAATGACATTTTGCTTGTGATACCAACTTATCAACGACAATTTGTTTGTTTTCTTGTGTAGTTGTATGATTAGATTACTAAACTAGGTGAATGTGTTTAGGTAATCAAATTGCAAAACTTGAAGGGGGAGCGGGATCTTCTAACCCGAAAGGTAAGTGCTTTTGCACTTACTTAGTATTGATGGTAAATGGTGTTAAATGCAAAGTGGTATGCATAATGTGTATGAATGTGTATGAACTAGTATGTGTAAATGAATGAATGTAGTTATAGTAGTATTACTATAATGGATATGTGTAAATGAGGTTATGGTCTAAGTACCATAATGGAAATGAGGTTATGGTCTAAGTACCATAATGAAAACGGGATATGAGGTTATGGTTTAAATACCATTATGGAAATGAGGTTATGGTCTAAGTACCATAATGAAAATGGGACATGAGGTTATGATCTAAGCATCATAATAGAAATGAGGTTATGGCCTAAGTGCCATAATGGAAATGGAAATGTGCTAATTATGAATGACAAATGAAAAGAATGGAACTTGTATGGTGTTATGCAAGTTGTAAGTAGCCTAATGTCAAATTTGGTGGAAACGGGTCAAATGGGTGAAAACAAGTAGTATATGCTTGTTTGATATGTTTTATCTTCATTACTAATGATGATATGTTTATGTGTTATGTAGGAAAAGCTTCGATGTACTCAAAGTCAAGTCCGAGACATTGGTGGGTTCTCGTATGTATAACGATGATTTTGGGGGTAAATTAGAAATCCTATAAAAGGTACATGAATTTTTGTTTTGGTGTAATTATTTGGTGTTTAGAATGTTTTGAACAAAAACCAAGTGTTTGGAAATTTTTGGTGTCATGTTGATATGGTGAAAACATAAAAAAATTTGGCTAAGTGTTGAATCTGGGCAAAAAAGTAAACTTTATGTTTACTAGATGTTTTCGCCCCACGCGAAGACCTGGTGAAGGTTCTTCATGACACGCGAAGAACCAGATCTTCGACCTGGTGTTTTGAGACTCCCTCGCAGCACGCGAAGGGAGTGCTCCAGAAGTTCGCAACACGCGAACAGTGTAAAAAAAATCTTGGGATAAATGCTTTCGCTCGTTTAAATGTTTTAATAATTGGTGTTCCAATTAAGGGTTTTACAGAAAGGTAAGAAGGAGAGGAAGCCTTGTACATAGAATAAGTTTGTGGCGTGCAAGTTAAAGGAGTTTAATGGGGAGATTGATTCGTTGATTAGTCAATGATGGATCACCGAGATAGAGACGACTTTTGAAACAAGCCGCTGTGGACGGGGGGATAAGGTGACCTTAGTTATGATTCATCTCAAAGATAGAGCTAATGATAGGGTGGAAGTTCTCTGAAAGGAGAAGGGTAAGGGTGGTATAAAGGAGATGAAGTGGGATGAGTTTAAGTGGTTCCTAAAGAACTTCTATCCAAAAGCGGTGGTGGATCGTATTACTGAGGAGTTCCTCCACATGAGGCAAACCAATGAAACCATCAATGAGATCACTGGCATGTTGTATGAAAAGGCCCAATTTTGCTCGTATCTCATGGCGATTGAAAAGATGAAGATTGAACGATTCTTCTCGATCTTGCCGATTGATTATCAGGAGTTTCTCACCTTCCCAGTGCACGAAACTTGTAGTTCTAATTAACAAGTGTCGGGAAAGGAGTTTGAACTTAAGAGATAGGTTGAAGGAGGTGAAAAGCGTAAGAGGGAGGATATTGAGGTGGCTTCAAAGAAACCCAAACTTGCTAGCCCAAGCAAGAAACCTTTTTGTGAAAATTAACACATGACATTTCCAGGTATGTGGGAAGAAGTATAGTGGGGAGTGCAAGTACATACCCGGTCATGCTACCGTTGTGAGAAGATAGGACATGTTTCTCAACAGTGTTCAAGTACTATAAATTTGTGTTGCAGTTGTTATAAACCAGGACACGTTCGGAGTGAGTTCCCTGAGTTAAAGCACAAAAAAGGGGGACGAAGGCAGGCAGAGATTCAAAGGCCTAAGGGTCGGGCATTCCTGATTACTGGTGACAAGGCCAAGATTATTCCCAATGTAGTGACAGGTACATTTATGCTTAAAAAGAAAAACTATCATCAAAAAGCTTTTGATGATTACACATCTCAAAGAGATTTAGACCATCTAGTCTGTTACAATAACAAAACTATTTTGATAGAAGTATGATGGAAACATGCTTTGTGGGCCATCTTATTAAGTGTAGCACGGCTTGCGTTTAATATGATTTGCTATGAATTTATTAAGACATAAGAAAGAGAAAATGTCATCCATGAAAAAGCACATCAAGTGCCACGAGCGAAGTACTAAGTTGATTCATTTATAAAAATACATTATTAAGTGTGATTTTAGACTTCATAGTATGCATATCATTAATTAACCGATGAGTTTAAGACACACAACGAATATCTAAATCATCAAATATGCATATATTGATAATTTCAGTCACATAACTCCTCAACATGTTATGAGTTTTTCATACATAAAAGATATTAATGTTAATACCAAACATATTCGTATATTTGGAAGAAACACATAACTACGATCCACATGATCAAAACGATCATATCAAAGGTATGTTATCCATCACTATGAATGACTAGACTAAAAGCTCTTAATTGAATTTCAAAGTATAAGATATATGTGACTATATAAATGCCTAAAGAAATTAAAGGTAAACCCAAATCTTCGATTACATATCTTAGATCTTGATCTTTATCTCCTTGAAGATTAGATATACTAGATCTAATCCTTTACCTCTCCTTTATAGTAAAAAATCAATCCAAGGCACAGTAGAAGTTAACATTATCAAATGATAAAATGACGAGTAACAATAAAGTTGATTCTAGGTTAATTAAGTGTTTGGTTTGCGGCGACATATGATCATACTCCATAGTCAGCATGCCCGGTTTACAAAGGAATTCACAAAGGAAGCACCGCTTAAGCATGGTATGACTAGGGTGTACTACATTCATGTGCTCTTGAGTGCACCCTAACTATTTTAATCTCTTCTTTTACTACTATTTTAGCTGTTTTTGACATTCAAACCTGATTTTTAGCCTATAGTAACAAATATATTGTAATTAATTAACTATCAATAGTTAAGAGTTTACTACTAAATAATTTTAATTGAAGTAATACGACATAAAAAAACATGTATAAATAGGATAATATCATCGGCTATTAACCATATCTGCCAATTGAATTAAAGTCATATGAGGAATTGAAAATTATCACTTTCATATGCATTATCTAAAGATTGTTTCAATTTCTTTCCCATGACACCGCTCTACCAATTCCTCTCCACTAAACATCCTATTAACAAAAAAGAAATTTTGTTTGAAATAAGTACCGATATTCTATTAGTATTATATTGCATACACCTTTTTATAGAATCTTCTATGGGTTTGTTCCGTGTTAGGTTACTTTTTTTTAACAAACTTTATATCTAAATACCATTTAACATTTAATTTTTCAGGATTTAAGGCACACCACTTTTATAGGAGTCAAAACCATACCAATAGGTCATGATCTGTATTAGGTTACTATTAATCATTGTTTGTTCATATTTATCAAACCATTATGGTAACAAGATGAACTTAAAGTCTTCACACGTTATTTCTTCTTCATCTAAATTTCCACGTCCTATTCTCTCTCTAGCTAAAACGTTTATAAGTTTACGCTTTCGCTCTCTCTTGTATTTACAAAGTGTGATTCTATCTTATTTTTATACGGAACATTTGTAATATTCTTTTAAGAAAGTTTTTCATATATAGATAACTTCACACACATACTCCTCGACATGTTATGAGTTTTTTCATACATAAAAGATATCAATGTTAATACCAAACATATTCGTATATTTGGAAGGAACACATAACTACAATCCATGTGATCAAAACTATTGTATCAAAAGTATGTTATCCATCACCAGGAATGACTAGACTAAAAGCTCTCAATTGAATTTCAAAGTATCAAGATATATGTGACTGTATAAATGCATAAAGAAATTAAAGGTGAACACAAATCTTTGATTAGATATGTTAGATCTTGATATTTATCTCTCCTTGAAGGTTAGATATATTGATCTTAACCTTTACCTTTCCTTTATAGTAAAAAATCAATCCAAGATCACGTTAGAAGTTCACATTGTCAAATGATAAAAGACGTGTAACAATAAATCTGATTCTAGGTTTATTAAGTGTTTCGTTTACGACATACTCCATGGTTAGCATGCTTGGATTACAAAATAATTCACATGCTTGGTTTACAAAGGAAGCATCGCTTAAGTACGGTATGACTAGGGTGTACTACATTCATGTGATCTTGAGTGCGCCCTAACTATTTTGCTCTACAAAATCTATTCTTTTACTACTATTTTAGCTGCTTTTGATATTCAAACATGATTTTTAGCCTATAGTAACAAATATATTGTAATTAATTAACTATCAATAGTTAAGAGTTTACTACTAAATAATTTTAATTGAAGTAATACGACATAATAAAACATATAAATTAAAGTCATATGAGGAATTGAAAATTATCACTTTCATAAGCGTTATCTAAAGATTGTTTCAATTTCTTTCCCATCACACCATTCTACCAATTCCTCTTCACTAAACTTCCTATTAACAAAAAAGAAATTTTGTTTGAAATATTTACTAATATTCTATTGGTATTCTATTTTACTTACACCTTTTTATAGAAAATTCTATGGGCTTGTACCGTGTTAGGTTACTTTTTTTTAACAAACTTTAGATATATAAGTCAAACACCATAACAATATACTAATAGGTCATGATCCATATTAGGTTGCTATAAATCATTGTTTGTTCATATTTATCGAACCATTATGGTTACGGGTTAAAGTCTTCACACGTTGTTTCTTCTTTATCTAAATTTCCACTATTCTCTCTTTAGCTAAAACGTTTATAAGTTTACGTTTTCATTCTCTCTTAGTGATTCTATCTTATTTTTATACGGAACATTTATAATATTCTTTTAAGAAAGTTTTCATATATAGATACTATGTTATGAGTTTTGCATACATAAAAGATGTCAATGTTAATGCCAAACATATTCGTATATTTGGAAGAAACACATAATGACAATCCTTGTGATCAAAACAATCATATCAAAAGTATGTTATCCATCACTAAGAATGACTAGACTAAAAGCTCTTAATTGAATTTCAAAGTATCCAGATATATGTGACTATGTAAACACATAAAGAAATTAAAGGTGAACCAAAATCTTCGATTAGATATGTTAGATCTTGATCTTTATCTCTCCTTGAAGATTTGATATACTGGATCTTAACCTTTACCTCTCTTTTATAGTCAAAAATCAATCCAAGATCACGGTAAAAGTTCACATTGTCAAATGATAAAAGGACGTGTAACAATAAATCTGATTCTAGGTTAATTAAGTGTTTGGTTTACGACGACATATGATCATACTCCGTACTTAGTATGCCTGGTTTACAAAGGAATTCACATGCTTGGCTTACAAAGGAAGCATCACTTAAGCACGATATGACTAGGGTATAGTATATTCTTGTGCTCTTGAGTGCGCCCTAACTATTTTGCTCTACAAAATCTCTTCTTTTACTACTATTTTAGCTGCTTTTGCTATTCAAACATGACCCAGCCTATAGTAACAAATATATTGTAATTATTTAACTATCAGTGGTTAAGAGTTTACTACTAAAGAATTTTAGTTGAAGTAATACGACCTAATAAAACATGTATAAATATGATAATATCATCGGTTATTAACCATATCTGCCAATTAAATTAAAGTCATATGATATATTGAAAATTATCACTTTCATAAGCGTTATTTAAAGATTGTTTCAATTTCTTTCCCATCACATCACTTCACCAATTTCTCTTCACAAAACATCTTATTAACAAAAAAAAATTGTTTGAATTATGTACTGATATTTTATTACTTACACCTTTTTATAAAATCTTCAATGGGATTGTCCCGTGTTAGGTTACATTTCTAATAATTTTTTACAACTAAATATCATTTAAAATTTCAGTTTCAAAAAATAAAAGACACACCACTTTTATAAAGGGAAAGCACCTTACCAATAGACCAATAGGTCATGGTTCATGTTAGGTTACTATTAATCATTGTTTGTTCATATTTATCAAACTATTACAGTTACGTGATGAACTTAAAGTAATCACCCGTTACTCGGTCTAAATTTCTACATCTTATTCTCTTCCCATCTAAAAAATTTATAACTTTACGTTTTCGCTATCTTTCGTATTCACTCGTGCGATTCTATCTGATTTTTATATTGAATATATGTTTTTTTTTTCAAAGAGAGATAAGATATGAGGGTGGCAAAGTACAAATATGATTGTGTATGTATCAATAAATCTTTTCTATAGGGAAAAATATGAAAATGGACATTTGATCAAGAAAATACTTAAAAATGGACATCCTTATTTAGCCTATTGTTTCATGGACATTGTTCTTGCGAAAAGGCTAAAGACGGCTAAGCTAGCCGGCTAAAATTTTCGTGTCAACATTTCATTTGTCAGAGTACGAATCGATAAGCATGTGACACGTGACAGGCTTAGCCGTCTAAATAAAGAGTTTTAACCGTCTAATGCATTTAGCCGTCTAAATAAACAGTTATAACCGTCTAAATAAACAGTTTTAGCGGTCTAAATAAACAGTTATAGCCGTCTATTAGACGGCTAAGCCTCCAAAAATTTTCAAAAAATGTTTTCGGAGGCTAAGCCGTCTGATAGACGGCTATAACTGTTTATTTAGACGGCTAAATGCATTAGACGACTAAAACTGTTTATTTAAACGGCTATGCCTGCCACGTGTCGCCATATTATTGGTTCTTACTCTGACAAATGGAATTTTGGCACGGAAATTTTAGCCGGCTAGCTTAGCCGTCTTTAGCCTTTTTACAAGAACAATGTCAATGAAACAATAGACTAAATAAAGATGTCTATTTTTGAGTATTTTCTTGATCAAATGTCAATTTTCGTATTTTTCTCTTTTCTATATGGTATGAGTCAAAGCTTGTAAAAATTCTAGTTTGACCCATAAAGTTAGGACATAAAACCAATGTTTTCATAACCGGATCGGACAACGAACCGGACGTCTTAGAGGTTCACTGGTTGGACCGGTCGGACCAGATTCAAGAATCGGATGACGCAATAAATAATATAAATATTCTTAAAATTATATATAAAAATATAAAAAATTCCAATTACTACATATACAACCATTTAAACAATTTTGAGTCAAGGACGAGGGTTGTAGGTCTGTAGGAATTTTAATTCTTTTGAATCTTCAATTTTAAGTTTGATTAGGGTTTTGAAGGACCTGTGGCAGCGTATAAGTTAAAAGAAAAGAGCCAAATTGAGTTAAAATTGTAAATAGAAGTAAGTAGAAGGACTATAGGATAAAAAAGATAAAAAATAATAAAAAAAATAAAATTAAACTACCCGGTTCGACCACCGGTTCACGATTCGCGGTTCAACCGCTGAATCGCTTGAACAACCCGGTTCAACCAACAAACGGTCTAAAAAAATTGCATAAAACAGTAACACTAAACAAGTATATGATTGGGATATATAGCAGAGTGAAGTTGAGGTGTTGTGAAGGAGACAGGTTAAGGGATAAATTAGTCATTCAAGATAAAAGAGTGCTTGTATCGTATTGATAAGACTTGCCAGACAGGTGAGACTGAAGACTTTAGCACTTTGATTCGTAGTTCGGACCCTTCTGTTTTGGGACTCAAAAACAATTATAATTAATTAAAATTATTCACTCATTTTTCACAAAATTAAATCAAAACAAGAATTAAAATAAATAAAAAGCTTTTTAAAGATGAGAAATATATATATATATATATATATATATATATATATATATATATATTTTAACGGCCAACAAACAAAGAATTGCTTAAGTACTTCGTACGGGGTGACCCATTGGTAAAAGGCCACCGTCAGCTGGCCCAACCCAGCCGTACGGAGCCCTTAAGCGCCTCAAGTCATCTCCAGTTCCGAGGAAAACTCACCCGCCCGAAAGCCCACTGATGGTAAAACTCGAACGCCCTTTAGATCGAACCTAAGATCACAAAAATCCTAGTCTTCCTTCACTGAGCCACCATATCCCTCACAAAATGATGACTCTGAAAATAAAACATGTTTTTAAAAAAAATATAAGTTTCCTACCACTGCACCAGAAGTTGCCAGTCAAATATTTATTACACTCAAGCACACTTTCTCCGCTCTCTCTCTCCTCTCTCTCTCTCTCTCTCATCTTTTTCACAGGTATAATCAGCATGCTATGAAAAAGAGTGCTTCATCCGTCCTTTTTGCTCATAAATCAAAGCAATGAACTTGTGGACCAGATTCATCCAATTCTAGGTTTTTTTTTTTCTCTTTTTAATCTTATTTTTCTTTAACTTATGCCATATATTTGCTTTCTGCATCTTGTTTTTCTTCAAGATTTTGCTGGATCTGTGTTCAATTCTGTTAATTTTTGCAAATTCTTGAATCAAAATCAAATCTTTCTGCTACTTGTGTTACCAAATTGATTAAAGATTTGATTTTTACCAACAACTGCATTTGTCAATTTTCTCAATTTTTCATGATTTTCAATTTTTTGACTTTTTGCAACTGGGTTCTTTGAAATGATTTGGGTATTGAGTTGCATGACTGATCTTCATCCTGGTTATGATTTTGGCTATTGGGTATCATAAATTCAGATTTTCTTGATTGTTGGTTCAAGATCTGGTTCCTGGGTAGGTATCTGGTTGATGTTTGTGAAATCTTGCAAGTTGGGTTTCCCTTTGAATGGTTGAACCCTAATTTGAAATTGGTTTTGCTGAATTTGAATATGTTGATGATAAAGTTCTGATCTTGAATCTTGTTGATGACATTGTGCTGACAGAGGTGATAATTGGGGTTTATAAGCTGTTATCCTGGATGAGTTTCTTGATCCTGTTTAGTACTTAGTTTCCATCTTTCAATGGCGTCAAAAGCCCGTTCCACCGCGGTATTGCAGCCAGCGCTGGCGGTGGTGGCAGAAACCGACTCGAAGAACTGTGGTGGAGATGATTTGGAAGCTAAACTTGCTTCCAAACTGACAATTGAAACTGTTAAAGTTGATGAGGAAAAGAAGATTGGTGAGAAGGAGAACTCGGGTTCGGATAAAGCGAGTGACGGGAACAGCAGCCTCGGGAAGACGAGGGGGAGTGCACGGGTCGATTTTGTGGAGAGTGGGAAGAGTAGTATGTGTAGAGGGAGCACAAGCAGCAATGTGAGTGATGAAAGCAGTTGCAGTAGTTTCAGTAGCAGTATCAACAAGCCACATAAATCGAATGATATGAGGTGGGAAGCTATTCAAGTGGTCCGGGCTCGAGATGGGGCGTTGGGTTTGACCCATTTCAGGTTGTTGAAACGGTTAGGGTGTGGTGATATTGGGAGTGTTTACCTGGCTGAGTTGACCGGGACGAAGGCGTATTTTGCTATGAAAGTTATGGATAAAGCGTCTTTAGCTAGCCGGAAGAAGCTGCTTCGGGCTCAAACCGAGAGGGAGATTCTGCAATCGTTGGACCACCCATTTCTTCCAACGTTGTACACTCATTTTGAAACCGATAAGTTCTCGTGTTTGGTTATGGAATTCTGTCCTGGAGGAGATTTGCATACACTCAGGCAAAGACAGCCCGGGAAACACTTCACCGAGCAGGCTGTCAAGTAAGCATCTTTTATCATGATGCATACATTATTCCTCATTTAACATGATGTTTGGTATGATTTAATGGTTCTTGAAGGGTGAAACTATCCACAGACCATTGACATTTCATACGGGCCATATAACAGGTGAAAACTGGTCATACGGGTCGTATGACGTGTTGAACTGACAAATCATAAGCCCGTATGATGTGAATGACGTGACACAAATGTGACTGACATGACAACGTACACCATTGACAATGTCATACGGACCGTAAGAATATTTTTCGACTGCATACGACCCGTGTGATGATGTCAGCTGGTGCAAGTATAGTAGCACTCTTCCTGAGTATTATATAATGTAACATGCATATGATTTTGATTTTGTTTTGCAGATTTTATGTGGCAGAGGTACTGTTGGCCATGGAATACCTCCATATGCTCGGGATTGTTTATCGTGATCTTAAGCCAGAAAACGTTCTCGTGAGGGAAGACGGGCATATAATGCTATCGGATTTTGATCTTTCCCTTCGTTGCAGTGTTAGCCCGACTTTAGTAAAGTCTTCATCTATGGACTCTGAGCCCCTTCGTAGGAACAATGTGTATTGTGTCCAACCCTCTTGCATTGAGCCTTCGTGTATTCAACCGTCATGTGTGGTCCCCACATCTTGCTTCTCGCCTCGTTTCTTTTCAAGCAAATCCAAGAAAGAAAGGAAAAACAAAATCACAAAAGACATAGGAAACCAAGTTAGCCCGTTGCCCGAGCTCATGGCTGAACCAACCAGTGCCCGGTCCATGTCATTTGTGGGAACCCATGAGTACTTAGCCCCCGAGATCATTAAAGGTGAAGGTCATGGAAGCGCTGTAGATTGGTGGACCTTTGGGATATTCCTTTACGAGTTATTGTTTGGTAGAACTCCATTTAAAGGGTCGGGTAATCGGGCCACATTGTTTAATGTTGTGGGCCAGCCTCTTCGGTTTCCAGAGTCACCCGTGGTTAGCTTTTCTGCTCGGGATCTAATCCGAGGGTTGCTCGTGAAAGAACCACAACATAGATTGGCTTATAAACGAGGAGCCACTGAGATTAAACAACACCCGTTCTTTGAAGGCGTTAACTGGGCATTGATCCGCTGTGCTACACCACCCGATGTCCCTAAACCCGTTGAGTATGAACGATTTTCTGCTGCTCCCGTTGCATCAACAAGTGAAAAGACGAATGTACCCCCTGCGGCTGCTCCAAACCAACAAAAAGGTTCAGACAATTACTTGGAGTTCGATTTCTTTTAAATATACCGGTTTTCTGCTGCTCCCGTTGCATCAACAAGTGAAAAGACGAATGTACCCCCTGCGGCTGCTCCAAACCAACAAAAAGGTTCAGACAATTACTTGGAGTTCGATTTCTTTTAAATATACCGATGATCGGATTTGCAGTTTGTTTCTATTTATGGGGTAACAAACACTTGTGAGTTGTAATTGTATGTTGTTGCATTGCATTGCATAGCATAGCATCATGTCATTTGTCAAACTCATGAAGATGATGATGATCTGTTGTCAACATATAAACATCAAAGACGACTTTGTTTATTTTTTTTTTCTCGAAAACATCATTTTTTGAGGTTAGTAGGTTACAAATAAGGTTGTTTTTTGAGTATTTTAGATGAATGTATACAACAAATACAACATATAGATTCAGATTTTCAGAGCTTGAAGCAGCTGCATCTGACAAAGCCATCTGGATGGTCTTGTGTCGGTTTTAGGGTGGTGTCCTGTGGAGAAGGAGCTGTCGAGTGTGGTGAGATGGGTGGATCGTTGGTCGACTGGTCTTGCAATGATACTTCCTTCCCTTCACATATGACTTTGACTTCACAAAACTGTGGGGCATTGTGTAGGATCTGGTCAAGTGTCCCTCCACCCCCTTTCTTGCTGCTACTCTTAAGTTTCCTGTTATTGAGTGCAGGATTGATTAGATGAGATTCATAGGGTTAAAACATGATTCATATCTACCCCGTTTATATTAATAAACGGGTTGTGTTCTGGTTGATGTCAAAGAGGTTGACCCATCAACCTGTTTAAAAGCTTTTGAAGGTTTACACCACTGACCAATACTTACCTTAGGTTTGATTTGGTGGCACCCATTACCAGCTTTCTTATATTCAAGATTGGAATGAGGTCAAGAATGGCTTTAGCTTCCATGTCACTCTCAATAAGCACAGTTTCAACTTGAACCTGCAACACAAAATGTAGATATGATGATATATAGATACACAACACTTTGTATATGCGCAAAATACCTTTGAAGACGAGCATAGAGAAATAAACTTTTGGAGGTATTCGGCCCTCTTGCTTCGCTCATCAATCACGTAACTTTCCTTCTGCTCTGGGTTTGCTTGACTTATCGGTAACCTTCCAACTGTGTATTTTTACATCAGTTGTATTTAGCAGTTTCATTATGGGTCGTTACGGTCTATAGCTTGGTTAAAAAAATCAACACGGTCGGCGACATTATGGTTTGTGATCCCTGGCATGTAACTTCATTGTTTTGATACTTTGATCTCTCAAATCAACTTAACAGATTGTTTTAACAGGTGATTAAGACCACAGTTATCATGATCTACTCGCTAGTTTCAAGGTCAACTAGACTTTGTTGACATAAAACCAAATGAAATGTCAAGTAAATTGGAGTATGGAGTGGTGAAATAGTTATTAAGGCCCTATTTCAAGTATTTTCTTCAAGTTATAAAAATAAAAGAGTTTATTGACCATCAGAATTGATTTGTACCTCTAAATTGTATATGTTATATGGGTGTTTGTTTATAAACGGTTGAACCGATCAAACTACTCAGACCAAGTCAAGTCGGTTAGTTTCAAATCCATACGGTTCGATTCATTGTTTGGTTTTGATGTGGGTACTGTTTACATAAAAAATTTGAAATCAGCCATGTAAACTAAACCAAACCGGCAATTTTAATAAATTTTATCCATACGTGTGTAGAAACTCGTGTTTTATACATGTTGAATACAAGAAATATTAATAGATAGTAAATGAAGATTTATAATTTATAAAATAAATATTAAATAGTAATGAATATTTAAGAATTAATAAAAAAAATATTAAAACAATAATAAAGATTTAAGAATTAATAAAGGAATATTAAATAATTAATAACGAAATATTAAATTGATGGTAATGAAGAAAAAATAAGCGGAAAAAAAAAAATTTAGACTTACATAATTGTGATACTTGACGCAACCAGTCACTTATTTATTAGGTGTGTGTATATTATATTCATAAACCATCGTTATAAATTTGAAAATTTTAATTCAACCTAACGATTTAATAAAACTTAAAAGATCGGTTCAAATCGTCAACATGTCAAAACCAAACCATCAAACTTCTAAAACCGGCCACACTCTAGTTGACCCACCCAACCCAGTAGGTTTGGTTTGTCGTTCATGGAAACTCTAATTACCGGTTTTACCCAGAATTTTTGTAAAAAACAATCGAACCAGACCATAAATACTCCTAATATGTTCGAACATTTTTAGTTTGTACCTTGTAGTGTGTAAACCCATTTTAGTAGCATCTAGTTCTAAAAATAAGATTAATCATGAAAGAATGGTTTATAACTTTATATGTTGTATATTTAAATTCTGTGAATATAAGAAACATCAATTATAAGTTTGATCATATATTTTTTTTATAGCAATGATAATAATCCCCTAATTTGGGCGCTAATTGGTAACCAATTTTGCCCTAATTTAAGGACCTACAACTTTTCACGAGGCGGAATCTACTTTTTGGTCAATTCACTTTATAGCATACCTAATGATTACTACAGAATCATAAATCACACCAATCGCCATTGTTTCCGACGATCTAAAACGGAGAAGAAACAAAAATTAACAGAGATGATTGTGTGCTTACGAGGAGTAGGAATGAATCGGAGCTCAGGAAAGACATGAACCAGATACACAATGCTAGATTCATGTAGATCGCTGCCGATCGTCCACACCAGCGCATCCATACTCGCCGACAACAGTTCGTCACTACCTCTCCACGTCACCACGTACACGACGTCGTTCGAATTCCGATCAGAAGAAAACAAATCGCTACCGTTTCCGTCGTTACTTTCTTCGATAATCGACGGCATTAATCTGATTCCTCTGTAATCATCTTCTTCTTCTTCGACAATCTCGTGATGACTCCAGCTGTTATTGATCCGGTAGTCTTCGAAGTTGATTATGTTGATCGGAGGTGGCACGCTGCCGTCGGAGATGGCTTTCTCGGCCATGGCTCCCGAAACGACGCCGTTTGAGTCTACCGGAATCTGTTACGTGTTGAACAAAGCTTTATTATGTACGGTTTCGACGAGAGCGACACACGTTGAAAATTTGAAATGTTAATTTAATTGGCTTGACTTTATTTTATTATTATTTATTTTATATAAATTAAAAAATCTAAATAAAATGAAACAAAGTTTCCTGTAATTATCTCACATAAAAGTTATCAAGATATTTGTAGAATATGATGACGGAATATACGATAATTACGACATGATAATAACATGTATTTTAGGTTTTCTTTTAACGTATTTAAATAAAAATTTGTATATAATTATTTATATTTATCTTTATACGATAATAAAAACTTATACTATTAATTTATAAACCGTTAATATATAATTAGTTTTTTGTTTTATAACGTGTAAGTTTAATGTTTGAAGGGTCGAATCGAATGTTCATTAGTTAGGTTGATCCATAAATATGTTTGTAATTTTAGGGTTACTGACGGAGCATCTTTAACAACCGTTGTAAAATGAGGAGTGAATATTGAAGTTTTATATGCATATTAGTCGGGACTTTTTAGGTTGTATATGTATAAAATATAGAAAACCAGTGATTATGTTTCTTAAGTTGACCTATTTGCGTGAAAATGTCAAATAGATATGTTATTGAAGTTCGAATAACTTTATGTGAAAATTGATTAGCTATCAATTCAATAGATTTGCCCTAGATTGGTTAAAACGAGTTGTTCATTTACATAAAGGCGTACATGGTGCTTGAATTAGCTCTCGTACTTGCGAAGGGTTCAGGGAAATGCCAGATAGCTTTGTGATCTGATGTACACAGTCTTACCTTACATTTTATGCCAGAGGCTGTTTTCACGAATATCCTTGAAGTATCAACTAATGGGGGAGGAGTGAGATTATACAACCCGCCCTTTCTCTCTCTTTTTTTTACAAATAGTCAAATTTAAGATCTAATTCGGATATCAGAATGATTACCATATATAACACAAAATTGATTCGCCGATTCCTTCGAATCTAGCCTCCCGGTCTGTCATTATACCTCGAGAAGTTAAATAATTACAATCCCCATTCCACCTAAAATTTGTAGAATTCGTTAATAGTTAGAATGTAGACCAGGTCGACTGATCTGTTTCCATGAAAAGTTCTGTTAGGTTCTTAGTAGCAATCTACGACCTTTTTTCCTTTTACTTCACAGAGCTTTTTCGTCTCCTATAGCAATTTTACCAATTGCTCTAAATCTTGCCCTAGAATTATTCATTTATATAATAACATCAATTATGACTACCGTATAAATACTTATTTATGTAATATCTCGGATTTCCTGACCCATTTTATAGACATTTACATAAATCTTTTACATTTGAAACTTACATATATATATATATATATATATATATATATAAACTCTTGAAACTTTAACAAGTTTATAAACTTATTTTTATTATTTAAACCTCTAAACAAATAAACCATATGAATCATTTTATAAAACTTATAAAATCATTTGAGAAAAACTTATTAAAACTTCAGGGACTAAAACCGTCAATCATTAAAACTCATTTTACACTTAAAAACCATGTTTGGGCATGAACTGTTAGACCTTCAAACCGCGGGGACCTGTTGTGCCATTCACCCAAACCCTCTTGCCCAGAAACCGGTCATAGGTTCGAGTCCCGCAACCCCCGGTTCTCGTCCCTTTTCATTCGAAAATCGCGATTTCGTCCAGGTTCACTGAACCTCGGGCTCGTCTCTCGCGTGCGACCCGTCCTCAAGGTATAATGATGACCAATTTTGATCGAGGCCGCGCATGGAGTCGGCAATTACTACGAGCGGCTCAACCACCCGCCCTCGACTCGTTCGATCATTTAATGCCCGAATTGGCTATAAATATCGACTCCTAAACCTCAACAACAGCATCCCAAACCCCTCTCAAGTACCAACTTCACGTAATCGTGCTCACATTTCTAGGTTTGAAGCCGTGAACCGTCGACGACGACCCCAAGCTCGATCTCCCTCGTTTCTGCACCATTTTAGGTAATTCCAAACGCTAAAGTGTTCGCCTGCTTGTAAGCATCGAAAGCCCTCTGTTTAATTTCATAAACAGAGGGTAAATCGATCGATTTCGGGATTTGAATTTCTAGGGCTCATTCGGAATTGGGGGTCGATTTGAACTTGTGTTTATCAATTGTTTTTCACGGTTACAACACTAACGAACCCGTAGTCAGGATGGTTAGTGCTGTGTGTGCAGGTGTGACCCGGGGAAGACCCGAGTTCGACCCGGTCTGGCCCCAGGTTTTGTCCTTCTTTTTTTGGGCATTTTAGGCAACTTTTAAATTATTTAAAAAATGTTATAAAAGCTGAAAAATCTTTATGAATATAAAAACTATTTTTGTTTCCACTTTTAAAACCTGGAACTACTTTTAATTTAATTAAACTTATAAAAATAAATCATTTAAAAATAGTTTTAAATGTTTAAGGAACATGAAAATACTTTCATACTTTATAAAACTTGTATTTTAAATAGGAAATAATTTGGAACTTTAATTTTCTAATTGTTTCTTGTTTTAAATCTAAAAAGAGTAAATATTAAATTGTATAAGTTTTATAATTATTAGAAAAATAATTATAAACTTATAAACTTCATGGATCATATTTTAATAATCATATAGAAACTCGACACTTATTTAAACTTATAAACATTATTTATCACAAGGAAATTTGCGGAATAAACTTAATACGTGAAAACCTAAACGATTCATATTGTTTAGATATCTATTTATTCTTAAATATTTATTTAAGTATTAAAGTTTTGACAAATATTTATTCTTTAGATAATTGTTGTTCGTCTTTAATAAATATTTAGTCTTACAATTACCTATTATTGCGACCCTATTTATAAAATATTTAATTATTAATTACCGAATTTGGGTAATTAATAATGATAAAACTTTTAAATAATTATTCTAATAATTATTTTAATCTTTTAAACTTTGATACATAAGTCTTAAATCATTCATTCAAAACCCTTTGTTTTAAACTTGATTTAAAACTTCATAAACACAAATCATTTCCGTCTCCCATTTGGAACCCTAGTCAAATCTTGAAACCCTAAATCCTTTGTCTTAGACTTTTTACTTAAAACTTTAGACTTACATTCTTAGGCTTATTGTGAGGATATTCTCCCTCTCCAATTCTTGCAAACTCTTGTCGGATACTCTTCGTCCAAATCCATGTGAGTATACTTAGCCTCTTTTTCCTTTCTATACTTTTGGGGTGAAACATGTTCAAAAACTTTAAACTTATACAATTCTTGTACAACTATGACTAGATGCTTATTCTTATGTTAAACTTGAGACTTGTATGCTTAGATTAAACTTAAAACTAGCACATTCATTAACTTTGATCAAGCCTATGGTAACAATGATAGATCTATTGCATTTGACTAATCCACCTTCATTGATTGACCCCTTCGGGGGGGGAGCCCTTGGTGATTGTTACTTAATTAAACTTTAAACTTGAGACTTATAAGGGTAACCTGCGGGTTATGCCTAAACTTGGTTGGAGGGTTGAAGTGCATAATGTTTAAGATACTTGTTCTCATATTTACATTATAGAATGCATATATCATAGTGAATTGTAATTCTTTTCAAATCTTTGTTAAACTGTGTCAAAACCTTTGTATCTCACCAACTATTTTGTAGTTGACAGATTCTTTCACATGTTTCAGGTTCTACAACATGAGACTTTATCGTGATCACATAGGATGCTTGGACCTAGAATGCTTAATCAATTAGACTTGTATTCTTGCTATGTATTTGATTTATTACTTGTATTGGAACCTTGAAGTTATTTAATAAAACTAATTAAACTTTAATAGTCAACCTTGTGCTAGTGAACAACCGCGTCTGCCCCGACGTATAATCCGCCGTCGGTTGGGGTGTGACAGATTGGTATCAGAGCCTTGGTTATAGGGAATTAGGTTATTAGACACATGACTTTTAAAATACTCAAGGTTTGATGTATTCTTGATCAAACACGAGGAAAGTGTAAAGACTTTAAACTACTCGATGATTGAGGTATTCTTGTTCAAACACGAGGAAACTTTGAAACTCTAAATCTTGTCACATTCTTTTCTCTTTAATTATTGAATGACGTTTCTCTCTAAGGGACTCGTTAATCAATGATCACTCTTATGTGGAAACTTTAGACTTGAGTTAAACAAATTCTTGTACTCTTTCTTGATCCACACACAAACGGAAGGATCTATGCGGACTATACGACAATTCAAATGCTTGCGGGTGCACACGTAAGTATGAAAATCAGCGTATGGAAAGACATAGTAAACTCTGTCGTGTGCTATGATCTAAGACTTATCGTAAAAGGGTAGCCACGGAACTTAGGTACCGTAGCAATCCTTAGACGTATTAGTCTACAAACTCAAATCCTTGAACTATCACCGAATCCATTCTGAGAGATACATCTCACTTTAAACCTTGAATGGAAATTCAGCAGTTATCCTCTCAAATTCATTTATGAAAACAAATCTTCATATGCTTCGGTGAGACTATATACTCTTAGGGAAACTTCTGACAATCATGGGTCGTGAAACTTATAAACCCAAGCAAAATCTTATAGATACTTCCCCTTTAAGAATTCTAAACGTAACCCAGGTTTACTTGGGAACGTAAAGCATCTTTCTCATTTTCCTTGTGCGTATCATAGACTCAAAACCTAAACTAAACCCTTCTACTTTAATTTGGGGACGAAATTTCCTAAAGTAGGGGAGACTGTAATATCTCGGATTTCCCGACCCATTTTATAGACATTTACATAAATCTTTTACATTTGAAACTTACATATATATATATATAAACTCTTGAAACTTTAACAAGTTTATAAACTTATTTTTATTATTTAAACCTCTAAACAAATAAACCATATGAATCATTTTATAAAACTTATAAAATCATTTGAGAAAAACTTATGAAAACTTCAGGGACTAAAACCGTCAATCATTAAAACTCATTTTACACTTAAAAACCATGTTTGGGCATGAACTGTTAGACCTTCAAACCGCGGGGACCTGTTGTGCCATTCACCCAAACCCTCTTGCCCAGAAACCGGTCATAGGTTCGAGTCCCGCAACCCCCGGTTCTCGTCCCTTTTCATTCGAAAATCACGATTTCGTCCAGGTTCACTGAACCTCGGGCTCGTCTCTCGCGTGCGACCCGTCCTCAAGGTATAATGATGACCAATTTTGATCGAGGCCGCGCATGGAGTCGGCAATTACTACGAGCGGCTCAACCACCCGCCCTCGACTCGTTCGATCATTTAATGCCCGAATTGGCTATAAATATCGACTCCTAAACCTCAACAACAGCATCCCAAACCCCTCGCAAGTACCAACTTCACGTAATCGTGCTCACATTTCTAGGTTTGAAGCCGTGAACCGTCGACGACGACCCCAAGCTCGATCTCCCTCGTTTCTGCACCATTTTAGGTAATTCCAAACGCTAAAGTGTTCGCCTGCTTGTAAGCATCGAAAGCCCTCTGTTTAATTTCATAAACAGAGGGTAAATCGATCGATTTCGGGATTTGAATTTCTAGGGCTCATTCGGAATTGGGGGTCGATTTGAACTTGTGTTTATCAATTGTTTTTCACGGTTACAACACTAACGAACCCGTAGTCAGGATGGTTAGTGCTGTGTGTGCAGGTGTGACCCGAGGAAGACCCGAGTTCGACCCGGTCTGGCCCCAGGTTTTGTCCTTCTTTTTTTGGGCATTTTAGGCAACTTTTAAATTATTTAAAAAATGTTATAAAAGCTGAAAAATCTTTATGAATATAAAAACTATTTTTGTTTCCACTTTTAAAACCTGGAACTACTTTTAATTTAATTAAACTTATAAAAATAAATCATTTAAAAATAGTTTTAAAAGTTTAAGGAACATGAAAATACTTTCATACTTTATAAAACTTGTATTTTAAATAGGAAATAATTTGGAACTTTAATTTTCTAATTGTTTCTTGTTTTAAATCTAAAAAGAGTAAATATTAAATTGTATAAGTTTTATAATTATTAGAAAAATAATTATAAACTTATAAACTTCATGGATCATATTTTAATAATCATATAGAAACTCGACACTTATTTAAACTTATAAACATTATTTATCACAAGGAAATTTGCGGAATAAACTTAATACGTGAAAACCTAAACGATTCATATTGTTTAGATATCTATTTATTCTTAAATATTTATTTAAGTATTAAAGTTTTGACAAATATTTATTCTTTAGATAATTGTTGTTCGTCTTTAATAAATATTTAGTCTTACAATTACCTATTATTGCGACCCTATTTATAAAATATTTAATTATTAATTACCGATTTTGGGTAATTAATAATGATAAAACTTTTAAATAATTATTCTAATAATTATTTTAATCTTTTAAACTTTGATACATAAGTCTTAAATCATTCATTCAAAACCCTTTGTTTTAAACTTGATTTAAAACTTCATAAACACAAATCATTTCCGTCTCCCATTTGGAACCCTAGTCAAATCTTGAAACCCTAAATCCTTTGTCTTAGACTTTTTACTTAAAACTTTAGACTTACATTCTTAGGCTTATTGTGAGGATATTCTCCCTCTCCAATTCTTGCAAACTCTTGTCGGATACTCTTCGTCCAAATCCATGTGAGTATACTTAGCCTCTTTTTCCTTTCTATACTTTTGGGGTGAAACATGTTCAAAAACTTTAAACTTATACAATTCTTGTACAACTATGACTAGATGCTTATTCTTATGTTAAACTTGAGACTTGTATGCTTAGATTAAACTTAAAACTAGCACATTCATTAACTTTGATCAAGCCTATGGTAACAATGATAGATCTATTGCATTTGACTAATCCACCTTCATTGATTGACCCCTTCGGGGGGGAGCCCTTGGTGATTGTTACTTAATTAAACTTTAAACTTGAGACTTATAAGGGTAACCTGCGGGTTATGCCTAAACTTGGTTGGAGGGTTGAAGTGCATAATGTTTAAGATACTTGTTCTCATATTTACATTATAGAATGCATATATCATAGTGAATTGTAATTCTTTCCAAATCTTTGTTAAACTGTGTCAAAACCTTTGTATCTCACCAACTATTTTGTAGTTGACAGATTCTTTCACATGTTTCAGGTTCTACAACATGAGACTTTATCGTGATCACATAGGATGCTTGGACCTAGAATGCTTAATCAATTAGACTTGTATTCTTGCTATGTATTTGATTTATTACTTGTATTGGAACCTTGAAGTTATTTAATAAAACTAATTAAACTTTAATAGTCAACCTTGTGCTATTGAACAACCGCGTCTGCCCCGACGTATAATCCGCCGTCGGTTGGGGTGTGACAGATTGGTATCAGAGCCTTGGTTATAGGGAATTAGGTTATTAGACACATGACTTTTAAAATACTCAAGGTTTGATGTATTCTTGATCAAACACGAGGAAAGTGTAAAGACTTTAAACTACTCGATGATTGAGGTATTCTTGTTCAAACACGAGGAAACTTTGAAACTCTAAATCTTGTCACATTCTTTTCTCTTTAATTATTGAATGACGTTTCTCTCTAAGGGACTCGTTAATCAATGATCACTCTTATGTGGAAACTTTAGACTTGAGTTAAACAAATTCTTGTACTCTTTCTTGATCCACACACAAACGGGAGGATCTATGCGGACTATACGACAATTCAAATGCTTGCGGGTGCACACGTAAGTATGAAAATCAGCGTATGGAAAGACATAGTAAACTCTGTCGTGTGCTATGATCTAAGACTTATCGTAAAAGGGTAGCCACGGAACTTAGGTACCGTAGCAATCCTTAGACGTATTAGTCTACAAACTCAAATCCTTGAACTATCACCGAATCCATTCTGAGAGATACATCTCACTTTAAACCTTGAATGGAAATTCAGCAGTTATCCTCTCAAATTCATTTATGAAAACAAATCTTCATATGCTTCGGTGAGACTATATACTCTTAGGGAAACTTCTGACAATCATGGGTCGTGAAACTTATAAACCCAAGCAAAATCTTATAGATACTTCCCCTTTAAGAATTCTAAACGTAACCCAGGTTTACTTGGGAACGTAAAGCATCTTTCTCATTTTCCTTGTGCGTATCATAGACTCAAAACCTAAACTAAACCCTTCTACTTTAATTTGGGGACGAAATTTCCTAAAGTAGGGGAGACTGTAATATCTCGGATTTTCCGACCCATTTTATAGACATTTACATAAATCTTTTACATTTGAAACTTACATATATATATATATATATATATATAAACTCTTGAAACTTTAACAAGTTTATAAACTTATTTTTATTATTTAAACCTCTAAACAAATAAACCATATGAATCATTTTATAAAACTTATAAAATCATTTGAGAAAAACTTATGAAAACTTCAGGGACTAAAACCGTCAATCATTAAAACTCATTTTACACTTAAAAACCATGTTTGGGCATGAACTGTTAGACCTTCAAACCGCGGGGACCTGTTGTGCCATTCACCCAAACCCTCTTGCCCAGAAACCGGTCATAGGTTCGAGTCCCGCAACCCCCGGTTCTCGTCCCTTTTCATTCGAAAATCGCGATTTCGTCCAGGTTCACTGAACCTCGGGCTCGTCTCTCGCGTGCGACCCGTCCTCAAGGTATAATGATGACCAATTTTGATCGAGGCCGCGCATGGAGTCGGCAATTACTACGAGCGGCTCAACCACCCGCCCTCGACTCGTTCGATCATTTAATGCCCGAATTGGCTATAAATATCGACTCCTAAACCTCAACAACAGCATCCCAAACCCCTCTCAAGTACCAACTTCACGTAATCGTGCTCACATTTCTAGGTTTGAAGCCGTGAACCGTCGACGACGACCCCAAGCTCGATCTCCCTCGTTTCTGCACCATTTTAGGTAATTCCAAACGCTAAAGTGTTCGCCTGCTTGTAAGCATCGAAAGCCCTCTGTTTAATTTCATAAACAGAGGGTAAATCGATCGATTTCGGGATTTGAATTTCTAGGGCTCATTCGGAATTGGGGGTCGATTTGAACTTGTGTTTATCAATTGTTTTTCACGGTTACAACACTAACGAACCCGTAGTCAGGATGGTTAGTGCTGTGTGTGCAGGTGTGACCCGGGGAAGACCCGAGTTCGACCCGGTCTGGCCCCAGGTTTTGTCCTTCTTTTTTTGGGCATTTTAGGCAACTTTTAAATTATTTAAAAAATGTTATAAAAGCTGAAAAATCTTTATGAATATAAAAACTATTTTTGTTTCCACTTTTAAAACCTGGAACTACTTTTAATTTAATTAAACTTATAAAAATAAATCATTTAAAAATAGTTTTAAATGTTTAAGGAACATGAAAATACTTTCATACTTTATAAAACTTGTATTTTAAATAGGAAATAATTTGGAACTTTAATTTTCTAATTGTTTCTTGTTTTAAATCTAAAAAGAGTAAATATTAAATTGTATAAGTTTTATAATTATTAGAAAAATAATTATAAACTTATAAACTTCATGGATCATATTTTAATAATCATATAGAAACTCGACACTTATTTAAACTTATAAACATTATTTATCACAAGGAAATTTGCGGAATAAACTTAATACGTGAAAACCTAAACGATTCATATTGTTTAGATATCTATTTATTCTTAAATATTTATTTAAGTATTAAAGTTTTGACAAATATTTATTCTTTAGATAATTGTTGTTCGTCTTTAATAAATATTTAGTCTTACAATTACCTATTATTGCGACCCTATTTATAAAATATTTAATTATTAATTACCGAATTTGGGTAATTAATAATGATAAAACTTTTAAATAATTATTCTAATAATTATTTTAATCTTTTAAACTTTGATACATAAGTCTTAAATCATTCATTCAAAACCCTTTGTTTTAAACTTGATTTAAAACTTCATAAACACAAATCATTTCCGTCTCCCATTTAGAACCCTAGTCAAATCTTGAAACCCTAAATCCTTTGTCTTAGACTTTTTACTTAAAACTTTAGACTTACATTCTTAGGCTTATTGTGAGGATATTCTCCCTCTCCAATTCTTGCAAACTCTTGTCGGATACTCTTCGTCCAAATCCATGTGAGTATACTTAGCCTCTTTTTCCTTTCTATACTTTTGGGGTGAAACATGTTCAAAAACTTTAAACTTATACAATTCTTGTACAACTATGACTAGATGCTTATTCTTATGTTAAACTTGAGACTTGTATGCTTAGATTAAACTTAAAACTAGCACATTCATTAACTTTGATCAAGCCTATGGTAACAATGATAGATCTATTGCATTTAACCAATCCACCTTCATTGATTGACCCCTTCGGGGGGAGCCCTTGGTGATTGTTACTGAATTAAACTTTAAACTTGAGACTTATATGGGTAACCTGCGGGTTATGCCTAAACTTGGTTGGAGTGTTGAAGTGCACAATGTTTAAGATACTTGTTCTCATACTTACATTATAGAATGCATATATCATAGTGAATTGTAATTTTTTTCAAATCCTTGTTAA
Source organism: Smallanthus sonchifolius (assembly GCA_023525975.1). Lineage (NCBI taxonomy): Eukaryota > Viridiplantae > Streptophyta > Magnoliopsida > Asterales > Asteraceae > Smallanthus > Smallanthus sonchifolius. Next base: position 70,507,739 of record CM042029.1, read on the forward strand.
ACTGTGTCAAAACCTTTGTATCTCACCAACTATTTTGTAGTTGACAGATTCTTTCACATGTTTCAGGTTCTACAACGTGAGACTTTATCGTGATCACATAGGATGCTTGGACCTAGAATGCTTAATCAATTAGACTTGTATTCTTGCTATGTATTTGATTTATTCCTTGTATTGGAACCTTGAAGTTATTTAATAAAACTAATTAAACTTTAATAGTCAACCTTGTGCTATTGAACAACCGCGTCCGCCCCGACGTATTGTCACACCCCAACCGACGGCGGATTATACGTCGGGGCGGACGCGGTTGTTCAATAGCACAAGGTTTACTATTAAAGTTTCAATATTTCATTAATAAATAGATTCAAAGGTTCAATACAAAGAATAAATCAAATACATAGCAAGAATATAAGTCTAATTGATTAAGCATTCTAGGTCCAAGCATCCTATGTGATCACGATAAAGTCTCATGTTGTAGAACCTGAAACATGTGAAAGAATCTGTCAACTACAAAATAGTTGGTGAGATACAAAGGTTTTGACACAGTTTGGCAAGTATTTGGAAAGAATTACAATTCACTATGATATATGCATTCTATAATGTAAGTATGAGAAACACGTATCTTAAACATTGTGCACTTCAACCCTCCAACCAAGTTTAGGCATAACCCGCAGGTTACCCTTATAAGTCTCAAGTTTAAAGTTTAATTCAGTAACAATCACCAAGGGCTCCCCCCCGAAGGGGTCAATCAATTAAGGTGGATTGGTCAAATGCAATAGATCTATCATTGTTACCATGGGCTTGATCAAAGTTAATGAATGTGCTAGTTTTAAGTTTAATCTAAGCATACAAGTCTCAAGTTTAACATAAGAATAAACACATAGTCATAGTTGTACAAGAATTGTATAAGTTTAAGAATTTTGAACATGTTTCACCCCAAAAGTATAGAAAGGAAAAAGGGGCTAAGTATACTCACTTTGATTGATGAAGAGTGCCCAACAAAGATTAAGTGTAACAAGACTTTGAGGGAGAGTATCCTCACAATAAGCCTAAGAATACAAGTCTAAAGTTTCAAGCATGATCCTATAAGTCTAAGACAAGAATCTATGATTTTAAGATTGACTAGGGTTCTAATGGGAGATGGGATTGATTGTGTTTATGAAGTTTAAATCAAGTTTATAATAAAGGTTTTGATACAAGACTTGTATGTCAAAGTTTAATAGATTTATAGATTAGAATAATTATTAATTAAAATAATTATTTAAAAGTTTCACAATTATTAATTATACAAGTTAGGTAAGAATAATCAAAATTGTTTTCTAAGTATTTAGAATTAAATAATTTACAAGAATAATTACTTATTTACTCAACATAAGTCATTTGAGATTTGATTAAGTTTCTAAGTATTAAGTATTTATAATACAAATTAATTCGTAATATAAATACGTTTAAATAGATAATAACATTTAGAGGATAAATAAGGATTAATAGTACTTATTTAACAATTATTAAGGATAAATAGGTATTCATAAGAATAAACAATATAATTCATTTAGGATTTATTAGAGTTTCAAGTATTAAACATTTATTTTACAAGTTATCTTGTAATAAATAAATGTTTATAGGTTTAAATAAATGTTTATAAGTTTAATTAAATGACAAGTTTTTCCATAAGTTTATAGAATTCCTTGTAAAGTTTATGTTTTAAATTATAAGTTTATAAATATTTTAAAACTATAAGTTTTTATAAAGGTTTTAAATAAGTACCTTATAAGTTTATAAAGTTTCTATTTAACTTTTATAAGTTTGCAAAAGCTAGAAAATTAAAGTATATTTATTTCTTATGTTTCCAATTAACATAAATAAACAAGTTTTAGCAAATATGAATTTCAAAAAAATGTATAAGTCTAATTGTTTATAGTTAAGTTTTATAGGTTTATGAAATTTTATAAGTTTTATGTTTAAATAAAAGTTTATCAATTTATCTAAAGTTTAACGTAATTTACTTATTAATAATTTAGAGTTTCTGAGTTTATAAAATAGTTTCCATTGTACGCATAAAATTATAACGTTAGAAGGTATTTTTTTTTTTATTGTTTTTAAGCTTTTAAAACTATTTTTAAAGAATTAATTATTATAGGTTTTAACTAACCTTAATTAAATAAAATAGTTCTGGAAGATAAAAGTGAGGTTAAAAATTAGTTTCATGTTTATAAAAGTTTAAATGATTTTATAAGAATTTTTAAAGAATTTAGAAACTGATTAAACAGGCCAAAAAAAAGAAATCAAAAAGACTCAGGCTTGACCGGATCGAACCCGGGTTGCCTGGGTCACAAACACGCATGCTCAACCACTGGATCATGAGCCTTATTGATGCTATAAACCAAGAAAGAAATACTGATAAAAACAAACTCAAATCACGCCCAATTTCCTTATGAACCCTAGTTTTCAAATCTCCCAATTCGAATCGTATTACCCTCTGTTTATGAAATTAAACAGAGGGCTTTTGATCCTCTCATGAAATCGATCGTGATGGACTCAAGGATTACGTGATTTGGTGCCGTTTTGAGGGAGAACAAGCTTGGAGGTCGAGGTCGCTGTCCACGGTTTAAATCGGCAAATGCATGTATGATTTGAGTGAATTGAGAGTGTAGAGTGTTGTGGTGTGATGTCGTCTACCCACTGGTACTCGTATTTATACACAATTCCGAGATTAAATGCCCGATTAGGTGAGGGGTTCGCGGTTAGGTTCGAACGGCTCGAATTTGAATTCACGCGTGGTTAGCATTTAATTCGAGTATTGAATGGCCTTGGGTTTGAGTCGCACGCCGAGGGCGAGTCTCGGGTTTCGTCGAATCAAGCCGATAACGTGCTTTTGAATTAATCACGATAGAACCGGGTGGAGTGGGAATCGAACTCGAGATCATTCCAGTTTCTGGGAGTTTGGTCTTTGTGCAAGACAGGCCCTTGAAACTTCCAGTTTTATCATTTTGTGTTTAAAAGTTAGATTTTAGTTTAAAACAAGTTTCAATAATGCCAGTTTAGTCCCTGGACCTTTGTGCATGTTTTATTATATATATATATACATATATACTTCTGGTACTAATTATAGTAATTATTATTTTGGATATTACAGTCTCCCCTACTTTAGGAAATTTCGTCCCGAAATTAAATTAGAAAATTTACTGTTTTCAAGAATTGATATGCGCAAGGATAATGAGGAAGATAAGTAAACCCTTGGGTTACGTTTAGAATTCTAACCGGAATGTAATGATAGGAATAAGATAACGCTTGAGTTTATAAGCTTCACAACCCATGACTGTCAGAAGTTTCTCTAATGTTTCATCGAAGCATGTGGAGATTTGTTTTCAGAAATGTATTTGAGAGAATAACCGATGAACTTCCCTTCAAGATTTAAAGTGAGATGCATCACTTGGGATGGATTCGATGATAGTGTAATGATTTGAGTTTGTAGTCTAACACGTCTAAGGACTTGCTATGATACCTAAGTTCCGTGGCTACCTTTTACGATAAGTCTTAGATCATAGCACACGACAGAGTTTACTGTGTCTTCCTATACGTTGATTTTCATACTTACATGTGCACCCGCAAGCATTTAAATCGTTGTATAGTCTGCATAGGTCCTTCCGTTTGTGTGCGGATCAAGAAAGAGTACAAGAATTTGTTTAACACATGACTAAGGTTTCCACATAAGAGTGATCATTGATTAACGAGTCCCTTAGAGAGAAACGTCATTCAATGATTAAAGAAAAAGATGTGACAAGATTTAGAGTTTCAAAGTTTCCTCGTGATTGAATAAGAATACCTTAATCATCGAGTAGTTTAAAGCTTTTACACTTTTCTCGTGTTTGATCAAGAATACATCAAACCTTGGTTAGTTTAAAAGTCTTATACGTTCATCATATTTGAACAAGCATACGTCAAACATGGGGTAGTTTAAAGTCTCATACGTTCATCATGTTTGGACAAGAATACGTCAAACATGGAGTAGTTTAAAGTCTCATACGTTCATCATGTTTGAACAAGAATGCGTCAAACATGGAGTAGTTTAAAGTCGCATACGTTCATCTTGTTTGAACAAGAATACGTCAAACATGGAGTAGTTTAAAGTCTCATACGTTCATCATGTTTGAACAAGCATACGTCAAACATGGGGTAGTTTAAAGTCTCATACGTTCATCATGTTTGAACAAGAATACGTCAAACATGAAGTAGTTTAAATTGTGTTTGAACAAGAATACGTCAAACATGGGGTAGTTTAAAGTCTCATACGTTCATCATGTTTGAACAAGAATACGTCAAACATGGAGTAGTTTAAAGTCTCATACGTTCATCATGTTTGAACAAGAATACGTCAAACATGGAGTAGTTTAAAGTCTCATACGTTCATCATGTTTGAACAAGCATACGTTAAACATGGAGTAGTTTAAAGTCTCATACGTTCATCATGTTTGGACAAGAATACGTCAAACATAGAATAGTTTAAATTGTGTTTGATCAAGAATATGTCAAACATAGAATTGCGTTTGAACAAGAATGCGTTAAACATAGAATTGTGTTTGAACAGGAATACGTTAAACATAGAATAGCTTAAATTGTGTTTGAACAAGAATACGTCAAACATAGAATAGTTTAAATTGTGTTTGAGCAAGAATACGTCAAACATAGAATTGTGTTTAAAGTCTTTTAGTTTAGCTTCAGTGTATAGAAGTATACGATTACGTTTTGAGTATAAGGCGGTTATCTAAATACTCTAGTATTTAAGAGAGGTGTGGGACAGCGTTTGGAACAGGATTAACCGTTATACGCTTTCTCACAGAAGATTCGAGTTGTCCAGAAGATTTGTGGATCCCGATGTTTGGTTTAGATAGGAGTCAGGGGATGTACTATGCTAAAGGGAGTAATGTCCTTCTTCATGCTAGTGTCTAGTATCAAGAGTGAAGTTTTCTCGTATATATGGAATGTACGTTTATCAAGTCTTATAGGGTTTGGTTAAGATGGACACACAAAGTTTTCAAGACTAAGAATCCAAGTATAAGTTTGAAAGTAGGGTAAGTCAGTTGAGTTTCAAGTTTCAGTATTAAGCTTTACATGATCCTTTATTGATCATGTTTAGTTTTAAGAATACGGGATTGAGTATTTGTACAAGTTTTACATGACTCAAAAGTCTCCGACCTTATAGTGGTGTATACGAAGTTTAATGTTTCAGCAACGTGTATTTGAGCTTTTAGTTCCCGTTGTGATTTATAGTAGGTCTTTTACGTGACAAGAGTTGAATGAGGAAAGTCTCCAAGCATAGGGTAACGGGAAAGGTTTCGATAAGGTTTATGATAGTGTGTTTACAAATGATTTATCTTGTTTTACAACAACAGGTATAGTTTTCTTTTATATAGAGTGTAATTAAGATGTTTAAAAATGACGAGTTGGACATTGATAAATAGTATAAGTAAGACTTATGAAAAGGTATGTATGATTGTCAAACGAAAAGTTGGTCAAGTTTTGAAGCGTTAAGTCTATATAAGGGGTAGGGATCATAGTTGATTACGGCAGTGGTTCGTAAGTCGAGTTGTTTTAAAAGAGTGCTTACGAATTAGAAGGTTTGTTCAAGGTTTATTCTTCAAGTATACGTGTCATTTAGGATTTTTATAGTTTAATGCAACGTTGTTGATTATCTCTAGTACTAACGTGAGCTATTCTTGACGAAAGTGTTTGGGTAGAAGTGTTTTGTAGTGCTAGAAGGAAAGTCAAGCTAGTAAGTGATAATAAGATTTCAAAATTGGGACTTCTAGCCCTTACATAATACAATTTAAATGGAAAATTAAAGTGTGTAAGTAAGTTGATTTAATATGTTCAAAAGGTTTTTATTCATAATACTGAGTTATCACAATAATACTTTCAAAAATGGTTTTGATTGGAGGTTGATGGGCTAACGAGGAGGATTCCCGGAAGAAGGGGTGGTCATAAGGACTCACTTAAGTACCCTATTTCCCTAGCCAGAACTTCCTCATGGGCCTACAACTTCTCTCAGTTGTTGTCACCGATGTTTGGGTTTATGGTACTATGTCGAGGTTCATTATGGGTTTAGAGTCTTAAACGTGTAGCTTGTTTATTCTATAGTAGGCTTCTTCTCTTGCGGGAAAACGATCAGGTTACTAATCCCTTTGTTAATGTACTTTAGGTTTTAAAAGACGTTAAGTTTTGTTTACAAGAAACGGTGATGTGTAGGTTTTAAGGACGTATGAAGGTTTTGAGATGTATCAAAGTGTAACAAAGTTTTGAGTTAGTCATAAAATGAAGTTTGCTTGAGTGACGAAAAATGAAATGAGACACAAGGGTTTCCCCTTATGTGCCAAGTTTATAAAATAATGAAGTTTGTAAAAGGACTTGTAGAGTAATACGTAGTTTTAAACGTGTTGGTATCACAAGGATCATGAAGTTTAAAGATGTGTAAACACTTTGAGATGTATAAAAGTGTAGCAAAAGTTTGGGTGAGTTATTTAGAGTAGTTTGATTGAGTGATGAAAATAAGATGAAACACAAGGGTTTCCTTTTAAGTGTTATGTTCATAAAATAATGAAGTTTATAGGAGAATTTGTAGAGTAATACATAGTTTTAAGGGTTGTATTACACGATCACGAAGTTTATTGGGTAGTATCTATAAATATAAGTTTATGTATGTAGTTTTTAAGTATAATCTTGTAAGAATTTCTCCTTAAAGGTAACTCCTTCAGGTCATGACGAGTAAGCATGCTGTCATGTGATAAGACGGGACTTAATAATCATAGATTAAAGGTTACAGAGGAAAGTTTTTGGATCATGAATTTATGAAGTGTATAGTATTTGAGATGGTACTCATTTAGTGCATATCACTAAGTAAGTACTTTGACAAATCAAGAGAGATCTAAGCTCACTAATGTTTAGAGAAGTCATGCATTCCTATAAGTGGATACTCATCCCAAGAATTCCCAGGAAAGCATACGGGTCAAACGGTTGATTTGGATTTATACGAAATGCTTTCCTTGACAGAATTTCCCAGAATACAGGTATCCACCCTTTCGGTCTGCACAAGTTCTCACACATTATCTAGAACTTAAATATTCTTGACGAGAGTTTAGTGGTGGCTTAGACTTAAAGCCTAAGAATGTACCCTCGATGTAGTGGACTCTTGTAGCACGTAGATAAGTAGAAACGTAGAATCTCCAAGCGTATAAGATTTAAGAATAGAATGAGGAGAGAATTCCTAGTAAGGGACATGAGATAACTCATGTTTGGGTCTCCTAAGTTATAGTTTAGGTCATGTGTCTAATAACCTAATTCCCTATAACCAAGGCTCTGATACCAATCTGTCACACCCCAACCGACGGCGGACTATACGTCGGGGCGGACGCGGTTGTTCAATAGCACAAGGTTGACTATTAAAGTTTCAATATTTCATTAATAAATAGATTCAAAGGTTCAATACAAAGAATAAATCAAATACATAGCAAGAATATACGTCTAATTGATTAAGCATTCTAGGTCCAAGCATCCTATGTGATCACGATAAAGTCTCATGTTGTAGAACCTGAAACATGTGAAAGAATCTGTCAACTACAAAATAGTTGGTGAGATACAAAGGTTTTGACACAGTTTGACAAGTATTTGGAAAGAATTACAATTCACTATGATATATGCATTCTATAATGTAAGTATGAGAAACAAGTATCTTAAACATTGTGCACTTCAACCCTCCAACCAAGTTTAGGCATAACCCGCAGGTTACTCTTATAAGTCTCAAGTTTAAAGTTTAATTCAGTAACAATCACCAAGGGCTCCCCCCCCGAAGGGGTCAATCAATCAAGGTGGATTGGTCAAATGCAATAGATCTATCATTGTTACCATAGGCTTGATCAAAGTTAATGAATGTGCTAGTTATAAGTTTAATCTAAGCATACAAGTCTCAAGTTTAACATAAGAATAAACACGTAGTCATAGTTGTACAAGAATTGTATAAGTTTAAGAATTTTGAACATGTTTCACCCCAAAAGTATAGAAAGGAAAAAGGGGCTAAGTATACTCACTTTGATTGATGAAGAGTGCCCAACAAAGATTAAGTGTAACAAGACTTTGAGGGAGAGTATCCTCACAATAAGCCTAAGAATACAAGTCTAAAGTTTCAAGCATGATCCTATAAGTCTAAGACAAGAATCTAGGATTTTAAGATTGACTAGGGTTCTAATGGGAGATGGGATTGATTGTGTTTATGAAGTTTAAATCAAGTTTATAATAAAGGTTTTGATACAAGACTTGTATGTCAAAGTTTAATAGATTTATAGATTAGAATAATTATTAATTAAAATAATTATTTAAAAGTTTCACAATTATTAATTATACAAGTTAGGTAAGAATAATCAAAATTGTTTTCTAAGTATTTAGAATTAAATAATTTACAAGAATAATTACTTATTTACTCAACATAAGTCATTTGAGATTTGATTAAGTTTCTAAGTATTAAGTATTTATAATACAAATTAATTCGTAATATAAATACGTTTAAATAGATAATAACATTTAGAGGATAAATAAGGATTAATAGTACTTATTTAACAATTATTAAGGATAAATAGGTATTCATAAGAATAAACAATATAATTCATTTAGGATTTATTAGAGTTTCAAGTATTAAACATTTATTTTACAAGTTATCTTGTAATAAATAAATGTTTATAGGTTTAAATAAATGTTTATAAGTTTAATTAAATGACAAGTTTTTCCATAAGTTTATAGAATTCCTTGTAAAGTTTATGTTTTAAATTATAAGTTTATAAATATTTTAAAACTATAAGTTTTTATAAAGGTTTTAAATAAGTACCTTATAAGTTTATAAAGTTTCTATTTAACTTTTATAAGTTTGCAAAAGCTAGAAAATTAAAGTATATTTATTTCTTATGTTTCCAATTAACATAAATATACAAGTTTTAGCCAATATGAATTTCATAAAAATGTATAAGTCTAATTGTTTATAGTTAAGTTTTATAGGTTTATGAAATTTTTATAAGTTTTATGTTTAAATAAAAGTTTATCAATTTATCTAAAGTTTAACGTAATTTACTTATTAATAATTTAGAGTTTCTGAGTTTATAAAATAGTTTCCATTGTACGCATAAATTTATAATGTTAGAAGGTATTTTTTTTTATAGTTTTTAAGCTTTTAAAACTATTTTTAAAGAATTAATTATTATAGGTTTTAACTAACCTTAATTAAATAAAATAGTTCTGGAAGATAAAAGTGAGGTTAAAAATTAGTTTCATGTTTATAAAAGTTTAACTGATTTTATAAGAATTTTTAAAGAATTTAGAAACTGATTAAACAGGCCAAAAAAAAGAAATCAAAAAGACTCAGGCTTGACCGGATCGAACCCGGGTTGCCTGGGTCACAAACACGCATGCTCAACCACCGGATCATGAGCCTTATTGATGCTATAAACCAAGAAAGAAATACTGATAAAAACAAACTCAAATCACGCCCAATTTCCTTATGAACCCTAGTTTTCAAATCTCCCAATTCGAATCGTATTACCCTCTGTTTATGAAATTAAACAGAGGGCTTTTGATCCTCTCATGAAATCAATCGTGATGGACTCAAGGATTACCTGATTTGGTGCCGTTTTGAGGGAGAACAAGCTTGGAGGTCGAGGTCGCTGTCCACGGTTTAAATCGGCAAATGCATGTATGATTTGAGTGAATTGAGAGTGTAGAGTGTTGTGGTGTGATGTCGTCTACCCACTGGTACTCGTATTTATACACAATTCCGAGATTAAATGCCCGATTAGGTGAGGGGTTCGCGGTTAGGTTCGAATGGCTCGAATTTGAATTCACGCGTGGTTAGCATTTAATTCGAGTATTGAAGGGCCTTGGGTTTGAGTCGCACGCCGGGGGCGAGTCTCGAGTTTCGTCGAATCAAGCCGATAACGTGCTTTTGAATTAATCACGATAGAACCGGGTGGAGTGGGAATCGAACTCGAGATCATTCCAGTTTCTGGGAGTTTGGTCTTTGTGCAAGACAGGCCCCTGAAACTTCCAGTTTTATCATTTTGTGTTTAAAAGTTAGATTTTAGTTTAAAACAAGTTTCAATAATGCCAGTTTAGTCCTTGAACCTTTGTGCATGTTTTATTATATATATACATATATACTTCCGGTACTAATTATAGTAATTAATATTTATGGTTTAAGGAAAGAGTTTTGCTACGCATTCAAGTTTTAGATTAATTATACGCTCAACGGTTTAGAAAATATAGATCGAAAAATTTTGGATATTACACGTATAATCCGCCGTCAATTGGGGTGTGACAATTTACCATAAACAACATCAATAAATTGATCGAATGCATTCAAGTTCCAAATACACTAGTAAGGTAGCATAACAATAGTAACATGTCCAAATATTGGTTAATAACTTGCACACTATAAACATCAAAAACATAAATGTGTGAAACGAATTTCAACTTCCTATCAACCAAAAGAAATGCTTCAACCAACTAACATTTATAACATGTCTTGTAATGAACAAATTGAATGATTTTCATGGAGGGTGACCCATGACAACAACTTCTTTTGCACTTCATTGAGCACCTTAATTGACTTCTACCTCATTGAAGTCTTCTTTCTTTCTTTAAAAGCCATGGAGCACGCTTACTTCCACCACATCAAACATGGACTTCATTCAACATTTTGACTTCTTCTCACAACTTGAATTCTTACAATAGTTTCATTCTTTGACTTCCAAAAGCATGTTTTCCTTTACAAGATCTTGAATTATGTCCTGTATTTTTGTGTTTTTCATGTTGAACCTAGATGTCCAAGAAATAACATATGACAATATTGCTAATATGATCATAAAGGTGTTGGTAATTTTAGTTTCATCTAGTTATTAGGTGTTGGTAATTTTAGTTTCATCTAGCTATTTTGTGTAATTGGATTTACTTAATAACCAAATGAGAAGTCATAATGAAACATCAAATAAGTTGGTAAGTGTGAAGTGCACACTTATTTGATCATCTTTTGACTTCTGATGCTAAAGACACTTTGTTGTATCAAGGGGAGAAGCCCACTGAACAACTGAGGTCCGGGGGTAACGCCCCTGGATAGCAGGGTCCTAGGGGTGCCAACCCCTAGTGGGGTCCAAGGGCAACGCCCCTGGCTAGGGTTATACGGTGCTAAAGGGAATTATTTTGGAAGTGAAAACTGCTAAAGGATGGTCCTCCAGAGCAGTTTGATCATGCTGACTAATTTACTCATACGGAGTACTCTTCCGAAGCAAGATTCCCTCTCCAGAGTAGATTGTTCCTCCTGAGTAAATTGCCTACCCGGAGTAGAATTTCTTAACAGTTATGGATTAACGGTTGTGGCGATTTTCAACCAATAACCATCATAGCATTCCAATGTATTTGTTTATCACATATATACCTGCATTTTGGTTAGTATCAAGCACATGAAATTTTCTAATAGATTGTATTTTCGTTCTTTAAATTTCTGGTTTTTATCCGATTGAATACCGTATACACGAGAAATAATTCAAATAGGAAAATGAATATACACGATTATCAGAGTATCCTGGATATCGTTAATATATACAAACCAAAAAATCCTACAAAAGCTTCCGACAATAAGCAGTGTAAATTAAGTATTGTGTTTAAAAGAGTTTAAACACATTCATACGAATTAATATTCTTTGTAAGGAGAATTTCATATATATTCATACAAACTTGATTAATCTATACTATATAATAAATAAAGGTTTTGGTTGTATGTTTTTTCGCTTCTCTCTCCTATTTAATGATGATATTAAACTAATACATTTTTTAAGTATTTAATATAAATCTATTTATGGATACTTATTAACCAAATAAAGTTAATATAAATTAACATTTATCAATTACATAAAAAAGATTAATACCCAGTTGAAAAAAATGTTTTATAAATTAACTTAACGTAATTTATAATTGTCACGTCAAAATATATGTTTTAAAAACATATTTTGGGGAGTGTATGTGTTAACATATTATATTTTATTTAACACACATAATAAACTAGTTTATTCAACTCGTGTAATAACAAGTTTTAAAGAAATACAATTTTTATTTCTAAATATATAATATTATATTCAAATTACTTGTGTATTTCACATGATTCTAACCTACTATCATATATATCCAAATCAAACTTTAAATATCAAATTTATCATTCCCTAATAAATTTAAACTTAATGACAAATTTACCGTTTTAAATATACTATTATTTTAAGTCTCTTTTAATTTTATTGGGTCATAAACTCGATAACATTGACGAATCCATCTTTATATACCCTACGACAATAATTATTCTCCAATCATTCTACAACAGCTTCGCCTAATTCATCTAGTTTCGTCTAATTCCATACACATGTGAGTATTGTTTCAATAGCCTAGTGTAGCAATTCTAAAAAAATGAAAATTCGTAATTTTTTGATTGTCTTAGATGGACGAGGTTTAAATTGAAAATTGATTCAGGTTAAACTAAATTTTTTTTAATGAAAACCATAGTAAAAAATGTTGTAAATCAAAATATAAAATTGAATTTGTTGTATTAAATCAAAATATATTATTATTTCCATATAATGAAATATATTAAAATAATTAGATATGATATTTTAAGTATTAAAAAGGGATATATTTGATATTTAAAGAAACTTAAGGGTAAAATAGTCATATTATGAATTAACTGTAATAAAATATATTAAAATAGATAAATATGATATTTTAAGTATTAGGAAATGATATATTTGATACTAGGTTATATACATATGTATTACATACGGTTGTTTAATATAAAAATGAATGTATAATAATATGTAAAAAAACTTAAAATAATGTATAAAACAAGAAATAAATTCTTTACTTTCTTAATTAAGTAATAATTAGAATTCAAATTGTATATTATATTTTTTGAAAAATAAAAACATTAACATAATGAAATTTTAAAATTCAAACATACTTAAAATAGAGAAAATTAAAAGATTTTGGTGAGAAAAAATATGATGATGACAAATGATATTCTTTGGAATTATTTATTAGATTAAGAATTTAAAGTTTGGTTTGGATATATATGATAGGCAAATTGGTTTTTAATAATCCAAAATATGACTGATTGGCTGTTAATAATCCAAACTAACAGTTTGACTGATGATAATCTCAACTCAATTTTGTTGTCAATTACAGTCCCAGTAGCATAATTATCATAAATTTACACTTGGTGTACACTTATTTTCGCTCAAAATGACCATGTTAAATGATATAGAGAAACGTACAAGCGAAATCGAGTCGGAATCAAGTGTAAATCGAGTGTAAATATATGATTATTATGCTACTGAGACTGTCATTGATAACAAAAGTGAAAGTTGAGATTATCACCAGCCAAACTGTTAGTTCAGATTATTATCAGCCAATAAGTTATAGTTTAGATTATTAAAAATCAATTTGCCTATATAATATTAAGCAAGTTTGTAAGGATATATATATGAAATTTTCCCTTGTTTGTATAATTAATTAGAAAAATAATTATAATAGTAATCCTATAATATTAGCTGTTATTATTTAATGAAATAAGAATAATCAAGTATTAAATGTTAAATAAATGTTTATTTTGAATAAACGTTTATTCTAGTCACTCTCCAGGTGTTAGTTACTTACCTTAAAATTTTTATAAACCCACTTAAAATGTTTAGAGAAATAATTATAACAATAATCCGATAATATTAGTTTTGAAATAAACCCACTTAAAACTTTTACAAATAACTAAATTGTAATGAATATAAAATTTTATAAAAATGAGTTAAAAAGATTTTTAAGAAGTTTTTCAAATTGTAAACCAAGTCAAAAAGAAAGTTTGACTGATTGGGAAGGGACAACATTTTGGTAAGAAAACAAATGGTCTTTTCTTCTTGTAAGGAAAGATGCCTAGCAATTTAACCTAAGGCCATTCTCCTCTTCTTCCAAATCAAACCTATTTATTTTATCAAAAAATTTAGTGTTTAACTACTGGAATAAAACAAAAATCATATCGTTATTGCAATAAATAGAATTTTGAGATTGAGAATGGTTTCATATCATTCACAGTTGATGCATGGTCTGACTGTGACATCGACCATCCCGGGTTTAGTGGAAATTTTAGATCTCTAACCCCTATTAAAACACATAATGTACGATCTTTTATCAAGTGATTATTTGCTAAGACGTATAAATAAAAATCTCAAAATCAAAAGTAAGAGAATATATAAAGACCTAGACTAGAAACCTCATCCTACAATATTTGTGATAAATCATTCATTTCTTTATAATATTGGTGATCTCTTTCATATTGGAAAATTTACAATAATCTATACCATATTAAAGATAAGTTGTGTCGGAAAAAAATGTGTAGGAATTGCGTCGGAAAAAAAACGTGTTGGAATTGCGTTGAAAAAAAAACGTGTCGGAATAGTGTCATAAGTATTTTTAAACTATAGTTAATTAATTGAAATACAATAACAATAATTATAATCATTAATTTTTAAAATATTAATACCGTATTTATAATTATTAAATAAATTGTTAAATTGTGTCGGAAATTTGCGACGAGGAATTGCGTCTCAAATATGTTTCAATTTGCGTCGGAATTGTGTCGTAACCAAACTTTTGACGAAGGTTTTTCTGACATGACGATTTTGTCAGAATTAGTGATTTGTGACGCAGTTCTGACGCAATATTGTGTCGTAAACCTATCAGTTTTCTAGTAGTGTCTATATATGTGACCACCATTGCAAGAACGCCTATGATGAAAATTAAAGGAAAAAAAGCTTTCAAACCTATTCAGAAATTAAAAAATAGATTGGCTCAAGATGATAAAAATAAATGAAAGAAAATAAAATATTGAAGCAAAACTTGTTCTTAACTATGAACTACCTAGAAAAGAACTTGAAAGAGTTCATGTGTGAAAAAACAAGTGATATATGGAAAACTCTTTTAAGAATTCATCAAGGGAATACTCAATTTATGGATAAACAAATTGAATTGTTTGTAATTTTGTATAACAATACAAGCAGTTTAATATTGTTAATGATTAAAAGATTGATGTAGGATTTGCTAGGTTTAATAAAAAAAAAGTATATACTTTTGTTGGATTGTCATTTACTTCATGATTAAAAAAAACAAAATTCATTGCATTATTTTCCATCAAAATTCGGAAGAAAACTTACACAATTGCAATGCATGTAACAATTGCTACTTGACAATGAGGTGCGCACTTAAGTGATGTATGATTCAAACACATGCTATTATGTGACAAAAAAAAGTGTTATTGACTTAAGAAAAAGAACTAAAACATTGAATTGCGATATCATTTCTTGAGAGAACATTTAAAAATATTGTAATTGCCAAAATGCCATCGAAAAAAACATTACCCATATTTTCACAAAACCACTTAAAAAGGACTTATTTTTATAATCGAAGTACTCAATAGATGTTCTTAGCTCCATTTTTACAAGAAAAATGATCTGAAACTTGAGATGATTTTTGTTTTTCGTTTTTATTTTAGGGATTTCGGAAGTGATTTTTGGAAAATGGCTCCGAAGGTGGGAAAATGGAGAAGATTAAATTACCCTTACACGTAAGTCACGTGAAGTTAACACATAACTACATAGGTAGTGTTGTAAATGAACAGAACGTTCAGCAAACAGTTCGTGAACCGTTCGGCGGAAAGTTTGTTCATGTTCGTTCGTTTAATAAATGAAAGAATATGAACAAGGAATTTCGTTCGATTAATGAAATGAACGAACATTATCAAAGGTCTTGTTCGTTTAATTGTGTTCACGAACGTTCATTAATGAATTCGTGAACGTTCGTTCATTTACGTGCGTTTATTTATGTAATATTTTGTAAAACACATAATAAAAATATAAAGTAATTGGGAGTTATTTAAAAATAATCAGGGCTTGTAATAGTTTTCAAACCACATGATTTTTGTAATTAAGTCAATAGATAATTAAAAATTTATACATATACGATGACATGTTTATCAACTTTATTTAATTCGCCTATTTAGGATATGCAGGAATATGCTTGTTGGTTCGTTATCAATATGATTTTCAATACTAGTTTAAAAAATTGCTAGAAATCTTATGTAACACCATAATGCAATTTCTTATTATAACATTAGAAAAATAATCAAACCTTGACTAAATAATGGTGTCACCTAAATGATATTTTTTTCTATAAAATTTAGTCAATTTATTTGAGTAGAATATTCGAATCTTAGCTGTTGGATATATCAATAAGTAGACAAACAAGCAAACCAATTTGAATCATTCAAACATAGTCTAAATAGACAAATAAAAGTATTATTCTTTAACCAATGATTAACAAAATGGTTGTTCAAAGTAATAAAAATGGTTGTTCAAAGTAACTAGAATCGTTGTACCGCGTTTCGCGACGGGAAGCGAACTTTAAACAGTTAAGGCGATGATATTAACGTGGATAAACTAAAAAAAAACGTGGTTAAATAAAGAGTAAAGTGTTATTTCCGTCCTTGTTGTTTGAACATTTTAGCTACTTTTATTCAAAAACTTTTTATTAGCTTTTTCGGCCCAGACTTTTCAAAATCTACTCATTTTCATCTACCTGACTAACTCCATCTACATTTTAACGTTTAAATCAGGGGCAATTTGGTGTTTTTAAATATTTTTTCTTAGACAGATTACAACCATATCAAGTGTCTTGGCCAAAATAGCATAAACTGTACACGTTAAAATGTAGACGGAATTATTCATTTGGATGAAAGTGACTATATTTTGAAAAGTCAGGGACGAAAAAGCTAAAAAAATGTTTTTCGATGAAAGTGGCCAAAATGGTCAAACCACAATGACGAAATTGACACTTTACTCTTAAATAAATTTTGCCCCTCGCTATGCGGCGGGATGTGGACCTTAAACGGTTGAGACGTTGACATTAACGTGGCTAAGCACAATAAAAAACGTGGTTAAATATATAAATGAGACGTACGAAGTTACAGCGACTCAGTTGTGGAGATCGAAACATAGATAAAAGACGTTATATAACGGTACCGATGTTTTTCAGTCGGTGTTTATCTCATTCTTCATATTACCAGCACGTTACCGTTAGTTGATATAACCCACACTACATAAAAAATACTTTATTGTGAATACGGCTCAGTTTTTTAACAAAGTTTATATTGCGTCGTCAAGAAAAAAAATTAAACAAACAAACTAAAACTTTTAAGAAAAAATCAAATCATAAATATTACAATGGTAAACTTGAAACTTTAAAAACTTAATGGGTTAAAGTGACATCGTACAAAACTGAATGGTCACTTTTAACATTTAATAAACTTGAGGATTGAAGTTACATTATAAAAACTTAACCGACACTTCAAATTAAGTATGTTTATAATTTAAAACAATTGATATACCCTAGAGGTGAACAAAATAATCCGGAACCGGAGCCGGTTCTTTCGGACCCGAACCGGAACCGACCGGTTCCAATATTTGTAGTCAAAACTGGTTCTAAAAATACTTGAAACCGGTTCTACCCAAAACCAGTTCTCCCAAAACCGGTTCATCCAAAAGTGGTTCTCTCTCTATGCGTTTAATATGAATAGAGATAAAGATCCATATAATAGGAATAGAACTTTGAAATTATTTATATATTCCAGTTGTATACACATCAGAGTTGGACTTCCTCTCATGTCTACTTTACGTTAACCTTGTTGTATATGCAAGCTAGCACACAAGAAATATATAGGGGAGGAGTTGAAATAGTATGTTAAAGTTTCTTGACCTTTCAAACATCAAACAAATATTACATTTTCATTGTTCATTAGTACTTGGATATGTGTTCCATAAACTCTTGAGAAATGTTTTGCAAATTTCTTGCTTGCACTTTCTATCTCGCTTTGCAATTTCCAGCTTTGACCTTGCATTGTTTGCTAGTTCAGTCTAAGAACCGGAACCGGTTCTTGAAAAATCAGAACTGGGTACACTGGATCTGGTTTTTCAACCAAGAACCGAAACCAGTAAGAACCATAACAGTAATAACCGGAACTGGTAATAACCGGAACCGGTTCTTGAGAATACCCGATTTGTGCACCTCTAATATACCTAATGATAATTATCCAATACCTATAGCAATTATACTTACTCTTAATATGAAGTGTCGGTGGCTTTTTGCCACAGTCAAATTCCCCCCTCAACTTTAGTTAAATGACAAAACTCACCCTACACTTTATAAAGTTTAACTTTGACCCCTTCAAGTTTTTCAAGATTTGAGTTTACCCCCTTAGTATATATAATCTGATTTTTCCTCAATAGCATTCGCATTTTTTTGTTTATTTTACTTTGTTGACATATCGGTGTAAATTTTGTTAAAAACGGAGTCGTATTAAAAAAGAGAGTATTTTTTAGGTATCGTGGGTTATATCGACTGACAACCGTGAAAAATGATACCGACACCGACTAAAAAACATCGGTACCGTTATTTAATTGTTTTTTCCTATGTTTCGACCTCCACAACTGAGTCGCCGTAAGTTCATACGTTTTTTTTTGTGTCAGTCACATTAATTTCACCGTCTCAACCGTTTAAATTCCGTCTTCCGTCGCGGAGCGCGTTAGCCACGTTAATGTCACACCCTCAACCGTTTAAGGTCCGGTTCCCGTCGCGAAGCGCGGGGTACAATTTCTAGTTAACACTAATTACCCATAAGTGTTAATTATATATAATCTAGTAACAATGTTCACCTGTTTTAGATTATACAAGGTGTTAAATCTTTCAAATAACACAATAATAAATTAGTTAACATATATATAAATTTTCTTACTTAGAGTTGATAAAGCGTTTCTCGTTGCGGATTAAACAAGTCACGATACATTTAACACACGTAGTGAACCTAAACACATGTTTACTTTAATGTGTCATTTTTTTACACACTAACCTGGACACTATAAGTGAGTTACACAACACGTTAAACATAATTAAAGGTAAGAAGTTCAATAACACGAATGACATGACACGATCCGTTTAACACAATTAAATATTTACCACTCAAAGAAAATGAATGACACCACATTTTTAACAAGATTAAATATTAACAATTCAAAAACACAAATAACACAACACACTAAAGTTTAACAAAATTAAATAGTTTAACACTAATTACCCATAAGTGTTAATTATATATAATCTAGTAACAATGTTCACCTGTTTTAGATTATACAAGGTGTTAAATCTTTCAATTAACACAATAATAAATTAGTTAATATATATATAAATTTTCTTACTTAGAGTTGATAAAGCGTTTCTCGTTGCGGGTTAAACAAGTCACGATACATTTAACACATGTAGTGAACCTAAACACAACATGTTTACTTTAACGTGTCATTTTTTTACACACTAACCTAGACACTATAAGTGAGTTACACAACACGTTAAACATAATTAAAGGTAAGAAGTTCAATAACATGAATGACATGACACGGTCCGTTTAACACAATTAAATATTTACCACTCAAAGAAAAAGAATGACACCACATTTTTAACAAGATTAAATATTAACAATTCAAAAACACAGATAACACAACACACTAAAGTTTAACAAAATTAAATAGTTTAACAAGATTAAATATTAACAATTCAAAAACACAAAAAGAATGACACCACATTTCACTAATCACCGTTAAAAAGTTTAACACGACACACTAAAGTTACCAAAAATTTAATCCTTATATAAATATAACATATTTACTTATTTAAGGTAAAATACTATAAACTATGTATTTTTAATAAATGAGTCATAAACGTGTCATATCAAGCTATTGACATATTTAACACATTTAACACAATAACTTATATGTGTTGCGCGTGTTTGTTAACAAGTTGAACAAGTCATACACGTTTTTAATTGTGTCATTAACTTATCGACCCGTTTACTTTAAACACCAACCCATTTAACTTCGTATCAAATTATATAATATTAGCATGTCGTGTCATTAATTTTATTGCTTTCTATCAAGGATTGTTATTGGTGGGCGACCCTTCACTTCGTTGGAATACACACCACACATGTGCAATACTATAACTTTATCAATTGCGACCGTTTTGCGATCGAAAATGCGGTCACAAATGCCCAACTTTCTAGTAGTGTAAGCTTACATAAAGCATCAAACTTTTAACATCCTAGCTAAATCCCACATTGAATATAGACATGAGAGATGATGAGTTTACAATGAATTGTCCAACTCAAATACTATCAACGTGTTTTGGACGCACTAGCTATGGATGAGAGGGGAACTCCACAGTTAAGTGTGCTCAGGTGAGAGTAGTACTAGGATGGGTGACCTCCTGGGAAGTCTCCACTCGGGCAACCAAAAACAAAGTCGTGAGCTCCTAGTGGGCAAATCGGACAATATTTGTGGTACGAGATGTCAACGCATCCTATGCTGTTCGGGATGGTATGGAAACCTCAGCGAAGATGATGAGTCCCCGGGGGTGTTTAGAGGGACACCTTACACAAATCTCACATCTCTGATTGAGATGGTAGGGAAAACCTTATCGATGACGATGAGTCCAAACATGTGTGTTTATAACACTCTATGCAAATCACACATCGCCCATGGACAAAAGAGATGTTGGGTTTATAAGGAATTATCCACCTCAAATAACATCAACGCGTTTTGGGTGCACTTGTTATAGATTAGAGGAAAGCTCCACAGTTAAGCATGCTTAGGTGAAAATAGTACTAGGATGGGTGACTTCCTAGAAAGTCTCCACTCGGGCAACAAAAAACAAAGTCTAGAGCTCATAACGGGCAAAACAGACAATATTGATGGTATGATGAGCCAGATATTACAAAATGGTTTGTAACATATCGCTACCATGATTTGTAGTAAAACCCTTACTCTTTATTTGGTTGATAGTTGTAGTCTTATAATGGATATTAATGTAGATTTAGAAGTATGTTTAAAAAATTATGAGTAGTATAATAAAATCATCATTAAATAAAAATTGTTTACTTCTTTGTTCTTTATGATTCTATAAATTTATATAAAATAAAATAGCAAATAGGCATCAATTTTAAAAGGTTTTTTTAGTAACAATATAATATAAATTAATTATGAGTTTTGGTAATTATAACTAAAAAAATTCTCTAAAATAATAACTAACTTCCATTTTTTTTTAATTTTTTTTCTACTTTATTACATGTGAGTGTGCTCTTTTTATCATATTTTTGTTTTCCAATAAATTAATCACTTTGATTATAAAACATATACTATTATTATAACTAAGAGATTGAGAACGAAATATTTACATACAATAAAAACGATATAATGTATAAAGGTAAAATATTGTTGTTTTACCCAAAAAAAAACTTGAAATTTTTGCTATAGTTGCAACTTGCAAGAAATAGAAATTGAGGTTTATTGGTATGCACATCTCCTTCCTAATCTCTAATGCTATAATTAAATTTTAAGAAAATTATTTAAAAAATCACTCTAACCCGTTTCCATCTTCATACCTCATCTTCATATTTTTAGGAGAAAACAAAGTAGTTCCTCATATTTCATATTTTATGGCTCACTATTCATCCCTCATATCCATTATTTTATATTTTTTTAAGTGAATATGAGTGGAAAAAATAATTAAAAAAAGAATAAAGAAGGATTGTTTAATTTAATAGAGATAGATATGAGTAATGAGATAAAGGAAGATTTTTAGAAAAAATGAGAAGTAAATGTAAAAAAAATGATGTTTTTAATTAAATTACAAGGATGAGGATGAGTAATGTAATGTGAATGCTCTTATCTTGTTATTTATCAAAAGCCCTAAATAAAACACACATATGTAGAAACAATAACACACCTTTTTTTAACATTAAGAAGAAACATTAGAGAAGCTATCCAGTTTGAGATTAGAGAATTTATGCTCTAGATAAACCGTCCTTGAGTTCTTCTTGTCCTGAAACATTTTTGCTAGATCTGTCAACGCTTGGGCTGCAGTGGAGTCAGGTTTTAGAATAGTGTGGAGAAGATCATTAGAGATGGTCCGGTATATCCATTGTAGCACAATGGAGTCGATATGGGTCCATAGATCAGTTGTTTTTTGTTTATGGAGTTCATGGTCTGCTTTCTCAGCATCAGATGCATCTGGTGTAAGAGAGGAGGTAGATACATGGGTTTTGATGGGATGATATGTTCAAGAAACTCGAATGCTCGACAATGAATTTTGAACAATTCCGCCCAAGAGTAGTATTGTCCATTTTCCATCTGAAACATAATAGGAACAAGATTTTTGATGTTGGAAACCGTCACATCAGGGTGGAGTTTATTTTCCATCGGAAGGTGTAGGATCGAGAAGAAGAAGAATGGTTGGGACGATTTCAAGGATTAGTACATGTTTATGTTTATAAATTTGTTGTTAGAAATATTGAGCAGATTGACACATGTTAATATAGTGAATGAAATACCTATTGATGTGGAAATATGATGACACACAATTGAGCATAAAACACTCATTAGACTTAGAGTGCGTTTAAGTGAAGAGAAAACCATTCCAAATATGTTGACTTTGAAAATTAAATGAAGTTAAAACTTAAAAATTAGGGACTCCTAAAAAGAGAGAGCGTTAAGCGACAGTTTACTTTTTTTACAGTCTAGTCACCCCTGCAATTAACCATGATCATATTAGAGTGTTACAAAATCATTATATAAGACAATCTTTAATTTAAGAACACTTTAAATCGGAGCTTATGAAATCATTTTAAACATCATAAAATCTTACATTACATTTGACTATGGAAAGGCCTCGATAATCGACTGAAGAGCGGGAATCTTGATAATATTGTAACGACTAAACCCTCCTTCATCAAGTAGTTTCTTCCATTCCCTTTCGGTTCGTTCTCTTCCAGCCGAAAAGTGTGAAAACATTACTAGATCATATGAAAGACGCACGTCGTCAAAAATATCATGTGGTATAGGTTGTTGAATGATCTCCGCAATCATAAGCTTTCCTGTTTCCTTTGATATTGCTTTTCGACAATTTTGAAGTATTTGAACACAATCATCATCGCTCCAATCATGCAAAACACAACGGTAGAAATGCAAAGGCTAATAAATATATTCGGTTAAATAACTAAAGAACCATTATTTCATTACTAGAAAACATGTATATTTTCTACAAAAGTTTCCGATAGTTACCAACCAAAGAAATTTCAAACAAGTTAGCGACAACTTTCCGACAACACAAAAACAAAAGTAACCATAAGATTTCCTACAATTTTCTGAAAATTTTATTAAATAAGTTAACTTATTTATTTAATATAATCGTTGGAATATTGTCGGAAATTACCGACGTAAGGCTTTTGTCGCTAATTCGTTGGAAAAAGCATTTCCTACGGTTTTTTTTTCAACAAACACTTTTTGTCGGAAACTTGTCGTTAACGGCAATTCCGACAAATTTCTAGGGCTGACATAATATGTCAGACACGACACGATGACCTGTTGTGCTCAACACGAACACGACACGATAACTAATCGTGTCATTTTTTCCAAACACGAACACGGCCTGTTTAGAAACAGGTCACCTGTTAAGGGACCTGTTTAGAAACCTGTTTAAAGAGAGAATAAATATAACATATATAATAAAAGAAAAAAATGTCAAAACTTAATAAAATTTTAAAAAGTCCAATCATAACATTCATTAACATAATAAACCTAAAACCTTTTTAAAACAAAAACCCATAAAAGTGAAATTAATTAATGGAATCGGCCTAGAATTTATATGCAAATAGGATGTTAAGTGTTAACATGTTAACATGTCTTTAACCTGTTAAGACACGAATTTAACATGTCCTTAGCGTGTCAACCTGTTAAGACACGAAACATGTTAAGGTCAAACACGGGACATGTTAATTACGTGTCGTGTTAACATGTCTGTGTCAAAAACTACGAGCCCTACAAATTTTTCACGAAATCTGTTGTCGCAAAATTTTCAATTATTTGATAGTGTGTATAAATAACTTGATTAAGAAAGGTTTACCTTGATGAAAGTCGTTTCTGCAGGAGGGATGGACTTAAACATGTCCCCAACAACATGTGTAATCCCATCATATGTTGGTGCAGTGGAGATAACATGTGATAGATCAAAATTGATCCCTTTAAGATGTGGATACGCCTTCACAATCTCTGATATCGCAATCCCAATACCACCCCCGACATCGACCAAGGTTCCTTTCGTGCCAAGAAACCCATCCTTATAATCTGAAATGATCGCGTATGTGGTGATCCTTGCAATGCACGCCATACCCTCGTTAAAAACTCTATTAAACTCCGAGTTAAGTAAACAAAAATCAAACAACTCTTCTCCATGAGCGGCTTTAAAAGCCGTGCCACCTTCATTAATCGAACAGCCCACCTTCATTAATCGAACGGCTTAGTACATGGAGGGGCAAAAGAGTTACTGGGTTTGTCCGCATCATAACCAATGGCGCCAATGTCACATCAGTGTCACATAAGAGCCACTTTGAACAGTGGTTTAGTGAGTAAAGTGGTTCGCTCTCTCCCTCTTCTGATTTAACCATTTCATCAAACACCTTTCGATGAACCAAGAACTTCAGCCCGTCAACGTTTATTGATGGGGAATCAATGGCAATGGAGATTTCTGACAATGTAGTAGGACGTTTGTGATTGTTTATTATGTCAGCAATGTGGAGCTCAACACAACATCTTATGGCCATGCCATCAAGAGCACCGTATGTGTATTGCAATATTTGTGCTTGGCCCCTCAACATTGCTTCATTTTCACTTCCAATTTGGGTGTTCATGGCTGCATAGAAACTTGCACTCTTCAATGGAAGCAAAACTTGAAGAGAAACATAGTTATATACACTAATTATCAGTAGACCAAATCCGGTTGGAATAACTTGCACGACTGCTTTCGACGTTATTTTAAATGAAACCAAACAGATCAAGGAATAAAATTTAAATTATAATTCTATTAAAATCCTATGAATTCCTGCCAACCAGACATGATTGTGAACCGTCAGTACTTTTTTTTAAACCAAATTTCATTAATCGTGTGAGAGTGGGACTTGAACCCATAACCTTCTCAAACCTTGGTTTTTGTAACAGGGTTTCCCTCTACCATTGGGCCACCAACCCCAATGGCTTTCATGTAGAAGCGTTAAAAGTTTTAACAATTTGGATAGATATAACTGTCACCAAGGGCTTATAGCCCAATGGTATCTTGGTGTTGAACTGTTGATGGAACTCGTCAAGTACCGAGGGTTCATGGGGTTGGTGTGGCCCAATGATAGAGGCAAAGCCTCTTGGAACACCTAGGTTTGGAGGTCGAGGTCATGGGTTCAAGTCCCACGTGAGTAAAGAAATTCGTTCGTTCTATAAAAAATTATATAAGATTTACAGTGAAAACCGAGGAGTAGTCATCACAAAACTTAGAATCAAGAAGCAGCCATGAAATATACATACTAAAGAACAATATACCTGTCGATGTTTTGCTATAAATATACATACCATACCAAAGAAGAACTGAAGCCAGATTGAAGAGGAATACCTGTCAATGATTGAGAAGATTCTTAAGAAGAATGAATAGCAGATAAGAGAAGTCAAAGTGATGGAGCCAATGAGAAGAAGAAAAAAGTTTGTTTAGTAAATTATATTCTACTCGGGTTTTTTGAGAAAATACATTATAGAGACGGTCACTACGGATTATTATCGACAGAAAACGTCGTTAAAAACTTTGACAGAATTCCAACGGATACCGTCGCAAAACAACTTTTACTAATTTTCCTTTTTAAAAAAATAAGCTTGTCCGTAATTCGTCATAAATTTACCAACGGCTACAAAATCCGTCGGTGACAGATTTCCAGTAAGGGTAGCTTTACAAGTTTGATTCGCATTGAGTTGTCTGGTAGTGTTTTCCGACAAAATTCCGTCAGAACCATTTTCCAAAAAAAAATAAACAGGTTCCCCATAATCAGACATGCTTTTCCAGAAAATAATTCCTAGTTAGTTTGATAAGGTTTTCCGACGTACTTCCGTCACCAATCCGTCGGAAAATATACCTATATATACCAAATCACGATGTTTCTAAGAATAGCATAACACACACCGGTGAAATTTACTAAACATAGCCTACAGTGTACCCGTCTGGTCTCTCAAAACTTTAAACTGCAATGTCTCGGTATTTCGAATTATGGAAGATCGTTTCTTGGGTGTCGTATATACATATCTCTCGAGGATACGTCAAGGAGTTGAAGATCATTGTTAGTGATGTGTAACATCCGGCCTCTCGTACCAACAATATTGTCCGTTTTACCCCATAAGAGCTCACGAATTTGTTTTTGGTTGCCCGAGTGAAAACTTTCCAGGGAGTCACCCATCCCTGGATTACTCCCATCCGAGCACACTTAAATGTTAAGTTCTCCTCTCATCCACTACATTAAGCCCCAAAACGCGTTGTGGTATTTGAGGCGGGGTATTCCTTATGAACCCAACACCTCTCTCGTGTACAGTACAGAACAGAACGATAAGGGATTTGCCTAAGATATTACAAACACCCCCCTGGACTAATTGTCCTCGATGAGATACGGGTACACATATAGAATATTGCATGTAATATATCCGCGAGATTAGAAAATATTGTAATGTAAACAATCTTTGAGATCAGAGAATCATGTGTAATTTGGGTAATTTAAATATGTATTTAGTTTGTTTGTTAAGACCTATATGTTAATTGGTATGTATTTCTTAATTGGTGGTCTTAGAATTTAAATACTTTTCAATGTAATATTGTAACTCATGTAATTTACATATTTAGTTTATTAGTTAGTTAAGAACATATTTATAAATTAGTGGTTTAGTGTACCTGACGGTTAGCTGTAAATAGTGATCTTGGAACATGAATAAAGCTTTGCAAAAACCAATATATATTTACTAACGGGCGACTAATATCAAGTATCCATGTGTATATAACGTCTATTATCATGTTATGTGTATTTGTATAATGTAAAATACTACACAACTGACATTTATCGAAAAACGAGACCCGAAAATCAACTATGGTCAAATGGTCCATCCGAAAACCGTCACTAATTCTGATGGATTTTTGACGGCTTAGCTTTTGTGATGGATTTCCGATAGACTATCGTCCTCCGTACATAATAATTTTTATTTTATTGTTATAGAGTACCGACGGAATGCGATCGAAAATCCATCAAAACATTTTATTTCCCCTGTTGTGCTCTTGTTGAACTCTCTCCGCTGCTCCCACCTCCCTAACGTCGCGTGCCGCCAGCAACCACCTCCCTATCTTTGCTAACCACCACCTCTATGTCGCCGCCAACAACCACCTTCTAAGTGAGTAAAAAACACACCTTTATTGATTTTGTGTAGTTGATAGTGTAAATGCAAACTTGTGGGAATTGTGAGAGGTCCTTTCGGTGTGTGAATAGGAGTGATAGTGGCCATAGTTTTTTTTTTTTGCGAGAAGTTAAGGCTGCGGGTACTAGGTTGTGCAAGTACTCTGGTTGTGCAAGTATTTAGGTTGTGCGAGTACTGGGTTGTGTGAGAACTTAGTTGTGCTTGAACTCAGTTGTCGAGCATTGTACCGAATACTTGTGCGTGAACTTATGCGAGAACTGGGTGGGAACCCTTTTGGTGGCGGTTGTAAACTATAGAAGACAAGAAAAGAGATGGAGCTTTGTATGCTCAGGTGATGTAGATGGCAATCGTGGACCCTTGTATGCTCTGGTTGTTATCGGTGGCGATGGTAAAGCCAATGAGGCTCTGATACCAAGTAAAACACCTTAAGTGTGTATAATTGTGAATTGTATTGATAAATGTAATTAGGTTAACAAGATAGATGAGGTTATATACATAACCCTATGTTTACACAAACTAGCTATAACATTACAAATTACATTTGTATCTAATATATTATATCACTGGTAGCTAAAAGGTTACATAAAACTCTAATGGGTTGTGCTCATTATATAATATGTCGATTTATATTAACCTACACTATACATATGATATATAAATATATATCTTGAAGCTAATTAGACTTTGAATCTTATCTAACTACTAAGGCTAAGGGTATTATCCATAATTTTTACACCTCCACACCCCTCAATGTTAGCGTCACATTAGATTCCACAACTTTTCCACACCCCTCCACATTTGAAGGAAATGGTTCCACATCTTCACACCGTCACATCATTTTCTTTTTCTAATTTAATTTAATATTAGTTTGTTTTTAATAATTAATATAAAATCATTAATAAATTAAAAAAAATAATAGTTTTTGATTAGTAACTATAAAATACATTAATAATAAACAAAAATAATAATTAATCATACACAACTAACACGACAAGGTAAAATTTGAAAAAAAAATATGATCCGTTTTTAATTATAATATATTTAACTATTTAAAAAACTATACAACTATATAACTTTGTGTAAAAATATTATATTTTAAAAAGATTAACTAAACTTAAAATAGGTGTTTTGAGAAGAAACTTCCTATCTCAGTCAAAAGGGGGGTCAAACCATTTTGAGAAGAAAATTCCTCTTCCACGAACGTGGAAACTCCACGCCACAGCCTCATGGCCGTGGTCCCCGCGCATGAGGTGTGGTGTTTCACAGCCCACGCCAACTCAGGGGGGCGGGGAGGGCGACCGTCCGGGGCCTGATCTTCTAAAGGTCCGTAGTTTTTATAAAAAAATTACTTTGAGTTTGAGCCTCTAGATTGTCTCCACCAGTTACATATTTCGTGTTTTAGAATATTACAAAATCTTGAGTTAGATGAGTTGGTTTTAAATTACTTGTTAATGCTCTTTCATTCAATGAGGTTGCAGGTTCGATTCCTGCAGCCCTCTTTTTTATTTTTCTTCTTTTTAAAATAGATTATTACTCTCCCTAACTTTAGTTAAATTACAAAAGTCAACTACAACTTTGTAA
This sequence comes from Smallanthus sonchifolius, assembly GCA_023525975.1. Lineage (NCBI taxonomy): Eukaryota > Viridiplantae > Streptophyta > Magnoliopsida > Asterales > Asteraceae > Smallanthus > Smallanthus sonchifolius. The sequence goes on from CM042029.1 coordinate 70,536,796, forward strand.
TTATTAATCTGACACCCCTGACTTTGCGAAAATAGCATAAATAACCCCTAAATCTATAAATTGGTAATTTGACACTTCTCCCCCACTTTGGTAAAATGGCAAAACTCACCCCTAGTTTTGTAAATTGTTAATTTTACCACCTCAAGTTTAACGAATTTATCGTTTCAATGTTAACTCCTATTCGCGCCACAATTTATCTATTTTTCCAACTCCATGACCGAGTCGTGGCAACTTCATACGTTTCTTTTATGTAGTTAGTGACGTTATTGTTCTCGCTGCAACGCGCGTAACGAGGTTCGCAAACCCGCCGCAACGCGCGGGTCATATTTTCTAGTATATACATATTTATAAAAGGTCCAACTTGTATTTTCCATTTATACTATTAACCCACTTAGAAATAAAAAAAAATGTCCACTACTTGTATTATCCATTTATCTTATTAGCCCACTTAGAAATTAAAAAAAGCCCATCAAACTTATTAAAAAATAACAAAATAATCGTTATTCGTTTGTTATAGTTTTTTATTATGCCATTATGAGTTTATATTGTGGGGCCAGATTTTTTTAAATGTCCCCAGCCCAAAACATTTTAAGGAATCTCAAGACCGGCCCTGGTCCAACTCACTCCCACGAGCCATTTCCATGGGGTACTCTCCTTAGCCTAATAACCATGCTAAGATCAATGAGAGACCATATTTAAACATGAGTAACTCGTTATCATATGTATAGCGTTGTAATTTGTTGTGTTTTATGTTAAAGTTTTCACAAGTGAAAGTGATCAACCTAGCCAAAGAGGAAGACAAACGAACTTGCACAAAGTGCGATTTCTTTATTAAACCTGAAAATACAAAAGACTTCAAGCTAAAATAAATTAGGAAAATATAAACTAAAACAATATCATTTAAACTAGGAAACAAATAAAAGATAGATCATAAAAATCCATCCAAACCATCCCGTGAGATCCCCCTATCCACCCAAAAAATCGTTAATGTTACATTTAACAATTTGTGGTTCAAATGCTGTTAAACAACAATGAAATCTGGTTATATAATTAATGGGATTGTACATATGATAATTATATGAAGTTTTCCATTAAAACCTACACATATGTTTTGTTAAATCAGACTACAAGTGAACCAAGAACTTAGCACCTCAACCTTCTAGATTCAGTCTGCACAAGAACGACGAACAGTCCTATACATAATCAATTTGACACACAAAATTGAAACTAATTTTTATTAAAGAGACGAACTAAAACTTGCAGAAACAAAAATGGGTTTAAATACCCTTACAAATACTTCAAACTAGGAATTCAAATAACAAACTTAATGGAAACTATTAAATTTAATAAAACTAATAATAAAATTGCCTTTCACTCCAAGTTACCAATAAACGTATTATTTTATTTTATTCTAGATCAACCGAACCACCCTACGAGTTTAACTAACGTTGCACTTTTAATATGTTTTACTTCAATTTCCTATACATTTAAAGTTGTACATGCATGCTAATAATCACTCTCCTCATCCACTAAAACAAACAGTGACAAGAAAGCACCAAAACAAGTCAGATTTAGTCAAAGTCAAGACCATTGTGCAACCAACCTAACCACCACCATCATTCTGTTCACTAGTTCTCCAATTCTTGAGCTCAATTTCACTTGCCTGCTTTGCTGCTTCAGCCATTTCAGCCTTTTTTAAAGCATCACTAAGTGCAGCTTCAATATCCTTACTTTCTTCCATACTCTTCTCCAGTTTCTGAATTGTTTGCCTCTCTTTTTTCTTAATTGTTTCCACCTGACTCATAGCAGTTGCCACTTTTACATCAGCTGCTTTCCCTGCTTCCTCACCTTTCTTCTTCAAAGCTTCATACTCTTGAGCTGTCAGCTTGATCTCATTTGAATCTTTCTTTGAAGTCCTTTGTCTTATTTGATCGTTCGCAAGCTCTTCTGCGGTTTTTGCTTTTTCGAGCTCTTTAAGAGCATCCTCCAACTTCTCTTCTGCTTCTTTGTTGGAAGTTTCAGAATTTTCTGCTTGTTTTTTAAGTGCTTCTGCTTGTTTCCTCAATTCTTCTTCTTCTTTTTTAGCCTTTTCAGCTTCAAGCATTGTTTCTTGTATCTTTAACTCTAGTTCTTTAATACTATTTGTTGCTTTGGTTAATTCTGTTGTAGCCTCTTCGATTTCGAGCTTAATTTTGTCTAATTCTGCTTGTTGTTGCTCTCGTTTTAAGTCGTCTCCCCTTAACAATGTAATGTCCCTTTTTACTTTCTCAAGATCATGTTTTAATGTTTCCACCATTGATCTAACTGAGGACTCTTGTTTTTTTGTTTCGTCAAGTCGTCGTTTGGCTTCGTCTACTTCTAGTTTAGCGTTTTCTAATGTCGCCATATCTGCAACGCGAACCTCGCTTAACTGTTCTTCTAAAACATTAATTGCCTCAGTTGTTTCTTCTAGCTTGTCCCCTAAACTTCTATGTTCTGAGAGTTGATGTTCTTTTCTCAACGTCTCGATTTTCATGTCTAGATCTTGTTTTGCTTTTCTTGTTGATTCGATTCGTGCTTCTTTTTCTTCGATTAGATTGAATAGCTCTTCGTGGGCCTGTTCAGAAGCTAGATTGACGCGGTGAAGGGTTTCACGCATTGTCTCAACTTCTTTAGAGAGTTCAAGCATTTTCTGATGGTTAACTTTTGCAGCATGTTGTGCATCTGCAGCCTGTTGAAAAGCAACCAACTTAGCTTCTAAAGCAGCATCGAAATCTTGTTTGAGGCTAGTGAGTTCTTGCTTGATTGAAATAAGTTCATTAGCAGACGTTTTATACCGATTTCTTTCGTTATCAACGTCTTCTTTCCATCCATCATTGGTTACATGGCTTTGGCTAGATTTTAACATTTCAAGTTCTCGAGCTCGAATCTTTGCAGCCTCTGTTGTCTCCATTGCGGCATGCTTCTCTTCACTTATCATCTCTAGCTTGTTAGTTAGCTCCTGCAACGACTTATTCGCCTTTTCTAGATCACGACGCACTTGTGCTTTGGTACTTTCTGCACTTTTTAAAAGCTCTTTATACTTGTCAAGCTCCTTCAATGTCCAATGTAGCTGTGTCTCCTTCTCCAACACCCTCTGTCAATAATCAATTTGCATATTCAAATCAAAACTCACCAACAATAAGATTCCATGGCTAAATGTGTGTATGCATGTATATATGTAGAATTGTTTGCATATATAGGTGCCTTAAAGTTTTTGAATTTGATTTTTGGGTGGAATTTGCAAAAATAAAAAAATTGGTTTGTGAGGAGTTTGTTACCCTAACGAACAGACTCAAGAAATAATGACAAAGATCCGTGCAACTAATTGACAAACGGACTTGGGTTTCAAGTAAGTCTACTTCTTGAGGTAGTGGACTCTAGCTACCACGGGTTTAAAGCTTACCAGAAAGTTGCGATGTAACAAAACAAGAAGTCTTCTAGGTTGACCAGTGGATTCAACCATTCCGCCTAGTTGCGGATCTAGGAAAAAAATTCAAGGGTATCAAAAATTCCGTTCAGTGGTATCGGGAAACATAAAAATGGTAAAAAAAATCCACTACACGTCGAAAGTTGAGGGGTACCGAAAGGTACCCCTGGGTCTAGCCATGATTCCACTTGTCACATTAGCGGAGTTCACGAGTCTTTTGTCAGAGTTTCTTGAGTTAGCTCGTTAGGGTAGCGAACTTCCCGTAAACCAAATCTCTTTTAAATTCCACCGAAACCCGATTCAAAACTCCAAGTCCCCAATATATGCAAAAAGATTCATAGAGAATGTGTATATATAGACGGGGATACCTCTTCACCAGTTTTTGTAGACATGGGTTTCCCTGATTTTGGTGATGCTACTCCAAACAAATTGACAGCAGCTTTAACTGACTGGAAGGGTGCGCGTGTATCGATCTCACCGACAGCGGCATTAGGTGAACCTTTGGGCGATCCTATTGCTCGTCTTGTAGAGGTTGACACGCCTGGAGAAACTGATATTTTTGGAGTCGGAGAAGTTGCCACATTTTGGCGAGTTCTTATTTGAAAACCAAACATAGTTCCTGCTATCCACCTGTATGATACAATTATACAAAAGATATATCATATAAGTATCACCAAATCTTATAAAGAAAACACAAATTGGAAACAAATACTGCATACCACCAAAACCTCAAAATCAGTTTTTAGAACCAAAACTCCATTTTGGTGTTATTTACATTTCACATGGTAACCACTTGAAAACAGTTTTTTTCCTATGAAAATTTTGAAAAAAAAAATTGGTCGGAAATAGCTACGAAATTCCGACAATTTTCCGAAAAAAAACCTAATTTATTGACGAAATTTTGACAACATACCTACACAAAATAAGTCGCTGGGAAATTGTCAGAAAATTATTGGAAAATTTTGAAAAAATTTCAATAAAACATTTAAAAAATATTATTTTGTTTTTTTGTTGGAAATTTTTTGTCTGAAAATGTTTGGAATAGTTTTTCCGACGACCATTCTTTTGTCGCAAATTGGTCGGAAACGGCTATTTCCCACCGGTATTTTTCTTTAGAGATACCAACTTTTCTAGTAATCGAAATGTAAGTACCTCGAAGGCCGGTTTGTGTCTTCGTGACTATCTTTCTGGGTCAGGTTCGTAAACTATGTTTTCGCCTTTGGTCTTCTTCTATATAACGAGGTACACCATCCGGAAAAAGAATGCAAAGCAAGAAAACAAAAGAAATCAAGATTCTCTCTCCCCCCTTTGAGTAAATCAGGAAGATTGAAATAGGAAGAAGGTCAGCCTGTTTTTGTGGGAGAAAGATAACATGAACAAGTTGGATCAAAATTGTTCTTTTTTGGCATATCATTAGGGTGAGTGAGAAAGAGGAAGAGAATGTTCTTACTAAATTTAGAAACATCATTCTTCTATTAATGTTTCTTTGAAAGAAACTTACTAAATTATGAGGTTTTGGAGACATTTTAGGGCATTCTATAATATATTAATGGATGAAAAATAAATATTTCAAAACATGTGTTGGAAAAACTTTTGTGGTTATGATAAAACAAACACTTTCAATTCACAATCCAAATGCACTTTTACAAACATGAGACTGCAACATTCTATAAACAAAAATACTATTTTTAAAATAGTTTATTTTTAAGATAGGTGTATGTAACGTTATGTTGAAGTACGACCATGCTAAAAATGGGCATGGCTGTGCCAATCTTGGCTACTGAGAACCTGGCTCAAAGCCTAACCGACTGGTGTGCACCGACTGGTGTGCGAGCCAGGAAGCATGACCGTGTGCATGAAGCACACTCGTGCTTGGTGATAATCTAGAACATGCATTTCGACTGGGGAGCATTCTAACACTCTCATTTTGTTAGGGGCGGATTCATTACCGGGCCAGAGGGGGAATCACCCACTCAGCCTCACAGTGGACTTGTATTATACCTTTAAAAACTGTACAAAAACAAATAAGCCCCCATTACATATTTTTGTAGACAACCTAACCTTTTTCTCAAGCCTGTTAACCATCCATGTGACTAACAGATGTTCTTCTAATTTTCCAGACAAGTTGAGATGCCATTTGTTGAAGGATCGAAAGTTGCTGCTGCGATTGAGTTGGGAATAGCAAAGGTTGATTCAGTCGGATTACCTGTAGTAGCAGCAGCAAAAACATTAGCAATAGTGGGTTGGGGCGGCTTGGTGATCATATAATCATGATCACGGGGAAGACCATAAAGTTCAAGGCCAACGGAGGTGAACGTGCAAGAAGAGTAGATTTAAGGTTGGTACTCTACACGTAGCTCTAAAATAACTAGAAGGATGAGATCTATGTGCTTGACCGGTTCTCCAGTATTTGCAAGTGCAATGGCGTACTCTTGGGCGTTGTTTAGATAAGCAAAAGAAGTACTTCGTCCCCTTTCATTTAAATTTTAAGAAGTTGTGTCTTCAAAGTGTATTCCCCGGAAAAGGTATGTGGAACATAGGCTTCTTCAAGAGAGTGTCATAGATCACGAGCGATGGTACCTTGAACATGTGAAAAAGAGGCTTCAGAAATTGAAGAGATGATGATCATGCAAACATGTGAATCATTAGAAAGCCATGTTTGATGATTGGGACTGTGTTTTGGTGTTGCAGCCACATCAGACCCGGATGGTAGCTGTTTATCCAGGCACGGTATTGATCCATCGGTATAACCAAATAGGTTATTGGTAATTAGAAAGGATTCAATCGTTGTTTTCTAATACCCATAATTAATATGAAAGAGGGTAAAGGCAAACTTATAGAAGTTGTGTGCGGCCTTCTCTATTGATGTGAAAGCAGCAAACAGAGCCATAGGTTACATATTGTAGAAGATTTAGATGTAGCGATTTCTATAGCATCGAATTTCTTTTGTTTCGAAGTGGCTAAATGGCGTCAGCCTGTGCGGTATCCGACGATTAAGGCAACCGCAGATTGTAGGCGGCGGCAAGAATTAGGGTTTTTTTTGCTCTGACACCAATTAAAACCAGATAATATATTTATATATTGATTAGGGTTACAAGGGAGGCTATATATAGAGAGAAATATTATAGTTGACTACCATTTAATATTTGTTCATTTAATAAGTCTAATATATATACGTAGATATGTTTGTTTTTCTTCTTATTCATGTAGTTATAATCATCTCGTTCTACATGCAGACAGTGGTGGAGGTACCACAAGGGTACCGGGTTCAACTGACCCTAGTCGATTTTAAATTTTTAGTAGCGGGTATATTACGTGAATGTCAAGAGACCTCGGTCTTTTTTCGAGGTTAACCCCATTGATTTAAAAAATATATATATATTTGACCCTGAACCTTGAAAAAATATATACTAAAAAAGATTTAAAAATTAATCAACTCTATTAATTAAGCCCATGAGTTAGATTTATTTTTATAAGCCCATATCCATCGGTGATTGATCCATAATCCATTTACCCAACTAGCAATTAATTAGTATTAAACCTAATTCTAAAAAATTAGAAAAAAACCACACAAAAGAATTCGAAGATTAGCAAGGGCGTGACGATCGGAATTCGACATAAGCATTATGCTTCCTCCTCTCCTTCGGCAATTGGATTTCAACAAAAGCAAAGAGCCAAAGACGCAGACGCAATTACGCAAAAGAAGAGTTCAATCAAAACCAAAATACGAAATTAAACACTCTAACAACGATTATGAAGAAACAACAAGTTTAGTTTACATTTTTTTGTTTCAAACTTGAAATTTTAGGTATTACTTATTAGTGATTCTTGTTTGATAAATTAATTTTGATTCTTGATTATTGTATGTTTATGTGAAACTTGATACTTGAATTTTTTGAAACTATTTCTTAAAAGAAAGTCATCAATTCCCCCTTCGTCGTCTTCAAATAGTAATCTAGCAAAAATAGATTTGAATGACCTGCATGGGATCCTTCAGTAAGAAAACCTATTTCATCTTATCACTCTAATAAAAAAACAAGCACATGGACTTTAAATATAAATGAAAACATATGATTTCATATATTTTTTACACAAGATGAAACACAGCTTGGGGGTCACTAATGTTTTGTGTGAATTAAGCTCTTCAAAGAAAGGATCAGCATTTTTTTAATGCAATTGGGATGGTTAAAGCATGCCAAAGGATTGCTTATAAAAATATAGACTTGAATGTGTTGGTTCAGTTTTGGAAGATGTCACATCATTTTGTCAAAAATATGAGATTGAAATGGTTAATATGGAAGATGAGTACATTGACCTGAAACAACGAAAAAGAAAGACTAACATCACCAATCTTCATTATTATGAGGTTAGTAATTTCAACACGATACTAGATATGCAAATTCAAGAAATTGACAATCGTTTTAACGTAAAAACCACGGAGTTGCTTACGTGTATGTCTACTTTAAGCCCGCATAATATTTTTTGTAACTTTAGTATGCCAAATATTCTAAGGTTCACGGATATGTATCCATCCATATGATTTTGATCGTGAGGTTAAAGAAAAAACTTATGAATTAGCTCGACACCTACATTTCCTATATGAATAAAGACACAAGGTTTGCCAACATGAATGATATATCTAATCTTCAAAAAAAAATAGTGAAAACAAGGTTAGACATTGATTGTCCATTTGGTCTATCGTTTATTGAAGTTATTACTAGTTCCGGTTACAACGACAAGTGTTGAAATTTGTTTTTTCTTCAATGAAGCATGTGAAGACGGACTTGTGTAACTAGATGGGTGATGAATATATGAACGATTCGTGCATTTGTTACATTGAAAATTAGTTATTTAAGAATGTTTCGGTCGAAATGTAGTAGATTGTTTTCAAAACACATGACCAAATTTAACGGAAAAAGTTAAAGCACGTTAGTGGAAAGGATGTAAACTGTCATAAATTATAAACACAAAGGATGATTTCTTCTGGTATTTCATTTGTTTAAGAATGATATCTGAAATTTGGTTTTTAGTTAAAAAAATGAAAAACAAATAAGTGTTACACAAAAGTAGGGGTGTCAATCGTGTCGGGTTGGCGGGTTGTGAGTTGACGGGTTGGCCGGTTGAATTATGCAACCTGAACACGACCCATATTCTTATTCGTGTCAAAAAGTACAACCCTAACCTGGATACATTTAATGTCGGGTCAACCTGAACCTGGCCCGTTTAACCCATTTATCTAAATCAAAATCATAAATTACTAAATCTAAAATCTAATTAATTTAATGTAAACTGAAGATTAATTGAATAGTCATATATAGAAAGCAAAAAGAGAAAAGTTTTGATATTACTTTATGGTAAACACTAAATTTAAAAGTAATTAAACAATTGTTTGTAGAAAGTGAAACTAAAAAAAATAAATTTGAAACCTAAATAGGTTAGCGGGTCAACCTGTTTATTATACAGGTTAACCCTAACCCGACCTGTTTTCTAAATGGGTCAACCCGAACACGACCTGTTTTTTAAACGGGTTGTATTTTCCAACCCAAAACCTGTATTTTTTCGTGTTGGGTTCATGTTGTTGAATAACAAACATGTACAGAGAAAAGATGAAGTCTCTATATTACACAAATGAAGATTAGCTTACAAATGAAGAAGAAAACAACATTAAATATAAATATAACTGGGCTTGGGCTAAAGCCCATAACAACTTATTATGCTAACATCCCCCCTCAAACTCACAATGCAATATAAATAAACATTGAGAGTTTGTCACACAAAAAATGAAAATGAGATGCCGATTGAGCCTTGGTGAAAATATCTGCAATCTGCAAGGCTGATGGAACAAAAGGAAGTGAGATGATCACGAGCTGAAGATGATGACGAGTAAAATGACAATCTATCTCAATATGTTTTATTCATTCATGAAAGACAGAGTTCTTGGCGATCTGCATAGCACTTTGATTATCACAATGTAATGGAGTAGGCGAGGAAACAACAACCCCCATATCTGCCAGAAGCCATCGTAAACAAACAATTTCACATGTAATCACAACCATAGCACGATATTCAGCCTCAGTTGAGGACCTAGAGACAACGTCTTGTTTCTTGCTTTTCCATGAGATTAAGGAATCACCAAGGAAAATACAGAAACCAGTAGTGGATTTACGATCATTGGGATCACTATCCCAATCAGCATCACTATAGGCACGTAATTCCAGAGAAGACGTATAAGGGAATAAAAGACTTTGAAACTGAGTGCCACGAAGATATCTCAAAATACGAAGAACAGCTCCCTAGTGAAACAGAAGTATGAGCGGTAACAAACTGGCTAACCACATGAACAGCATGAGCGATATCGGGGCGAGTAACTGTAAGATAAACCAAACTGCCTACAATGGTACGATATAGGCTCGAATCAGATAGAGGAACACCATCAGTGGGAGAGTAACGTGCATTGGCTTCAAGAGGAGTGTCTGCAATTCTGTTATCAGAAAGTCTTGCACGTTGAAACAGGTCAGAAATATACTTTGTCTGAGAGAAGATATCCCTTTTTAGATTGAGCTACCTCAATCCCCAAAAAAATACCGTAATAATCCCAAATCTTTCATAGCAAAACGATGGGCCAAGTCACGTTTCAAGGATTCAATGCCATTATAATTATCGCCTGTAATAATAATGTCATCCACATATAAAGACAAGAGAATGCGTCCAACATTCGTACATCGAACAAATAATGTTGAATCATGATTGCTAGGAAGAAAAACAAGGGAAGTGATGACTGTAGAGAATTTTTCAAACCAGGCACGAGGGGCCTGTTTGAGCCCATATAGAGCTTTTCGAAGCCAACAGACTTCACCGGGCTGATGAGCTATTCCCGGGGGGAGTCATGTGAACCTCCTCATGAAGATCACCATTTAGAAAAGCATTTTTGACATCCATTTGACAGATCTTCCATTGTCGAACGGACGCAACAGCATTTAAAGTACGAACTGTTGTCATTTTTGCCACATGGGTAAAGGTTTCCTCATAATCCGTACCATACATTTGCGAATATCCTTTTGCCACAAGTCTGGCCTTGTACCGTTCAACAGAGCCATCAGACTTTGTCTTAATCTTATACACCCAACGACAACCAACCTTATGTTTACCTGTTGGTAAAGGAACCAAATCCCATGTGTGAGTCTGATGAAGAGAAGTGAGCTTTTCAGCCATAGTATTCTGCCATAGAGGGTCAGAGACAGCCTCTTTATATGATTCTGGTTCAAACAGATGATGAATGCCCGCGATAAAAGAACTAAACGAAGCAGAATATGTAGAGTATACAAAATCTGGTAGTTGAGTAGACTTACATGCACGAGTAGACTTTCTCGGAGGTGGAGGAGAATCAACATTGGTGTCAAATGACGTGGAAGGTTCATGAACTGGCACATCATGTGCAACAGAAGTATCTGGAGCAGGCATATTAGGATCAACAGACGAATCGGGAACATCAGAGGTTGGGATATCAGTGTCGCTAGCAAAAGGATCAATGTTCTGAAGATCTGACTTTGTTACATCATGTGACTTAGCTGGAATTGAATAGAAGGGAATATGTTCAAGAAATGTAACATGTCTTGATACATATAACTTCTGACTTACAGGATCAAAACAACGATATCCTTTTTGTCACGTGCCATATCCTTTGGGACCCCTGGCATAGCCTAAGAAAACACATAATGCTGACTTATTTGTCAACTTGTCTCATTCAACATGAGGACGGAGAGCAAAACAAGTACATCCAAAAACCCGTAATTCACCATAATCTGGGCGTTCACCGAAAAGACTTTCAAATGGAGACATCACGTCATTGTGAGAAGTAGGGATCCTATTAATCACATGTTGGGCGGTCAGGAGTGCTTCTCCCCAAAAGACACTAGGTACCTCAGCAGATAAAAGGAATGAATGAGCGGTTTCCATAATATGGCGATGTTTCCTTTCAGCAACACCATTCTGTTGAGGAGTGTCAGTACAAGACGATTGGTGTATGGTACCATCTAATGCAAGCAACTAAGTAAAATCATTAGAGGTGTATTCACCCCCTAAGTCACACCTGAAACACTTTATCACAGCAGAATGTTGTGTTTGAACATAAGCCCTAAATGTTTTACAAATGTCAAAGAACTCAGATCTACGCTTCATAAGGTACACCCAGGTAAAACGAGTGTGATCATCAATAAAGGAAACATAATAACGTGAACCGCCCTTAGTGGATACTGGTGATGGTCCCCACACGTCAAAATGAACAATGTCAAATGGTGCAATAGAATGAGAAATGCTTTTATCAAAAGGTAAAGCAGAAAATTTGGCAAGTTTGAAACCACTACAATCAGAAATATCACAAGTTTGCAACTGAACCAAAGCACCTGAAGAAACCAAAAATTTTAAACAAGATGCGGACACATGTCCCAAATGATAATGCCAAATATAAAATTCAAACGACAAAGGACTTAAACGAAAAGAAGATATATCAACACTAGAGGCATATAAATCTCCCACTCTACGACCGATCCCAATCACCTTCTGATTGTGTTGATCCTGCACAACACAAACAATGTCACAAAAGAAAACCCAAATTCCAGACTTACACAACTAACTGAAGCAAGATTTAAGGCAAGCTTCGAAATATAATAGACATCATTGAGAGACACATGAGGGGTAGACACAGATCCAACACCCTCTACCAGCATGGATGTAGCACTAGCAGCCATGACAGAAACAGGCCAAACAGGAGACAAAGTAAGAAAAGAAAACAGATAGGGAGACATATGATGTAAGGCACCATAATCTAAAATCCATACTGATGACGAAATACCTAAGGTACCAGATGAAGACAGTCCCGCAGCAGACATAGCGGTAGGGTTGGCGGCAAGAAACTGTCTGAACTATTCAAATACTTGCAGATCCAGAGCAGATGGTGGTGGTTTGTTCAGTTCTACAGAAGGTGGTGAAGCAGCAGCAGTAAACTGAGGTGGTTTAAATATCCATGAAGATGGACCAGATGAACCAGCAGAAGTGGACGTTTGAGATGGAAATTGTCCACCTGGTCTATTCTGTTGAGGGGGCTTCTGTATGTTAGAATTCCGTCTACTAAGTAACAATGGACATTGAGACTTCCAATGACTTTTCCCTTTGCAGAATGCACATTAATCAAATGCAACTTTAGCACCTTATCTGGACTGATTAGGGGGAACGGCAAACACAACAGGAGTAGTAGTTACCTTAGGACCTTTATCAACTTGAGATTTTAACCGATTTTCCTCTACAATCAACTCGTGGACAACCGAATCAACTGTTAGAAGAGGGAAACGATGAAGAATCATTCCACGTAGTCCTTCAAAATCTGAACATAATGCCATCAAGAATTGTACCAAACGTTGTTTCTCCCTTCGAACAATATAAGGTTTAAACCCCTTCAATGCCGCAGATTCCGTAAGTGCCAATTTATCCTTTAAATCTGACATAGCTCCATAGAAATCTTGAATGCTCATCTCATTCTGTTGAAGTGCACGGATATCAAATTCAAACTGGTACTGCTTAGCAAAGTTAGACTGAGTATACAGCTTTTCCAAATGATCCCAAACTTCCTTAGCTGTGTCATGTTTAGCCAACTAAATACCAATGGATTGGCCTACAAAGTTGTTGATCCAAGTTATAACTTTAGAGTTATCTGTTTCCCATGTATCGAGAGCTAAGACATATTTAGTAGCCTTAGACTTATCAGTAGGCTTTCCCTTAGTACTTGTGACATAACCCACATATTTTTTCCCTCGAAGAAAGTTTTTCATTACGTAACTCCAAAAGGTATAGTCTTTACCATCTAGACGAGTACTAATATACTAAAGAGAGTCATCTTTCCCAGCCATATTATCAAAACCGAACGACAGCAGAATAACCGCAAACTTCAAAGAATAACCGCAAAGTTCAAACACTAACCGCAAACTTGGACCGCAAACTCGGACCGCAAACTCGGACCGCAAACTCTGTAAAACGGGACAAAAACGAGGTCCAAACCTGTCAACCTGTTCAGAAGCTCTTCCAAATACACAAGTCATATCAAATAAAACAAAATCAGTGACTTTGATACCTCACAAAAATAGAGAAATCTGATGCAGAGCCTCTACCCTTCAACAACGAACAACCAAACAACAAACGAATCAACAACGGAGCGGAAGCGACAACAAAAAACTTCAATCAAGCATGAATCGAGGCTCTGATAACATGTTAAATAAAAAACATGGACAGAGAAAAGATGAAGTCTCCATATTACACAAATAAATATTAGCTTACAAATGAAGAAGAAAGCAACATTAAATAGAAACATAACTGGGCTTGGGCTAAAGCCCATAACAACTTATTATACTAACACATGTCGGGTTCGAGTTCATGTCATAAATTGACACCCCTACACAAAAGTATACTCAAATAGTCAAAGTCTCCATAAACTCCACCCTTTCTTTCATCGTTTGTGTAAGAAAACAAAAATGGCAAAAGATGATGACCACCACATTCTTCCTCTATTTGAATTAAAACCAATGAAGGGATGCTTGGTTTACAAATCATATGCCACCTCAGTGTTTCTTGCCATATGTCTCATATGGGTTTACAGATTTTCCCATTTTTCGGCCACCGGAGACCCCACCGGCAGATGGGCTTGGCTAATCATATCCCTATCTGAATTCTAGTTCAGTCTCTATTGGATTCTCTCCCAATTTGTGCGTTGGAACCTAATCTTCCGGTCCACCTTCAAACAAAGACTTAGTTTCCTTCCGGAAGTTGACATTTTTCTGTGCACATCAGATACAAAACTTGAGCCACCTGTCATGGTGGTGAACACTGTGTTATCAGTTTTGGGTTATGATTACCCGCTGGAGAAACTAACTGTCTATCTCTCTGATGATGGAGGATCTGAGGTGATGTTTTATGCTTTGTTGGAAGCTTCTGCTTTTGCATAACATTGGTTACTATTTTGAAAGAAGTTTAAAGTCAAAACCACATCTCTTGGAGCTTATTTTTTAAACATTCAAGAACCAAGTGAACTTGCTGATGATTTACAGTTTTCCCATGATTGGTTCTTCATAAAGGTTTGATCTTTCTTGTTAACTATGGACTTTTAGCACTCACCAAAATAAAATGGGAAAATCGTTGAAATAGGAAAGTTTTGATGGAAAAAAATGAGCAAAATAGGTATTGACTATTATATTTGTTCGGCATTGACTTTTAAATGTATCAGCTATAGAGGTGCCGGCTTATCGTAGTTTAGGTTATGGAGGTGTCGGCTTGTCATTGACTTTTACATTAGTTTCAAGTTGGTTATGTAGATGTTGGATTATTAGAGTATAGGCTACGAAGGTGCCGGCTTATCGGAGTGCCTTCTCTGATTGGTTGTTTTAGGTTGCCTATTTTAAAAGTCTATGAATTCAATGCCTATTTTGTTAATTTTCTTGGTCAACTAGCTTTTCCATGATTTTCCCAAATAAATATCTAAAAGCAACCAATGTGACCGCTAAAATCTAGCCAGCATCTTAACCAACCCGCTAAAAGTTAGCCAGAAAATCATCAGACCAATCAGAAAATGTCACGTAAGCTAACCCGACTAGGTTTTAGCCAGCAAGTAGACGTTGATTGTTTTGATTGATTGGTTTTGTAGACCTGTGTGTTTTTTTCTTTTTTCCATACCATCTAAAATTTAGTCTTTCTAAGTCGGGTTAGCTCACGTGGCGTTTTCTGATCGGTTACTTTTGGATATATTTATTTTGGTGTGGGTTAAAAGTTAATGTACAATTTGGCAAAACATGTTTATTTTGTATAAGTTAGGATAAACTTTTTAAGCTAATGGGTATGCAGAAACTGTATAACCAAATGCGAGATTGAATCGAAACAGCAACTAGTTTAGGCCGAGTGTCCGATGAAACAAGATTGCTGCACAAAGGTTTTCATGAATGGAACTCTAATACAACTTCTACTGATCACCAGGCTATAGTTCAAGTATATGAATTTGTGTTTGAATTGGTTAAAAACATTTACATCATAACCTTTTGCATTCTTTATGTTTTTCTTTTTGATCCAACATCGATATTGATTGATGGAAAGAGATCCATGTCTGTAGATATTGAAGCACAGATATTGCTGAAGCTGGTGTATGTAGCACGCGAGAAGAGAACACGTTACAGTCACAATTTCAAGGCCGGAGCTTTGAATGCACTGGTATCCATCCATACATCCATCCTTACATACATACATACTGTAAACGTAATGGGAAAATATATCTGAATGTTGTAATTTACAATGGAACGGAACCTCGATGCATAAGAAAGAAACCTAGAAACCCTAGGATAGGTCCTATCCTCGGCCCGTGAGCTAAACATAACTAAACCCTAGTAATAAACTACTAATAACTATATTTAACAAATACATACATCTGTTAAGTATCAAAGTCGGTAACGCAGCGGAATCACACACACGCACACACAATCAAAGACAGAAAAGTAAAAGACACGAGAGAATTTATAGTGGTTCAGCCCCGATTGGCCTACATCCACTTTGCAACTAGGGTTCTTTATTATTAGGTGCTCAAAGATACAAGTTACATCATAGGTTCTATTTATAATACTAGGATTAGGGTTAATGACTTAATTAACAAGAAACTAATAACCGGGCTCAAGCCTATTAGGGCCGGCTCCCTTCTTATTTCCTGCGTAAGCCTTCACAGCCCAACAATCTCCCACTTGAAGGCCTTGTGAATGCTCCAGCCCGACATCAAGCACACAATAACCCAGATTCAGTAACTCCAGTATCTTCCATATCTAAAGTCTCCTGAGCCTTCAGTTCCCATAAACAAGCTCAGACTTCATCAGAATCCCCTAGTTGCAATCCCCCTCTCATCATGTACATGAAAGGGGCAGTTGAAGCTCCCCCGAGCTCCAACCCAATCTCTATCTCAACTGGTCTGCATGATCCACCAGTTCCAGAGATAACCCGAGAACCATTACCACTCTCCTCCTTTAGCAAGACTTCCATAGGAAAGATTTCCACAGTCGGACTAATGGTCTTCAAAACCCAGCGTTGTTTTGTAACTGTAATCGGAACACACCCCGTGCTTCCGCTGTCACCAAACCCCTGACCTAGTTTTGACCTCCGACCCCGCTCAGCTTGAATCACCTTGGCACTAGGCTCCCTTCTTGCAAATTGAACCTTCTTTCGCCCCTTTGACTCAGCAAACCTAACTTTGTTTTGAGGGACGGTCATACTTCCCTCAGCATGTACCTCCACCATGTATAATGAACCATGCATGTTTCCACGAACAATAACCAGACTACCTTTGGTTACCTTCCATTTGCCTCCACCAAACTTTACTTCAAGTCCATGTTCGTCTAGCTGACCGACAGAGATAAGTTCTCTCTTCAAAGCTGGAATAACCCTGACATTCTTCAAGTTCCATGTAGTTCCCAAAGAAGTTACCAAATTCACATCACCCATGCCCGTAACATCAAGAACATCACCATTAGCTATTTGTACCTTCCCAAAGTTACCAACCTTTAAATTCTCCATCGTTTCCCCGCTGTGCGTGGCGTGAAACGAAGAACCAAAATCCATGACCCAAGAGTCTGTGGTAGACTCTACACAGCAAACTGGTGTTTCATCCTCAGATTCTTCTTCTTCCTGAACACTATTCACCTCCTTTTTCTTTCCCGGACATTGACTTTTCACATGTCCAACTTCATTGCAGCTCCAGCACTTCACATTCATTCGAGCTCTAGACGAACTCCTCCCCCTACTCCCACTGCTCCTGTTATTTTCCCTTCCTCAACCCACATTGAATATATCAGAAGAAGATCCTCCACTAGTGTTCCTCCGGTGAATGTCTTCACCCAAAATACTATCCCGGATCTCGTTAAACTTCAAATTCCCAGCTCTACCAAATTAGTGATTGCTGTCACATAACCTGACTAGTTGTCAGGCAAAGAGGATAACAGGATCGCCGCCTGAGTATCATCATCAAGCTTTGTCCCAACGGTCGATAACCTAGACAAAATTGAATTTATGTTACTAATGTGATCAGGTACTGAGCTTCCCTCGTTCATCCTCATCGTGAACAACTCCCTCAACAAGAACACCCTGTTACCGGTAGACGGCTTTTCATACATATTAGACAGAGCCGTCATCATACCATGAGTCGTGGTCTCCTTCATGATATTAAACGCTACACTCCTCGTCAAAGCCAGTATATTTTTTCTTCTCGCCCTTTTTCCTTTGTCTTCCAAATCACTTCGTCGGCCTGACTCAAACCACCCGGTTTCTCTTCTAATGTCATCTCCAAATCATTTTCACCGAATAACGCCTCTATTTGCATCTTCCACCATGCAAAATCAGTCACGTTAAACTTCTTGATTCGAACTTTCCCGTCTTCAACCATTTGCAAACGAGAATCAAAAGAAACCAAAGAATTAAAAAATCCACCAACTGAAGCCAAGCAACCTCCAATAACAACCCTAAAACCCGAATATACCTGAATCCGATAACTTCTCCTACAACCCGAGTGTAACCAGCAACTTCAAGGGTTCAAAACAGAAACCCTAATTTCAAAAAACACCCAAAAATAATTCAAACTAGTCCCTGCTATCTCTCCCTTTGCGGCGGCTCCTAGGGTTCTTATAACCCTAATTGCGGCAGAAAACAACAACCAAACAGGCTGCGATCAGCCCTTCAGATCGCAATTCAGCAGCAAACAGGAACAGCAAAAAAAACCCGGACAGAATCAACAGTCACTGTTCACGCCGGAAAACACTATTCACGTCGAAAATTACTATTCACGGTGGCAGTACGGTAGCAGCGGATCCGAACAGCAGAAAAAAAACGGATAGCAGCAAAAAACCTTCTCGAACAGCCCACCTTCCTGTGATCGAACCAGTAGCGAAAAATGTGTGTAAACAACGAGCCAAAGCTCTGATACCACTTGTTAGGTATCAAAGTCGGTAACGCAGCGGAATCACACACACGCACACACAATCAAAGCCAGAAAAGTAAAAGACACAAGAGAATTTATAGTGGTTCAGCCCCGATTGGCCTACGTCCACTTTGCAACTACGGTTCTTTATTATTAGGTGCTCAAAGATACAAGTTACATCATAGGTTCTATTTATAATACTAGGATTAGGGTTAATGACTTAATTAACAAGAAATTAATAACCGGGCTCAAGCCCATTAGGGCCGGCTCCCTTCTTATTTCCTGCGCAAGCCTTCACAACCCAACAACATCCTTATGTTGTTGGCAATGTGCTAAGTGAAGTAATTGATATGAACAGATAAGGGTATCGTCGGTGATAAGCAATGGTCCAATTATTCTCACAGTAGATTGCGATGTGTACTCTGATAATTCAGAATCAGTGAGAGATGCTATGTGCTGTTTCATGGATGAAGAGAATGGGAACAAGATTAGTTATGTACAGTTTCCTCAAAGTTCATATAACATCACAACACATGATCTGTATGCAAGCTGCTTTAGAGTACCTAATGAGGTCTGCAAACTCAAAAACTTTTGAGGTTATTACATGAACATGTATGAATGATCATCATCTTAATATTGTTGTTCAATAGTTGGAAATGGGAGGCATGGATGCTAATGGAGGACCTTGCTATATTGGCAGTGGATGCTTTCACGAAAGATATGCGCTTTGTGGGGCTAGATACACCGAGACCTTTAAAGCATAATGGAATACAGAAAATACTAAAAACGAAAAAGAAAGCACGAGTGTGATACAAGATAGATGCAAACCGCTTGCATGTTGTACCTATGAAAAGGGCACCCAACGGGGAGAGGAGGTCAGTCGGTCTGTCAGTCCCTCAGTGAGACAACCTTTACTTTAATATATTTAGGGGTTGCTATAGATACACTAGTGATGTTATACAGACACCAGGTGAGCATACGGGTCGTATGACATGGTGAAAATTGTTATACAGGCCGTATGACTTTGTCAGTGGACACGTCAGCCATTTTTATGTGAGTGTACCATATCATACGGGTGATATAGTTTGACAACAACACCTCATCTTCACCATATCATACTGCTCGTATGACATATCAGTGGTGTCTATATAGTATGTGAGTGATATTCATTTCATTTAGATGCAGTCAATATTTAACTCCCTTTAAATATAGAAACTTACAGTATACTTTTATGTTATTGATACTCAGATAGGTCTAAAGTACGGTTTTCCATCGGAAGACTTCGTTACAGGTTTAGCAATATAATGCCGAGGCTGGAAATCAATAAACCTTAATCTAGAAAAGAAGGGATTTGTAGGGATCGCGCCCACGACACTGTTAGACTTAGTGCAGCATAAAAGATGGTCTGAAGGCCAATTCAGTATACTAGTCTCAAAGTGTTGTCCTTTCATATATGGGTGCAAAAGAATCCCCTTCACACTTCAGATGTCATACACACTCTATTTACTGTGGGCTGCAAACTGTCTTCCCATTTTTGCCTATGTAACCATCCCACAGTTGTGTCTCCTAAAGGACATACCCTTATTTCAAAGGGTATCAAGCTTTTGGATACGGCCATTTTTGTATGTTATCATATCTCAGTACATATACAGCTTAGGTGAGTTTGTTTTCTGTGGAGGGAGTGTGAAAGGATGGTGGAATGAGCAACGAATATGGCTTTTTAACTTCCTACTTGATCGTGTTTTTAGACACACTTCTGAGGGGACTTGGGGTCTCTGAGATGGGATTCACAGTCACCCCGAAGGTGGTTGATGAGGATGTGTTGTGGAGATACAAGAAAGATGTTATGGAGTTTGGTAGTGCGTCGGGCATGTTTACAGGTTTGGCGTTTATTGCTATGCTTAACTTTTTTGTGTTGTTTTGGAGTTTGAAAACAATGGACGTGGATCGTTTGGCGTTACAGATTGGATTATGTGTCTTCGCCGTGTGCATTAACTTCCTGGTTTATGAAGGACTCTTTGTTCGGAAAGACGAGGGCAAAATGCCGAGTTCTGTTACCTGCAACTCAGTTATCTTGGCTTTGATAGCTTGTATGTTAGTGTTTTATTCTTAATAGTTGATGGTTTCTGATGGAATTGTAGATTTTCAACCCACATAAACTTTATCTGTACTATAAAAGAGTTAAGCTATTTTCCATGTAATTTACTCATTTTTAACATGTAATAATATCTTCTATATATACCCATTTCATTTAAAAACAATTTAAGAAATGATCATTTTACCCTTGTTTCTCTAAAACTTTAAAACTTTGATATTTACTGGTTTTTAACTAGTCATATTTACTCATTTTTAATAGCAATTTTCTTTTATAGAATTTATAACTTTCTCACTATAGTTCCTTCTAAATCGATGCCTTTCTGAATGGATTTGGAGAATCACAATGGTCACCATCAAGAACAAGTGATCTTTTAGGTACGGGATAAAACTAAAAAAATGTTACAAAAAATCATATAATAGATGAATGTAGAATGGTCATAAAATAAAATAAAATTATTTAAATTGGGTATATATATATTATATGATATTTTTAGTTTTGGTTGGTTTATATATATATATATATATATATATATATATATTATATTTACTCGTGTTTGTAGGGGTATATATGAAACTCCCACTAAAATAACTGTACATTATTTACAATTTTTGTTAATGATCAATAATAAAATGTAAATAAATACTTAGTTTCAAAAGTATTTTTTGTTTAAACTTATTTTCTACTTAAATTTGTCTTTTCTCAAAAAGAAAAGAAAATGAAACAATGCATACCAATTAATGTGCTACAATCTTAAATGGCTTTGGGTCAACGGTCAACCTAGCTAATATTGAATGGTTTCGGGTCAATCCAACTCATGCCAAAAGCCCCCGTGTTCTAAAGACCAAAAGCCCAAGTGTTCAAAAGATTCAGTAAGTTAAAACCATGAAACCAAATTGTACCAACAGTTTGATTTGATTCGATTTGAATTTTTCAACAGGTGAGTTTTGATTTACTAAGATTAAAACCCATTATTAACAGTTTAGCTTACAATATAATCTAAAAACCATTAAAACCGGATCATAAACACTCCAAGGGGAGTAGCCATCCACGACCGGATGTATGTACAATGGAGCCGAGCTCACTATTGCACACAGGCGCAGAGATCATGGATAAATAACACAACAATTTAACTGCGGTTTCTTGTACATTAACCCATGATCTTATGGTTTTGGTCTAAAATATCTTTGATGATATACCACCATAATGTATACTTAACAAAGCAAAGTAAAATCTACAAAGCAGTACAAGTTACATTACTCCACTACAAGTCAACTATGTGCTACTGCACTAGCTGTAAACTTAAAACCACTAAGTTACAATCAACATAGAGAATTCTACATTACTACATAAACAATCCCAACCCCGGTTCACATTTGCGACACGTAATCACTTTATTGTGTAACAATTGGTTGTAAATAGTGTCTGTCTGTCATCTTCTGCATGTCTTCACACTAGACCTAACTGAACAAGATATGCCTCGGGATCACAAGTTATTTGCCTTTAACAGATTTCCCAATTCGAGACTTCCAAACACCCTGCATTCAAAGATACCAATGCTTACTTTCAATAACAATGGAGGTTTTAAGCGATTTGGAGTAATATGAGAGAGATGAAGACTACCAGAGGCTCATCATCAGGGAACTCAGAGTTGTCAGATTCATCTGTTGATTCGCCTTCATCTTCTTCCTTAGTAGAGACTTCCATTTCTGTAGGGTGAGATTTGTCGGTTTCATCAGATCCAGACCCGTCACTAGGGATGGTTTCAGCATTTTCGGTTTCTTTCTTTACAGAATCAGCTTCGGTTTCCTGATAGGACGCAGTATCACTTGAGCTCTCTTCCCGTCTATCACTCAACGGTTTCCCTGCAAAAGTAATTCAAGAAACCACCAAAAAAACATCAAAAGTTTAAAACTTTTGTCCAAATTACAGATTTTAGAAAGTAAAGATAAATATACTCATTTTCAAAAATGTGGTTAGACCTTCTCCTGTGTCCAAACTATCATCTTTAGAAACCGTGGTAGGTTTGGACTCGTCCTCGGCCTCAGGCTCGGATGTATCAGCATCCTTGCTTTTCTCGATTTCCAAATACTCAGCTCTTTGCGACACCCCCTTTTGTCCTTGCTTCAAATTTTTTCTTGGAGTTCTTTTGCCTCTTGTCATAGATGATGGTGATCTACTATCCCAACGAGACATCAATAAACAATTTTTAAATAATTAATTAAAATAAAATATCCTACTCACATCTTGGTTGATTCCTTGGTTTTCTTGGAGCTACCCGATGACTTGATTTTCTTCTTAGATGATCTGCAAAACAGAAGCCAACAAGTTTACAGGCCTGCCAGACAAAAGAACGCATGCTATAAACTAAAAAACTAAGGCACTTACCCTCCTTTAGAGGGTGGACTATTTGACAATCGCTTCAGCTGCAAGGGTGAATTGAACAGCATCAGAAATCAATGCATTTAATATTATTAGTAAGAACAAGTAGAAGATCATACCTGTTTAGTCTTGTGTTGAGTCTCAACAAGTTCCCACCGCTCCTTGTCTAGATGTAGCACCTCAGTATCTCCATCATCGTATAATACCTTCAACATGACATAACTTAGTGGGAATAAAAAGAATATAAATAAATCACCATTTTGAGCATGAAAGCAAAGCTCACCACATGTTTTTTCTTTTCACGATCATAAGACTTCACAACACCTTTATAAAACCTGTCGATTATACATCAACAAAATTTCTTGTGATGCTATAATATCTGTAAGTCATAACTTTATATTGAACCGTGTATAATCTGTAACATGTTATTAGAAAATGTAAAAAAAAAACTTACGCCTTGTCCATAGGCCACCAAACTCTTATGTGTCTGCCAACCAAGTCTGTGTTGTGACTTCCAGTTTCATCCGTTGTGCACTAAAAACAGAAAATATGGTATAAATATATGATAGAAATAAAAGATTAAAAAGTTGGTCAAACCTTTGCCAATCCTGAAACTCGTCTTCTTTTCCGCTTCTTGATGGGCCCAGACTTCTGATTATTATTAGCCTCCACAGGCTTTTTCGGCTTTGCATAAGAAAACAACAGACATGATTCTCAAGAAATAACAGACAAATTTAAAAAAAAAACATAAAAATAGTTCATGACAATGCTTTAAAACAAACAATACCTCCAAAACAAGTTCATCAGTATTACTGGAGTCCTTTTTATGCACAGAAGCTTTATCATTTAGTGGATCATCTTCCATTTTATTGATATTAAAAGCTGGCCCGCTTTTGAAGCCACTACTTATAAAAGTTGACCTCTTTTGACTTTTGGCAGAGGATGATCTCCGGCGTTTGGGTACACAGACATTGGTTAGATCACTAGGCGTGTCTTTCCTCTTCAGCTTTGCTTCACTTGTTATTTTACCATGTCCATTGCTTGAATCAAATTTATTTGACACATCCACATCCGAATTTATTTCTTTCAACATTCCCAATATATCAATATTATTTTCAGTTTCCACAACAGCTGGTGCAGACCCGTTATTGACTACCTTCTTTGCTTTTGATCCTTTAGCTTTTAGACGTTTTAACATTTTTCCTAAAGGCACGTCGTTTCCATCTGTTTCACTGTCCTTCATAATATCATCCTCGTTGGTTTCTGATGGAACCTAGGAACAATTTTAGAAGAAATACACAAAGGTCAGCTTATAGCTCTTTTGTTAGATCATTCATCTATAAATTTGGTAACTTATATTGGAAGAGAAAAGACTATAAGAACATACATCACCATTAGCTTCCAAGATAAGGGACTCAAGGTATGTGAGTGCATTCTCTTCAGCCAACCATGTCTGACCTTCAGCAACCTATAACAATCAAAACAAAATCAAGTTTAAGAATACCCACACACATATATATAGGATGAGGTTCATCACAAAACACTAAATTATTGCAAGAACAGACCTATTGATTAATTTTAATCAATGATTCATATTTTTAAATTTTTTTACTTCTTACATAATGCGTATGTTATGCACAAGAAAAAACATTAAACTAGTTTGTTCATATGTTTTTTGACTCTTTAACCGTTTACCCACACGTGTAGGTAATATATAGTTCTGTAGAAACACACCACTTGCATTTGATTTGGAACCATTAGAGAATGTTCCAAAATATAATCAAGGATTTGCTCTTTCAAATGACAAAAGAAAGAAAAATAATCATTACAAAGTTACCTCTGTGTCAATCTCTTGTTTCTTTTCGTCTTCTTCAGTATTTTCTTTCTTCTCTTCTATCTTCTCTTCTATCTTCTCTTCTTCATTGGTCTCTTGTTTCTTGTCATCTTCTATCTTATCATCTTCTTTGATTTCTTCTTTATTCTCGTGTTCGTTGTTCATTTGTGGTGTGTACAAGACTTCAGGAAGTGAAACGGGTATAACTGACTCATGAACATCTTCTTTGTTTCTTGCTAACAGCTTGGTGATTGACAAGCATAGATCGCAAATTGCATACGAGTTCTGAACATGAAATGAAGGTTAGAAATCTAAGATGACAGGAAGCTCATATTCATCCAATGTTATTCTAGGAATCTAAGGAAGCATGGGTATTGTACCTTTGTCATATTTGTATCCACAGCATCTTTTAACCTCTTGATACTTCGAACAACAGAATTTATCAAAATAACCTCTTCCCTTCTTAGACTAAGTCCAGGCTTTCCATCTTCATCTCCGCGTGCCAACTTAGAAAAAAATATGTACAATTTCCTGCAGAAACAGAAAAGAAAACTTCTTATAAATCATCAATATCAGAATTCGATTTTTTTTAAGTTCTCACTTTGAAACCAAATAAACCTGTATATTGGTTCATATGCTTTGACGTCCTTGCACTCATCAACGTTTGGACATGAAGGATGATGGGCAAGTGCATAGACCAAGTACGGAAGAATGTACCCTGGATCACACATCTGCATGATGTCATTTAGATTCTGATTTTCCTGCCAAATTTAATTGAGAAAGATTTGAGATAGACAATTAAAAAATATCAAACGAACTTCTGACACAATATAGAGATTTAAAATAAATTCATTAAGAGTAACCTCAAATATCAAATACCTCTTCCAGAATAGTGTTTTGGGGTCCGAAATCTACAAAGAAGGCGCAAACATATTTGGGGTCCAAACTCTTATCTTTTATGTATTGGTGCACTTTGTTCAGAAATAGTTTTTTAACCTCGGGGAACCCAACCTGCTTGCATCATAAAAATAGGTAAACCATAACAAATTGATTTTGAAAAAATATGGTAATCCATATAATTTGCTCTGCAGATGGAAGTGACAAGTTTACCTGTGATGTTCTCACAGTAAGGTGAAATATATCAATTGGAATTTTCTTATCCCAGTGCTTTGATAGACGAATAATCGCCTTAGCTGAAGCTAGCTTTAAATGGGCCTTATCAACAGAACTAGTACAAAGATAATAGCATTATAAAACTTAGAAGAAAAAAATGTGCACTTGCACAGCCATGAAATCAAACTTAAGTAATCAAAGGTTACCTTGATTCAACGTCTTTTGAGATTTCCCCAAAAGAAAGTAAATTCTGGAGATCTTTTAGCAGTTCATCAATACCGACGCGAAGATGTGCATCTTTAACTGGCAGGTAGCTCTTCACCAGAGTTTTAATGCCAAATATCTACACAACAAACTTGTAAGTTTCATAAAATAACAAAATATACACTTTAATTTAAGAAAAGTAACCTTTAATGAACAGAGTTCGCTTCTGTCATCACATGATTCTTTGGATTTATCTCCTGTTTTCTGAAGCATAATGAAGCAAATCGTTGCATTATCTTGATCATATCAATCAAATAACAGGTATAAGATAGAAAGTGGACTTGAGTATTTCATACCGCACTGCAACTTAAGATAGATTTTCTTATAAAGCCAACAACTTTACTCTCTTGTGTTTCAAAAACCGGCATGGCCATCTGTGCTATACACCCTAAAGACTGCAATACAGAAGGCAGATTTGTCCTTTTCTCTAGCATTTCCACTAATCGCTGCATGGGTCATTTGAGGAAGATCAAACCAGAATAATCAATAAATATTTATAATTAAGTATTTGTGTAAATCTCAACCCAATTACTTATGAACAGATTGATTTGGGCTATGTGTTATCTCTACTCTAACGGGTGAAATGGGCCAGATCAAAAGATTTATTAGAAAAGGGAAAATGATCAAAAGTCCCACAAAGTGCGTCACAAACTGTTATATGCAAAAATAAAAAGTTAAAATGATATGGTAATAACTAATTTTTATAATCATATTTAACAAATTAATTGATTATATAATATACATTAGAAAATGGACAAAAAGTGTTTCAAGTTGACCCTACCCGGCCCGTTTCAACACGTCAAAAATAACCCGTTAACCATTTTGCCAGCTTTAGAATGAAGTGATGCATGATATATGAAGTTAGAACCTTATATAGAACAGAAAGTGATTTGAGCCCTTGATCCTTTGTAATGGCTGCTAAGACGTGTACAGCATACTTCGCCTGCTTCCTGCTACCTTCTATGCATATTCTTTCAAGTACGAGGTCTAAGGAACTGCATAAAAATATTATGAAGCAACTTGAAAACATAAACCAAAACAAAATTCTTCCCTTACAAAAATTAATAATATCCAAATTCCAAACCTAGAAGATTCTCCCAATTGTTCATGAAGTGTTTCACCAGCTTTTGCTAGAACATGCAAAGCACCTTCCTTGATTACCTCATCATCATCCTCAAGAAGATGGACCAAATCTTCTCCCATGCCACTTAACAACAAAGGACTGAAGCATCCAAGGATCTGCATAATTTATCATAGTTATTTGGACTTTTGGAGACAATTTACAAGCAGTAAAAGGGATAACTATACAAGTAACAAATGGAAGTTACCACAAGTATATTCATGCAAGACTGAGTTAATAATTTGTTCCCATCACATTTCTGTAGGTCGGTCTCTAGAACAAGATCTTTGGCAAACTCCTTATCAAAGATTATGTATGAGCATTTTATAGAGAGAGTGCTTAAAAGTTCATAAAGGGGATGCTTCTCATCAACAATCTTTAGCAACTCATCCTGCCAAAAGAAAACTAGTTATAAACTATTTATCAATTGTCAAGCTAATTACATCTTTTAAGCAGTTTCTTACCCGAAGAGTTCTACTTTTAAGAGAACTAGTGGTGGCATCCAGAAGTGTTGTCAATATCTTCCAAATGTTATCTACATCTTTTGATTGATCAAGAAGCTGAAAATCTGCTTCTGCTTTTGTTGGATTAACAAAACATTGAGATATAGATTGAATACAAAGTGCAGCTTTCTTCTGTAGCTCAGGATCATCATTCTCCTGTAAGTGCAAAAGCGCGTATTTTAGCAGTGAGCACTTTATAATTTTCTTGCTTTCTTTACTAATTTATGAGCAAACCTTATATGTTTGCCTGTGTGAAAGATACTTGTGCAACTCTTGTTGTAACCTGCAATCCAAAGGGAAATCGTCTGAAAGATGTATTTAACAAAACAAACAAAAAACATTTAGAGCTAAAAATAAAATGCATAAATATGGTATTCAGTTATTCACAAACCTTTGCTTCTGTTCCAGTATTTTCTCTAAAGCTTTCACCTCAACTTCATCAAACTTTGAAAATAGTTTGACCCACTTTTTAACCTTATCTTTGATGGAAAATTCAGCTGGAAACAGGGATGTGCATAGAAATTGCTCAATTGTGTCTGGTCTGGAAATGGAAAAATTCAATCACATCAGTTCAGAAAGTGGAATGATGGCTTGTTGTAGATAGTTAAAAGAATTGTAAAGGTATTCCACAGGCAGTTACTTCCAGTAAATTAACAGCCAATAAAATTATGCCCTCTAATTTTGCCAAGAAAATAGATCAATAACATACTGGATATCTTTCTCATAGAAACATTTCAAAATTCTTCCAGGGATCCAATCATAGTCATCATTCAAATTCGAACCACCAATTTGCTTCAAACACCAGATTCGGTATATATCAGATAGCCTCTCCAATGTATACTTTTTCACAAGAATCTGCATCACAAAAAGAATATCAGTTAAGCAATTCATGCGTACATGTTTAAAGACAGATATAAGACACAAACACAAGCATGCAGACAAAAACGTTCTACATAAACACGAGCCTGTAAAAGCATAACAAGTTTGATCACACAACTGTATTTATAAGCATTTTATATCTCTGCACTCATATTTTTATGTAAATAGATGCTTAGTGATAAGATAGAGAACAGAAAGATGATTTTACAGATTTGTCCTCAAGGCGGCCAGCAACAAGCTTTATGGTATCAGATGAAATGGAAGATAACTCGCCGGAAGCTACATCTGAAACTACTGCAACCACTTGTTTTCGTATACTTTCATCATCATCCAACAGCCGGTCACATAGGGAACCTAACATGTAACACCAAATAATATTACATAACATGCAAGAAACTGAATGGAACAGAGTAAACAAACTTACCAAGTAACTTCGGAGCTTCTTCTCTGAACGGATTAGACAACAGACACAGTTTGACATTTTCAAGGACAGACATCCGGACCTCGACAACATTGTCAGACAACCTCTTCAGAAACTCCAAGAAGATTGATTGAAATGTCTTAGGGATGGCAGATCCCTGGTGTGCAAAAAGGTCTCCTACCAGTTTCACTGCCTTTAAGCGAAGATCTACTTTATCTGTCTATAAATGCCAAAACTTTAACTAAGTAAATTTTATTTGGAAGATTCTTGTTATTGTGATGCCAAATATAAATTAGGAGTATTTGGATTTGCGTTCTAAAACTGATTACTATAACTTCAAATTGAAACTTGGATAAAGAGAATATGCTTCTTGTTATTCATGAGTCAAATAGCCGGTTTTGGATGATCAGTTTCATACCAACTACAACAAAACTGATTATCTACGGGGTAAGATAATTTTACTTTGTTACCCTTCATTCAACCTTATTTGAGACACTTTCAAGCCCTATTTCACAAAATGTCCCCTTTTTCACAAAAAAAAATGTTCTTTTTTCTCATTTTATTGACTAATTCCTTACCTGATCAGAATCTTTCTACAACCCATTTTACAATAACTGGTTTTTGGATATCATAAAATCATTTTCAAAACGAACATCCAAACACACCCTTAAACAGGGATAAGATATGCCAATGATTACCGATAGTTCTCTTGTTAGGTTTGGCACAATTTTCTTTAAAGCCTGAGGAGCACAGCGATATATATCATAGATAACTTCATGGTAGTCAATATGATTATTGGAAGATCCTGACATGGATGATAAAATCAACTGCTTAATCCCAGGTTCAAGTTTTCCAGCACATTGCCCAATAACATTCATACCAAGCTTCCTTGCTGCCTTACTTATATCCTAAAAATGAAATTGACAATTTTTTAGATCAGCATAATTGATGGTAATAACATTAACAAACATATATTAGTAATTAATAAAAAAGATTATCTCTAACTTACTTTCTTATCACGGCCTAAAACAGATAAAACAATGAGTAAAAGGTCCTCCCCAATCTCCTCACTTTCTTCCAAAAGAACCGCCATTATTGTCTCCATTGCAGAAGTAACAATTTCAGGAAGATCATCACTTTATGTAAAGAAAGCAAAACAAATCAGGCTATTATTTTCCTTATTGTTCAACTATAATTGAAGTTAAAAAACTGACCTGGCGGCATTGAAAAACGTTGTAAACATTTCATTCACTAAATCATCACATTCGAGATCCAACATCACAACAAATGATCTGTACTTTGCTACAGTGTCCAATATATTTACTATCTTCCCAAAATATGGGTCTTTAGTATCTTGTAACCTTTTGAAAGTGCTTACAAACAAATGAAAGATGTCCTGAAGCAAGTGAAAGAAACAGTTAGTATCCAAAATATACAACGACCATACACATGCAAATGTGAACATGTTCTTATCAAACATCTAGTCAAGTAGAGTAAAGAAAAAAATACCTTTAAAACATCATCATCATATGGTGCTTCAGGGGCAGTAATTCTCGTTATCTCACAAGTGCATGTTGCAACAAGAACCTTAACTTGTTCGTCTTGATGCTTTAGATATTCTGGCTTGACTATAGCATTCGTTAGAGTCTGCATAGACTCCAACAATGCCTTTGTTGGTGACTGATCCATGCTACATAGATATCCTGCAGCTTCCTGCAATTATATCATATCAATTTATGTTAACGAAATCGGTCAAGAATCACTTGAATCCAATTATAAAAAAGTCTCAATTATATGAACAAGAAAGTAATACAACTATTTTACTGAAAAAACACTAAAGTTTAGTATATCTTAGCTATCTAAACAGCAACATATACCTAGGTGATCATTTAGAACAATGAATGATATAACTTACCAAATTGAGCCCTAACTTTAACCTAATTTAAGGTTTATAATAATGAACCCTAAAAGCTCCAAAACCATAGAAATAACAATCTTAAGACCAAAATCTGAAAACAGGAACTTTGAAGTTCAATTGGCAAGTATAAACGATCAACCAGTTACTTTTCAAACCCAATACCGGTTGAACCCTAACTTAAGGCTAAACTCATACAAAAATTTCATCCAACACATGAAATTTCCCCATACTGCATTACCAGTTACTCAACTAGGGAGTAATTAAGCAACCAAAACACAAAGATATCATCATTTCAAAACCTCAGAATTCAAAGCTCCAAAACCATAGCAATAATAATCTTAAGACCAAATTGAGCAATGAATGATATAACTTACCAAATTGAGCCCTAATTTTAACCTAATTTAAGGTTCACAATTATGAACCCTAAAAGCTCCAAAACCATAGAAATAAACATCTTAATACCAAAATCTGAAAACAGGAACTTTGAAGTTCAATTCGCAAGTATAAACAATAAATCAGTTACTTCGCAAACCCAATACCTGTTAAACCCTAACTTTAGGCTAAATTCAAACAAAAATTTTCATCCAACACATGAAATTCCCCCAAACTGCATTACTAATTACTCAAACAGTGAGCAATTAAGCAACCACAACACAAAGATATCATCATTTCAAACCCTCAGAATTCAAATTCCTCAAAAATTACAGCACTGCAAGTTAACAAACGTAACAGAAGTAACAAAAGTTTCAATACCAGCCGAATTTCACAAAAATAAAACGACAGGACTCCGAACCGCACGAAAACCTAATTACGCGAAGAAGCAGATGAAATTTGGAGGTGCAATGAGGAAGTGAGTACCGTTAGGAGGTTAATTAGAGCATCTTCAGTTGCAGGTAGGTTTTGAAGCTTGGATCCAAGTTCCTTGAGCTGATTTTGCAGGCTTTCAGGCATGGTTTGTTGTTCGAAAGTGTGCGTAAGTTTTGAATTTTGTGTTCAAATCGCCATCTCAGATGGAAGAAAAGGGGGAAGCAAGAAGCGAAGCGAAACGAACAAATGAAACGAATTGTGTGTGTGTATGTGTGTGTGTTTTTAACACTGCGTATAGTGTGAAACCGATCTCAAAATGACTTTAAAACTACATTGAGTTTACCACATGCAAGTCCCCTTTAGTTTCGGTATGTTTTATTTTACTTTTTAATTTTATGATTTAAGTGTCTAAAATATTATTAAAAATATTTATTTTTTAGTTGATTAACAATCGTCAACTAAACTGAACTCTGATAATAGAAAGGAAACGATCTAAAGCATTTATGATATATCCGGCATGTGGAGTTACGATAGTCGCCGGTAGGAATATACCGAAACGTTGGAAACAGAAGTGGTGAATTACGTTCTGAAACAATATCTAGTAAGTAATATTTGTTGATTAGTGGTTTTGACTTAAGATTTTAAGTAGTGTATACGTCAACAAGTAAAGTATTTGAAATAGCATTATAGTAGCAAAAATAGCGGGAGATATTTGAACTTTGTGAAATGAAGGCACATAACGGTATGATAAATAGAACCACGCTATATATTTGAAAATTTGTGAAAATGGAGGCAAATAAAACTACGACAACCGAAACCGCGTATATTTGAAAACTTGTGATAATTAGGTGAATAACATTATAACAGCTAAAACCGCGATGTATGTCAAAAAGGGAAATTGCAAACTAAATTAACCACGGCGATTAGTTAACAT
The DNA here is from genome assembly GCA_023525975.1 of Smallanthus sonchifolius. Taxonomy (NCBI): domain Eukaryota; kingdom Viridiplantae; phylum Streptophyta; class Magnoliopsida; order Asterales; family Asteraceae; genus Smallanthus; species Smallanthus sonchifolius. Next base: position 70,569,497 of record CM042029.1, read on the forward strand.
ACTTCAACGGTTATGTATATTGGTTGTATATCCATTAGTATATCCATTATTACCTCAACGTCATCATGATGTAAGGCCGAACTAAATGAGATCCGCTACAAGATGTTTAGATAGTTGTTGTAGTGTCATATTTACTCTCGTAGAAGAATTTAGCTGAATTTTTTATTAACTGGACTCTAGTTATAGAAAGGCGTTGATCTAAGGTATTTATGAGATTCAACCTTTGGAGTTACGAGAGTCGATAAATGAAACCATCGAAATAGTAAAAATCATGGAAATAGATAAATATTGAATCACATTCCTAAAGCAAGCATATCTAATAACTAGATATTTGTTGAATATTGATTTCATCTTAATCGTTTAAATAGTGTATACATCAACAGAGAAAATATAAAAGAAGATTTTTTTTTATCTAAAACATAGTTTGAAATAGTATTATAAGAGCAGGGCCATACCCTCATCATCCTCTCTGTAATCCTAGATAGCACCAATACACCACTCCCTTGTCAGGGCCGTCTCCGAGAATTCGAATGCCCTACACGAGCCGTAAAAAAAAGGCTCATAATGAAAATTACTTTTTTAAAAAGGCCCAATAATTTTTTTTAAAGCCTCGAAAATTTTAAATATATATATAAATTTTTTTTTTTAGCCCCTCGAAATGTTGGGCCCCTACGGTCGTGTTGCCCACAGTGCCTTCGAGCCGCCCCAGTCCCTTGTGGTGTGATATTTTTCACTCGTAGAGATCCAAACAAGTATATCTAATCCTCTAACAACTAATACCCAATAGTTGTGAAAATGGAGGCAAATAACACGTGTAACAATTGTGTTATATATTTAAAAACTTGTGAATTCCTAATAAGGTTAGGAACCAAAATCCAAAAAAAATTGAAATGAAACATGGATCCTAAGTAATTTGTATGACACCATGATTTCCAAATTTTAATCTATGACTAAATTAATCTAATTACTATTGTATGTGTGGGTAATTTACTATAGAAAATGTATAAGTAGGTAGGCATAATTAATGTACAAGTTGGTTAATGTTTGTTTTTGTTATTTTTTTTCTCATATTCTGCTTGCTTTAAAAAAACTGCCGCAGGAAATAGACACCAAAAGGTCTCTTTGGCGCAGTGGTATCCATGGTTTAGGTTGAGGCACGCATCGCGGTTTCAAATCTTGCACCCCCATACCTTTTTTTCCTGTGTTTTTTTATGGCTGGTTTTAAAAGCTTTCATGGCCATTTTTTTCTTGAGTTTTAATTTATAACGATAAATCTTATATGCTCTTCTCGCGCAGGATAAGTTTACCTAAAGGTTTTGGCTTTAATTTATATGTTTTCGAGGACGTTAGTTTCTTCTGCGATTTAACACGTTGCAACGCGCGTGAATAAAAGCTAGCACTTTCACTCCGAAGCCACCACAACACGCGAAGCCTCTTTCTAGTTATGTGTTAACTTGAAAACGATTGGGCATCATATTTGTGTTTCGTTGTTTTGCTATAAATTTTTTCTATATATAAATTATTTAGTCAAAATATAATGTTATTTATAATACCCAAAAGTATACAGTACTTTTTTATTATATTATAATCTTATACATTTTAGAAAAGTATAAAACTAAAAAAAAACTCTATTAAAAAAAATGCAAATGTCATCACAATCAACACTTCTTTAAAATAACTTGTCCTCGGAGAGATTTGGAGAGAAAGGTGGAAAGGAAGAAGCAAAACGGTTATAAAGGACAGCTAATTCAACTAATACCTGTTGTTTTAAATGTTGTAAAACACAATGTTTACAGAACTGGACCGGACGTTGAACCGGTCTCCTTACCAGTCCATTGGTAGGATCGGATTTAATTTAAGAACCGGACGACGTCATAAATATTATAAAAATATATCAATCCAAATAACTATTAATCCTTTAAAAAACCACCAACAAATCAATTCCAATAATTTTAAACTAACAATTACCTACGAAATACGAAGCCAAGAGACTTAAAAAAGATACAAAAAAATAGTCAAGCGGTTCGCCCGGTCCGACCACCCGATTTCCGGTCCGACCGCCGGTTCGTCCGGTCCGACCACCGGTTCGCTGCAGGACCGGTTCAACATACGTAACCGGACCGGTCAGACCACCGGTTCCCGGTCCAACCGGTACGACCGGCCGGTCCAGTCCAGGTTTCAAAACACTGGTAAAACACTTTATTTAGTGTTCACCCTCGTGATCTTTACAAGAGTTAGTAATATTATTATTTATTATTATTCAAATCTTACGTCACGGGTTACATTAGTGGTGGTGTAACGATACACCAACTAGCTCAGTGTTCCATAAGGTGGTCTTTCGATCATCGCAATCCCATGCAAGGGAGAGGAATTTAGGATACCACAACTGATCTAGGCTATACATTAAATTCTAAATTACTTTATGTGTTGTTTTTCATGTCAAATCATGAATATGATATTAACATCTATAAAATATGTTCGATTTATATGCACAAGCATTAACATTTGGTTAGGATTGTCATTGATATATAATCCTAAAGAGTCACACGACAGACAATAAAAAAATAAATATTAATATGACTAAAAGAGTTTAGACACATAGGCGTGATAAAAGATTGTTACATATTAATTATAATATCCAAAAGAATATTATCAATTACTCTAATTAATACTAATATATACTATCTAATAAATAAAAGTTTTTCATGTCACGTGTCGTCTCCATATTCATTCTTATCATTTTTTTTCTCGCCTCATTCTCTTATTGAATACATCTCTATCTTTTAATAATAATATATTTTAAAAGAAAATACTATTTAAACTAATAGAACACATTTATTATAAATTATCCCTTATTATAAGAAATTTTAAAATTTGATTATGTAACTTTTATTTTCAATAAAATAGTAAATGAAAGTCAAATTAAATTAAATAGTAATTAACGTATTTTCGAAACCTAATTATATATTAATTTTTACATATTTATATTTTGTTTTTTATCCTCAGTATATGTAATACATTTTTCCACCTATAAAATATATACATAAAGATTTTAGAATTTTATGTATTGATATTTTAACTCCGTGTGTAGACACGGGTTCTAAGCTATCTAAGTGGAGGGTTTAATTGTATTTGAACAATTCTTGAATTTCTAGCTGGAAGGGCCAAATTTGAAAGTTGAGGGGTTGTTGTGAAAATGTCAAATGTATGATTATTTGGGTTAGGAGGTTTGCGTAAAACACACACTTGTGTTTTTTCAAGGGGGAAGCCAAGCAGTGATCCTTGGAGAGTTACATGTAAAAATCAGATGTAAATGAGGTGTTCTTCTTTTATCAAGCACCAAGTAAGTGTTCTTCCATCATCTAAATGCTTCATGATTGTGTTCTTGGTGGGTGTTGGGTCATGAACCCTAATTATTTAGAATTAGGGGTTTTGGATGGTTAATTCCTAATTAGAAGTAGTATTCTAGCCTATATGAAGCTAAAAGATGTTCGATTACATGATTATAACATCCAATTTGGAGTTTTGAATTCTAGGGTTCTTGGTGGATAAATTGGGGGGTTTTCAAATTGATGATGTTAAATGGGAAAATTTGGGTTGGTGAGTGTCTATGGTGTTTATAGACACTTAATTTAGTAAGAACCCTCAATTAATTTGGTGGTTTATGAAATTAAGGTTTTTGATGAACTTGGGTGAGTTCTTAACGGTTCATTTGGGTTAAGTGATTGTTGATTGGGTGTAAAGAGTTTGATTTCATTGCTTGAACTAAGATTAATGAGGGTGCTAATCATTTAGTCTTAGTTGGGTGCATGGTTGGAAAAATCGCTAGGCGTTAGGCGGGCGGTGGGGTGGGGCCTAGGCCTAGGCGAGATTAATCGGATTAGAATTTTTATATGTAATTTTCAGTTTTTAATATACATACACACATTTTTATATGCAATTTTTATAAAAATGTTCATTTTTAAATATTTATACACATATTTGGCTAGAATTTGAAGGGTTTGGCTGGAAAATCCAAGGTTTTGCTAGAAAATCCAAGGTTTTCGCCGGAATCTGGCCAAAAATTTCAGGTTTTTGCCAGAGTTTTCGTCGGAATCTGGCCACCCAGGCCCGCCTAGGACCGATTCCGATTAATGGTCCGCCTAGCTCAAAAATACAAGTTAAATGGCCGCCTAGCGCCTAGGCCCGATTTTTACAACACTGGTTGGGTGTTAGAGTCTCTATTGGTGTAAGTATTGAGACATATAGATGTCAAAACAAGGTGAATCATATAGGTGATAAAGTTGATAAAGTTGGAGCTCAACCGGAATCATCTCTAACTAAAGGCAAGTGCTTTGCACTTACTTAGTAATGATAGGCGGTAGTAAACATACATAAATGTTATACGTGTTGAATTGGTGATAATATGTGTGTACTTGATTATACGTTGTTATGGTGTTAATCTTATAGGATGAATGTGTAAAGGATTAGTGAAATTTGTATTGGGGTCTAAGAACTCCACATTGTCGTATTGTGTATGAAGTCAATGAACTTCACTTAATGGGTATGGTGGGTGTATGAAGCCCATGAACTTCACATAATAAGTATGGTGGGTGTTTTGAAGTCCATGAACTTCAAGTAGGTGTAGCGGTGGTTAAAATGATTCATATGGGGGTATAATGGTGAATGAAGTTTATGAACTTCACTTGTAGTGTCTTTGAAGTTACAAACTTCAAAATAGTGTGTGGGTAACATGAGATAATAAGAATCTCACTATAACGGGTGTGGATTGGATAATAAGGTGAACACAATTTTCGAACTTCACTTGTGGTGTCGTTAAATTTACGAAATTCAAAATAGTGTGTGGGGAACATGAGATCATGATAATCTCACTATAATGGGTGTGGATTGGATAATAAGGTGAATGGAGTCTATGAACTTCACTTGGGGTGTCATTGAAGTTACGAACTTCAGAATAGTGTGTGGGGAACATGAGATCATAGGATCTCACTAAAATAGGTGGGGATTGGTTGTTAAGGCGATTGAAGTCTATGAGCTTCTTGTATGCGATTATTGAAGTCATAGACTTTACATAGGTGGAATGTGAAACGCCCCAAAACGGGTACATCTCATAGTTGGCACACAACATAACAAACATAGTTCTTAAACCGGAAATCAGAATCTATTACAGCGGAAGTCTTTAATTCAAATCATTCATCAAACTAAAACATGAAATATTGTCTATAACATGAACTATCAGGATTGGAAATGTCAGTCTTCAATACCGCAGCCCGATGTCCATGCTATCCAGCCCACATGGCTCTTTCACTTTTCTTTAGCTTTACCCTTTTTACCTGTCATGCATACTAAAAGTCAGCTAACGCTGGTGAGTTCTCTCTTTACTTTAAACTGTAAACTTTATCTTTGGTAGCTTAGTTTTATTAAAATAAAATAAACTTTACTTTCACTTTCTTTGAAATAAACTTTTAACTATTACTTTAAAACTTTACAACGTTACAATTATAAATCTGTTACGTTACTATCTGTCATTAAAACTTTATCTTTAAGGAAACCCGTTAGGGTGTCCCACTGTACTCTGTCTATCATTTCACTTATACTTGACAAGTGACTTTATCATACTTTAACTATCACATATGGATCGTGGTCCGAGGACCAGATCCCTATCTTGCTTACACCTCAGGGTAAGACTTTTACTTTAGCGCTGCCCACACCTCAGGGTGGGACTTTCTTTCTCGCTTGCACGTTAGTGCAAGACTCCTTTAGCATTGCTCACACCTCAGGGTGAGACTTTCTCGCTTACACCGAAGTGAAGACTCCTTTAGCATTGCTTACACCGAAGTGTAAGACTCCTTTAGCATTGCTTACACCGAAGTGTAAGACTCCTTTAGCATTGCTCACACCTCAGGGTGAGACTTCTACTTTAGCATGCCTGCAGGACTTTCTACTATGCAACTACTATGCAATGCAATTACACTATTACACAAATAGAAATGCAATCACATAACTTTCATATAGACAAATAACACATATTAACACATAAGCATATAACATGGTATTTGTCACTGTCACTGTCACTGTCACTGTCACTGTCGAGCTGTACCGAAGTACGGCTCCTTTATCGTTCTTTCTTTAGCTCATTGTTATCTTTCAAAAACTTGTTTAAAAGATAATACTATGCTCTTTTGTTCTTTATCTTTCATTTTATAACAATAACATTTTTATAAAATACTATACTTTGCCTTTCATTTTATAAAAATAACATTTTTATAAAATACTATACTTTGCCTTTCATTTTATAAAAATAACATTTTTATAAAATACTATACCAGTATGCATGCCAGCCCAAAACCATTAGGAAAAAGGGCAATAAGAACTCACCAGATGAATTGTTTCTGTTTACACCTAGCCGGTTCCTGAATGTCACTATGGTCACCCACAATCTGTATAATCAAGTCATAGGCGTAAGGCTGTGTTCCTAGGGGACACTTAGACATTACTAGGCTTGACTCAGATGTTTCGGGTCATGGTTTCATTATCGACACTAGGTAGTTTCGAGTCCTGGCTCCTTATCGAAACTATGTAGTTTCGAGCCCTGGCTTCTTATCGAAACTAAGTAGTTTCGAGTCACTGCTTCTTATCGAAACTAAGTAGTTTCGAGTCACTGCTTCTTATCGAAACTAAGTAGTTTCGAGTCGTATGACTTATATAAATTCTTAGTTAAGGTCTTGGGTCTATATCGAAACTATGGTAGTTTCGATGGGTCTGCCCCTGTCGAAACTAGGTAGTTTCGATAGATGCGTCCATATCGAAACTAGTAGTTTCGACTGTGCAGTCTTCTTCCCCAAACAGAACCCTAGATCTGGTCCCTTTGTTCTAATCGATCAAGCTTTGAACTTTTTACGTTCGAAATGTTCCATTTTCCCCCATGAACCCAAACCCGTGGTTTGTTTCCAGTTTCACACGTAAAAATCTAAACCTTTACTCGATTATTAACCCGAAACCTGAAAGTTACAAAAACTCAGATTTAGGCATAATAATTACCTGTTACAGCTTCCTTCTCGTTCCTTTATGCTCCAGAGATGTTGAGCAACAATCCTCGAGACTTTGAGCTTGATCCGAGCTTTCTCTCTCTAGACGATCTCTCTCTCTCTAAAGTTCTTGCGCAGGAAGAAATGAAGGAAATGGAGGAATGACTGCTGATTAGAAGGGTTCTTTTCAGTTTTCGGGCCCATGGGCCGGCCCCTAGCCAAGCCCACCTTCTTTTTTTTCTTTTATTTGGGTTTTTATTTATTTTGGGATGTTACAGAATGATAATTGAGATCTTGAATCTCATGTAATGTGATAAGTTGTTATTGGGGGTTAGTAATCAAGTGGGAGGTATATTGATGCTAATTGAACCTAGTTATGGTTATACCTACCAAAGAAGGTTGTCGGGATCAAACCATTTGGGAATTTCAAGGAAAACAAAATTGGGTGTGGTGGACCTGTTGTGGGTGTATGATACGTTGGGTGGGCTTATCATACGCCCAAAACATTCTATCATACGCCCAAATTTCATTAATTTGGAGGTTTGAACGAGGACGACGTGGGAAACAAGGTCTCCAAATCACTTTTTTAGTTTTTTATTTATATTTTGAGTTATGATTTTTTTTTTTTTTTTTTGCTATTAATAAGGAGTTCTCTCTCTAAATGTTAGTTTTTTTATGAACTTCACCATATATATATATATATATATATATATATATTTATAAGAAAAGGTTCAGGTAAAAAGGATTTTAATTTTAAGAAGGGTGAGAACGATTTAGGGCCATTAGATCAAATTATAAAAAATATTTAATTGTTGAGATTAAATTGTCGAAGAAAAAGTTGTTGGAATGGTATTTTAGTCTTGGCCAGTTTTGTTGACTTTTTATCAAGTTCCCTCCCTTTTTTTAAACGTTCATAACTTTTACATACGACATTATTTTTTAAAAAAAATTACACCATAAAAACGATTTTTTTTATCTTTAAAATGAGTATTCGTTATATACAAAAACGAAAAAAAAAAATACGTTTTCCGGTTTATTGTGTAATTTTTCAGATCATTGTGTAATATCATGCCATGTCATTGTGTTAAATTTTTTTCATCATTGTGTTATACGTATTCATCATTTTGTCAAATATTTTTCATCATTTGTTATAAGTATTCATCATTGTGTTTTACGTTTTCCAGCTCATTTTGTAATTTGCTCATTATTGTGTAATTCGCTCAAATATGTCAGGTCATTTGTGTAATGTAAGGTTTTGTCATTGTGTAATTTGCTCATTGTGTAATATGCTCATTTTGTCAAATATTTTTCATCATTGTGTTATATTGTGTTTTAAGTTTTCCATGTCATTTGTGTTAAATGTTTTTCATCATTGTGTTATACGTATTCATCATTTTGTCAAATATTTTTCATCATTGTGTTATATGTATTCATCATTATGTATTACGTTTTCCAGCTCATTGTGTAATTTGCTCATTATTGTGTAATTCGCTCAAATATGTCAATCATTTGTGTAATGTAAGGTCTGGTCATTGTGTAATTTGCTCATTATGTTAAATATTTTTCATCATTGTGTTATATTGTGTTTTACGTTTTTCAGCTCATTATATAATTTGCTCATTATTGTGTAATTCGTTCAAATATGTCAGGTCATTCTGTAATTGTGACAAATGGTAATTTACCACATAATTATTTAAACATAATTATACACAAAATATGCGTATTAGAATAATTTTAATTAATTAAGTCTAACCCGGTCCAGTAGAGCCCAACCCACACACAATTACGTTAAAAATGTTAGATATTTCCAAGACACATATCGCGTTGTTGATAGACCAAAAATAATATTTAGGCAACTTGAAAACATTCTCTTTATATATATTTCCTTTATATATATTATTTATATATTAGAGAATACCCACTCAAACGAGACTATAAAATTAATATATGTCGAACATATATTATACCCGAACTACTAAACTATTATTATTTTTAATACCTGACTCATTCCCGACACATAACAACAGATGAAAACGACACGCGGAGCGGGTATCATTCCACACCTTAACATGCCCCTCATCATAAAGTATGGCTCATGTTGTGTGTGTGTCAATACAAGTGATATCCAAAGAAGATAAAAATCTAATATTTATTACCCCAAACATCCCTATATAAACATGCATCTCCACTCCTTCAAACCACATCTCAAACACTCTTCTCCCTCTCCTCTCGGTTCCTCACCACCTCCGATCACCCTCACCACCTTCTCACCTGCAGCTGCAACACCATTGGCTCCTTAGCAACACCATCCTCATCAACCACCCAAAGCTCACCTCCCCCCCTACACCCACTCGGCAATCACCACCACCCCCTAATATCACCACCTTCTTCTCCACATCATCACTCCCACCTTCTCTACCCCTCACATCTTCACTAACAGTAGCAAACAACATCACTTCCACCACCATTCTGCACCCACGATCAAGCCACACCATCTTCTCCCTTGCCTCTTGGTCTCACCACCATTCGGGTCACTGTCTCTCGTCTACGGTCACCACATTACGTTCACGTGAATCCCACGGATCATTTCGGGAACTTACGGAATCATATGGGACGTTTCGGGAAGGAATCGGACCTCGCGTATTCACTGTCGTCTTCTCCCGACTATTTACGTGAGATTTCGACTCGTGTATTTTAACATTAAACTAGTTGGTGATATAATAGTTATAGCCGGTTAATATTTAGAATAATAAATAAAAGACGGTTTTTAACGTGAGAAACAACGGTTAAAAGTTATAAAAATTCTAAGTGCTATGGTTATTATTAATCATTATTATCTTTAAAATATTTTAAGTATAACATAAATAAATAATAATTTATTTTATTATTAATATAAGGTTGACATCTAACATTATTATTAAGAGAATAAGATAAATGGTGTAGTATAAACTTATATTAGACAACATCTTATTATACACCAAGTACCAATACTAGATATCTTATTTTGTAGGCTTCCTGTATGACATTATAGGTACAATAATACTAGATTTTATTTTCATTACTTGATATAAACTAAATTTTCATTATATTAATATTTTATAATTAGTAAGTATGAAAAATAAATCAGATTTTGTGCATCCCATGTTAGATCAAAACTATAATTATAAAATAAAACGTGGCTTTAGAAAATCAAGATGATTGATGTATTTATATAAACTTTCGAGAGATTATAGTACTCTAATACTGATTTGATAACCTTTGATGTATTGCAAGAGTCAAAACATGTCCAACACGAGTTAATATTTCAAAGGGTGGATTAGCGTGGATAGACTACAATCATCTTTTAAAAATAGTTATACATATAGTTACATATATATTTTATGAAAAATAATAACCATATATTTATATATAAACATATATAAATATATATGGTTGAAAAGATAATATAATTATTATTTCATAACATTTCACAACTATTTATAATATATATATATATATTATCATAAAGAATGACTCAAACCGAAAACGAAATATTGACAACTACGAGACTGAACCATAATATTTATTAAAGGGATTTTAAGAAACATAACTACTTGAAACGACAACTTATATCATCAACAGCGATCGGGTCGGACCCTTGCAATTTATTGCAAGGCAAGGGTCAACACTTCGGCCATTGGTCATGTGACCAACCGACCTCATAAGCAACTACATAGAAACTAAGGTGTCCAAATTAATCTAGGGCACGGATAGGTCGGACACACGTTGGACTCAAAGCATACCCCATCACTCACCACTACAGTTGATACAGTGAGTCTCACGACCCCACTTTTACTTGTTTTAAATTTGTTTTTAAACAAACGAGGGAGAATACATAGCTCAAATTTGGATACGAGTACACAACTGATTGTTACATGAGTACGCAACTGTCATACTAAGTCCCTGGGAATACTATAACCGTTAGCTAGTTCAGACGTGGAACGCATGAATAGATCTATTTGGGTTGACACCCCCACATGTGGTTAGTCGCGCTAACCTTGACTTGAGGTCAAAGCGGGTGCATACTGTCCATACACAAACCATACAATGTTTCATGACAGAACATTGGGCGGGGCTCACAACAATAACTCGGTCAAATGACGGGTTAATTCACAAACGTCAAGTGTCGGTTATGGTAGCTTATGGTAACAATGTGCATATATAAGTATTGTTTGATCGACAATGCTTTACACACTGGAAATATCGTAGTCCAAACAAAACATATTTTAATGATTACTTAAACCTGTGAATTCACCAACTTTATGTTGACATTTTAGCATGTATTTCTCAGGTAACTAATCATGGAAGGAAAGACATGCATGCATGTAGGATCACTTTTGAAGTTTTTTGGTTATAATTTAGGACTTCTAGGTCTTTGCTAACAAACTTGTTATTTAAGCCGTATACTTGGCTAAGTATGATATTTTGGCATGTATTGTCTTGAAATAATTAATCATTTCATGTAATGACTGAAACCTTTGATAATGAATGCATTTAGATGTCGTTTGTTGTAATAAAAGGCTATGATCGATCACCTACTCCGCTGCACCCCGTGTTTCCGCCCTAGGCGGGGTGTGAGAGATTGGTATCAGAGCCTTGGTTATAGCAAACTAGGTTGCATTAGTGAGCCTAGACTATAGCCGTAGAGACAGGACACGAACATCTGCATTGCACAACTTATATATATATATATTTCTTGCCATCATACTAGAAAGAAAAACATGACACCCAGAGGAGGAAACATACGTAACACCCGACAGAACACCGAAAATGCTGAGGCAACTCAACCCTTGACAACTGCCGACATAGCCCAACTAGTGGCTCAGGAAGTAGCCGCCGCTGTAGCTCAAAGCGAGGCAAACCGGAACACTGGATCAGGAAACGGATCAGGAAATCAGAGAAACAATAACAGTGGAGCCAGCAGAGGAAATGGAAATGGATCCGGAAACACGAACATCGGTAGCAACACTAACGAAAATGGATATGGATCCGGGAATACGAACACCGGTAGCGGCATCAACAGAAACGGAGACGGAACTGGAGCTGCCGTGGGAAACAACAATGCTCCGAGAGTTGCACCTATAAGGATTTCATGAACTGCATACCTCGCTACTTTAATGGATCTGAAGGAGCAATTGGTCTCGTGCGTTGGATTGAGAAAATGGAGTCGGTTATCAACATCAGCAACTGCGCCAATGACTGCAAGGTCAAGTATGCTACTTGCACCTTTCAAGACCAAGCACTTACTTGGTAGAACGCCCAAGTTCAGACATTGGATATGGATGTTGCATACCAAATGACATGGGATGACTTCAAGTATATGGTGAAAGAGGAATACTACCCCCGAAATGAGATTCAGAAATTGGAAAATGAATTCTGGAATTTGGTCATGATCGGGGTCAAAGTAGCCACCTACACTACCCGATTTCATGAACTAGCCCGACTAGTTCCACGCATGGTTACTTCGGAAATCAAAAGGATTGAGATGTACATTGGGCCCTTGCACCCCAGATTCAAAGTATGGTGACTTCATCTAAACCAATCTGTCACACCCCGGCCAGCGGCGGATTATACGCCGGGGCTGACACGGTTGTTCATAAGCACATGATCATCTATTAAATGATATTATTTATTCGTCATAATTAAATGCATCCATTACAAGTAGAAATGGAAAACAAAGCATTCAAACACAACATAAGTTGAGTTTAATTTGTATTAAAGCTAGGTCCGAAGTCCTAAGTGATCATGTAGTGTCCTCAAACTGGTGCACCTGAAACATGTGAGTAAATGTCAACTACAAGTAGTTGGTGAGTAACATAGGTTTTGACACCAAACAAAAGTTATAAAAAGAAAATATTTGAAATTCAATATGTTCAAAGCATAACTATGGCATAAATGTGAAAACATACAAGGTTCCAAGCATACAATTCAAGTCGTAGTAAATGGAAAACTTGTAAGTACAATCCCACTGATTGTGTTTTAGAAAAATAGTAATATGGTACACACAAAGCCCGCCAAGGTCTGTGTTAACTGGAATCGGATTCCCCTATAAATGATCATGTTAGGTACTACCTTAGGCCTGGGTAGCAGGTTAATGAATGTACTGACATGAACACATGTAATGGTCGCCAAGTAGTTTAAGACATAAAGAACATAGTAAATAGCATGAGAACAATGATATTGAATCTGATATGTATAGTATGTAAACATGTTCCACCCCGAGTATTTGTAAATAATAGTAAAGAGAAAGGGGGCTATGAAACTCACATTGCAATGAGTAGCTTGAATGTCACACAAGTATATTGTTTGTTGCACAAATGTTCTAGCTAACCACAAGGTTAACCTATGTTTTGATGGAATATATGTATCAATGATTTGTATAACTGAAATAGGGAATCCTAATGTGCGAGGAGATTGATGTGGGTGTCCTCATTTTAATAATAAAATAATTATTTGCGTTGCAAATAATATTTTATGTAAATCTTTGATAAATATTTGTATTGTAATAAGTGAAAGAATAGATGAGGATTTTGTTTGTTTGTAATGATTATATAAACGTATGAATAAATAATTAGGTTTCTTTTGTTTGTAAATAAATACACAAATAAATAAATGAGTAGTTTTAGTCGCATAAATTAATAGATGGATAAATGAATAAATAAATCAGTAATAATTAGTTGAGTAATTAAATAATTTACTACATAAATAAATGAATAAAATCTTTCATTTGATTTATGAAAAATAAGTTTTAAAAATAATGATTTAATTAGTTGGTAATTAAACCAAAATTTAAAGTATAATAATGTTCTAATTAATTAACAATTAAACCATAATTTAATTATTAATTAAAAATATAGAATTGTGTTTTAAATGTTCTCATATAATAAAAATAAATTATATAAAAGTTTGTATAAATATTTATAAAGAAATGAATTTCTAATCATAATTAGTTGAAAGTGGTTATTATACACTAGAATGGTTATCATTCCAGAGTAGTACCTCCAACAGAAAAGTTCCCAGGAAAGAGTTGGTTAGATCAGAACCCCGTCTTTTCCTAGCTAGAACTTTAATGTTTGCCAGATAACTACATACTGGCTTGAAATTTACTCTATTTGCATACATAACCAAGTTTAGGTTGTGTTTGGAAAGTATATGGGCTAAAGTGAAAATATGAGTTTAGTAAAGATAGAAATTGAATATTAAATAATTTAATTTGAAAATAAGGATTTTTAGTAAAAACATAATTTTTGAAATTGAAAGGAGTAAGAAAGATCAAACCAAGCTTTTAAATAAAAGCTTGAACAAGTTTAATTAAAATAGGACTTTTGATCTTGGATAGGTCTATGATTATAACATAAACATGTTAGGGATCATAGATCTAGCTAGTTATGAGAGATTTTTGAAAGGAAAAGTATGAACAAGCATGAACATAAGAAGAATTTACTTAGAATGGAAGGATTTAAGATAGAATCTTCCAAGAGATGAGAAGAACGACCTTTAGTAACTAGAGAACCCTAGAGGATCGTTGAGGTGTGAATAATACATTATAAATAAGGGCTCTATTTATATGGTAGTATCATGGGCTTATTCATAAAATTTAATTTGTTATAGGGACTAAGATTGTAAAATATGAAGAATAGTTTTTAATTTCATAACATATTTTAACTTAAGTGCTCATTAATTTTATGTTTATGACTTCATTTCATCATAATTCATATTTAAAATGTTTATAAATGTAATTATATACTTATTTGTTTTATTTACCTTTAGTAATTTAAAAATACTAGAAATGTTAATTAACAATGTTACATTCTCATAATAAATTGTTTAAATGGTTTATTTATCATGTGTGTATATATATAGTCACATATATATTTATAAGTAAACACATAAAATATATCAATTCATAATCAAAGCTTGTAAGCTTAGATTTGGTTATTATAACAAAGTGTATATATTTATTTCATAACAATCATATAAGTATGTATGCATACTCATGAATTTTAATGAATAAATGGAATACCTTCATAAATGCGAATAATAAAATAATGAAATTACAATTTGCCGGAATAATTAAAATAAAGGTCGGAATTTCGTGGAGATTACACCAACCATCATTGAGAGTGCTATAAGGTTGGCACATAATCTGACTAATCAGGCTGTTCGTTCTGGGGTACTGGTAAAGAAAGGCTCATTTTCTACTAAGAATAGTTTCAGTGGAAAAAGGAAATGGGATGGAAAGAACTCTGTGTATCAGACTCTCAAGAAGCCAAAAACCGTTAAGGCCTATGTTGCAAGACCAACTACAAGAAAGCCATATCCCGAGAGCAACCCAAGATGCAACAAGTGTGGTTACCATCACACAGGTACCTGTGAAAGCTTTACCTGTACCAAATGCAAAAGGCCAGGACATACGGCCAGGTATTGCAAGACTACTACCACTGCAGCAAACCCTGGTGTCAATCGAGCATGTTTTGAATGTGGAGAAGTAGGGAATTTCAAAAAGGACTGCCCGAATTTAAAGAACCAGGGCAAAAAATAAACTCGTGGAAGGGCTTTTGTGATTGGAGCAGGAGACGCCCGTCAGGATACCAACATTGTCACGGGTACGTTCCTTGTTAATCATCACTATGCTTCTATTCTATTTGATACGGGTGCCGATAGAAGCTTTGTTTCTATTGACTTTAGTCCGTTACTTGGTATAGCACCCACGACACTAGATGAGTCTTATGTGATAGAATTAGCCGACGGTAAATTAATCGAAACAAGAGAGATAATCAAAGAATTCTCTCTAAACGTGGGAGACCACACGTTCAGCCTAGACGTAATGTTGGTGAGACTTGGAAGCTTTGATATTGTTATCGGCATGGATTGACTATCCAAGAACCATGCGGAAATTGTTTGTCACGAGAAGATAGTTCGCATTCCACTCCCCGACGGTGGAACCCTGGCCATTCAGGGAGAAAAGAGTGGAACCACCTTAAGAACTATCACATGCATGAAGGCCTGGAAGTACTTAAGAAAGGGATATCACGCCATCTTAGCTCATGTAACAGAAAAGAAGCCAAAGGAGAAACAACTCGTGGACATACCGACCGTACGAGACTACCCAGAAGTCTTCCCCGAAGACTTGCCTGGACTACCACCGCCAAGACAAGTTGAGTTTTGTATCGATCTGGTACCCGGAGCAGCACCGATTTCAAGATCACCGTACCGACTTGGACCATCCGAGATGCAAGAACTCTCAAGTCAACTACAAGAACTTTTGGATAAAGGGTTATTCGACCGAGTTTCTCACCATGGGGAGCTCCGGTCTTCTTTGTAAAGAAAAAGGATGGTACTTTTAGGATGTGCATCGACTACCGAGAATTAAATAAATTGACGGTAAAGAATAGGTATTCACTACCAAGAATAGATGACTTGTTCGATCAGTTACAAGGTTCTAGTTTCTATTCTAAGATCGACTTATAGTCAGGATACCATCAACTGAGAATCCAAGAAGAAGACATTCCCAAGACTGCGTTTAGGACTCATTATGGTCACTACGATTTCCTAGTCATGCCTTTTGGCTTAACCAACGCACCAGCAGTATTCATGGACCTCATGAATAAGGTCTGCAAACCTTATTTGGATAAGTTCATGATTGTAATCATGATTCATCGATGACATTCTGATATACTCACGAAGCAAAGAGGAACATGAACATCACTTAAAGCATGTCTTAGAACTCCTTAGGAACGAGAAATTGTATGCCAAATTATCGAAATGCGAATTTTGGATTCGAGAAGTACATTTCCTTGGCCACGTGATCAATAACAAAGGCATACATGTGGATTCATGTAAGATTGAAACCATCAAGAATTGAGAAGCACCAAGGACTCCAACCGAGGTGCGACAATTCCTAGGTCTGGCTGGCTATTATAGACGTTTTATCAAAAATTTCTCCAAAATAGCCCAGCTTCTTACGACTTTGAATCAGAAAGATAAGAAGTTCGTTTGGAACGACAAACAAGAAGCGGCATTCCAACTGTTGAAGCAAAAACTATGTTGTGCACCTATCTTATCCCTCCTAGAAGGAGTAGATAATTTTGTAGTATATTGCGATGCATCACACCAAGGATTTGGTTATGTCTTGATGCAAAAAGAAAAAAGTCATCGCATATGCATCCTGTCAACTAAAGGTACATGAGAAGAATTACACTACCCACGACTTAGAATTAGGAGCAGTCGTTTTTGCTCTTAAAATCTGGAGACATTACCTTTACGGCACAAAATGCACCATTTTTACCGATCATAAGAGTCTCCAGCACATCTTCAATCAGAAAGAATTGAACATGAGACAAAGAAGATGGGTAGAATTACTGAATGACTATGATTGTGACATCTGTTACCACCCTGGTAAAGCAAACGTCGTAGTCGATGCGTTAAGAAAGAAAGATCCAAAACCCTCCGAGTGCGAGCACTGGGAATGACGATTCATACGAGCCTTACCACTCAACTTCGCGACTCCCAACAAGAAGCACTCAAGGTAGAAAATCCTAAAGATGAATCCTTACGAGGTATGGAGAAACAACTCGAAACCATATCTGATGAGGCCCATTATTTCATGAACCGGATTTGGGTACCACGTTTTGGAAACCTTCGGGATTTGGTGCTCGACGAGGCACAAAAGTCCAAGTATTCAATTCACCTAGGATCCGACAAAATGTATAGGGATCTCAAGGAGTTATACTGGCGGCCCAATATGAAGGCAGAGATTGCTACCTATGTAAGCAAGTGCCTGACTTATTCCAAAGTCAAGGCAGAATATCAAAAGCCATCAGGACTCCTGCAACAACCTAAGATACCACAATGGAAATGGGAACAAATTTCCATGGATTTCATCACAAAATTGCCCATAACAGCTAGTGGTTGTGACACAATTTGGGTAATTGTTGATCGATTGACAAAACTTGAGCACTTCCTACCCATCAAAGAGACAGATAAGATGGAGAAATTGACGTGAATCTATTTAAAGGAAGTCGTATCAAGGCACGGAGTGCCAATTTTTATCATCTCGGATAGAGATAGCCGTTTCACCTCAAGATTTTGGCAATCGCTTCAGAAAGCGTTAGGTGCACGCTTAGACATGAGCACAACCTATCATCCACAGACAGATGGTCAAAGTGAGAGAACCATCCAAACCCTAGAGGACATGCTTAGGGCATGTGCCATAGACTTCGAAAAGAATTGGGATACTCATCTACCCTTAGCTGAGTTTTCTTACAACAACAGCTATCACACCAGCATCCAAGCCGCACCGTTTGAAGCACTTTATGGTCGAAAGTGCCGATCACCTCTATGATGGATAGAGGTTGGTGACAGTCAACTCACTGGCCCTGAAATCATCCAAGAAACCACTGACAAGATCTTTAAAATTAGAGGCAGAATCAAAGCAGCTAGGGATCGTCAAAAGAGCTATGCTGACGTAAGACGCAAGCCCTTAGAATTCCAGGTGGGAGACAACGTACTATTGAAGGTCTCGCCTGGGAAGGGAGTTGTTAGAATCGAGAAACGAGGAAAACTCAATCCTCGGTACATTGGACCTTTTGAGATCCTAGCCAGAGTAGGCCCGGTGGCTTACAAACTAAAACTACCTCAGGAACTCAGTAGTGTACACGACACATTCCATGTGTCAAACCTAAAGAAGTGTCTGTCAGACGAAACCCTTGTTATACCACTCGAGGAAATTCACATTGACGACAAATTCCACTTGGTGGAACAACTAGTTGAAATCATGGATCGGGAAATCAAGAATCTAAAACGGAGTCAAATTCCTATAGTGAAGGTCAGATGGAACTCTAAGCGAGGACTAGAATTCACTTGGGAACGCGAAGATCAAATGAAACTTAAGTATCCCCATTTGTTCAACAGTACACCAGTGGCAGACAACGCCAAATTAATTTCGGGACGAAATTCTTCTAACTGGGGGAGGATATGACAACTGGTAATTTATCACATAATTATTTAAACATAATTATACCGAAAATGTGCATATTAGACTAATTTTAATTGATTAAGTCTAACCGGTCCAGTAGAGCCCAACCCACACACAATTACGCGGAAAATATTATATATTTCCAAGACACATATCGCGTTGGTAATAGACCAAAAATAATATTTAGGCAACTTGAAAACATTCTCTTTATATATATTTCCTTTATATATATTATTTATATATTAGAGAATACTCACTCAAACGAGACTATAAAATTAATATACGTCGAACATATATTATACCCGAACTACTAAACCATTATTATTTGTGATACCCGACTCATTCCCAACACATAACAACAAATGAAAACGACACACGGGTATTATTCCAAACTAGTAACAAGCGGGTATCACTCCAGACATTAACTTACCCCTACCTATTTTCCTAGCCATCATGAAGTATGACTCATGTTGCGTGTATGTCAACTACAAGTGATATCAAAGAAGATAAAAATCTAATATTTATTAACCCCCCTATATAAACATGCATCTCCCCTCCTTCAAATCACATCTCAAACGCTCTTCTCCCTCTCCTCTTGGTTCCTCACCACCTCGGATCACCCTCACCACCTTCTCACCTGCAGCAGCAACACCATTGGCTCCTTAGCAACACCATCCTCATCAACCACCCAAAGCTCACCTCCCCCCCCCTCTACACCCTCTCGGCAATCACCACCACCCCTTAATATCACCACCTTCATATCCACGTCACCACTCCCACCTTCTCTACCCCTCACATCTTCACTAACAGTAGCAAACAACATCACTTCCACCATCATTCTACACCCACGATCAAGCCACACCACCTTCTCCCTTGCCTCTTGGTCTCACCACAACCCAGTGGCGAAGCTTGAAAATTTTCGGCCGAATACATATAAATTAACACTACTGAGCGAAAAATCGATCGAATACGTATATATTAACACTTCTGAGCGAAAAATCAGGGGGCACGGGCCCCCCTCGGGCCCCTTATATCCTCCGCCCTTGCCACAACCCACAAACCACCACCGAGCACCATTACAACACCTACACCACTACTCGTTCCAGCCATCTTAGCCCTCAATCCCGTCCCAGCCTACGACAGCCCCGATAACCACCGCCATACACCGCTTTCACCACCACAGTCCTCCGCCACCTTTGCGGGATTCTTTCGGGACAAAGTCGGTTCTTTTGGGTCACCGTCTCTCGTCTACGGTCACCACATTACGTTCACGTGAAGCCCACAGATCATTTCGGGAACTTACGGAATCATACGGGAAGGAATCGGACATCGCGTATTCACCGTCTCCTTCTCCCGACTATTTACGTGAGATTTCGACTCATTTATTTTAACATTAAACTAGTTAGTGATATAATAGTTATAGCCGGTTAATATTTTGAATAATAAATAAAAGACGGTTTTTAACATGAGAAACAACGGTTAAAAGTTATAAAAATTCTAAGTGCTATTTTAACTTAATGATTATTATCTTTAAAATATTTTAAATATAACATAAATAAATAATAATTTATTTTATTATTAATATAAGGGTTGAGATCTAACATTATTATCAAGAGAATAAGAGAAATGGTGTACTACCAATACTGGATATCTTATTTTGTAGGCTTCCTGTATGACATTATGGGTACAATTTTATTTTCATTACTTGATATAAACTATATTTTTAATATAATAATATTTTATAATTAGTAAGTATGAAAAATAAATCAGATTTTGTGCATGCCATGTCAGATCAAAACTATAATCTATACTATATAATAAATAAAGGTTTTTGTATTCTACGTGTCGCCTTCATATTCATTCTCATCATTTTTTCTCGCATCTCTCTCCTATTTAATGCACTGTTATCTTTTAGAGTAAATTACAAATTATGTCCTTTAACTATAGTCAAAATTACAAGTATTGTCCTTTGCCTTCAATAATTACACTGGACGTCTTTTTTTTGAAACCTTTGCACAGATCCAGTCCTTTTCACTAACTCACATCCAAAAAAATAGTTAAGTCTGGTCATGTGCCCCTCATATGAGGGGCATTTGTGTCTTTTTACAATCTTGTTGTCCAGACCTTCCTTACCCTTTCTCTCTCTATTCTTACTCTCACTAGCTCTTTACTTTATCTCTGTCATTATTTCCTCCTATTTGGGACCAAGAGCATCGCCACAGGAACACACGAACACAACCGGTAGCCTTCAATCCCCTTCGTCGGCCAGTGACATTGCCTGAAATAAGCACACCCCCGCTGCATCATCGCCCAAAAACACCAACCAACTAATCGGAAAAACTCTCTTTGATGTGCACATAATATACACAAAGGTCAATTTTTTTTTCACAAGCAAATGGTCTACATTTCATTGGTCTCTCTTTGTTTAAAATCAAACAGTGCAAGGAACAAGGAATAAAAATTAGAAATTACAAAGAAATCATCAAATTGCTCGCAGGTGTTTCAGGGGGTGGCAAAATGCATTCTTAATTGCATTCTTGTTTCTTATCTGAGCCGATTATATCTTAAATCAATCATCTGGGATGCTACCATTGAGTTGATTATGGCTTAAATCAATCACCAACGAAGATACGACCGGAATCCATTAGAAGAACACGATCTCGGATCATGAAGTAAGCAAACTCTTGAGCAATACAAATATGAGCAGTGACATCAGCCACCACCACCTTCTCCGGTCAGCCGGCCATAACAGAACACGAATATCACCATTGCCTGAAACCGCCTCACGACCATCACCGGATCTAAAAAACGATCGTCACCATCACCCCCACCACCATCATCTGAAAAACGGCCTTGGCCACTTCCACCACCATCTCCGGATCTGAAAAACAGCCACCACCACTACTCGTTTTTCTGGCCATATCTGAAAATTGCCCCTTGATTTAGCGAGTTACCCAGAAAAAAATGGTCCCCTGATTAAGCGATCATCTGGGTCACGGTGGTGATGTAAAGATTAGGGCTTGGAGGTCTAAAAGAAGAGAGAGAGAGAGAGAGAAAAAAAAAACAGATATAGAGAGAGTAGATATAAATATATATACATATTTTCTTTATTTAATTTGTTAATAAAAAATAGTGATGCATAGTTGATAAAATGACTAAATTACCCTTGGATTTAACAGCAAAAGATAACCCAGTTAGTGGAAAGGACTAAATGTGTGCAAAGGTTTCAAAAAAAGGACGTCCAGTGTAATTATTGAAGCCAAAGGACAATAACTGCAATTTTGATTATAGTTAAAGGACATAATTTGTAATTTACTCTATCTTTTAATAACAATATATATTTAAAGAAAAAAAATACTAATTATACTAATAAAACACATTTATTTTAAATTATCTCTTATCATAAGAAACTTTAAAATTTAATTATATAAGTTTTATCTTCAATCAAATACTAAATAAAATTCAAATTATATTAAAAAACAGTAATTAACGTATTTTCGAAACCCAATTATATAGTAATTTTTACATATTTTGAATTTGTTTTCTATCCTTACTAAATGTAATAAATTTTTACACATGTAAAATATATACATAAAAAATTAAAATTTTTATGTATTGTTATATTTCACCCGTGCGTAGACACGAGATCTAAACTAGTTACAAAATAAAACGTGGCTTTAGAAAATCAAGATGATTGATGTATTTATATAAACTTTCGAGAGATTATAATACTCTAATACTGATTTGATAACCTTTGATGTATTATAAGAGTCGAAACATGTCCAACACGAGTTAATATTTCAAAGAGTGGATTAGCATGGGTAGACTACTATCATCTTTTAAAAATAGTTATACATATAGTTACATATGTATTTTATGAAAAATAATAATCGTATATTTATATATAAGCATATATAAATGTATATGGTTGAAAAGATAATATAATTATTATTTCATGACATTTCATAACTATTTATAATATATATATATATTTTTATTTATTTATTATCATAAAGAATGACTCAAACCGAAAACGAAATATTGACAACTACGAGACTGAACTAAAATATTTTTTAAAGGGATTTTAAGAAACATAACTACTTGAAACGACAAGTTATATCACCAACGACGATCGGGTCGAACCCTTGCAATTTATTATAAGGCAAGGGTCAAGACTTCGGGTATTGGTCATGTGACCAACCGACCTCATAAGCAACTACATAGAACCAAAGGTGTCCAAATTAATCTAGGGCACAGATATGTCAGACACACGTTGGACTCAAAGCATACCCCATCACTCATCACTACAGTTGATACGGTGAGTCTCAAGGCCCCCACTTTTACTTGTTTTAAATTTGTTTTTAAACAAACGGGGGAGCATACATAGCTCATATTTGGATACGAGTACACAATTGATTGTTACATGAGTACGCAACTGTCATACTAAGTCCCCGGGAATACTATAACCGTTAGCTGGTTCAGACGTGGAACTCATGAATAGATCTATTTGGGTTAATACCCCTACCTGTGGTTAGTCGCGCTAACCTTGACTGTAGGTCAAAGCGGGTGAATATTGTCCTTACACAAACACATACAATGTTTCATGACAGAATATTGGGCAAGGCTCACAACAATAACTCGGTCAAATGACGGGTTAATTCACAAACGCCAAGTGTCGGTTATGGTAGCTTATGGTAACAATGCGCATATATAAGTATTGTTTGATCGACAATGCTTTACACACTGAGAAATCTCGTAGTCCAAACAAAACATATTTTTACTGATTTACTTAAACATGTGAACTTACTAACTTTATGTTGACATTTTAGCAATTATTTCTCTGGTAACTAATCATGGAAGGAAAGACATGCATGCACGTATGATCACTTTTGAAGTTTTCTGGTTATAATATAGGACATCTAGGTCATAGCTAACAAACTTGTTATTTAAGCCGTATACTTGGCTAAGTATGATATTTTGGCATGTATTGTCTTGAAATAATTTATTATTTCATGTAATGACTGAAACCTTTGATAATGAATGCATTTAGATGTCGTTTGTTGTAATCAAAAGCTATGATCGATCACCTACTCCGTCGCACCTCGTGTTTCCGCCCTAGGCGGGGTGTGACAGTAATGTCTGGTCTGGTAATTGTGTAATTTGCTCATTGTGTAATATGCTCATTTTGTCAAATATCTTTTTTATCATTGTGTTATATGTATTCATCATTGTGTTTTACGTTTTTCAACTTATTATGTAATTTGCTCATTTTGTCAAATATTCTTCATCATTGTGTTATATATATTCATCATTGTGTTTTTTGTTTGCAGCTCATTGTGTAATTTGTTCATTATTATGTAATTCGCTCAAATATGTCAGGTAATTGTGTAATGTAAGGTCTGGTTATTGTGTAATATGCTCATTTTGTCAAATATTTTTCATCATTATGTTTTACGTTTTCCAGCTCATCGTGTAATTTGTTCATTATTGTATAATTCGTGCAAATATGTCAGGTCATTATGTGAATGTAAGGTCTACTCATTGTGTAATTTGCCCATTGTGTAATATAAGTTCATTGTGTAATATCAGGTCTTGTCATTGTGTAATATCAAATCTTATATTACACAATGACCTGGTATATTACACAATGAACATTATTCTCTCTTTTTAAATACAATAAAAAGACACATGTCATGCCCAGAATCCTTTTTACCCTTCTTATTTTTAAAACTTTTTTTTATCATAACTTAACCTATATATCTATACTATATAATAAATAAAGACTTTTGTATGCCACGTGTCGTCCACATATTCAATCTCATTAATATTTTCCCTTCTTTCTTTCTCTTATTAAATGCACACAAATCTTTTAATAAATTACTAATTATACTAATAAAACACATTTATTTTAAATTATCCTTTATTATAAAAAAAAACTTTGAAATCTAATTATGTAATTTTTACTTTCAATCAAATAGTAAATGAAAATCAAATTACATTAAATAGTAACTGACGTATTTACGAAACCCAATTATATATTATTTTTGTATATATTTTGAATTTTGTTTTATGTCCTTAGTATACAGTAATACATTTTTACACATGTAAAATACATAAATAAAATTCATGTATTGATGTTTTTCACCCGTGAGTATTACACGGGTCTAAGCTAGTATATATATATATGAAAGTACAATTAGTGACAATGGTTTGGAAATTTATCGATGATATAAGTTCTGATTTTTTTATATAGGAAAGTACAATTAGTTTTGATTAATATTAACATAATTTAATTATGATAATTATAACTCATATTCAATGAAAAATCATAGTTTTATTAAAATAAAAATTAATATATTAAAGTAAATAAAAGTTTAATAGAAATATTGGAGAAAAAATATTTTTGAAAATAAAAAAAGTTACTAGGATTAAAAACACAATTAGTTTTGATCAATATTAATATTGTGTTGTTTATATAATAAACATAAATCAAAGAAACTATAAAAATGACTGTTTATAAATTAGAGCGATTAAGATTTTTTTATCCTCTCAAAATAGGTTTTATTGAATTTATAAGTTTATTTCAAGGTTCATAAAAAAGGTTAGTAGAGACCTGATACAATAATTAAAAAAAAAAGATTAAGATAAATATTTATTTAATAAATTAGAGTTATCTACTGAGATTATGAGAGTGAAACAATTAATTTTTGAAAAACACTATTTTAATAAATAATATTAAAGCAACACTCTTTTGGTAAATAAGTTTTTCAAGAACATCATTTTAGATAAATACTCCATTGCAAGTTGCTTTTAAAAGTTTAACTTGGATTATATTTCGCTTATTTTTTAAAATTAAAAATGGGTTGAAATTTTGGATGTTACAAGTTACAATTAGACCATGTAAGTACATTATAGTTATTCTTTTCTTGAGTTCTTTTTAATACTTTTAGATTTTATTTTTATGAGTTTAATTTTACGTTTTTCATATGTACAATAATGTAATATTAAATTTCGAATATAGCGTTAAATATAATATATGTTATTTTTTTTTAAATTCGCTTTCGCAACGTGTTTAATTTATATACGTTTCAATATAAATTTCGGTCCAACGTGAAGCGCATGTTTAACCCGTTAGTTTTAATTAAACTTACAATACACATTTATAAATTTATTATCTTTTTAAAAATTGATCACTAAAATTTGTTCTTTAAAGCTTGGCCAGTTCCAGTTCCTACCAGTTTCGTATGCTACCAGGTCTGAATCCTGTCATTTCTGTATGCTACACCTCAACTTTAATTAAACTTACAATATGAGTATGTCTTTATCCGCTATTATCATTCGTTTTAACTTTAATTTTATTTAAAGCAAAAGCGTACAAGTCATCAAAACTATCTTACGGTTTCAATTTCTATACAAACCGACACGGTTTAATCCTCTCATACAGCGTTGTGATGTTCTTCCTATTATCTACGTCTAGACATAAATTTTATTCCTAACAAAAAAACATCAACACTTCCGCTACAACGTGCGGGTTTACGTCTACATATTTCAAAATCCCATAAAAAAAGGACTAAATTGTAAAGCTAAGGTTTTCGTAACCCCATGTTCACTCTAAGCAGCCTGATAACTCCAGGGCTCATTCACAGGCAAATCCACCAAGTGACGACCGCAAAAATGGACGCCACCGCCCCCACCGCCGTCACCACCACCACCGGCGACCAAAATCATGTCGCCAACCAATCCAACGACACCGGCGACCACCTCTCTCCACCGCAACCGTTATCAAAAAACGCTCAGAAGAAGCTATTGAAGCAGCAACGATTCGAGGCGAAAAAAGCGGAGAAAAAAGCCGCCGTGAAAGCGGAGAAGAAGCGGCAGGGCGAGAGGAAACGGAGAGAATGGGAGGAAAAGCTGTCGAGTTTATCGGAAGAGGAGAAATTGAAGACGATTGAGACGAGAAAGGGGATGAGGAAGGAGAGAATGGATCAGAGGACGGAGGAGAGAGAGAGCAAAGCCATAAGGTTATCGGAAGCGAAGAAACACGGCCAGAAGATTGTTCTGGATCTTCAATTCTCCGATCTCATGGCTACTAATGAGATTCATAGCCTTGTTAATCAGGTGATTCAACTTAATTGTTCAAATTACCGATTCAATTGTGTTTGTAATGAGCTCTTTTGATAGTTTAGGGTTTAAGAAACTGAAGATATCTGTCATGAACATTAAATTGAGTACCAATCTAATAAAGCTCTGAAACAAAGAGGGTGTTTGGGATTGCTTATTTAAGGGGGTGTTTGGGATTACTTTTCAAACTAACTTATTGACTTATTACCTTTTGAAATAAGGTAATAAGTTATAAGTTTGTTTGGACAATTCAAAATAAGTTAAAAAATGTGAGATGGAGAAGTTGAAATCCAAAAGTTAAAAATTCTTACTTTTGGAAATAAGTCAAAAGTAGTTTTGAAAAGTAATCCCAAGTGTTTTTTTTTGTTAAAAGTGCTTATTAGTTTATTACTTTTTGAAAATGAGTTTTTAAAAAAGTGTTTGAATTAGCTTTTTGTGGTGGGGAAAAGTCAATACATCTATGAATTGTTTTTTAAAAAGTGTTTGACTTAGGCTATTCACGTAAAATGACCAAAAAAAGGCATTTTTCTATTTTATATATGTATTGAGATTGGTAATATTTTATTGCAAAAACCAAAAGCCAGGAATTGGTCGCTTCTTAAAAAACAAGTTTTTAGCTTTATCAAAAAGTTAAAACAAAAAGTGCTTTTATGTTTGCCAAACACTTTTTTTAGCTTATTGGCTTTTGAAAAAGCCAATAAGTCAATAAACAGTTTTCCAACGCAATCCCAAACACCTCTAAAATAAGTTTTCCTTTCAAATTGTGGTTGTAAATGGATCAGGTGGACAAGTTTAGAACATTCCTAAGATGTAATATCCTAGTTTCAAGTGTGTTTTACTAAAGAGAAAATGATGAAAGTAGTCGTTTTTTTAAGGGAAAACTTCACGGAATAGTAACCACGTTTCTCGTTTGTTCCATTTTAGTCGCTCAAATCTTTTCTTTTTGGTTTTTTTTGACACTCAGGTTTCACCGGCTGTTCCAATCTTGAGTAATTATCATGTTACTTTTTTTTTGGATTTCATTTTATGAATATGGTGAAAATGTTGATTTACCCTTTTTGGATTTCATTTTCTCCATACCTGAAATCCAAAAAAAAAGTATGTGTAACACGGTATGTGAAACTTGAGTGACTAAAATGAGACAAAGGGTTTAAGTGACTAAATTGGAACATATGGGAAACTTGGTTACCGTTCTGTGAAGTTATTATTACCCCTTTTTTAATGTGTTATCATAACCATGTCAGAAATAAAATCACTCATTTAGCATGCTCCTTTTACTTGCAATTGAGACTTTTTCTCACTGGTAATGACTTAAACTAATGCTATATGTGACACCACATATGCCGCATATAGGTAGTGTATGCATTGTTAATTTATTATTCGCGTGTAGACTGAAAATATCTAGGGTTTAGGCGAGTAAAGTAGACGCGTGACAAAAGATTCGTGTATCTCATGGCTATATGTGTGGGATCATATAGCTATATTGCGTATGACTCGTGTATGTATTGTTATTCACGCATAGAATGAAAATATTTAGGGTTTAGCCGAGTAAAAGTAGACGACAAAAGATTTGTGTATCTCATGAATATATGTGTGACACCATCTAGCTTGTATTGCGTATGGCTCGCATATGTATTGTTATTCACACATAGAATGGAAATATTTAGGGTTTAGGTGAGTAGAAGTAGATTTTTTTTGAAAGGCCAGTAGAAGTAGATACACGACCAAAGATTCACGTATCTCATAGCTATATGACCATAGAGGCATAAAACACTCCAAAAAATGGCTACTTTTGTATTTTTTTTCTTTACTAAATTACATAATACAAGGTTATGTTCTTGGAAGAAAATGATCATGGTAATCATAAAGTTTACTAAATTACATAATACAGTGTTATTTGCTAAATTACTTAATAATATATATATTTATATATATTATAATTCTTAATCATAAAGTTTTCCTTTCATCTCAAGTTTGGATATTTTACTCTTGTCAACTCAACTTTATATTTTCTTTTTTTTTCTTGACTAATTGAGCCTCATCACTTCATTGTGAATATAGATAATGTATTGTTATGCTGTGAATGGAAGAAGCGCGGTCCCTTGTCATCTCTGGTTGACCGGCTACGAGGGAGAAATTGAAAGCCAGTTACAAAAGATGCCCGGGTTTGATAAATGGATAATAGACAAGGACAGCGCTCCTTATATCAATACTTTTGAAACTCAAAAGGAGCATTTGGTCTACCTGACAGCTGACTCTGAAACCATGCTCTCTGAACTTGATCCAAAGAAAATTTATATTATTGGCGGGCTGGTGGATAGAAACAGGTGGAAAGGGATAACGATGAAGAAAGCTGTAGAACAAGGAATTCAAACCGCAAAACTACCAATTGGCAACTACCTCAAAATGTCTAGTTCTCAGGTACAAATCATCTTGCTTTCCACCCTTACCATTTAATAATGAGTAAGGGTGAAATGAGCCGAGCTCGAGCTCAGCTCGCTTAACTTAACAGAGCTCAAGCTCTGCTGGTTTCGAGCTTTATGTCTAAGCTTGAGATCTGCTTGTGAGTAATTTTTGAAGCTCGGCTTATGAGTAATTTTTGAAGCTAAAGCTTGTGAGCTCGTGAGTAATTTTTGAAGCTTGAGCTCGGTTTAGGCGCGGCTTCTTTATTATTTATTAATTATTTTATTAGTATACATATATAATTATTTTTATATATATTTTTAAGAGTTAATAATGGTCCCGTGGTTTTGTAAAATAGTGGACCCAAAATATGTCACAAAATGTAAGCTCAAGGATTATTTGTGTAATACATAAAAGGGTAAAATTGTCATTTTGTAAAATTTAACCGATTTTTTTATAGAAATTAGTGTTAGACCCCAAACTTGTTACAAATTGACTACCACATATCCCAAACCTGTGACCTGTTACTTTTCAACGTTAGATTTCAAACCATAGTGACCACTTGTGCAATTAACTCTTATCTTTAATCATAGTTATATATATATATATATATATATATATATATATATATATATATATATATATATATATAAAATAATATATATTTTTTAGTTATTTTTATCATAAATACATAGAAGAATATTTATTATGCAATTATATAATGATCATATCAAATAAAAATGATTATGAATAACATGCTTGTTTAGGTTGGCGAGCCTCGGCTCATTATCAAAAGAGCTCTAATTTAAGTTCAGGCTGGAGCTCATTTAAGCTCGGCTCAATTTGAGTTTTTAGCGAGCCAATCTCAAGTAGCTCAAGAGCGGCCCGCTCATTTACACCCCTTAATAATGAGTAATGTTGGTGTGTGGGAAAATGTAGGTACTCACGGTGAACCAAGTAATAGAAATACTTCTCAAGTTCTTGGAAACGAAAGACTGGAAGGCGTCATTTTTCCATGTGATTCCTCAAAGAAAAAGATGTGAAACTGAAGAAGAAGCGTCTCATGAAGAAGCTCAAGGGGATGAGAAATCTGATCAAGAGATGAAAAGGCAATGCATTGAAACATAGGTCTAATCTACCCTTTCATTGTAACTTCCCTTTTTTAGAATTTTGCATGTCAAAACATTAATTTGTTGCAGGTGGATTATATTTCGATTTTGAACTCAAACTTAAGAATTGATTCTTGTGACATGCTAGAAACAGAAATAGGCCCCTGTTTGGCATGTTACTATCAGCCAAGGAATGGAATGTGTGATTTTCAGGAATGTAAAAACAGTTGTTTGGTTGACTATAATGGAATCATTCATCATGTTTATACTCATTGCAGGATGCTTTTTTAATTTCAACAGGTCCCTCAAGTGAGTTTACTTTCAAGTTTCAAGTAAGATGTTTGATAATTTGCATTTTAGTTGTATGTACTGGTCTTTTTTTTTTTTTTAAATTATAATCCATTCTTTGTGTACATACTACTTTTCATTTTTGTTTTTGCTGTTTCTTCTGGTATTCATGGTTCGGTCTGGCTGGTTTTGACAAAAGTTTTGGACCGAACTGTTAACTACAATTTTGAAAAACGCCAAACCAAACTTGTCAAGTTGGATGGTTCTGACAAACTAGCTAAAATAGTTTGCTTTTGACGGTTTGTACAATTTTTTTATATATTTTTTAAATTGTCAATCTTTAATAATGGCAAAGATTGTTCATGAATATATACACAGGCAAAAATAAATATTCCAAATTTAAAAAAAAAATACAATAAAATAAAGGTAAACAACCACATTGACTCTAGAGTTTCAAACCATGAATCAAACTGTATAAATCTCAAACTGGCCGAGCCGGCTGATTAATTTAAGTTTGGTGATTCAATCTGTTTCAATGGTTTAAGAACACCCTAATTTCTTCAAAATAAGTAATGTTTTTGATTCCAATGTGTTGTGATCTAAAATCATTTCTAATTTTTTTTTTACCTTTTATCATTCCATTCCTTCTCATCATACCAAACATTCCAAATTCATAAATGTTAAGAAGAAAAGCAGATTACCGCTACATGATGAGCATGTCAACTGTTTTTACATGCATTGCCAAAGTTTGACCCAATGTAAATTGTTGCTCCATGACCAAGAAAAGAAATTAAAAAAGAAAACATACCAAACAAACTAACATCATTATCTCATCCTTAATCTCACACAGTTACTCTTTACACTGAGCATACGGCTCAAACCCAGTCGGTCCAGTCGCACTCGACGGGTCTTTGAAGAACCCAGCAATGCTGCCCGGACCAAAGAACCCATTATGATGATGACCCATGTGAAACCCAGGCACAAAAGGACCCATACCAAACGGACCAGGATCCGAACCAGCAACAGCCCTTTTAACAAGAGGCTCACCCCTTATCGACCCACGTTCACCACCATCAAACTCCCTGTAACGATGCAGATACACAGTCAACGGCTCAATGTAATCATCAAACCCTAATTTGCTCATAGCCCACAACACATCTTCAGCTGTAATCGTCTTCCTCTGCTCGCGCTGGCAACGATCATTCGCTTCACCTGTCACAAAACTAATGTACTCAGACACACATTCTTGAATTGTCTCTTTCGCGTCATCAGATATCTTCGCGTGTGGTGGCAGGATCTTTCTCATGATCCTGATCACATTCGCTATCGGCATAAACCGATCTTGCTCTCTAACAATGCACTCATTGTCATCCGTAGACGCGTTGTTAGTCGTTTCGGGTTGCTTCTGCTTCATGTCCTGTTGTTGCATCCCTGATCAAAATGATCAAACTTTACAAGTTACACATGAAGTATACATATATCATTTGTCATGATTAAATAAAGAAAGTAACAATGGTGAAAAACAAAAAAGAGTGAAGTGTTGGGACAAGAAGAGAGTGTAATATTATTGCATGCATGCCACTTGTTCTACACTATTTGTCCTCCTTCCACCAAAATTCAAACACACTGCCATTAACACATCTCAATCAAATTTAGCAACCAAAATGTAAACCAACAACAATATTTACTCAAAATTTCAAGAAATGGACACAAACCCTAGCTAAATTTGTTAAAGAATCAACATAATTCTGAAGACAATCATTGATAGCTTAGCTAGCTAGTCTGACTCTATGTGTCAGAAGATCTTTAGGCTTTGTGAGCATCTAATTGTAGACTGTAAAGTAGTTATGAATCCATAAAACTAAAGGTAAAGAGGAATTAAAGAATTTATGAAAAATCAAAACTTTTTTTCTTGGTTTTTTCCAGCATGAAATCATAACTTGAAGTTATTGAAAGACAACACATTTTCAAGATTTCTTGAAAATGGATAAAGAATATATATATACACATCTATGAAATTTTTATGAAATCTTTGAAAAAAACAAAAAAAATTTCTTGGTTTTTTGACTTTTTTCCAGCTTGAAATCACAACTTGAAGATATTAAAAGACAATCCAATTTCAAGATTTCTTGAAAATGAATAAAGAATACACACACACATACATCTATGAAGTAGTTATGAAATATTTGAAAAAATCAAAACTTTTTTTTCTTGGTTTTTAATTTCCAGCATGAAATCACAACTTGAAGATATTGAAAGACAACCCAGTTTCAAGAATTCTTGAAAATGGATAAAGAATATATACACATCCACAAAAGTAGTTATAAATCTTTGAAAAATCAAAACTTTTTTTGTTGGTTTTTTTTACATCATGAAATCACAAACATTTTAAGATATTTAAAGAACACATGATTTTGCATGCACTTGTTAGAATGACAACCCACTTTCAAGATTTCTTGAAATGTATAAATAATATATGGTAGGATGTATGTATATATATATGTGTGTACCAGATGTAGGGTGGATGGGGTGCCTGTGGTAGCCATGGAAACCTCCTCCACGTTCCATATGTTTCTCTCTCTAGAGAATGAAATATTGAAAATTGAAGGGTTGATGAGAGATAAAAATAAAGAGAGGGAGGGAAGATGGTGGGGTGGGGAGGTGGGAGGGATGGAGACACGTGGCATGGTGGCGCGGTGAACAAGAACCGTGTATTCGCCGGAGCTACCAAAGTTGGTTAGCATTGAGTGTTTTGGTTAGGGTGCAATTGACCACCACCCTCTTTGGCTAATGCATGCACTTTAATTACTTTCGGCTATTACTTTTGGACGTATATGTTACATATTCTACATATTCTGTCTCCAGTGGTGAAGGTGTATGTCTAATACTTCATAAAAAATGGTCAAGTGTTGGGTTAAGTCCCACTTGTGATAATAAAAAGGGGTTCAAGTTGGGCCATGAGGTTTTCTCACCTATGGTGGATTTTCTCCTGTTAAGATGGAGATGATCGGGTGAGCTAGTGGTCCGTCAGTGATCCAAATTGCCACTGTCTTCAAAACTCATCTTTTTTGTTCAAATCTAGTCCAATCCAATCGTGAGTTGGCAGATTTGGTTATAAATTATTTAATCTTTGTTTTTATTAAAAAAAGAATTAGTTTGATCATTTTACTCATGCCAAATAGGCTAGTTATAATCACACCAAAGACCACTTGATTTGATTTGAAACAATTTTTTTTTATAATGCCGGTAAGTTTTATTAAACAACGACCTAGCAAGATGTTAGATCGACCAAGATGCCGGCATATTAGGCCTTAGGAAAATTGGAAAACAAAATTACACCAAGGATACTAATTTGAGATTTGAAATTTGCGCTATTTTTATTCATAAGAATGAAATTTGAGTTATTTTTTTTTGAAAAACTCTTGGATTTTTCAGAATAAATACATCATAATTTACGCGTTTGCGGGATTTGAACCCTCAACCTTGGTTGTGGCTCACACCACTTAACCACCAGTATTCGTTTTTAACTCCACTACTACTTCAGATAGTTGTATGATTCGGTAGTAACCGCAACTCGGTAGGAACCTATTCGGTAGCAACTCTAAGCTATCCTCGGTAATCAGTGGTGTAACCTTGATACCAAATGTATGGTGGTACCATTAGCAACAGAAGTGGCTCAATAGCAATCGAAGCCAAGTGCACACGAGGTTGGTAGCAATCGCAAGCTCAGGTCGGTAAAATGGTTTTGTATCAACCACGATACCTTAGGTCGGTAGCAACCTGGCAACAACCTTAAAAAAATACAAAGGCAACATTCAAGCAGTTCATGGTGAGCGAAGTGCAAAATGCGACATCAAAGTCACATTATATCCATCACCCATGCCACACGCGTATACGAGTTATGGTGTTTCGTACCCTAACCCTTGGGGTTTGGCTTGTGTCTCCTTAATTCTAAGGAAAATAATAGTTAAGTAGTGCTTAGAGTAAAGTGCAGTTTTCGTCCCTGAGGTTTGTCCCGATTCACAGGTTCAGTCCCTCCTTAACAGTATGGGTCCTTGAGGTTACATTTCGTAACGGTTTACGTCCCTCGCGCAAACGGCCGTCCAATCTGCCGTTACTTTCCTCTCACGTGGGGTAATTTCATCTTTTCGCCTCTATTATAGTTAGCTTATTTCCAAACACTCCTAATCTTTTTATTTAACCTTCCATCCAAACACTCCCAATAGATTATCTTAACTTCAAGCTCCAACCCCCTCTGCAGTGTGAAGGAACTAAAAGCTTCAATCTCCCAATCTCCCAACTAAATTTCATGGAAGGTACCACCAATCCATGGGGACAGACGATGATGATGATGATGATGTGAAGAAATCATTACCAGGACTGAAAAAGCCAAATTCAAATCTTTGGCTTTCTGATGGGGTGGCAGGAGGTTTCGGTGGTGGGATTAGGGCTTCAAGAATTTTTGAAGGTGGGATCTTTGAAGGTGGTATTTTGAAGTTTTCCGATGGGGTTAGGGCTTTCCGAAGGTAGGGTTAGGGCTTCAAGAAGTTGGGGTTCTTTTATGTTTGGCTTCATCGAGTTCTTTTCTGTTTGGCTTCACATGCGAATGGGGTTAGGGCCGGAGGATTCATCACCTGCGAGTTCCTTTCTGTTTGACTTCACCAGCACCACCCGATCTGCTCCTACGGTTTCGATTGCCCTTGATCTTCACCATGGGAAGATAGCTCAATTAACTGGGTCAGTTGCTTCAAATTCAGATTTGGGTTAAAAGCTTAATTATGGTTTATTGATATTGAGTTTGCAACTGGATCGATTGCTTCAAATTCAGACTTGGGTTAAAAGCTTAATTACGGTTTGTTGAGATTGAGTTTGGATAAAACTGAAAACTGAAAATTCTAAATTTTGTAATATGCATTCGTTCAGAGAGGGGAACTAAGAAGATGACAGTGACATAAGCAAAAGGACGAAAATACCCCTCACGTGAGGGGCACGTAAGGGGAAAGTAACGACAGATTGGACCGCGAGGGACGTAAACTGTTACGAAATGTAACCTCAATGACCCATACTGTTAAGGAGAGACTGAACATGTGAATGAGGACAAACCTCAGGAACGAAAAGTGCACTTTACTCTAGTGCTTATTTATTATTTCAAGTTTTATCTTCCCACCTTGTGGGACAAGATTAATCCAATTCTTCCAGTTTTCCACATCTTTGTTTATTTCAAAAATCCAGCTCCAAGCATCGATATCTAATTTCATATTAACTTCATTTTTTATACGGTTTGGTTCATTGTGAAACTCTCACATAAAAGACACACAAACATAGAAAATAATAATTATATTAATCAGTAGGTTAAAATCCTGTGTATTACACGTATTGATAAAATATAATATTATATATTTAGTAATAAAAATTTTGTATTTAAAAAAACCCGTGTATTACACGGATTGATAAAATATAACGCTATATACTTAGTAATAAAACGTTTATATCTTAAAAAACCCGTATATTACACGGTTTGAATACATTAATTTCTATTTAATATAATTTGACTTACATCACTATTTAGTTAGAAACAAAAGTTACATAATTAAATTTTAAAATTTCTAAAATAAGAGATAATTTAAAATAAATGTGTTTTATTAGTATAATTAATATTTTTCTGTAAATATAAATTATTATTAAAAAAAAGACAGGTGTATTTAATAAGAGAGAGAGGCGGGAAAAAAAGTATGAGATTGAATGTGAGAATGACAAGTGTTAAAAAAAATTTAGTTTTTTATTAGAATAAGGATAATTACATATAATTGTTTATGTCCAAAGTTAGTGAAAAAACACATTCTTCATTTCCCATTACACATTTTAAGAGTCCGAGTGCCTCGATATTTAGGTTGGCTAAATCGGCTTCTACTTTCGAATCATATATCACAATGTCACAATGTCGTCAAATTTGCCATAAAAATTATATAAAGAAAAATTAATAGTGTAATAACATAAGACCAACATACTTTTCTTAATTTGCTCAAAAATAGTCCCTCAAATCATTTTATATATATGTTAAAAAATATATGTATCAGTAAAATCAACGAACATGATAATCCTTTGTTAACATGAGATTTCACATAGACTATTACAGTCTTACAGTGACACTTCCCATGTCATAGTCAATTTTGTATCACTATGATAAATTTATATCATATATTATATGATCAAACAAATTATCCGCATCTAACTTTTTCTACACTCGAAATGTCACTTTATCAAAGGTTGACCGGTTTAGGGTAACATAGACATTTTAAAAATATAACATGCATTACACGAGTTAAATAAATAAAATGTTATATATTTAGAATTAAAAATTTTATATTTTTAAAAACCTGTGTAATACACAAGTTGAATAAACCAGTATATTACATCGGTTGAATAAAATATAATGTAATTTGTTAACAAACACATTTGTCAAAATATGTTTTTAAAAAAATGTAATTTGTCGTGACAGTTATAAAGTCTGTTAAGTTAGTTTTTAAAACATTTTTTTTTCAACTGTGTATTAATTTTTTAATTTAATTGATAAATGTTAGTTCATATTAAGTTCATTTGATTGATGATATAATAACTATTTATAATTAAATAATAAGTATTCGTAATTAGATTTATTAATATAAAGATTATTATTTAATAGGAGAGAAAAATAGAAAAATCTAATATTTAACAGGGGAGAGAGGCGGTAAAATAAAAATGAGGAGTAACCAGAGAGTGACACGTGTCCTGAAAATATTTTCATTTATTAAAATAGTAAGATAAGATAAGATAAGTCGAAGGACTTTAATATATTAAAATAGAAAAAAGTATGAAAATATGATATTAACCAAAAACTAAAAATAAAAAAAGAAACTGAAGTAGTCAGCAGGAAACACATCAACATTACCTCAAATTTTTTTTTTCTCTTTCAAAAAAGAAGAAGAGCAAGTTAAGCTAAAGACGTTGGTCGATTGGAAACCTCTAAATTACTATTACAATGCTTTGAATCAATCCCCTATCTTTGATGACATCATAGACGGAGTTAGAGATGAGATCGATACCGTACCGATCAGGGGCGGAGGTATGTAGAATGTAGTGGAGTCAAGTGACCCCATTGGCTTCTTACTTTTACATGCCATATGTGTAACAAAACTTTGAATGATCCCATTGATTTTAAGAAAATGACCCCAATAGAAAATGCTCGGAGAAATAAACTAAAGGAGACTCTTCGTCTAGTGATTAACCGTGTTCTTATTTAATCTTAGGTGGAGAGTTTGAATCATCGTTAAGGCAGATTTTAGAGTAAATTACACAAATCGTCCTTTATGTTTATATATTTTTTCAGAGACTGTCCTTTAGCTAAAAAATTGACAGAGATTATCCTTTACGTTTACAAGACTTGCACGTTACTTCATTTGCCCCTAACCCAGTTAAATTTTTTCGTTAAGTATTATCATGTGCAAGACACATAAGGGTAGTTTGGTATTTTTACCCATTTATATAAAAAATAAAAATATAAAAACAAAGAACTAACTCTCTCTCAACACACACACATTCTCTCTCTTCTCACTCTCTCTCTCACAACTTCCTCTCACACTCTCTCTCTCTCAACTTCCTCTTTCACCACCAACTCTCCACCACCAGCAGCCTACCAACACCATCCGACCACCAGCCCAACCTCCTGCAACCACGAGTAGCACCACCCCATCCTCCGGCAACCACGAGAACCACCACCATCTTCGCAACCACCATTCGACCACCATCAACCATAGCCTGAAACCACCACCATCTTCGCGACCACCACCACTGCTGGCACACCACCTATCTCTGCTCTCTCACAAAACCTTAACCATTAGAAGCCCTAATTGCATAGCCTGCTAATCCAGATCTGTAATATTGCAACCATTTGGGGCTTTTTTGTGTAGATGGAGACAAGGTTAAAGAGGTCAGAAACCGGTCAAGCTGTGACGAAATTCCTGTGGATGCAAAAAATACCTCAAAATCCGTTGACGAAATTCCGTTACAGAAACCGGTCAAGCTACGACGCCAAACGTCATTTCATAATCGGCGCTCAACTGTTAGCTAAATCCAGATCTACAAAGACCACACCTCTTCTGTTAGATTAGCCAAATCAGCTCATATATGAATTCTGTGAATTATATAATTTTGTCTCATATATATGCAAATTCAAAGAGGTCGGATGATTGTGGCAAGATGAGATGGCTTATGAGACTAAATGGTGTCACTAAAGTTCCTGGTTCTAGTTGGACTGAGATTGATGCTCGGGTCCATGAGTTTCATGTGGGTGACTCTTTACATATTAATGAGATGGCTTATGAGACATACGGGTGTTAAAAATATGTACTGAATCAAACAAAACTAGGATTAGCCCGTAGCAGTTTGGAAGCCGACCGGTGGTGGTGGTGGTGGCGGCGGCAGCGACGGCTGTGTTGAGAGAGAGAAGAGACAGAGCGTGTGTTGAGAGAGAGAGAGAGAGAGAGTGTGTATGAGTTTTGGGTTTTTTTTATTTTTATTTTTTTGTTTTTTTATATAAATGGGTAAAAAGACCCATGTACTCTCATGTGCCTTGCACATGACCAAACTTAATGAAAAAATTTAATTGGGTTAGGGGCAAACGTGCAAGATTTATAAACGTAAATGATGATCTCTGTCATTTTTTGATTAAAGGACAATATATGAAAAATGATATTAAACATAAAGGACGATTTATGTAATTTACTCCAGATTTTATGTTCTTTTTTTATCTTTTGCAATAATAATGAATAATTGTGTGATTTGACTTTTAATTTTATCGTTGCATTTTAGTTTGTTACATAGATTGCACGTTAACTTGTTAACTATAGTCAATATAAAAAAATTTAAATTGAAATCCCCTATAAAAACCACCTAAACACAATTGAAATCACCTTCAAATCTGGTGACCCAACCCGGTCAGGCAAAAAACATTTGGGTGACCCAACCCGGTAAAAGCATCTCCATATAAACAAACATAGACCGACCCCAGTGAAAAAAGTTTCTGGCTCCGCCACCGGTACCGATACCAAATTTTTAAAAAACTGGGGATTGAATACCGTTCCGAATCTATCGGTACGGGTACCAGTAGTCGTTACAAAATGCTCATCTCTAGATGGTATCGGTACCGTACCGACATTGCCTCCGAAAATACCGATACCAAATTTCTAGAAAAATTGGTACCGAATAGCGTACCGAATCTATCAGTACAATGCC
Source organism: Smallanthus sonchifolius (assembly GCA_023525975.1). Classification (NCBI taxonomy): domain Eukaryota; kingdom Viridiplantae; phylum Streptophyta; class Magnoliopsida; order Asterales; family Asteraceae; genus Smallanthus; species Smallanthus sonchifolius. The sequence continues at coordinate 70,609,732 of CM042029.1, forward strand.
AACACGGTAATGGTATTCGGTACCAAATGCTTATCCCTAGACGGAGCTGCACACGGGTCTTCATTTTATGTTAATGATGTAGAGTATGAGTACGTATATTTACTTTGATGATGATATATCCAGATTATGCCACGTTTGTCAAAAGCATTTGCAAGCTCATTAGGGGAGAATATGATACATTTTAAAAAACACACAAGAATCGAAACTGAAGGATATTGAGCGGACATTTGAAGTTCTGAAGGAAAAATGGGTTATGATAAACAATCCAACACGAATTTGGTCCAAAGAAAAAAAATAATGTTATGTACACTTGTGTGATATTACATAACATGGTATTAAATTACAAGGGGAGAGCGATTTGTCAAAACTATGATGATAAACTACGAAGAGAGAGACAATTGGTGAAACAATACATGACAAGGAAACACATCTTAGGTTTCTTAGGGATTTGATAGACCATATTTGGAGGAATCGTCCAAATAACTTATGATTATTTGTATTTTTTGTAGTATTTATAAAATATTTTAATAAATTTGTATTTTGTTGTAAATTAATAGTAAATAATAATAACAATGATTAGTTGATGATTAAAAATTTAATACTAACAGTGAGACCATTACACACCTTTATTACTTTGTTTAATGATTGTCCCATACGTGACGGGATGTTTAGTTTTTGGTGTTTGAAGCTTTGAGCATTAAATTGCATAAAGTCAAAGTCAAAAACGAACAGTACATTGTATTCCAATAAAACTATATCATCTGCCATCAAACTCAAAGTAAACAACAGTTCTTCTACTTCTATGACAGCCCACCATATCTCATACAACAAAAATAAGTTTCATCAAGTCTGTAACTTGACAAAATTTGATACAATCATAACGACTTAATCCAAATGCGCCTCGATTATTTGAATTCTAGTGCAATGCCTTGATGCTTTTGATCCTCATCATGAGAATTTGATGAAATGAAGCCGGTTTTATGCAACATTTCCAACTCACTGAAATACTTGCATGTTTTACTCTCCTTCCCCTTCTCAGTTGTTCTTCTGTAATACTTGTTGATGTTTTCCCATTTCTCTTTGCACTTTTTGGGAGTCCGATTATAGCCCATACCAGATAAATCCGCAGCAACTTCACCCCAAACAGAGCCTTTCGACCCCTTTCCAATAAACTTATGATTCAGAGCCGCTCTAACCATTATAAGTGCTTGTACTTCTGATTTTGGCCATCTTCTGGTATTCGGGTCACACTCAGATTCTTCAATGTTATTCATTTCTATATCATGATTATCATCATTACCTGCTGCATCATGGTTTAAATTTTCTTGATTTTGATGATCATCATCTTGTTTTTCAAGAAAATTGGGGATTTGGATCTCTTGGCCCAATGCGTTTTGGATGAAAGAAATGAGAGCTTGGGATTGAGACAATTGTTGTTTTCTAGCTTGTTCATCCCTCTTTGCTCTTTCAATCTCTTGTTTCTTCCATGCTAGTTCTCGCATGATGCTTTCTTTTTCAGTCCTTTCTAACATCTCAATCAATTGTTTGTGCATATCTTCCTGCTTTTCAATTACGGATTTCATCACGCTTTCGATGAACAGCTCCATCTTTCTCCTTGATTTTCTCTTCCTCTTTTTCTTGTTTGTGGGTTCGTTGATTGGTTCTTGCATTTTGCTGGTTTCCTCAGATGATGAAGGGCTGAAAGAGAAGAAGAAAGGAGTTATGTAACTAGTTTTAGTCCAACAAACTATCGGTTTGTGGACACAAATCAAATCTAGAATCATAGTTCACTATAAAAACAACTTGGTGCTCAATATGTAATTAATATATGACCATAGTAGTCAAAAGCCCCAAAGGCGTGCGCCTAAAACATCTAAACTACGCTAAACCAGCCTAAAACTGCTAAAAATGACCTGGAATACATGTGCCCCTTGCTTGTCTCTGGCTCACGCTTTTTAACCGTCACACGCGTAGCCGACAGACACACCCTTTGTGCCTTGAGTACGCCTTGAGCCTTTGACTACTATGCATATGACATATGCCATCTATGTACCAATCAATCCTATATAAACATAGCTAACATCTAACCAGATAGGAGTTCATGTTACTCTTCCCCTAACATGTTACATCATTTTCAAGAACCAAAAATTGAAATATACTGTTTCTGTTTGTCAGAATGTTAATACCAACAGATAATCAGAAGAATGAAAACAAATACTGTCAACAACTGGCATCAAAATGTAGTAATCTGACATATGTTCTTGAAGAAATAAGGTTCATGAGGGCAGAATCAAATGGCAAATTGGTGTAACCGCATCTTTTTTTGGGAACAACATCACCTAGATTTTTCTAAGATAAATACACCACAACCTGCACACCCCCCGACTTTTTGGTTATAGAGCACACCACTTAACGTCCACCATGATGTCCTCTTGCGGACAACCAAATCTTCTAACAATCCATTATAAAGAAAAGATAAAAGTACTCACCTACATACATACCAAAAATGTAAAAACTGATTTCACCACTTTCATCCAACTTTATACATGAGGGAATTCTTTTTTTATATAACTGAAATCCCTTACAAGTGCCAACATCTTAAGAAATATGAACACTGACCACACCTTCAAACTACTTGATGAACCAAATCACATGCCAACTGAATCCAACAAATGTCTATCCCACCTTGATTTTGAAATTATGAGCAATTACATGAATATATTCAAAGGATGAAAACTAAAAAGGGGACACTTTAGACCTAAAATTAAATAATCCATTTCACATTACATACAAATAAACAATTTCACATATATAACCTAAAAGCACAAATTAATAAAGCATATATAGAACATTTCTACCTCAACGCAGCCTCAATTTGACCTTCGGTCAACGGTAACCCTAATTCAGAACAATTTGGGGGAATTAAGCTACCGCCGTCAGTTTCAGCATTAAGCAACACATCTTCCGACTGCCAGCTCAGCGTTTTCGCATCGACGGCGTCATCTAGCGAGCACCGGTCCGACGAACTGCGGACGTTGCACCTAATCGGACGGAGCTTTTGCGGCGGCTGCAACGGGAGGAAATGGTTGTGGTCGGATGAGATTTTGTGGTGATCGGAGAAGGTATCGGTCGTCGGTAAAGCGAAGGGAGAGAAGTGTGTGTCGGGAAACAAGACGACGTCGGTTGGTAGTCCGTGGTCGCCGGTGAACACTTCCATCGGCGGACGGTGAAAAGGTAAAGCGGCTGTGGAGTGGAGTGGATTGGTGGTGACTTTTGTGTGGGTAAAATTGTTTTGGTTAAATTTTGTGTTAAAATTGGCAAGATTGGTCCCTTTACTTTTCTTGTATGTGTAGAACTAGACCCTCGTCTAATCTATGCTAGAAAATTGAGGGTGAAGTAATTCGAATTTAAAATTTTGACAATTTTATTAAAGTGAATGTAAAATTTAAGTATGTAGTAATCATACAAATCAAAATTTAAAATCTCACAAAAACTATGGTATTTGAGTTGGGTTTGATTTGAATAAACCAAATTAGAAAAATGTGAATTTGTAATTTAATTTGGGTTAATTTGTTACCACTAAGATGTCAGATGTCCTTTGTGGATTTATTTATAGTAATTAAGTAAATTTAAAGGGATCCTCAATAGGTGGATTTGGATTGGAGTTATTTTATTCTCTTTTGGATTCTCCAAAAGACCACTAACAAGTTGCTCTCTAGAAACCATAATCCAAATTTTATAAAAATGTTCCAATCGAATCTGATTCAAATGCTTAAAACCATAACCCCGACCCATCATCTTGTTTTTATTTCTTTTCTTTTGTCAAAACATTTTCATTCATTTAAAATATTTTCGATTCCCATTTGGGGAATCCTATAATCATTTCTTTTGTTATTTAAAACCCTTTTTCATTTAGGGATATTGTATATAGTGTCCGACTATGTTCTTTCATACATTCTTTATCTTTCTTATCACCAAGCGAACTAGCACTCGGATGAAATCATTGTAACATAACAGTCTCAAAGCCCGAAGGCAGTGGTTCGTTGTGCTTGCACGAAGCAAGACTCATTTGTTTGCTTGTCCAAAGACAAGACTCCTCTGTTTGCTTATACAAGACTCATATGTTGCTTGCCTGAAAACAAGGCTACTCTGTTGCTTGTTACGAAAACAAGACTCCTCTGTTTTCTTGCACAAGACTCATTTATTGCTTGCCCAAAGACAAGACTCCTCTGTTGCTTGTTACAAAAACAAGACTCCTATGTTACTTGTACAAGACCTTTATGTTCTTTCATTCAGATGTAACATTTACATTGTATCTACTTTCTACCACATAACCATTTACATTAACACAAAATACAAACAATTACAAGTCATATAGTACCTATACGACTCGTAGAAGTCCTATATGACTCGTATATGGCCTATACGAGTCTTATAGAGCCTATATGATTTGTATAGGCGAACGATCAACTGTTGTGAAAGCCCTGCAACCTTTTCTGAAAGATGTACTCTATACGAGTCGTATAGCACCTATACCACTCGTATAGGGTCAGATGATGTCTGTTAAATGGCAGGTGGTTTATGTTTAGATGTCCCCAAAATAAATACTACCTTAATCTAATTGCACTTTGCTGAAGAATTCCACCTGCAATAATGGTCGGAGACGGTGTATCACATCAGATATATGTTTTAAAAAATAAAAAACTGGAAATGATACTTGAAAAAATAGTGAATATGTAAAATTTAAGAGTTGTGAACAACTCTTAAGTATGGTTTTTCACTAATTTTAGATATAAATTATCATCTATAACTATTATTAATATAATTATTAGTTAGCGGATCGTGTTCTTCTTGATGAGAACTTCACAATGAACCAAACCAAGTCTAAAACAGAGTTGAGATAAATGAGATATATATGCTCAAAATCATGTGTTTAAAATAAAAAAGCTCGTAAAAATGGGGTGGGAACTTGTCTCACATGTGATGAGGATGTAACCTTGGAGTGGTATGTAAATGTGAGTCTTGCTTAGTTATTGTTCCCTTAGCAACAAAGAACAAATTAGGACAGTAAAGGGTGCGAAGCACCCTAACTTGCACAAGGCACGATATGGGCGTAATGTGCTTCTTTGATGTTATACTATGCACTTCACAAACTGTGAGCCACCTTTACATTTTTTAAGGTTGTTTTGACATCGTTAGTTATAGGATACTGCTGACGGCATTTGCCACTTTATTCAGTCGCGTGTTGTTGCTGATGATCGTGTGCTGAGTGGAAACCACTGATGTAGCACATCAACAAGAAGTTCCTATTGCTTATGAGTTTCCTGTGTTGAGCTCCTCAGTTTCCACTGCTCGTAGTTACGACTAACATATAACAAGTTGCTGTAGTTTAAGCAGGTAATAAAACCAATTAAATTGTAAGACGTTTAATTCAACTTAAGACCTAAGCTCTTTATTTTGAGTTGTTTATCTTTTGATTTTATTACAAAACTAATGTGCTCTTTAGTTAAAGACACAACACCACCACAGCAAATGCAAACACACAAAAAGCATTTCATGCATTCATATGTCTTTCCTGTTGCTCGTTTCATGTAAAATTTCGAGTGCTTGTGTCTTTCCCGGCAATACACATTGTTTCAGCTATTATATCCCGAGAGACGAACGAATTCTCTTGGGATATTCGAAATCTGTTTTAAAGAACCTGGTCCAAAAACAAAACCTCAACCACTATTGCCTTCCTATTCATGTTTTCCTTTCATTTTCAACATGTAACAAGTACCATATTTCAGTTTTCTTTTTGTATTGTAAATTATTCTAAAGTGTTTTATATTATTTTACGAATGATTTAGCCACCATGATCGTTAAATACTATTATACGATGACAGAACTCAAAGGAGAAGGTGTTAGAATGTTTTCTTGAATCTTATAACTCACATATATAGAGATAATACAATAGAATATAACTATAAAAGTCTGACATACTTGCAAGATAAGAACAATAAAAATAGATAGTGATATCAACTCGAACCTATCTCCAAACTTGATAGGTGACATAGTAGGAGGGGCTTAAGAATCGACACAATGATAACAATATGTTAATACATACATAGAAAAAAAAAAGAAGAAACAAAACCAAAAACATAATGATTTGCTTGGCCCGATTCCTCAAGCCTAGTCCATAAATGAATAACTCGCAAAAATCCTTTAGCAATTACATTTTTTTAAAGGCGACTTTCATTTTTGAGTGGCAGTAGCATCTCCGACAAGTCGGAGACCCATCACCCCTCAATACCTGACCACTACGTTGTCTGAACCGGGCCCGCGGGTTCAGAGCGAGGGGTTAGGCGTTCCCCGGGAAACCATGGAGCATGCTGCCACTTGACAGCAGTTGAGTCGCTACACGGGCCAAGACCCGTTAGCGTAACGCACTCCGAACTAAAACCTGGGTTGGCTCGGGTTTGAACTTGCGTGGCTTCGTTCAAACCTTCATTGCCTTACCACTGGACCAAAGCAAGTGAAGTAATTTGCTTTCAATATTCTCTAATTCTTTCATCATTTTTCTTTCATAAGAATCAATCTAATGTTGAGAATAAATACATAGTTTTATGTTTATAATTGAATTCATTAAAACTTGAAGAACTTTTATATCAAAATACAATGTAAACAGTCAAACAAACTGCATCACTAAATTAGTTTTAAACTCACTTGCCTACTCAAAGTTTTATTTATAATTTTTTTTTTTCCTTTCAAGGGGTCCTATTTTTCATTCTAATCAACAAGGCAAATTACATAAGGATAGCAGGTAGACGGGCAACAAACTGCGCCGCCATCCCCTTCTGAATGGAAAACCCTAATCTACTAAAAACAAAGCCTCGCCCCTGAGGAGTCGTAAAGTTGCTGTGGACTACACGCTGAACTCTAGCCAAGAACCGAACCGCCTCCGGCGCCAAGGAGCCGAACGTGTCAAACGCCAGGGGGACAAAGGCATGCTGATTATCCTCACAAGCTTTCGCGTGCTTTTCCACCTTCTTTGACTCTGCTTTCATAACAGCTTGCCCCGCCACAAACCCATTTTCCCGCAACCCAACTAGGGGGGATACACCTGTGAGATCGACACAAGCATGTTTCCCGCCCTCCCAACCAAAAACTAGCACGTCCGCTGGGCGTAGGGTGGACCTCCCTTCCGCCGGGTCCGTAAGAAAATTAAATAAAGTATTTCATAAAATTTGAAGTACAATTTATTTACTACCTACCAAGTTTATAAAATCTAACCACACTATGACGAAAACTTTTTAGAATAATTTACAATAAAATCATAAAACCGATAATAAATAAATAAATAACTATTTCATGGATATGTAAACGGGGTGTCATTTCATATCGGATATATCATGATAAAGTTAATTTCATTTCATAAATGGACCCAACTCCTAACATTTATGCCTCACTCTCCACTAATGTTTTTAAACCCGGACCGGACCGGCCGGTCAGACCGGTCGGACCGGGAACCGTGACCTCCACCGGTCCGGTTACATGCTCTTAGACCGTTTGCTGGTTGAACCGGGCGGTCCAAGCGATTCAGCGGTCGAACCGCGAACCAGAAGTTTAATTTTTTTTACTATTTTTTTTTTATCTTTTTTATCCTATAGTCCTTCTACTTACTTATATTTACAATTTTAACTCAATTTGGTTCTTTTCTTTTAACTTATACGCTACCACAGGTCCTCCAAAACTCTAATCAAAATTAAAATTGAAGATTCAAAAGAATTAAAATTTCTACAGACCTATAACCTTCGTCCTTGACTCAAAATTGTTTAAATGGTTGTATATGTAGTATTTGAAATTTTTTATATTTTTCTATATATTTTTATGAATATTTATATTATTTATTGCGTCATCCGGTTCTTGAATCCGGTCCGACCAGTGAATCTCTAAGACGTCCGATTCGTTGTCCGGTCCGGTTCATTGTTCGGTCCGGTTCTGAAAAATTCCTCTCCACTTTATGTTTTTTGTATTATTCAACATTCAAATAAAATAAGTCAACATCCTACTTCTATTCATTTTAAAATAAATCATTTCACAACTACTTCACTAGACTTTATTAAGGATTACATGAATTACTTCTATTTGTAATAAAAGTATTTTTGTTATGGTCATATAGTGTTGCTATTAAATGTGTTGAATATCGTATGCGTCTTTTAGATATTTTTTATGATAGTATAGTTTAGTTTTGTCGGTTAATAATTGCTAACAAATATTAGGTTCAAAAAAGTTGCAACGATTGCCATCATGCAAGAATCTCTTCTTGTATATATACACCACCAACTTCTCCTTCTCTTACGTTCTCTCTTTAAACTCTTACATAGAATACATATGTATGTATACACAGATTACATTATACACATAACGAAGCGTGTTTTCTGGAGCTCTGGTCTCATGTCACTTTTTTACGTATTTCAATATTCGTTCTAGCTAAAATCCAAACTCAACTTAGTGAGAGGAGATCCAACTTAATGAATAAAAAACAACTAGATGGGAATTTGTAAGCAACAAGAGTCTAACCATTTTATTTTAATAAGTTAAACTATTTCCCTTGATATCATAAAAGTGATATCTTAGTTCTATTTGTTATAAAATATAACTTATTATATATGATGAGTTGCTTTTGAACATTTCTTAAAACTTTATCTATGATGATACAAGTTATTCTATAATAATATGATATTGGTTGTTATAATAATTATATGAATTTGTGGTGTTTAAGAGTAACAAACTTCCCTTGCTTTTTGGAGCATATAATGGGCAAAGACATTTGATGGGGGATGAAAGTGACAACAAATCAACCATTTCATCATTAAGATTCCCTCACTCTGCTTTCGCATTGTATATTATTACTATTTTTTTCCCTTTTTATTATTAGTCTAGTGAATTTTTTAATCCTTTAAAAAACATTGAGGTTAAAGCTTTTATGTTTCTAGAATATTTGAATGTGTCAAAAACAATGAGATAAATGGATTAGGTTAAAACTAATTAAGATGTTAAATTATAACTTGAAAAAGAATACAGAAGAAATAACACTCATGCTAATAATTCATACGTGACTTTTAAGTTTTAAGTTGTTTCGCTTGGAAAATCATCACATAAGTCTTGTTTTCTTATACAGAAAATACATGAGTATCAAAATGATGTAAATTGATTTTTTTTATTAAATATTAGACTTGCAAAGGAATCGAACAAATATGATTGGGGCTTATTAATGTTCATTTATTTAACTTTAACGTACACGAACATTTAAATGAAAGGATTTTCTTGTTCGTGTCTAATGACGTGGGTAGGCAAACCTACAAGTCATGAAGCTAAGACGCACAATAGCTCGTCACATTAGCTACACAGTTTAGGAGGTAAGATGGTTTAAGAGTATCTAGCTACAGTTCAGATCAGTGCAGCGATCAGAGGTCAACACCCTAAGACAAAAACACTAAGATCTAGGATTGTCTTGGAATATGGTAGCATAACCCTTGGAAAAAGGAACTCTTATGTTTACACCAAAGAGGAAAGGTCAACATGCATTCGAGAAAGTAGGAGAGAAGTTTTCTAGCCAGCTGGACGCCAAGCCCAACACAGACGGGAAATCCCTTCTATAAAAGAGGGCCTTAGCCACTCTTCATAGGGAATACACTCACTTTCGGTCCTATACTCACACTCAAACTCTCTCTTTCTCTAATATCACCCCCCGAGAACACATTAACTCAAACTATTTGATAAGGAAAGTACATGAGGGGATATGTGGAACACATTCAGGTCTAAGATCAGTAGTCACAAGGTTAATGAACTTGGGATACTACTGGTCTACCATGCATAATGTAAGGCTCCAAACCCAAGAGGCCTCAGGTGTTGGATTTACTCATTCACAAACAGTTCTTAAACTTCAAATATCATAAGCAGCGAAAATATGTGTCATTACACTGTCTAAAAATCACAACCAATTAAAACATTGTCTATTACATTAATCAACATTCAAAACGGGATGCTAGACTTCTCGCGTCGGGTAACTCTTCAGATTAGCCACGCCGCATCCAATCATCAGCGTCCTCATTCTTAACCTAACATGCATACTAAAAGTCAGCTAACGTTAGTTGATGAGTTTAAGTCTTTCATTCGTTTTAGGAAATGGTTGATTGTTAGTTAGGGTTTTAACATTCATAACAAAATAGGGCATACATTCATTCATCATTTACATTCATCAATTAACATTAATCAAGTCATGCATTTATTATTCTAAATATGTATTCATCGTTCTTTCCGTCCGTTTCGTTTCCTTTCGTTCATCGCCTTCACGATTCTTAAATCAATAAGGTAACATCATCGCCCTTACGACTCGTAGACCCGTAAGGCAGTAACATTCGTCACCCTTGTGACACATAGGTCCAAGGTTATTCCATTCCTTTGATCACTTTTAGAACCCACAAGCTCCAAGTGATTCCATTCTCGGCTCACGTTGAGTAACCGTCGTTACCCTTCCCCCGCTAGTTGATAACTGTTATACCCATTGATAGCTCACGTAGGCGCTAATCCTATTATACTTATGGCAAAACATGTCGCAAGGCTGGGGACTTACATCCCAGACTTCATTCGTCAATTCACCCGTTTCACAGATTAGACATGTTATGACTTCTTTAAAACCTTTGCCCATTTATTTTCATAAAACGTTCCATTCATTCATAAATCCTTTTTCATTCATTTCAAACCGTTCCTTTACATCATTCATTTCGTAAAGGTTCTTATTTCAAACATCGTTTCTTTCGAAAACCGTTCATTCGTAAACATTTGATTTCACTTTGTTCGTCTTTTCATAAACATTCTTTAAGTAAGCATATCACCATAGAAACAAGTAAAAATAAGGATTCTTGACTCACTTGTTCATTTGTAACTTAACCTGAATCGGACGTCTAGTTGGTGCTAACTTGCTAACTGATATGCATTTAAGTCAACACGTGAATTCTTTCATTTAACTAGTGTCGCCTATCAGTGGCGCTTGGGACAAAGTCAGTGTCTCCAAGGCAGTTTCGCCAGGCACACTATTAGTGTCGCCAGAACTTCCATTCCGAACTTAGTGTCGTGTATCACAGTGTCATCCCTTATATTGTCGCCTTAACTTTGTCGTCCCCTTTTGTGTCATCAAGGGAATGACACGTGTACCAATCATTGAAAACCTTAGGGACGACGCCACTCGCTAGTGTCGCCACACGTTAGTGCCGTCCAACCAGGTTTCGTTTTCTTCAAGTGGCCGCGACTAGTGTCTCCTCAAGAAAACAGTGTCGCCTATTAGTGGCACCACTTCAAGATATTCATTTTCAGACTCGTTTTTACCCAAAGTTCGTAACTTTTTACGTCCAAACCGTTTGTTTAACTCCCATGAGCTCAGATCTGGGCTTTATACCCAATTTCATATGTAAAAACGATGTCTTTTGAAATCAAAACCCTATTTTTAGCCCATAACCCATTTAGACTGAAAACAGAGGGTTTAGGTTGGATTCTTATCTAAAAAACGATGGCTTCTTCTTCTAATCTTGCTCACAAACGCTAGAGGAGAAAACTGGAGCAATCCTTGAGTCAATCTTCAAGTTTTCATCTCTTTCTCTCTCTAGAACACCCACTCTCTCTAGACAAATTCTAGAAAACTTGATGCAAATGAGGGCTGATGTAGGGATAGCTAGGGTTATGGGAAACCTCCCATGGGCCAAGCTTATCATTCCCAAGCCCATCCTCACTTTTCTTTCTTTGCCTCATCCTTTCGGCCCACTTAGTCATGTTGGGTTTTCGGGATGTTACAAGTCTACACCTTATAAGAGTTCCATCTCGAAACCTGTTACAAGTCGAACAATTGCGGGTATGACTCCTTCATCTCGTCCTCCTTTTCACAAGTGGCCTCCGAACACCGTTGGTGCTTCAACTGTACCTTAACTCACCGAATCACCTTATTTCGCAGTTGCTTTTCCTTTCTATCCATGATGGCTAGGGCTGTCCAAAATGCTCGACACTCGAAATCGCTCGAAAATATGCTCGTTCGGATTCTGCTCTGTTTATAAACGAGATCGGTTTGGTTCAGTTTGTAAACGAACCGAGCACGAGTAAAGGTATGCTGGCTCGCTTCTCGTTCGTTTTGGCTCGAATTAATTTTTAATTTATATATATATATATATATATATATTTGATAAATTAATATTTTATACATTTATAAATAACTGTTTTGCCCCAATCCATCATAGAACTTCCTATAGTGAGTCAATAGTACACTTAAAACCTAAAAAAAAGAAAAAAAACATCTTCGGTAATTAAGTTACTTCACTACTTCACCATGAGAGCCCTCTCCTCAATTCAAGTCTTAAATCATCTCTGTCTAAAATCCCTAACTGTAATCGGACGCTGCCCTCACGAACAACCTTTGCGACTATGCGATTCAAGTCTTAGATTGTCTCTCCCCCTTGGTCAGCCAGTCAGCCTTTGCGGCTCATGATCAGCAATGCCGAGCGAGGAGCAGCTTTTGCAGCTCTGTAATTCGAAGTGCAGACTAGACAGTAGGGCTGTCCAAATCGCTCGTTGCTGGCTCGAATTTCGCTCGAAAAATTAATGCTCGGATAATGCTCGTTCGATTTTTCGCTCGGTTGTAAACGATTCGATCGGCTCGGTTCGGTTTGTAAACGAACCGAGCACGAGCAAAGGTCTGCTCGGTTCGGTTCAGCTCGTGAACAACCCTAATGATGGCCATGGGTTTTTCAATATAATTTAGACGGTTATCAACCTCGTTGTCCGATAGTGGCAGTGGGCTGTGTCGTAAGCCAAACACTTTTGCAAGTGTGACACATGGAAAGTAGGATGAATCCCACTTAGCTCATCAGGTAGATCCAGTCTATATGCCACTTCCCCTACCCGTGTCAATATTTTAAACGGTCCAACGAACCTCAGGCTTAGCTATCCTCTTTTGCGAAAACGGATTCTCCCTTTCCAAGGAGATACTTTAAGTAGTACAAGATCTCCGGCCTGGAATTCGACGGATCTTCGACTCCGATCTACGTAAGATTTATGTCTATCTTGCACGACTTTCATTCTTGCCTTGATCTGATCAAACTTATCGGATGTAGCTTTGACAATTTCTGAACTCCCAAACTCATTCTGACCAATTTCTCCCCAGCATAGCGGAGTCCTACATCACCTCCCGTACAACATCTCGAAGGGCGGCATGCCTATCGTCGAGTAATAATTGTTGCTGTAAGAGAACTCCGCTAGTGGCAGATGGTTGTCCCAACTTCACCGAAGTCGATGATACATACCGGATGATGAATGATACAGACCGGATGATGTCCTCCAGGGTCTAAATGGTCCATTCAGACTGACCACCAGTTTAAGTATGATATGTCGTGCTTATGTTTAGTCTAGTACCCATCGCTCCATGAAACTTTTTCCAAAACCATGAAGTAAACCGAGTATCCCTGTCCGAGACGATGGACAACGACACTCCATGACGAGCTACAACTTCATTTATAAACACTTCCGCCAATTGTTCAGATGAAAACCGACGTGCCGTTTTATAGGTTAATAAAATATAATATATATTTTATTATATATTGAAAAGGTTTCCACGAGATTAGGTTTTAAATTTATAAAATGATAAATACTTAAACTTAAAAACACACAATAGACAATTGCACCTATCGCAGTGTAATATAGTTTAGGTAAGAACTAAGTATCGAACAAATGGACACGGTCGAGTCCCAATGCTCAACGTTTGTTATCGTTTAGCCGGTTTAATTAATGAGTGGGTGTTGTGTGCTTGTGAAGCGAAAAAGTAAATGACGGTAAAGTAAATAACATGGAATGTAAAATGTGCGTGAAGTGTGTAATAGAAATGTAAATAACAGAAAAGTAAATAGCAGCCGAGAATAATCAGATTCCAAAGAGTATTGCTTCGAGCGTCGAATCTGCTTGATATATGATAATGTTATGTTAACTAGTCTAATGATATTACTAATACAAAAGTGTGAACGGTATACCGCTAGAGCTCATTCTCGCAACATTTGGTTCACAAATTATGTTTTTTAATAATAAAATGGTAAGACTCCCAGTTAGGGACACCGTTACCCTCAACTCTTTAATAGATCTGTACATTCGTATGCTTAAGATCTACCACCAAGTTGGTTTAAGACATAAAACTTAAATACCTTTGTTTTTATTAAAATAGTGATTAAACTTTGTTCACCGGGATGCGGTGCAATAATGGGACCATGTATAAAGAAGTAACGTTACCAACATGAGTTCACCAAATCTTGGTTTCATGACAAAGTTCGTATAAAGACGTACGATTTTTATCAAGATCAACCAAGTGTTGGCTTACCAAAATCTACTTGTATAAAGACGTACAATTTCAAGAGAAGTTTTGATTAAAAATGTTTGCGGTCTTATACTTTAAAATTAAGAACACTTATAAGTTTAGAGACAGTTTAGATATAGATAAAAAGTCCACCATGAAGGTGGTATTAAGAGAGAATTATTAAAGAACATAAACATACCATTAGACTAATAAGTTAAACATTAACATACACCAAACTTCATCTTCACCCAAGCAATACAAAGGGTTTAGCCACGAATGGCATACGAACAAGCATAGAGCTAAATTCCGTAGGCTCCCCTGTTGCGAAGAAAGTGGAATAGCCTCTCTACTCTCTACTACAAACTACAGAAACAGACTCTAGGAGTATATTTTCTTCTCTGGATTGGTGTGTGAAATGAGGAACCCATGCCTCCTACTTATAGGCCTCTGGATGGCCAATGCACGGTCGCGCATTGGGTTGCACGGTCGTGCAGACACCCAGATAATCACAGGTACAAGTGTCAGGGTATGAAGGCATCTTGGGACACACGACATGCATTGCACGACAAGGCTTTGCACGGCCGTGCATCCCTCTTTTCCTCCCTTCTTTTGTCTTTTGCGGATTGTTGACTTGTGTTGACCTATTTTAACTTCTTAGGGGGGGGGGGGGGGTCAAAGCTTGGGTGTGCACCTTCCCATCTCAAGAGAAAGCTTGATTTCTTGAGGTTTTTGGCTCGTTTTTGCTATTTTTCTCTCGGGACGCCGTTTAACCTGCAATTATAAAATATAAACTATTTAAGTAGCAATTGCAAGGTTATTATTCAATTAGTACCATAATATGAGGATTATTATGCATGCAAAACATGTATAATTTAGGACATATCGTAATACCCCACACTTAGATTTAGCAAATTCATGAATAATCAGACCCCTCATCTTTGGGTTATTGTCGGTTCTAGTCCTTGGGGTTATTTTATTCCATAAAAATAGGGGTGTTACAACCTATCAACTGGATCGTTGTCTCAAGGTGTTGAGCTTGTCTGTCATCGGGTTACACGAAAGGTATAAAGTTTAAAACCCGTAATGTTGTTTTTTTTATGGTTTGTACTTGGAGAACTAGTGGGCGAGCTAAGGTAATAGCCTCGATCGGTTCATGCGTACTTTCCACTGCGTTTATTTTATCTGATCAAAAATAGTTTTTGAAATCGTATGCACGAAACCCCAACGATAGATTGATTCAATGCCGTTTGATGAGGTTGTGGGTCGTTTAAAGGCTTATGAAGAGCGAGTAAAGCCTAAGGTCTCAGTTGAAGGTGTATATGGCCAACTGATCTTCACTCGTGACGATGGAAAAGTTAAAGGGAATAATGGTGAGTTTGGTAACTGTGATTGTTTCCAAAGACATGGAAACAACAAAAACTATGGAACTGATGTGGGCAGAAAGGGTCGAACCGGGTCAAGTAATAATCAACAAGACCACGGTGAAAGTCGAGGGCCAAAAAAGGGGCGTGACAAGTCGGGGGTAAAGTGTTTTCAGTGTGAAGAGTGGCCACTTTGCGTGGGAATGTTAAAAATCAAAACTAAAGAATGAGGAAGCTAACCTAACCTTAGAAAATAATGGACCTGCCTTAATGTGGTATTTGACGTGGATCATATCAAGATTAAGGGAGAGAATGAAGACGTTACATTTGAATAAAAAAACGATTTGCTTTTATAATTAAAGTTTATGTTTATCTAGTATTGGTTTCCTAGTTTGAGTCTAACTGAGAGTTAGTTTATTTAGTTAGTTTAACTAAGCTTGAGTTAGGAGTTAGTTTATTTAGTTAGTTTAACTGAGTTTTAGTTACAGTATGTTTGAGTTTTGAATAAGTTTAAATCTCAAGTTTGTAAACTGAGTTTTGGATAAGTTTAACTCTCAAGTTTGTAAACATGAGTTTTGAATAAGTTTAACTCTCAAGTTTGTACACCTGAAAGTAGAGTGATTTTTTGTTTAATAAAATTGAAAGAGCCGTGGTCGGTGGTTTACCACAAAATTCAGTTGTGTTTTTTTATCCAGTTGCTCCAACATAATTTAGGAGTGTTATTTAAAATACTAGTATTGACTTACCTTACCGTTGATCTCATATCACATCTATGGTTATATATATATTTTCTTTCCATAACTATTCTTATAAAACCTTTTATCTATTTTTTAAAGTTCATGTCAAATATTAAAAATATATGTGGTACATCAAACTATTTTGCGTATTTAAAGTTATTTAACGTATGTAAAACTTAAAAAAAGCATAATTTATACCTATTAATATTTTTATTTACATATATATATATATATTTAAATTAAATTGGTTTCAAATAAAACAAAATGATAAAAATATCAAAAAGGTAAAACGTTTAAATAAATAAATAAATAATAAGTGATTGATTGAAAAAAATAAAATAAATATATTTTTGTTTATTTAGATTCCCCTAAAAATAAATACATTTGACATATTGTGTAAGGTACACAGAAATCCACCAATTTTTATGTACCTGCAACTTCATGTATTGATGTCACCTTCATCAATTATTTAAACCATCCCTGTAATAAACTCTTGACTGAACATTGAACACCCTTTTGAACCAAGTGCCTTCTTCCCCAATCATTCCCAAATCAAAACCCTAACCCAAATCTAAACGATTAAGTATGGATTTGTAGTAAAAAAGTTGGGGCTTTTGATCAGGATGTAAAAACGAGCAGGAAAGTGAGTTTAATACCTGTAATTAGACTGGATTCGTCGCGCGGGTTTGAAGGCTCCCTGCCCTTGTCGAGCGCGACCTGCGCGGAGGAGGAGAAACGGACTCGTGACACCGATTTTGAGTTGTAACGATTTGGGTATAAGCGATTAGTGTTGGTAACATATTTTCAGTTGTAAATGAGTGGGATTTTAGGAGTTCGATCATTGAATTTTGGCTTCAATGGCATAAACGAAAGAAATAGGAAAATAACTTGAATGGCTTTAAAATCCTAATTAAGACTAAATTAATTTGTTATGCTAGTCTGTGGTTGATTCGATTAACAATCCCACATCAGTGGCGTGAACCAAAATCTTGGATTTCGAGAGTTTGGAACTCCACATCTCCGATTTTGACTTTAGGTAGTCAAAATTAGTTCCATCTCATAACAGTGAGGAAGAAGGGCAACGACAGTGACGACCGCTTTTCCGGCGAAATCGGCTTTTCAGTTTCCATCTCCCGGAAACAGCGCGTTTCTTGCACGCCATTGGACCTGCCCAGCTCTCCGTTGGACCCTCCCTGTGAGGATGCTTCAGATTTTTCCGATTCCGGTGAAGAAACATCTAGTTTGTCAAAAAAAATCTGGTGGTGGTGGTGGTGAGGAGGAGAGAAGGTAAAATAGTTTTTAACTATTTGAGTCTTTGAAAGGTATTTTTTTCTTTTTAAAAAAAAAATTAACAGAAAATCTAACATGGTTAGTCATCTAGACTTAAATAGAAGTAAAAATGAAACGTCAGGGTTAAAAAAAACGGATTTAAACATAAGAGATTTAAATAGTTTAAATGGTTAAACGTCAGGAACTCAAACGGTAATTAACTCTAATAAAAATTATAACCTCTTAGAGGTAAGCCACTTATCTTCTACACACTATAGTTTCACAAGTAGTTTTAATTATAAGTCGAGCCTATATCAAAGCTTATTAGATAAAAGCCTAAATTGAAGCTTATAAAATAAACACGTCTGAGTTCAAGTTTCATATACGAATCTAAGTAGGTTCATACAAAACCTGAATGGACTGGCGACCTTAAACAAACATATGATTTATATAAATATAATAGTTTTCATTTAATATACAGATATATATTACACAACAAATATTATTTATATATGTATATACAATGATTATAAATATAACTAGAATGATTATAAAAATAACATATACAAAATAATAATTATAAATATACATAAAAATAGTTATATATGTATAAATAACGAAATTAAATAACTAATAAACGAGTTAACACTGAACTATAATTTTCTCACACTTAATCTCAAGTGTTAAAATTAGAGCTCGAAATGAACCCGACTCGGCTCGGTTTCAGAATAAACGACGAGTCGGGTTCTAGTTTAGACGTGTTCTAACTCGACTCTTGTACATTAT
The DNA here is from genome assembly GCA_023525975.1 of Smallanthus sonchifolius. Classification (NCBI taxonomy): domain Eukaryota; kingdom Viridiplantae; phylum Streptophyta; class Magnoliopsida; order Asterales; family Asteraceae; genus Smallanthus; species Smallanthus sonchifolius. The sequence continues at coordinate 70,628,253 of CM042029.1, forward strand.
TTATAATCATTGAAATTAAATGTATGCTTTTACAACAATTCAATTGTCATGAAAATATTTTTTCTGAAAAAAAAATAAAATTAATTCAAGTCTACATCATACACTCATTACCCTCATCTCTCTCTCTCTCTCTCTCTTGATTCCCTTCTCTCTCTCTCTCTCTCTCTCTCTCACTCATCGACACTGCAGTACCATCAATCAAATTTCTAATCACAAAACCCCAACAAGATTCAAAAATATTCAGTGCTGTTGATCATGCATCTTCTCAATTTCCTGTTCAATTCTGTAACAATCACTGAGATTTAGTGGTGGGTTGTCTTGAATCTTGAAATCTTGGTTTTTTGTTTCAAAGATTGGATTTTTATTCCGATTCAGAAAGTGGGGTTGGGTTCTTTTAAATGGGGAACATAAATGGGAGAGAAGATGGTGGTGGTGGCAGCACCACCTCAATTGGCAATGATGTGAATTCTCAGGAGGCTAACTATACTGCTCGTGTTGGTGATGATGGTGATTTCATGGGCCACTCTCCTCCTCCAAGCCCTAGGGTTTCTGGGTCTCCATTGAAGTTCACCCCACAGGTAAAGTTTCAATTTTTTTAATTTTAATTTTAGGGGTTTTGCCTTTTTCTTGTACCCTTTTTGTTAAAATTAAATACCCATTAGTTTGATTTGATTTTGATGATGGTTATGAACTTATAATAGCAAATGATACAGTAGATTGGTTTTCTTGAAAAATTGATTTATTGGTTTCATAATGCAGCTGATATTACAGATCTGGAAAGTGTTTGCAACTTTTTTTGTGGGATTTTTGTGCTGATTGATCTTTTATTGTTTCTTGTTTTTGTTGTCACTTTGGGGTGTGATTGTGCCTGGAGTTCGATTGATTATTGGATTTGGGGTCGTTTATGATTTAAATGGGGATAAAAAGGAAATTAATCAAACTGACATATTTCTGTGTGAAATTGAGTGAAACTTTTGTTTGAAATTGCTGATTATTCAAGATTTGTAGTTCTTGATTTGTTGTTATGAAGTCTGGTTTTAGCTAGTTATTGAAATTCTGTTAATTTGTGGTTGTTTGGTTATGAAATTTGGTTAAGCCCAGTTTCATATGACTCTGCTTCCTATGATCTGAGTGAGATCATTCTAATTTGAGTTGGTAATGTTTATAAAAAGATGATGAATTTTACTTATGTTTGATTCTTAAAACATGATCTCTGCTAATCTTTTAGCCTGATTATTCTTGAACTAAGCAAAATAAAGGCGGTGTTTGGATGAGTGTTTAAAGTGATTAGTATTTTGAGTGTGTGGCAATAATACATTACAATTCAAAAATTTCAATTATTATTGTGTAACTACTATTAGGTCTTTAGTAAGTATCTAAGGAGTTGCTTTAAGAAAATAGATTGTACAGATCCCTAGCAGATTCTGGTTGTTCAACTCGCGATAATCACTTTGTAGAAAGCACATTCATACACCCTTTAATGTATTGGTTTGGATTTGTTGATACTTAGTTAACTCATCATCCCATCTACTTCATATTCGATACGAAAATGTAATTTCTTTAAATTATTTTGGTATAGATGTTCAAAAATGGAAAAGTGAGTTGTCCATATGTAGAAAAGAGTGGTATGCTTATCTTTGAAGTGATTCATAAAATTAATTTCCATTAAAAGACTTTCCTTTCTCCTTACCCATCTCTTGAAAATATTTTTTTATTCAAATTTGGTAAATAAACGGAAAAGTGCATCTCCCTCACGCCATATGTTTTATTATTGGTTAAGAAACGCAATCCATTACACATCAAGTCTCTGAAGATCATATGGTAAAATGTAAATACATATATTTGGGAAACTATCCTAAAGTTGTGATCTTTTGCATTGTTATGTGTATTTTTAGCTACCTGTAGCTCCAATACAAAGGCCCGACGAGATGCAGCCAAACAATTCATGGATGCACGACTCCTCCAGCTATGAAGACATGATGACTGAGCAAGGAATTCCAACAATGATTACATGGAGCTATGATGGGAAAGAAGTAGCCGTGGAAGGCTCGTGGGACAATTGGAAAACAAGGTAAAAAAAGCACAAAAAATGTTTATTTGTCGGTTTTCTAATCACATCCCTTTTTACTTTAGAGGAATATGTGGTCTGATATATGTATATATGTATATATATATGTATGTATGTATATATATGTATATGCATATGTATGTATGTAACTATTTGATGCTTTCTTTTTGACCAGGAAGCCCTTGCAGAGATCAGGAAAAGATTTCATTATATTAAAAATTCTTCCTTCAGGTGTTTACCAGTATAGATTTGTTGTTGATGGACAATGGAGGTATTCCCCTGATGTGCCATGGACACAGGACGAAGCCGGCAACACGTATAACGTCTTAGATTTGCAGGTATCTTCCCTGAAAATTACATATATCAAGTCAATCTGTCATGTCTGAAGATTTAGTTACTTTTTGCTTGATTATTGTTCTGATTGCAAGTTTGACCAAGGATGTGTAGAAAAGTTTTGGGTCAATTTTTGATTTTATAGAAGTTTTTATTTATTTTTTATTATTTTTTTATGTTTACCGGTATAGATTTGTCTTTTAATGAACAACTGATGATTTAGTGACTATTCATTCAGACATCTATACACCAAAACTGTTTGTTTCTCGCCCGAACAAATCTTGACAGTTCCATTTAATTCTTGGTGGTTTATACATAACAGGATATGTTAACTATATTGAACGCTTAATCACTCGATACGTATCCACTCAGTTTTGTATAACAAAACCTAACCTTCAAGGGGTAATTAGTAGAGGTATGAGGTTTGAATCCAGCTACCAATGGTTTCTGCCTTTAACCCCTTGAAGGCCACCTACCCAGTTCAAGCTGTGTTTTACTGGGCCCCACTGGTTAGTAGGGTATTGCTGGAGCCACGAGTTCTTTGGTAGTGTTTTCTCATAGTGTAAAAAAAAAGAAAAAAAACCAAGTACCTTATAGGAAACTTTCAATGGGTGGTGTAGTGGTAAGCACCTGAAGCCCACCCACCTGCCCAACACAAGCTGCGAGTTGCCTGATCTCGTTGGTTAGCTGTGTACTAACAGATCCTGTGAGTTTACTAGTAACGGGTTCTCATGGTTACAAAAAAAAGTAACTTATCGGATAAAACCTCTTGTTTTGAAACCATTGTGGGGCATTTTGGCATGCATTTGGAAAGGTGTTCTCATATCATGAGCCAAAGTTACAAACTTTCTTACTGTACAAGCTGTTGAAAGAGTCCAATTTCATGTAACGTCTTATTCGTTATTTAAAAGTATACATATTTTGGAATTTTGAAGTGGTCCCCTGTTAGATAAATCATGTGATGTGATTTATTTTTTTGTAATTTTATTTTCTTTCTTTGTAAAAGTAGTCTGGATTTTTATAAATGTCTTCTTTTGTCCTTCTTCTTCAGAAGCAGGTGATAAATTATATAACTTTTCTTTCCCTTTTAGCTTTTAATCATGTTACCTTTAACGGGTCAAGACGGTTATTTAATGACATTTACTTATGAACGTGTCATTTGGGTTTATGTTTATCTTTAACGGGTCAAACAAGTAAAAACAAAAAAAAGGGTAAGTCAAAAACTTTATTTAGCATTAATTGTCGTTGGTAACACGAGGCGTATGGTTTTTGTTGTTGATGACAGGAATATGTACCCGAAGACATTGAAAGCATATCTGGTTTTGAACCACCGCAATCACCAGATTCAAGCTACAACAATCTACAACTCGGGTGTGAAGATTATGCAAAAGAGCCGCCAGTAGTGCCACCACATCTGCAAATGACACTTCTTAACGCCCCTTCGCCCCATATGGAGGCTTCTTCCAGACCTCAACATGTTGTCATCAACCATCTTTACATGCAGAAAGGAAGGAGTAGTGACTCGGTTGTGGCCCTTGGATCAACTCATCGGTTCCTATCCAAGTATGTTACCGTCGTCCTCTACAAGTCTATACATCAATAATCACAAACCAACCAACCAACCGACCCGACTTCTTCCCTTTGAATGTTTTAGCAAATGTATGTCTCTCTCTAAATGCAATCTAAATGGATATGTTTCAAGAGGAGATGATTTGTCAAGAGATCTTCCTTTTATGACGATGTCGTAGTGATATGATTTTCGGGTTTTATATGTACGTACCGTAACCGTCATGCAGAAATTTTCATGTAGATTTTACTACTCCCTTGATACAATTTGAAAAATGATCATGCTTTCACTTTTCAACATTCTTTTTGAAGCCCATAATATATATATCAGACTATGCAATTAAAGATTATAATACAAGAAAACTCAGCTGAAATTTGGCAATTTGTTGATGTTGGTTTTCATGGATTATCACTTATTTGTAGAGAAATTATCTGATTTTCTTAGGAATTGATGTTCAATGCATATTCTCTAATGATTACAAATGTAACTATAAAATCTCCTAACAGTTCCCCTCAAGCTGAATCATAGATATTGATCATGTCTAATTTGTTAGTAATCAACAACTACCGACTCCGTGTTCAAAGGAGGGTAGGTTTCAGTGTTATGCTTTTCTCAAGTAAAACGAGAATCAGATGCTATGTGCTCAGTTCTTTTATGAAACACCGGATAATTTGTAATGTGAATGGTTGCCTCGTCACACTTTAATTTAACGTTTGGTATCATAGGTGCATCAAAAGGATTTGTGTTTGCCAAACTCGAATCACTCAATACAACCAAACAATATTTCCGTTGAGATAAACAAATTCTTACCTGACAGCAAGAGGCTTCTAATTCCAAAAAGATACTTCAAAGCACGTCGACCCTTCATTTGAATTTTTTTTCCAAGAAATGCTTTTAATCTTCTAATTCGAGCTTCGTTACTTCTAGTGATCATTATATCATTCACATATAACATAGTAACACGCATCCGGATCTTGATGAAGTGAAGAAGATTGACTCATCAGTCATCATATGAACTCATTGTAAACAATCATGTAAAATATGCACTCTTTACATCAAGTTGGTGAAGGATTTACATAACTTGCATAAAGAGCTAATTATAAGTATTTGGTATTTCTTATTGATCATACTTTAAATTTGGGACGTGTGTAAAAGTTTTTCAAGTAGAAAGAGCTAATTAGAATATTTAGCACCACTTAGGGGAGATTAATTGTTAGCTCCAACCACTAATCGAAAGGAATTATGTGGTCCAACATAGAGGTGAACAAAAAAACCGGAACCAGAACCGGAACCGTCCAAGGAACTGGAACCGGTTCTTCCCAAAAACCGGTTCTTCCGGAACCGAACCAGTTCTTGAAAAACTGGAACCGGGTACATAGGTTCCGGATTTTCAACCAAGAACCGGACCTGATACCGGAACCGGTAAGAACCGGAACCGGTTCTTGAGAATACCCGATTTGTGCACCTCTACCCTGTGTCTTGTGATTCTAATCCATGTATGTTTTACAGATTCATGAGCCGTATGTGCTTTAAATTTTAATAATGGTAAAACTTAAATTGGTTAAAACTAAAAGTAAAAAAAAGGTTTTATGAGTCAAACGGGTTAGACAATCTAGTTTTTTATATAATTTATCTATTTTTTAACATTTTAAGTTTTTAATGTTATTGGAGTTTTTAAGTTAGTTATTTATATGTTTAATTAATGTATTTATATGTTTAACTAAGTTTTTCGAATACCCGGAAATACGTTCTTGAAATACCCGCCTTAAACTACCGGAACCGGTTCTTGAAAACCGGAACCGGTACATAGGTTCCTGTTTTTCACCAAAGAACCAGACCTGGAATCGGAACTGGTAAGAACCGGACTGGTTCCGGAACCGAAACCGGTTCTTGAGAAAAACCGATTTGTGCACCTCTAGTCCAACACCTTAGTTAAAGATCAGATAGGAACATATGTTTGTGTTTGGAACAAAAATTTATTCCATCATCAACAAAGAAACAAAAGATTAAACCACAGCCTGAAGAAGAAGAAAAGAATTGTTGAATGGTTTTACCATCCAACAAACAATTGGTTAAAGTGAAAAACGAAAGCTTGAGGCACTTCATTTCATAAGTGCAGAAGATGTTCTAAAACTCCCAAAGCATGATCTTGAAAAGATGGTACAACTTGTAGATCATCATGGTCAAACAAATGCTGAAGAAGATTATCTAACTTTTAGGCTGAGAATGGCATTAAATCCTGAATCAATTCAAGCAATTGATGCTCCTTCAACATCTACATATGATACAATTACTAGCTGGGAGTAGGATGAAATGCATAATATCTTCATTGTCACAAGAGCTGTTGGAGGAAAAGCCTTCTATCCAAGAAAGTAAGTTGTTAAGTTCCGAAAGCAGACATTGAAGCATTGTGATAGATACAGAGTTTGAGAACCAGAAAACAAGAAATATTTCAATAGTCGACCCGATTCGAGATGGGAAAATCTCCGGTTACAAGCTACGTAAGTAATTCAAATAAACAAGACAAGCCTAAAACTAGAACATAAGAACTTAAATAGACATGAAGGTGAAACCAAAGAGTTTTTTGGCATTTATTCCCCTAAAGGCCAATAGTCCCATTTATTAACTACTTCTTGGATCAAGCTGGTGTAATCCCCAGGAAATTCCGGCCTATACTTTTACTTTCCGACTCTTGTGAATTCATTATTTTGTGACAAACTATCCTATTTACACATTTCACTTTCATGAGTATACAAACATACATACAATTAAATACCATTATTTCATATTCAAAAATAATAATTTTTTTATAAGGGATTATATAATTGATATTATTCTATCAAACAACTATACCTATATTATGCTAGGTTATTTCTAAATCTTTCTCTCTCTCTCTCTCTATATATATATATATATATATATATATATATATATATAGATGTATAAATACAAACTTATAAGATCTAAATTATAAATTCCATGAGTAAAATTTGGGTTTATAAAAGATATATATTCAAAATTCAAAATAAATAATTTGATACCATTTTATTTTATAAAAAAATATACTTCTGTAGTTGAAATATTTAAAAATAATACTAACATTTAATTGAGTTTATAAAAATTTATAAAGGTGTTATTTTTATGTTTTATAAAAATCCAGGGGTTAAGAATGTAATTTCTGAAAGTTTTTTTCAATTTAAAACAAAGTTGTACATGATATAATAACAAGCTGAAACTACAGGGGCCGGTTTTGCCAATTTCAAAAACCCCCTTTTTCCCATTCCAGTCCCGAGTTCAATCCCGCCTTCGACCGGTTCTCAACCCTATTATCCAGAAATTATTCCTGAGGTGTTTTCGAGCATAACGGTTAGTGAATTTCCGTTTAAGATAATCAAACGACCCACCCTATGCGATTAATCGCATTTTAATGACCATAATCATGGCTAATTCGTAACCGATAAACCCACTAATAAACATCTTAACGTTCGAGTAATTACGATTTAAATTGGGTATAAATAGACACCCACCCTCATAGACGAGACTCACTACAAACTCATCACACTCTAAATTGCATCCTATATCACCCCTTAATCGCGAATCAGAGCCGACGAAGCCGTTCCTGTTCATCACAGTCGTTCTCCCTCTCTGCGTAACCATTTCAGGTAAAATTGGTGTCATTGAACTCGATTTGATCATTAGATTGAAAGCCCTAAGGATTCAGGATCTAATCGATGCTCAATCGGGCAAATTGAGAAGCTAGGGTTTCGGGTTTCATAATGGGGACGAAGGGTTAATGGGTTTGCTTATCAAAAACCAATCGGAGCGGCCACTGGACAAGGCATCATGCCCAGTCCAGCGGTTAGTGTGTGTGTGTAAGGGATGAACCGCCTCTGGCGCGGGTTCGAATCCCATGGGAGCCGAGTTTGCTCCTTTTTCTTTTTAAACCATTTTTAACACATCATTTAACATCTAAAAAAAAATTTCCAAATAAATTTCTATATATTATGCCAATACATCCTTTAACATAAATTAGTATTTTAACTAGTTTATTTTATTTAAAAACTTGTAACACTCTAAATAAAATATTATAAATGTTTTGTTTAGACAAATTAATCATGTTAATTATTTATTAATAATATCTACTTCACAAATTTTAATTAAAAGATCAATTAGACATTTCTAAAGCCTACAAATAATTAGCTAGTAAAGATAATTATTTAAAACATTTTTTTTGCTATTTATAAATACCCAAATGATTATATAAATAAATCCAAACGCAATATTTCAAACTTTTTCTATTCTATAACATGTTTATTAATTATTTATAAATTTAAATGTAATATTATTTAAACCTCCTCATGATTTATTTATTTAATTGTTGTAGAATAATTATATAAATAAGTCCAAACATTTTAACAAGATAAATACATATAATTTTATATGAAACTTTCACAAACCCTATGTCAGGTCCCGAATCCCCATGAAACCCTAAACGTCCCGATATCTCCCAAATACCAATTAGACATATGTTGAAATTAGGTTACCATTACGCGTGTAGGTTTGTTGTGAGAGTTCCTCACGAGGCCTAACAATCTTTACCAGTTCATACGTTCTAGCTTTGATTCAAGTGAGTTTACATAGCCCCTTTTTACATTTTTATGCTTTTGGGGAGAAACATGATTACAAATACGTTTACATACACAATTCAATACCCTGTGTTCATATGCTATGGTCTTTATGCTTATGTCTTAAACTACTTGGTGACCATTACATGTGTTCATGTCAGTACAATCATTAACTTGTGTGACAAGCCTAAGGTAGTACCTTTTATGATCATTTATACGGGAATCCGATACATTACTTAACACGAACCTTGGCGGGTTAGTGTTACATTGAGAACTTCACGCAATCCGGGGGATTGTGCATACATATAACATGGCTTGATTGTACGCTTGGAACCCTGTGTGTTTTCACATATGTGCTTTAGACATGCTTTGAACATATTGAATTGTACACTTATACTTAACTTTTGTTTAGTGTCAAAACCTATGTTACTCACCAACTACTTGTAGTTGACATTTACTCACATGTTTCAGGTGCACCAGTTTGAGGACACTACTTGATCACTTAGGACTTTGGACCTAGCTTTAGTAAAGATTAAATTCAAATTATGTTATGTTTTGAACGTTTCGTTTTCCATTTCCTATGTAACGGATGATTTTAAGTTGATGAATAAATATTGTCATTTAATAATAGATGATCATGTGCTTATGAACAACAGTGTCAGCCCCGGCGTATAATCCGCCGCCGGCCGGGGTGTGACAGCTGGTGCGAACCATTGGGTGGGATTGAATCTGGGTTTGTATCACATTGCCAAACTTACCACTTATCAATCCAAGTGGAGATAAAAGAGGTTCAGAGATAGAAAGGATCATCAAATACATGCACATAATTACTGAAGGTAAATAGAGTTCTGGTAGCATCATCATAGGGGGAGATTGTATGACCTTGAGACTGATGGCTCCAAAATACTCCAAGTACTTTTGCTACTGAGCATAGGTTTGCTACCGATGGACAAAGATTGCTATTGATGGATAAAGTTCCTACCGAAGATCACATGCTATAGATGAACAATCTTGGTACTGATGGTACGATTCTCAGGAGATTGTGATTGGTGCAGTGTTAGTGCATACACTACAATATCGCTAGAAGACACTGTTCATCTAAAGATTAACATAAGCTTTTTAGAAGATCTTCTACTTTTGTAACTATCTTTATCTTATTATATGTAACCAATTATGTTTCAGTTTCATGGTCTAACATGTTATCTAGATCAACAGTTTGTGTTAAATCTAAATCCTAGAATCAATGGACTAAATTGATTCTACAGAAGCGGTACAACAATTTCACCCTATACCGACGACTTTTTTTGACCCTGTAGCGACGACTTGTCGTCGGCATAAGTTATCCCGACGACTTGTAGTCGGGATAGGTGTCGTCGGGATTGCTTCGTCCCAATAGCCCAAGATTATCGTCGGTATAGGTGTCGTCGGTAAAGGTCAGCTTATACCGACGACATGTCGTCGGTATAGGGTCTAATTAAATAATTCAAAAAGAAATTCTATACCGACGACATGTCGTCGGTATAGGTTCTAATTAAATAATTCAAAAAGAAATTCTATACCGACGACATGTCGTCGGTATAGGGTTTTTTTCATTTTTTTTAATAAATTTTAAAAAGACCTATACCGACGACATGTCGTCGGTATAGGTTTTTTTCATTTTTTTAATAATTTTTAAAAAAGACCTATCCCGACGACATGTCGTCGGTATAGGTCTTTCTGTTTTTTTTTATTTTTTAATTTTTAATATTTTTCCATAAATATTAAATTTCTAAAAACAAAAACCTGCAAATAATTATATATAAACCATTCAAACATTCAAATCCAATAAAAACTAATATCCGAAACGTAAAACAAGCATACAAATTGTTCGACCCACAAACTTGTCCGACAAATCAAACATTCAAAACACAAAAATATGCAAATTGTTTAAGACAACACCACACCAACTACAAAGGCTCAACAACACCAAGCTAGTTATCATCACTACTAGTTCGGCGCTCCCACATTTGACGCATTTGATCCATTTGTCGTTGCATTTCAAGCATTTGTTGATTATGCACACGACGTTCTTCCTCTAGTTGTTGATTTTGCAATCGTTGTTCTTCCTCTCGTTGGGCTTCGCGTTGTTGTTGTTCTTGGAATTGTTGTTGAAGACTAGCCACACGTTGATCAACGTCTTGCCAATGTGGTTGTGGAGGGGGAGTACCGAACACATCCGGTGTGGGATTACTCACCACACGACCAACACCCCGGATATGGCCACGCCGATGACCTAAGGCACGCTTCATGCATGCAAACTCATCAATAGTGGATGCGTCACCACCAGACTCAGCAGATGATATTGTATACTCCTCTTGTATTCGGTCCTGCATTAAACAATGTAATAAATAATCAGTTGACTATTTTACTAAAATTCGACAGCATAACTGCTGTAAAATGGATAACCAACCTTTTAAACTATAAGTAATAGACGACCCAAATTCACAAATTCCAATCAACCAACACTAATAACAACAAATACTAATAATACTAGCAAACATATTCAACAATTGGCCTCGAGTTGGATGTACTAAGTCTATTAAAGTGTGTTTGGGTCATTTTGACCCGTTTAAAGTTACAGTTAGATGTTCCAAGTATATTAAAGTGTGTTTGGGTCATTTTGACCCGTTTAAGTTAAAGTATTTTGTTTTAAGTCTATTAAATTGTGTTTGGGTCATTTTGACCCGTTAAAGTCAAACTTGGATGTTTTAACAAAAAAATAATTTCACTTACATAATCTGTTGATGCAAAATCATTGGCCCAACCCGTCCCTTCTTTATAATGGGTCGATCTGAACACGTCAATAGGGCCGGTCCCCTGTGAAAAACAAAAATAATATCACTAAGAATTAATAAGCATGTTTGTATAATAATAACAACTGTATTGCATACCTCCATGTGTCGGCGTTGGGCGTATGATTTGCTGCCATTGAAACTTGGGTAGCGTTGTTTTGCTCGGTTTTGTTTGTTCTTCTCCGAGCGGTTTTTATAGCCCGCACTTAAAAACAGCTGATTAATCAAAATATCCCAAGTTTCTTGATCAACATCTTGTGGTGGATTACTCCTCGCCGCCTCCACATCATCGTATCCCCCATTCTCGTCGAAATGAACTTTCATCTCTCCCTTGCGGTCTTTATAAGCCCTTTGACACTCGGCGGTGATTCCGAGTTGAACGCCTTGCCATTTTTCAGTGTTTCTCCAGGCGTCCAGATTAAAATATTCCTACAAGTGGAAAGTAATTAGAAAAAATCTAATAGTTATGAAATTGTAAGTAATTATAAAACATCTATACTTACTAATAGAGTGGGATATACTGCCTGTTTCTTCTCATTTGGAACCTTGGCCCAGTTAGGATAATATGGCGGGACAACCTTCTCAACCTCCAAAGAGATAGCACGTATAAAATCAGTTGCATTAGGACCCACGAACTTGTAGCCACCGCCATGAAGTTCAACATCAATGTCAAGAGGCTTCCTCCCATTTTCCTCAAATTTCTTATATAATTTGAGGTTTTTTCCTTTAGAACGCCTCTTTTGTGAGGCACTACCTATATTGACACATGAAAGTTAGGCAATTATAAAGAAATCTATTAAACACTAACAAGTAACTTACCACTCGCACAACCCGATTCTAAGTTGTACGGACCCCCATATCCATCGTCTCCACCATCACCACCGTGTGATTGCGCCATCGTTGCCATAATTTCTACACCAAAAATAATTAGTGAGCATAAATAATTAATAATTAACATAGACAAATATAAAGACATCTATTAAATACTAATACTACATTTTTAACATAGACAAATATAAAGACATCTATTAACATACATTCAATCAGAATCATCACTACAATAACGTGTGTCAACATCATCATCATCTTCTTCTTCATCATTTATTTCATCTTCCTCATCTGAATTGTATGCATCTTCTTCATCTTCTACATCATCGTTAATAAAACTTTCATCAAGATCAATCGGGGCAACATGACTTGATTCACCACCCTCATTTAAAGTTGTACGCATTGGCAAGTAGCCTAAGTCGACAACCAAGTTACCAAAAAATGATTGAGTTTCCCGTGTAATAGATTGACTATCTGCATGGGGAATCGGGGCAACAGGACTTGATTCACCACCTTCGCATCCGGTGTCGACAACCAAAGTATAATCATTTGATTGAGTGTTGTGCAATATATCTATATCATTAACAACACTAGGATAATCCCAAAGCTTTCGATGGTGAACGTCCTCAACAACCCTCCATTGACCGGTGGTTCGAGAAGGGTCTCGAAGATAGAACACTTGTTTAGCCTGTGTGGCTAATATATATTGGACATCATCATACCATTCTTTGCCAACATACCATTCACGGCCGATGTCAATTATGATAGTATTGTTTTGCTTAATTAATCTTTTACCTCTCGTGTCGAACCATTTACAATGGAATAGTACAACCGAGTAACCATCAATGTAGTTCAACTCTATGATCTCCTCTAGTTGACCATAAAATGGAGTATCGTCTTCTCCTATTGTAACCACATCACTGTTCTGAGTAGTGCGTCTGGAATCATGATTTTGTACCACAAATCTAACACCATTTACTATGCAAGCAGTGTAAGAATATGCGTACAAGGGACCATGTGCCAATGCCCTTAATTCTTTATTATCGGGTGTAGAAGATGAAGATGAAAATACATTTGCTTCATATTTTAACCATGAAGAAAAATCGGTTTGCATATTGCGTTCAGGAAATTTAGATACAAATTCACTGGTAGATGGACAAAATAAAAATCAAATTAGTGGAATTAAATTAAAATATAATAATAGTTTCACTTGTAGATGGACAAAAAAACTTACGATTTGTAGTCTTTGATTTCATCGCAGTTGTTCAACACAAACCATTGTAATGATTTGTTGGCATGTTCAGAGAGCGTCTTGATTTTCTTTTTCGATATTGGTCGACATTGTGAAGAAAACACTTGAAACTGCCTTTTAGGGATGCCAGCATCTGCATTTCTATCTGGTCGGTTAAATTTGGTTTGCATACCGTCCAGATACATAGAGCAGAATGTCAAGGCTTCATCTGCAACATAACCCTCTGCAATTGAGCCTTCAGGTTTGGCTTTGTTTCTAACATATGCTTTAAGCTTTTTCATGTATCTTTCAAAAGGATACATCCATCTCATATACACAGGGCCACCAAGAATAGCTTCTTCAGGTAAATGAAGAATGAGATGAACCATTATGTCAAAAAATGCTGGAGGATATATCATTTCCAAATTGCATAATATCTTAACCACTTCCTCATTTGCTTCATACATGTCTTTCACATCTACTGATCGTGCACAAATTTTTTGAAAGAATGTGCAAACGTCATTGATTGTTGATGACACATTTTTGTTCAGACCCGATCGTACCCCTATTGGCAGCAATCTTTGCATGAGGATGTGATAATCATGGGACTTTAACCCAATTATATTTGAATCATTGTGAAGTACCTTATTTTTGAAATTTGATCCAAATCCATCAGGCAGTCTCACTCCTCGAATAAACTGACAAAAGCGTTCTCGATCACTAGGTGTGAAAGAGTAAGGAGCTTGTGGTTGGTACAACTTGTTGTTTTTTTGTGTTAGCCATAGGTTATGTCGAATACCCATATTTTCCAAGTCTTTGCGGGCTTTGTGTGTGTCTTTTGATTTATCGTTCATCAACAAAGTACCCAATAAACTCTCACACACATTTTTCTCCACGTGCATAACATCAAGATTGTGTTTTAAAAGCAGATAAGACCAATAATCCAGCTCAAAGAAGATACTTCGTTTAGTCCAATTCAACTCTGATGTAAGGCGCTTTCTTTTAATCCCTCCATGCATTGGATGTTTCCCCGGGACACGATCTGGGAGATTTTTTAGTTGTTCTAATATTTGAGCATTAGTCAATCGTCGGGGAGGATGTTTTGTCTCTTTCTTGCCATCAAACGACAGATCGTTCCTCCATTTATGCTTTCTAGGCAAGAATCTTCTGTGTCCAACAAAAGCTATCTTATTCGTTATAGCGCACGAAGATGTGTCAATGTTACACGTAGGGCATGCTTTATAACCTTGACCACTCCATCCAGACAAGCTACTACGAGCAGGATAATCGTTGATAGTCCATAACAGTGCCGCATGCATCCTAAATACAGTTTTGGTTGATGCATCTCTCACCTGTACTCCTTCAGCCCACAACATTTTCAACTCATCAACCAAAGGCCTTAAAAATATATCAATGTCCTTACTAGGTGATTTAGGCCCGGGAATTAGCAAGGTTAACATGAAAGAAGACTCTTTCATACATAACCATGGTGGTGTATTATATGTTGTTAACACTACCGGCCACATACTGTAAGTCTGACTCATGTTACCGAACGGATTAAAACCATCAGCAGCCAAACCTAAACGGACATTCCTTGGTTCTTTAGCAAAATCCGGATATCTTTCATCAAATTCTTGCCATTCCTTCCCATCAACCGAATGTCGCATCATACCATCCGTTGAGCGTCCAGTATTATGCCATATCATATCTTTTGCCGTTAATCTTGAACTATACCTTCGTCGAAGCCGTGAAGTTAAAGGAAAGTAGCGCAACACTTTCTGTGGTACTTTCTTCCCCTTTGTGTTTTTGTCAACCCATCTGCTCTCATTACAAACCGGACAGTTTTGTATTGATTCATTCTCCTTCCAAAACAGTGCACAATCATTAATGCAAGCATGGATAGACTGATATCCTAACCCAATCTTACTCAGTTTCTTCTTAGCTTCATAGTGTGATGCTGGAACGTGATTTTCCTTTGGCAATGCAGTTTGTAGAAGCTCTAACAGTTGGTCAAACGAACAATTCGTACATTTGTTGATAACTTTGATATGCATCAATTTAGCTATGAAGTTTAGGGAAGATATTTGACTACAATCGGGGTATAACTCCTTATTTAGCTCCTCAAACAACGCATCAAACTCTGGGTCTAAACCAGTTCCATCTTCATCTATATTATCTTCGTTTGTATTTTGCTCTGCCATCACATCATCTATGGCATCAAACATCTCATTATTTGTTGTTATAGTTATTGGAGGAGTTGGTGTTGTTCTTGGGGCAAAAAATGATGCTATCTCCGCCATACGAGGATGTTGTTCACCATGATAAATCCAATTCTGATATGATTGTAGAAACCCACGGTCATGTATGTGGCCATATATCGTCTTCAAATCCTGTCGACACGCATTACAACAACGTCTACACGGGCAAAACGCTCTACCTCGACCGTCGACATGGTTCTTGGCCGTCTCTATAAAGTTGTGAAGACCGCTTAAGAAAGCCGGAGAATTCCGATTTTCCAGTGTAACCCAACTTTTATCAATTGCCATATCTAGTGTCATATCTATTGTGTTATAAGCATACACATATACATGCATGTAATAAATTATATAATTTAATGTATATGATTTGATCGGTACTCTAAGGCGGTGGATCCTAACCCACTTTTTGAATATTCTATCTTATATGTATACATTTTAACGAGTTGACTATTTAAGAACAAATCAGTAGCATTTCCCCTTAACTCCCCAAGTATGCAGATAAACCGCAACCTCGAAGGAGTAAAGAGAAATAGCTACCAATTTTTTTTTAAATGTCAACCCGTTAAAATGTATACATATCCTAAATAAGATAGAATATTCAAAAAGCAGTCCCAAAGGGGACAATCCAAAATTTATCTCTATCAGATAAATTTTGGACGGGTATATTCTAAATAGTTATCCTAAATAAGCATACTAGTGTACACAACATGATACGTACATAAAGGTAAAAAAGTCGGGATGCGTACCTTAAAAAAATTCAATGAAACACAAATAAGATATTATTCACACCTCTCCAACCGCAATGAGTTCCGAACTTGCAACAAAATTAAATAAAGTTACATATACATACAAAGATATATACATACACTCATAATTACATAATGCCCAAATTTCGGACGGGTATATTCTAAATAGTTATCCTAAATAATGCCCAAATTCTAAAATTATATACACAAACATAATTACATACATAGCCTTTACAAACATACATAAAAAATGGCCAAATAAATATTTATAAACATAATATACATACATATCCTTTACAAACATACATAAACAATTGTCAAATTCCCAAATTACATATATAAACACAATTCCATACATAAATGCCCAAATTTCCCAAATTTCCCAAATTACATATATAAACACAATTCCATACAATTCCATACAAATTTCCCAAATTTTCATCTAAACCTAATTTAATCATAAAATTTCATAAATATTTATAAAATCATACATCTAAATCATATATACATACATACAAATAAACACAACAATATACATACAAACATACATCCAAATACCCAAATTTCATCTAAACCTAATTCACATCTAAACCTAATTTCATAATAAAATTTCATAAATATTTATAAAATCATACATCCAAATCATATATACATACATACAAAATAAACATAACAATATACATACAAACATAATCTAAACATAATTTATAAAAAAATTACTAACCAAGTTTGCAAATATCTTCAAATAGCTTGAAATCCTCAAACACTTGTCAAATCTTCAATCACCTAACCAAAAACAAAGAAATTAACCAAAATACCTAAAAATTTTGATTTTATTGTCAAAATTAAAACATATATGTTAACTAACCTTAAAAACCGAGAGATTAGTGAAAATTGACCACAAAACACTTCAAAAACGCGAAATCGCCGAAGAGAGAGATGAGAGTTTTGTTTCGTTTTTGGGTGAAAATGGGAAGCAGAAACCTGGCTGCTGGGTTAGGGGACGCTGAGACCTATACCGACGACATGTCGTCGGTATAGCCTAGATAATCGGCGCCATAGGATCCTGTGCCGACGACATGTCGTCGGTATAGGTCTTCTTAGAGTTTTGACCGGTCAATAAAGTAAATGCCCTATACCGACGACATGTCGTCGGTATAGGGTTTTCCCAAAATTGTTTTTAATTTAAAAAAAAAACCCACCGACGAAAACGTTTTAATAAAAGAAAAAACAAAAAAAAATAGAATTTAACCTATACCGACGACATGTCGTCGGTATAGGGTTTTCCCCAATTTTTCACCGGGCGCCAATTTTCCCTCCATACGGCTCAACCCTGTGCCGACGACATGTCGTCGGTATAGGGTCTCACTTCTCAAAATTTGTGATTAACCTATACCGACGACATGTCGTCGGCACAGGGTGACCTATGCCGACGACAAATGTCGTCGGGATAGGTTCCGTCGGCATAGAGTCTTTTTCTTGTAGTTACGTGAGACTATTAGTAGAGCTTTACAAAAGTATTAAGATTCTCACTTTGTTTTTACGAATGTACAAGCATCTCTTGCGTTACTAATGCTCTGATAGAACTTTTATTGGTAGGTAGTTGGTATACTTTGATATGTTAGTACTTTGTTATCTGAATATGTACACTTCTAAGGAGAGTCGATAGGCATGCCATTACGATAACAATGACTAAATTCTTGCTTTGTCGTGTTAATTATCACATTTTTTATGCCAGAGTTACAACATTTATTTATTACTAATACTATTTATGCAGTTATCAAGTTTAATATTTTGGATAAGTTATTTAATAAACCTTGTAATTTGTTAGTTTGTTCAATTAGAAATTTGCCGAGTGTAGTGCTTTTGTTTCCTTTGTGCACAACAGATGTTAAGGGTATCAACATAAATTGTATTTCCTACATTAAAGTCTAAAGTCAACTTGTGATATCATTGATTGATTATAAAGACTTGTTGAAATCCGAGTGTTGAACACTTAAACAATTATCTTTTGAAAACCTGCCTCGGTTAATGCTTGTAGTAAAGGACAAATTCATTGATTAAATTTTTTTGAAATGCGACTTTCTTAAACCCTACTCTCTTCGGAAGCAGTCTGGGTGCTCCTGTACGCATGTCTTTTCCAATGAGTTGTAACCGCAGCGGACTCGAACCCAGGACCCACCTAGGAGGAATAACAATTGGGAAAACCCCCTGGCTCAAACTGGAACAATCTGTCCCTAGCGAGACTCTAATCCATGACCTTCCATTTGAAAAGTTATGGGACTACCACTCCACCAGAAGGTTGTTTTGTGGTACAAATTCATTGATTAAGTAGGGCCTTGAAACATTTATTGAACGGCAAATACTAATCATAGTTCAAGTAAAATTGCATTACTTGATAGTTACTAGACCATAACAATGAAGCTAAAACACTTATTACATTTCACATTACCAAACAAGCATTGGGGTTCTCATCACTGAACATTTGAGGTGCATAAGAATAGTCCATGTAATACTTTGGAGGCCAATAATATTCACACTTTTTGGCTTCTGTATTCATATCCTCTTCCTTCTTTGTTTCTGGGGCTTCCTCCTTCTTCTCCTCCTCTTTCTTCACCTCTTCCTTCTTTTCCTCCTTTTCTTCTTCTTTTACTACAATGGAAGCTTGCTTTCTGGTTTTCTTGATCACTTCATTCATTAACTTCTCAGGCTCAAGCACTCCTGTCACCACCACTTGTTCATTTGCTAACTCAGTCTTCACTGACTCAACACCTACATTGATTAAAGTGTCAACAACATATGTCTATATATTCTTTCAAGATATCAAAGTGGTTTACAACAACATTCACTACCCATGAGTTCTTTTTATTAAAAAGTCGTTGGAAACTGAAATGCAAAGCTATACGACTTAACTCCGACATAATGACTCTACTATAACTGGCCTTTTTAGAGACTTCAATACTGTCTAATTCATTGTCAAAAAACTGAAAAATTTGAAACAGATTTCGTGGGAAAATTGTCGAAATTGGCAGTTATCGACAAGTTTCCAATAAAAAGTGTTTGTTGGAAAAACCCCATAGGAAATGTTTTTTCCGACAAAATCCCGACTAATTTTCCAACGAATTAGCGACAAAAACTTTCGTCGGTAATTTCCGACGATTATATTAAATAAATAATTTAACTTATTTAATAAATTTGTCAGAAAATTGTAGGAAATCTTATGTTTACTTTTTTGTTTTTATTTTGTCGGAAAGTTGTGGCTAACTTGTGGGAAATTTCTTTGGTCGGTAACTTGTCGGAAACTTTTGTAAAAAATATGCATGTTTTATAGCAGTGATTGCTCTAGCGCCTTTTCGACCGGTTTTTGTTAAAAAAATATTAGTTCGGAAAAAAAATCTTGTGGGAAACTTTTTCCAACAAAGTTCTAAGTTTGCCTGTATATTGTCTGAATTTCGTCACTAAAATAAGGTTTTATAAAAGTTACGCGAATTTCGTCGCTATTTGTGACAATTTTTTTTTTTGGAAATTTTCGTAGGAAAAAATGTTGTTTTATAGTAGTGACCGTTGAATCTAAAACGTTACCTGCGATCTTCCGAATCCTTCTTTGTAAGCCTTGTGCGCAAGCGTCACAATGCATCGACATTTTCAGCACCACCGTAATGACAGGAGGTGGCTACCAAAAGATAAAACCTATATGTCACATTGATCGGCTTCTAAAACTAGTCATAAACCACATGCAAACTAATTACTATGAATGTGAGCGTTCGTTGTGGTGGGGCCCAGTGATGAGTCATTGAATCCAAGATAGATTCGCATGGAAAATATGGATAGTCCAAGAAGCATGCATCCAAAAGTATCGGTGCAAGTGGGTGTCAAACACATGATCAAAAGAAAAAATATCAAATGGTCCAACATCTTACGTACGACAAGCAAGTTGTGTGTGAGTTATCTTGTAAATTAAATGACAGCTCTCACTCTTGTCTTTTTGGGTGATATGTATTGGTCACATACCACTCACGATGCATCTTATTCAAGAGCTTCATGCATTACATGAATAATCTTGGACATAAAAAGAGAATTTTTTGTCAAAATAAGGGACTTAGAGATATGAATTTGGTTTGTGAGTAGAATCTGAAACAAATTTGGTTTATGGGAAGTTCGTTCCCCTAATGAGCGGACTCAATAATTTCTGACAATGTTTTGTGCATGTTGCAAACGGACTTGGCTTTAAACTGAGTCTGCCAATAGAGGCAGCAGACTCTAGGTTACACATTTACTAGAAAGTTGCGATGTGACATAGCATGGAGTCCGCTGACTAGGGGACTCAACCATTTTGTGGGTCACATCAAGGGTGTTAACGAATCCCTTGTCAGAATTTTTTTGAGTCCGCTCATTAGAGTAGTGAGCTCCCCATAAATCAATTCTTTTTCAAATTCCACCCGGAAACCAAATTCACTCTTATATGGAAAAAAGATGGAACCAATAAGTTATGTTATCAAAATCCAAAATAGTCTAAAAATATCATTAAGTTATATTGATGTGTATATTTTGTGAAGAATGAAGATGATGTCAAGTAGAATATAAAGTCAAAAGAATGAAACTTTTATTTCTCACATATAAAAGTGTGTCACATGTCTTATAAAGTTCTCAGTTTTTTACATCAAAGACACTAATAAGTTGCAAAGTTTTATCAAAAACCCAAATTATTATTGTACAAGAGATTGTATTAGAATATATATGTGTACCATAGAAACCTATTATAGGCACATGAGTTAAACACACCTATACCCTTATATTAAACTAGTGGTACATTTAAAAGATGTCACAAAAACAAGACATTTTGATGCCTTTGTTTTATCTGGTGAAGAATGAACAATTTTATTTATCGCATCATTTGACATCGATAAGTGTACCACAATGAGTTGTGGTTGTCATCCTTTTGACCCTTCATTCTGTTAATACTATTTTCTCACTTTGTTATGTAGCTTTCTTGTCACCACAAACTATTGCCAGCCATCACAAGTTGCACTGTAACCATCCCAGTAAATTAAATTTCCATGGGTACTATTTGGCCCACTTTTAATCATTAACTATTTGTGTTAATATTTCAATGATTGATGGCATAAAATAACATAGATTAGTGCTTAGAGTTCTAAAGGAATATTAACCTCATCTTTCTTCTCTTCCTTTGACGGTTCAGGTGGTTGTTTCTCGATCTCAGGCTCCGGCTTTGGCTCAGGGGGCTTGGGGAGCTGGGATATGATCTCAACTCTCCGACCGGTTTTCTTTTGAATCCTTTCGCTAAGTTTTACCGGGTCTAATTCCTTTCCTTTTATGACCACCTTGCTTGCCTTGCAATCCGTCATTACTTCTTTGACACCTGCTCAAATTTCAAAACTTTTTAACTTTTTCTTTAGAACGACAACTAATCTACTTCTATCAACCATCTATACATGTCTCTTCCATGATTTGAGTACTCCACCTTTGACTAACTAACTTAACTAATCATAACATGCTACATAAACTTATTTAATTTGGAAATTTTTATATAATTAAAGAGAAGTTAGAAGATGATATATATATATATATATATATATATATATATATATATATAACTAATTTAATGTAAAAGATACCAATTAAATAATATTATTCCACTTCAAATTAGGGAAATTTAGAGAAAAGATGAATAAAGTAAAGTGTGATTAATTAAAAAGAGTTAATTAATTATGTAACAAATTAGAGTATAAGTGTTGAAAAGAATGACCATGGAATCCTTTCAATGATCTTGCAACTTTTCTAGCACAAGCCCCACAATGCATATCAACCTTCAACACAACTTCTTCCTCAACATCTTCTTCTTTCTTCTTCTTTTCTTCTTCTTCCTTTGGTTTCTCTTCTTTTTTCTCCTGAAACATTCCATGTAACTAGATTAAACAGTTCATTAAATAAGGTGAATAATGATCAGATAATGGAATGGTACTTACTTCTTCACCCATTATATTTTGTGAGAAATGCTACCTATTTTTTAAAGTACAATCTCCCCTTTGAGTGTTATATAATATTGAAAGTGTAAGATAAAATTTGACTATATATAAATATATAAAAAACACAATCTTCATCTATTTATTGTGGAGTGGGGTGGCTCAACATTTAAGCATACAAGAGGTGGGGTGGGGTGGGGTGGGTGGGAGATGGAGGTAAGAATGCAAATCTGACGTGGGATGGACAAAACGTCCTATGCAAAGTCAGCAATATTCATTGCATTTTGGCCGTACTATATTCAACACCAAGACAATACCCTACATCAACATATTAGAATAACCACACTATATTTTTCTTATTTTTCACCTTCCTTATTTGTACTTCTCCATTAGTCTTTTCACTGTTTTCACATTCTTAATGAGTATAGAACACTTTAACCCTTGAATCAATTTTTGAAACAAAAAGGTATCCATTGCACTCTGACAAAAATTGAATATCAACTATGACATGTAATTACATGATGAAGCGAGTGGATTTTGATGTAGAAGTGAAAGGAGATGGTTGGCCAAAGATCCTTTGGTGCATTCCATAATTGCATGAACTAGCTAGAATTAAGAATTATTTGTCTAAATGTTGAGACTTTTATTTTTATAATTGTTGAGAATTTTATTCGAACACTGAATAGCATAAGGTCTATTTCTACAAGTGTTACAACATCTGCAATGGAGTCCGCCGACCCACAAACGCCGATGTGAGAGAGATGAAGGAAAGGCTTCCAACATGGAAAGAGAAAGCGCTTGAGAAGACAACGTCCGTTGCCTCAGACGGTCTGTGGAAATTGCTTGCAGGTTTTGTCGGGGGGAGAAGGGGGCATTGTCCTTGAGAGAAGGCGTGTCAGGAGGCAGAAGCCCAGCACACCGACATGACCTCGTCCTTGAAGAAGAGAGCAATTAGGGCTAAAAACAACTAACTATTAACTAACCCTCCAGCTAATAACCTATCGAACTAATTCTCAATCAAGAATTACAATACTCTTCCCTGAACTATTAGAGCTATACAATGCATACCTTGTACTTTACCTAACAACGGAAATGAGACCTCAATGATTACTCAATCTTGTTGAATTGAAACAAACAATTACAAAGAAATGGAAATTGAAGCCGGAAGAACAAGCTTGTCTCATTGACGCTTTCACAGATAGTTGAAGGACTTCACCGTCTATTACAAAAATCTGATTACTAGCCAATCTTTCATAGTATGTTTTGTTGAACCATAATATTTTGGCATCTTTTCTATTTTACTTAACTGCATATGATGAGCAAATCTGTTCAATGTTATTTTACATTTTTAGGTAGCTGCTAACAAGCATTGATAACCCATCATGGAAGAGGAGCTTCACACTAATGATGCCAATCCAGAGACTCCTATTAGCATAGAATCAGATGGAATTCGGGAAGAATGGTCGAGTTTTATGGCAAACTTTTTTATTAGGTGAAATTTTGTATCAAAACATTAGTTTAGGAAATATTGTATGAAATATTGTTAACTTTTGTAATGTTTGTTAATATATAAAACGGATTGTTTTGCTATCTATGTACTTTATTTTGTATTATTGGATTATTAGATATTAATTATTAATGTGAAAATTAGTAATTCTATACAAAAAATATTTTTTAAAATAGCTAAAACCATGACACACAACAAATGCATGTCATCTTCATTCTTGACAGGGCCTTCCTTGACACGTATTGCGTGTCGTAAAGGCGTGTCGTAAATGCGTGTCATAAACAGATGACACATATTTTCATCTTCATTCTTGACAGGGCTATCGTTGACAAAATGTGTGTCATCTTGACAAAATGTGTGTTATCTTGTGTCATCTTCATTCTTGACAGGGCTATTGTTGGCACGCTTCTGCGTGCCATTTGCCCCTTTTATGACACGCAATGTATGTCATTAAAGGTGTATTTTCTAGTAGTGAAGAAAGCAATTAGGGCTAAAAACAACTAACTATTAACTAACCCTCCAAATAATAACCTATCAAACTAATTCTCAATCAAGAATTACAATACTTGTCCCTGAACTATTAGAACTATACAATGAGACCTCAATGATTACTCAATCTTGTTGAATTGAAACAAATGATTACAAAGAAACGGAGATTGAATCCGGAAGAACAAGAAACCAATTAGGGCTAAAAACAACTAACTCTTAACTAATCCTCCGGCTAATAACCTATCGAACTAATTCTCAAGCAAGAATTACAATACTGGTCTTATAAGTATACAAAGCAGACCCTGTATACAAAACAGACCTTGTACTTTACCTAACATGACTAAAGTACTATTAGACTTTAACAATCTCCACCTTATTGCAAAGTCAAATGTAAGTAAAGTCAAAACACATTCAATATCTTTAAACAATGAGCAAACTTGGAACTAGACAAAGACTTTGTGAGCATATCTGCTGCATTTTCAGAAGTACCCACATATTCAACAATCAGTTCCTTTGAGTTTACAACTTCTCTGATGAAATGCATTTAACACTGATTATCCCAGAACACAGTTGCATGCCCAATTTCACATCCTAGTAGCTTAGAAATAAACCCTGCAACGACAAAGCCTTTTCACTCCTTTAGTAAGAGCTATGTACTCTGATTCAGTTGTTGAGAATGCAACACGTTATAGTGAAGTCTTCCGTCTTACAATACTTCCAAACACCTCAAACACATATCCACTTACAGATCTTCCCTTGTCTAAGTCTTTGGCAAAGTTAGCATCTAAATACCCAAGAACTATTTCATTGTCTTCACAGTTGTTCCTAAACACCAAACCATGAGCTCTTGTACCATTCAGATACTTCAGAATCCATTTAACAACACCCTAGTTAAGTCTCCCAGGATTGATCAAATACATGCTAACTACACTGACTGAATAGACAACATCTGGCCTTGTACACACCATTAGGTACATTAGGCGCCCTACTACACTAGGAATGTTCAATATTTTTTTTCTAGTTTAGCAACTGTCTTTGGTGAATCTCTGCAAGATAACCTAAAATGTTGACCCAATGGTGAGATAACTTGTTTACTTTGGTCCATGTAGAAGTTAGATAATACCTTATTCAAATAAGCAGTTTGTGACAATTTTAACAACCTCACATCTCTCTCCCTATTGATTTCCATTCCAAGTATCTTCTTATTCCTTCATGTCAGACTCCCTTTTTAACAAGTCTTTAGTGGCAGCTATCTCATCCAGACTCTTACAAGCCACTAACATATCATCTACATATAGTAGAAGATACACAAACTCACCACTACAATATTCTTTGTAGTACACACAGTCGACATATCCACTCTTGAAAAACCCATGAGTAGTAATGTACTCATCAAACCTCTTGTACCACTGTCTTGGTGACTGTTTCAGTCCATCCAATGATCGCTTCAATAAAAAGGCTTTAGAGTAAAGTGTCATTTTCGTCCCTGTGGTTTGACCATTTTAGCTTCTTTAATCAAAATTGTGTTTTTTAGCTTTTTGTCATTGACTTTTCAAAATCTAGTCATTTTCATCCAGCTGACTAACTTCGTCTACATTTTAACGCTAAATCAGGGGTCGGTTTGAAATTCATAGGATAAAATCTAACCAAACTGCCCCCGATTAACGTTAAAATATAGACGAGTTAGTTATGTGGATAAAATGGCTAGATTTTGAAAAGTTAAGGACGAAAAAGCTAAAAATAAATTTTTTTGGATAAAAGTGACTAAAATGTCCAAACCACATGGACGACAATGGTACTTTACTCAAGGCTTTATTATCTTTTCCCTCCACCTCAAAACCTGGTGGTTGTCTCATGTAACTGTTATCTTAAAGACAGCCATGTAAAAGTGTAGTCTTGACATCAAGTTGCTCTAATTCAAGATCTTGAGCAGTTGTTAATTCCAATACAACCCTTATTAAAGTATGTTTGACTATAGGAAAAAAAAATCTCATTGTATTCAACACCCTCTCTTTGAGTGAACCCCCTTGCTACCAACCTAGTTTTGAAGCTAGGAGCTTCACCTTGAACATCATCCTTTATCTTGTATATCCATTTACAATCAACCATTTTTTGACCATCCGTTTTGTCAACAAGAACCCATGTGCCATTCTTGTACAAAGAGTCCATTTCCTCTTTCATTGCATCTATCCACTTATCACTGTTACTAGATGTAATAGCCTCATCAAATGAAAAAGGTTAAGATGTATCATCTGTTGGAATCAATGTACCGGTTTCAACTTTTAAAACAATTTTAATTAATCATTTAATTATCAAATTGATCAGATTTGCAATAGCAGAGGCGTGTGTACTTGATTAAGGTAGGTTTGTGTAACACTCTAATTTCAAACACAGATAATTTAATCATTTGACATGCAGAATCATTCGTCCCAAGAAAGATTTTTTTTAAATATGATCCTCGCGTACCGCGAGGGACCAAACCCCTCCCTTCGCGTACCGCGAGGGGTCACCGGGAACCAGGTCTTGCGTACCGCGAGAGAACCTCCCCTGGTTCTCGCGTACCGCAAGGCGACTGAGTAAACAGAAAGTTTACTCAGTTTGCCCAGTTTTGAACACTTAGCCTTTCACCCATTTAACATAAAATTTCTCCAACACTTAGGGTTGTGTTCTAACATTAAAACATCATACTTTTTGAACAAAACTACAATTTCAAGTATCGTTTTACAACCATTCGATGGACATCTAAATTCACCCAAAAACACCAAAAAGTGCATACGAGAATCCAACATTTACCACAGACTTGGCCTTGACTACACCGTAGCTTTTCCTACAAACACCATATAATTATTCACCACTAGCAATAAAGACAAATCATAAAAACAAGGTAAAATCATTTCAATTTCACTCATTCACCCATTTGACCCGTTTCTACCCAATTACTCCTTAGGCAACATGACACTTGCATAAAACTATACAAGTTCCTTTCTTTCCTTATAACCATCCCATATTAGACAACCTTTCATTTCCATTATGGCACCAGACCATAACTCCTTTACATTTCCAACATGGTACTTAGACCATAATTTCACTACATTTCCATTATGATACTTAGACCATAAATTCACTACATTTCCATTATGATACTTAGACCATAACTTTATCACATTTCCATTATGATACTTAGACCATAAATTCATCACATTTCCATTATGATACTTAGACCATAACTTCATCACATTTCCATTATGATACTTAGACCAAAACTTAATCACATTTCCATTATAGTATTTTAACTATAACTAGATTCATTCACAAATTCATACCATATTCTTACAACAATCATACCATATTATTTATGGTTCTTAGACCATTTCACAATTTTCTACCATTTTATGGTTCTTAGACCATATCCACAATTTTCTATCATTTTAGGGTTCTTAGACCATATCCATAATTTTCCACCATTGTATGGTTCTTAGACCATATCCACTTTTCAACATATCATTCATTCTTAAACATATCACCATTCACACATATACACATAATTTATCAACTTATTCGTTATGCATATATTCAGTTAACAACCATTGCCTAACATTACCAAGTAAACGCAACGCATTTACTTACTATCACACTTATTATTATGAAATTAATATTTTCACAATTAATCACGAACACCTTTGTAATCCATTGGTTACTTCCACATATTTGGGATTTAAGAATCCCAACTCTTATTTCCACCCTTTTTCCACATATATGACATATTCTAATCAACCTTACCAACATACACGTATAATTACACATAAGATAGACTACATATCCATATGCATAACTTACACGTATAACTACCGTCGTCTAATATTACTAAGTAAGTGCAACGCACTTACCTTTTAGCTAGAGAGCATCCCGCTTGATCCTCCAAGCTTGCCTCTTTTTCCACTTTGATCACCTATATAATTCATTTAGAATTAGTCACCTGTTGATTATCAATTGACACCCAACATACCTTTATGATCTTAAAGATCAACATTCTATCTTTGTTTGGTTATTATACCCTTAACCAAACCTCAAACACCCATTTACCACTTTTCAATTCATTTAGGAATTTCATCAAACACCTTATGGACACAATTAAATCTTACTACTATCATACTCATATGAACTCTCCACTTTTACCATTTTCATCATTCATCAAAACAAATGAGTTTCTTTCAATTATTGTGTCTTCTATCATCTTTTGACACTTACAAATCTCCCATTTATCATTTTGACAATTTTGTGATAAAAACTCCATAACATCCTCAAGAACACAAATTCATGAATCCTTGAATTAGATGTTTAGATGATGTTTTTTATCTCCCTTTACCCTTATTCAAGCTAGATTAACACTTAACCAATATCAATTTATCCCAATTCCTACTCAATTTCGTTTTCTACTAAAACCCACCAAGAAACTCAACAATGGAAGTTAAGATGGAGAAGATGACACTTACATGATGTTTAGAACAAGATGTATATACCAATATCTTTCAATCCAAGCATGGAAACTTCTAATTTCTTGATCTTGATCAAAGCTTCTTCTCCTTCTCTTCCTCTTGGATTCAACGACACACACAAATGAACATTTGGTGGATTTTGACTCTTTTATGAGTCAAATGGCAGCTTTGCCATAATTACACAATTAATCCCTCAACTTTCTAAGTTAATTTCTTTCACCCAAACTAGCTAAAACTAGTTATGGCTCATGTTTATAATAAACTTTCATCTATCATTTTATTTAGTTTCACCTCTATATAATATGCTAAACATATTATAATATGAACCCGAAAAATGGTTCGTTACAGTTTGATTAGTATAAACATTATATTTTAAGAGTTATAAGATTTAGAATTGGTTTAGGCTTAGTTTGAACAAAAATTATATCTATATGTATGTTAAAATAAGCATGTCGCAATGACATATTCGAAATTTCATAAAACATCATATTTTAAGAGTTATAAGAGATAAAAAAATATGAGTAAAAGTAATTATATTATTAAATCATTTTAAATATAATTTTATATCGACCTGACTCTGTTTTGAACAAAATTTATATCAAAACGTAGATAAAAATAAGCATGTAGAAACGACATATCTGTAAGGACCTAAACCTAGGAGGACTTACTTATTGGATTTACTTATCAACACATAGCACATAAACACGAGACATTCATAAAATCACATCGGAAATGATTTAAACATCAACATACACAGCGGAAGCATAACATGTCTAACATAACTTGTCTAGTAAAAAATAAAACTTGTCTTGAAACAACCTAATCTTAATCATAAACGGGATGCTAGACTCTGATCTTCGGATAACTCTGCTCTCCAAACCAAGAATCCACATCTATCTACAACCACTTACACTTAATTGATGTGCAAACTAAAATCAGCAACACTGAGTGAGTTCTAATGTTTACTTTAATTTATCATACGAAAAAGTTTGCTAAAACATACATAACGCCATTAAGGAAAAATTCACATTCTTTATCTGTAAAACAGTTTAAAGACATACGATGACATCCAATTCCATTAACTAGCACCGCCCTCCATGATCAATGATCATGAACAGATGAATATCACTTAGCCGCCAATTCTCTTGTGTCTACTGTACTGTTCCCATGGTCTACGACCATTAATCACCATATCAAAGACCATGAATCAACAAGTACTGGTATTGTACTCGTCATTAATACCGCTTAACATGTACGAGTATTGTCCTAGTGATCAATACTGTACTGGTATTGTCCTCGTGATCAATATTGCTTAACGCTACGGGGAGGTTGTGTGGACCTCCCAGGTAACCGTCGTTACCTAACCCAGTTGCGCAACCATTAACGAACCACATGGACTCTTACTAATGGGCATAACCCATAGTTGGCATCTTATACAAGTAACATGTCTTCGAAGGAACCTTATCAAGCCGGTACACATTCCTGTGGAAAGCTGTTCACTTTCTATTCATAAAACTTTCTTTAACTTGTTTATGACTTAACATATATTATGTCTTTGTTTATGTACATGAAAATATAATAAACGTTTGCTATAAATATAACTTGCTTAACTAAAAACACACTTGCACATATATTATGTCTTTGTTTATGTATATGAAAATATAATAAACGCTTGCCATAAATATAGCTATACTTTACATAAATCGTACATTTGCATCTTTTAAACATTTCTCTAAAACATAAACAGTCGCTTTTGTTCGTTAATATATGTTATGTAATAAACACTTTTTTATTAAGTATTTACACCACTAGGGGTGTGTACGATTCGGTTCGGTTTTAAGCCCCAACCGAAACCGAATTGTTCAGTTAATGGTTTTGAAAAACCATTCAGTTTCGGTTAAGAATCGGTTTGGTTATCGGTTTTGAAAAACTTAACATAAGGCGAAATTTTAAAACTTTTTAAAATAAAACGTCAAACTTTTATTTTTCAGTTTTCAACCTATTAGCCAAAAAACTAAAAGTTTCTATGATTGGTTCCCCTGGACCTCTTCTGTTATAAGCTAAGTTCAATTGAGCTTTTCCTATAAGAGGCGATGTGGGATAAAAACTTTAGGGCTAGCTCTTTTATAATGGGTTTGTTCACTAACTTTTGCTTCTCAAAAGATGTGGGATGAATAAAGTTAGGAATTAATATACAGTTGGTTTCACTAACCTTCATCTTCATACTTTGTATCTTCAAGAATTTTAATAATTAGGCATATTCTAAAAAGAAGTTACACTTTTAAGTCTCGTTATATTTTGGATAACTGCTTTCTATAATTACGCTAGTGATAAGCATGGCCACTAGTAATGCAACTCTTTTGAATCATAAGCTAACATAAATTAAAAAAACTTTATGTTGAACAACTAGAAAGGAATATCAGTTATGGACAAAAGAATATATGTTAACCTCATTACGTCATTTATCAGGTTAATAAGAAAATAATTTAAATTGAGCCAATGCAAGAAAAATTGGTTTTCGATGACATCAAGTGTCTATGTGTATTTAACAACTTAAATCTTGCATAGTAAGTCATACAAACATTGAACTTAGATTATATAAAATACTAGTTTATGTGAAGTATTATTTCTTTGTTAATTGGCTCTAATGTTCAAGTACAACCTGGATAATATGAACTTTAAATTGCAATTATGTCAAGTTCATAAGTTGAGCACTAGATTATGTGAATCAACAAGCCTTCTTGATCACATATTCACATTCGGTTCGGTTAATTATGTTATGACACACACCATAACCGAAACCGACCCACACCTTCGGTTAATAGGCTATTACTTAACCGAACCGTCGGTTAATTGTTCGGTTCGGTTAACTCGGTTAATTTGGTTCGATTAACTCGGTTAATTCGGTTACGTTTCGGTTTATTCGGTTATTTGCTCACCCCTACACACCACCCTTAAAGTAGACAAAAAGGGGGATTAGAACTCACCTGGTATCTTAGTTGGAACTTGAATCTCACACAATCTAAATAACCATAAAAATTCAAAGCATATAAGACTTTCCCAGATACTAAGCGGTTTTACTACTTCTACTCAGACAATACTAGGTTAAGTTCGCCTCCCATAGACCCATCGAACTTATAGGCGAACATACCAAGCGATTCTATTAGTTTCGCTAGATGGTACCTAGCGAACTTATCAAGCGACCTTGATAGCTTTGCTAGCCAACACCTAGCGAATTTACCAAGCGAACTTGGTAATTTCGCTAGCCACAAGCCCAACGAACTTAGTAGGTTCGCTTGCGGGCTCCTACTTCCCCACTCAAACCCTATATTTTGCATGAACATGGCGGCTGGGATCTAAAATCATCAAGACTCGAACTTTTTATGACCAAAACGTTGGTTTTCTAGTCAGGAGTCTAAGTCTAAGCTTTGTTTCCATTTTCATATGTAAAAAATCTATCTTTACTCGATTTTACTTCAAAACCCAAAACTTTATAAAAACTCACATCTAGGGAGAACAGTTACCTAAAATCATTCACACAACGCCGCTAAAAGGCTCTAGAGGCTAGTGCCAACGACCCTTGAAGCTTGAAAATGAAAACCGGGAGTTTCACTCTCTAGGCTCTCTCGCACACTCTCTAGAATCACATGAAGTGAGAAAATAAGGGTGGTGGGGTTGAATTCAGGGTCTTAAGGGGACCGATCCTCCTTCCCCCTATTTGACCCAAGCCCAACTAAAGTCTAAGGCCATCTCCTTTTTTTTCTTCTTGTTTACTCTAATTCTCGTGAACTGTTTCATGTTTTCAAAACTCGGGATGTTATAATATCCGGAATTTTATAGAATATAAAATTATAAAAGTTATAAGAAAAAAACAAAATATTTGTGAAACTAATTATAGAGTAAACTGCAGTTTTCGTCCCTGAGGTTTGACCCGATTAACAGGTTCAGTCCTTCCTTAACAGTATGGGTCCTTGAGGTTACATTTCTTAACAGTTTTAGTCCAATTTCGTTAAATTCGTTAAGTTTTTCAGTTAAATAATGTTAAATGACCAAAATACCCTCTTCATTCCCACTCCACTACCACCGGCCAACCACCACCTGCCACCACCCCCACCCGCTACCACCCCCGCTTCTGGCAGCCGACCACCATCACCTTCAGGGACAAATGGTAAACTTAATGAAATTAACCAGAACAGAATCTCCAAAACAATCTAGATTTACATGATTTCAAATCAAACTACAAGATCAAAAACCTTATAAATTAACTAAAAGTATAAGATAACAACAGCAACATCCTCGTCATCTCGGCCTCTCTATACTCGCCCAAACAGATCGCACACACCGAATCAACTCCCTTCGGATTCCCGATCGAGAATGGAAACTTAGGGTACGAATTGATCACCGACTGATCCAATCCAACAACAAAATTCTGATTCTCGTTGTTATCTTCTTCAACGAAGATTATACTCGGTAGGATAACGCCGTTATCCAAACCGCCAGCGGCGTTAGGGTTTCGGATTTTGCTCCGGTGACGGAAACAGATATAGGAAGCGAGGAGGAGTGAGGAGAAGAGGACGAGAAAGCCGAAGGCGATGGCGATAGCGTAGGCGAGGTTGTTATGTAGTATTTCGTGGTGCTGGGGATTGATGAAGGAGGTGGCGGTGGGAAGGACATGGTGGTGGATGACGGTGGTCCATTTGGAGGCAGAATGAACAGAGAGGGGATGATGAAGGGGGAAGCGTTTTAGAAGGTGGAGGTGGTTGGGTTGCTGAGATGCAGGGACCCATAACTAATTTAGCTTCGTGGTGGTGGAGTGGTGGAACTGCAAACAAGAACTCAAGAACTGGGGTTTTTTTAAGTTTAGAAAGAAACAGGAAGAAGAGAGGGTATTTTAGTCATTTAACAAAAACTAGCTGAAAAACTTAACGAAGTTAACGAAATTGGACTAAAAGTGTTAAGAAATGTAACATCAGGGACCCATACTGTTAAGGAGGGACTGAACCTGTTATTCGGGTCAAACCTCAGGGACAAAAACTGTAATTTACTCCTATATATATATATATGGATTTAATGAGCCGAGTATCTAAACCTTTCTTGAATAGATTTGTGATAGTATTCATTGATGATATCTTAATTTATTTAATGACTAGGGAAGATTATGAGAAACACCTTAAGTCTATACTAGAAATAATGAGGTATGCTAAATTTTCAACCTGTGAATTTTGGAAACGAGAAGTTCAACTTTAAGGGCACATAGTAAATGAGCAAGGAATATAGGTTGACCCGGCTAAGGTTGAAGTTATGATGATATGGGAGAACCCTAAGACTACACTAAGATTTATAGATTTCTAGGATTAGCAAGATACAAGAGATTTATTCAGGATTTATCTAAAATATATCTATCTGTAACCTCTTTAACTCAGAAAAATGTAAAATTTGCGTGAGGCCCTAAACAAGAAGAATCCTTAAGGAAAAACTATGTAGTGCACCTATTCTGATCTTACCCGAAGGAAACGAAGACTTTGAAGTCTATTGCGACACGTCACATCATGAATTTGGATGTGTAGTTATGCAGAGAAATAAAGTGATTACATACGCATCTAGACAATTGAAAGTGTTTGAGAAAGATTACACTTCTTTTCAATTACAAGTTTTAAAATAAAATGTTTTATAAATTCTAAATATGTCGTTGCGAGGTGATTTTTTTATTTACGTTTGATATAAATTTTTGTTCAATACTTAAAATTTTTTTTATTGGAATTGTGTGTTGGCGTTTAAGCCTTTCACCACCGGAAAAACACATGTTAAAAATTCATTTTGCACTTGACAAGTGCAATTTGGTTTTTAATTTTTTTTCTATAAATTGTTATCATCAAATCATATTTTTGATATTTTCATCGAGATCGTACGAATATATTTTAAGGATATTCAAAGTATAATTTTTCATAAATACATTACGGGAAGTTTCTTGTATCTACTACTGAACAAGTCTCACACATATGACTCAAAGCTAGACTTAATCTTATGGTATGATATTCTAGTATTGCACCTAATTGATCTCTTTTACAAGGAGGGTGTTGAATCAAACACATTTGCTGCTAGTGGAACCGGAAGATAATGAGATCATTAGCCTACAAGCTTTTATACGCCTGGAAGATAATGTCAAAAGCCCAGTTCTCTGTCCCACAAAGCAAATTCTATAAAACCACGCAACTCCGAGCCCAGAATATTGAAGTCCGAGTCATTCTTTAATGTCCAAAGCCCGGTTCTCTTTTATACTGAAATTTAAAGCCCGCTAGTCTAAAGGATGTAATGTGTAAGGTTTTTTAAATATAAATGACGTTTTCTATAATTTCCTTAGTTAAATGACATATATTAAAATTTGGTTAATATTTAAAGTATGTAATTTGTAATTCTTTCTTAATTAAAAGTTACAGTCATAAGTAGATTTTATTTATCAATTTTGAAACGAGGAAAAGACTTACAAAAAATTGTAATTTTTGAATAATCAAAATATACTAATAATTTCAAAAATAAAACAATTACGTGATATATAACAATAATCAAGATATTCTATACGAAGGATGAGATTGGCAGTTAAACGGACAATAAGACGTGCCGAATTTCGGATAGTGGATTTTACTATCCGAATCCGTATCCGAAATTTCTACGGATTCAGATAGTAAATCGGATATCCGAAATATGAAAGAAAAAAAACTAAGTACCAAATTTCTTAGAATATTAATGTTGCAAGCAGAATAGATAATCACAGATCAACAAGGAATTTCTGCATATGGACAGAGGCACAAATTATGTGCAGCAAATCAAATTTGGTTATGTGCTATTGTTTCCAAACAAAAAGTTACAAAAAAACTGAACAATAAATCTAACAGAGAGCTCATTGGCTGCGTAGGCGACGGTAGGCGGCGCCGCGGCGGTCGGTAGGTGGCAGGTGGGACGAGGCAGAAGCTGGGTCGGAGGTTTGGATTTGAGCACCAGAGCTTGGTTGGGTCGAAGGTTTGGAGCTGAGATTGTCGCAGGTTTGGAGTGATTTGAATTTGGGACGGCTCACGCACGCAGGGAAGGGAAGAGAAGAGAAGCAAATAGGGTTTTTTAGGTTGAGTACTTGAGTGTGTTATGTATATACATGTATTTAAATAAAAATAAATAATTAAAAATTAAAAAATATTTCGGATTCGGATATCCGAAAACTTACAATATTACTATCTGAATCCGAAAATTCGGATATCCGAATTTTCGAATAGTTCGGATTCGGAATTTCGGATAGTTCGGATTCGGATTTTTTTGAACACCCCTACTAAAAACAGAGTTTTGGGTCTTAGGGGCTGAAAAATTACTATGCACGACCCGCTCAACCCTTTTACAAAAATCCATAGCCTCTCGGGCAAGGAAACCAAATGTATCAAAAGCAAAAGGGACAAACACGTATTGATTTTCTGAACAAGCTTTCTATGCTCGTGTTTAGCAACTTTACTTGATTCAACTTTTAACGCATCATGGCCTGGAACAAACTCATTGTCCCTGAGCCCCACAAGCGGGGACACTCTTCATAATTGGTTGCAAACTTGCAATCTTGTAATTTTATAAATAGTCCGAGTGTGTAACAAATAAATATTTGAATACAATTTGTGTAAACAAATCGCCGAAGATATTCATGTGAAAAAAAATAATAATTGTAATTTTATAATTACCAAACATAATAGTTAGGGGAAATGAGATTGTTAAATAAATAGTACAACAGTTAACCAAAAATGTCTAGATAAGGCATCAAGTGAATAATGTTAAAATCTCATAAACTGGTTTAAAACATATCAAACCACCAACAAATCAGACATCACTAAAATAGTAAGATGTCTAAAATTGTAAAATATATGTGTT
Source organism: Smallanthus sonchifolius (assembly GCA_023525975.1). NCBI lineage: Eukaryota > Viridiplantae > Streptophyta > Magnoliopsida > Asterales > Asteraceae > Smallanthus > Smallanthus sonchifolius. The sequence continues at coordinate 70,665,115 of CM042029.1, forward strand.
GCCTAGATATTGAAGAACACACAACAATTAAAAGTAAAAATATAAATTGCAACAGAGATTATATATTGACATGGGCAGAGGATAGTGAGGGCCCGAGTTACCCCCCCCCCCCCATAGGAAAAAACCGGTCCCCCTACGTTTCTTTTCAAGCTCCGTCACTTTATATTGAATGCCAATGTATGATTGTTAGAAGACTTTTACCTTTCCAATCTATTTATAGCTTCCAATCTATTTATAGCCTTCCCTAGTAATCATCATTTGTAACTGTCACATAAAAAGTTGCGAGAACTCATATGACACCATTTCAGAACCAACAATTTCTTGCCATGTGGATATGGTGGTTACCGAGTTTTGGGTTCTAACATTCTATTCCCTAGACTTTACATACATATAAATATAAACTAAAACATTGTTATATGGAAAGTCAACAGAAATCAAAGGCTCATTAAGTCATTTACAGAAGTTCAGGGTCTAAATGGTGTTTTATGTTAAAGTTAGACTTGAGGGGTTGAATGGTCTTTAGTTGAAAGTTCATGGGTAATCCTGTACTTAGTTTGTTAAGCTTGTTTAGCTTTTGTTATAACCAGAGTTAGGTATAGTTTTGGGATTATCTTCTTGTTGATGAATTCGTGTATTCATGGATCATCTTTTCTTCTGTAATTGTTGATTTCGATTCATAATAAAAGTTTCAATCGTTTGATTGTTGATCGCTTGTTATCTAGTGTTAAATATAACAAGTGGTATTAGAGACAGGTTGGCTCGATTGAAGATAGCAATTCCGTAATTGGCGATCAAGATGGTATCAACGAGGTTCGAATTTGAAAATTTTCATGGTCGGAATGATTTTAGCTTGTGGAGAGTGAAGATGCGGGCGTTGTTGGTCCATATAACGGCGTGGTTGATGCGCTAAAGGGGGAAGATAACATGCTTGCAAGTCTCACATAAAAGGAGAAGAAAGAGATTATGGAAAAGGCACACAGTGCGATTATATTGAGCCTAGGTGATCGTGTATTGAGGGAGGTGTCAAAGGAGAATTCGGCAGCCGGAATTTGGTCCAAATTGGAAACCCTGTACATGACCAAATCCCTAGCAAATAGACTGTATCTCAAGAAGCGGTTGTATACCTTTCAGATGAGTTTAGGGAAGTCTTTGGAAGATCACACAGACGAGTTTAACAAACTGGTCTTGCATCTTGAAAACATTGAGGTTGAATTGGATGAAGAAGACTGTAACATCCAAGACTTTTGCTTGTTATATTTCATTTTATTTTATGCAATAATAACTTTGTGACTGCCATGCTATTTCAACCTCGTTATAACATATTTATACCGTGCCTTATGCGATATCAAGTATTATTCAAACATGTAACGATTTGGAGTTTTGAGATTTTAAACTTTTATTTTATATTTCTTTACATATATTGTATATATTTGGTTAAATTAAATAAATTATTTATAAACATTATGTTTTATAAAAAATGAGATTTTGTAGTTATAAAAGAAAATTGTTAATAAGGAAATAAATAATATATAAGTTTTATTTTAAATAAATTAGATAAATGGACCTTGAACCCCTTTTATTTTGTTTGAACCCTCACTTTATCATTTGAACCCCTTCCCTTTACATCTTGAACCCTGAACAAGAAACAACCCAATTTTGACCGTGGAAAGTCAAACTCACGTGAATCAACTTCAAATCCCTGAAATTACGGGATTAAAATCATCCCAAATTATTCTCTGCTCATTTGCGATCTTATAGGGCTCGAAATCAATCAAATTGATTGAGAAATCAATCTCCTTGACCCAAATTTGTTAGCATCGGTCGTGGGTTTCAAAACCCACAAATCAAGCTCCAAGAATCCCGCTAATCTCGTGTAATTACCAGCTGTTAACGCGTCCTTAACCACCCTATAAATACCAGCTTCGATCACAGACCCATATCACATCAAAAAGTCGTCTTCCTTGTCCCTGTTCCGATCGACGCAAGAGGCTCGGGTCTCTCCGACCGGCAACCGCTGAGTTGTATCTTGAAGGTCGGCATCAGGTAATGATTCTCCCATCTTAGTCGCATCTATGTTCTTTTTTGTTTTGTTTTTTTTTTTTTTCAGAAATCGAAGATTAGCTTGGGATTTAGGGTTAAAGGGAATGGATGCGATCTGAGTATGTTTGGGAAGAAGAAGGCAAAGTTTTGTATTGATAAAATCTTTTGGTTCTAAAACTTTGAACAAATATAATGCTTAGTCTACTGGTTGAAGCCCTTTCCCTTCACAGCTAAGGTCACGGGTTCTAAACTTGGGACCGGCATCTTTTTCTTTTATTTGTTCTTTTTGTTATCCTTTCACACACACCCATATTTATGTTATAACTAATGTTAATAAGTTTTGACTAATAAACAACTTTTTTATGGATTTTTTTAAAGGGCTTGTAATTATTTTGTATAAAAGTATACCTAATATATGTTTAATTATTTTCTAGAAACATTTTACGAGCATTATTATGGTTAAGTACATATTACTTCGTTATCATGAACGTTTCAAACGTTATCGTATTTAAAACCCTATTATTTTATGTAACTTTTTAAAATTACAAAAAAATGGTATATATATATATATTATTTAAACCTTTAACATAACCTATGATTAATAATACGATTGTAATTGTGTGACTAATAATATAAAATGATAGTTTTGTTATCGTATTATTATTACCTTCACAAATATTAGTAGTTATTAAGCAAACAATCTTACTAATTGGACTTTCATAAATAATAAATTCGCTTAACTAGTTTATTTATTTTAAATTGATATCTTTAATAATAATAATAATAATATTATTATTATTATTATGATTCCATGATTATGTTTTCAACCTAATTGTCTTATTAAGATATTATATGAATATACTTGCATTTAATATTTATTAATTATAACACCTAAACCCCTTTTATAAATCATCATTTACAAACTTTACCCGTTCTCTCGGTTACTCGTCCATCCCAAAATCCTAAAGTACCAAATCGTTTCATTCCTATTCTTTTAATCGTTTTCGTATGCTAAATAACATATCTTATTATTTAGGGAATCGTTAAACCGGTTCACTCATCCTCTCGATCTAGTTCGAGTTTAAGTCACAATATCAAGGTGAGATTCATAGCCCCTTTATTTTACTTTTACTTTTTGGGTGAAACATTTATACATATGTCTTGATAACTTTACTTTTTATCAAAACAGATTCTTAAACAAGTAATTTCAATTATGTGCTTGATATCTGAACACTATAACAACATTGTAATCATTAACTTGTTTTCAAACCTGAGGTAGTACTAGTATGGCCATATAGGCGAAATCGATATAACATATCAACGGCAAAATCTTTGAAATTGTGGATGCAATAACATTTCAACGGCACAATCTTTGAGATTGTGGATGCAATAACATTTCAACGGCACAGTATTTGTGATTATGGATGCAATAACATTTTAACGACACAATCTTTGTGATTGTGGATGCATATAACATTAAGGGTTGATTGCAATAAATTTGGTGTTGATATGTTTGCACACGTGTTTGAACTTGTACTGAATTTGTTTTATATATTTTATAACAATTTAACTTTATAACTTATAAAACCTATGTCTCTCACCAACTTTATCTTGACCCATTTTACTTTACATGTTTCAGGAAATAAATAGTTGATGATGAAGGATCACATAGGAAAACTTTTGTACTTAGCTAATAATTTGAACAATAATTTCTCTTGATGTTTGTTTGATTTGAAACAAGTGTAAACATTAATTATGAAATTTAATAATTTTTTTGTGATGCCTTAGTAATTGTCTTTATACCTTGTGCTATGAACTATATGTGTGACACCTCGTGTTTCCGCCCTAGCGGGGTGTGACAAAGACCAGACAATAATCTTTCTAACTTCTCTCCCACAAAACTATGAGCACTATGTAGATACTCTCATGTATGGGAGAGAGAATCTTACAATGGAGGAGGTTCTAGCTGCACTTAATTCTAAGGAATTAAAGAAAAGATCAGATCCTAAAGATGATGGTGGAGAGGGGCTAGTTATGAGTGGGAGACCTGATCAAAGAATCCCTAAGTTCAAGAATGACAATGGGTCCAGGTCCAAATCAAGATTCAAAAGAAAGTGTTTTATTTGTAATTCAGAAAACACTTAAAAAGAGATTGCCCTGAATGAAAGAAAAAAAGGAATGAGGCCAACAGTTCTAAGGCAAGTAGCAGTTATACTATTCAAGATGATTTATCTGAAGGATATGAAAGTGCAGATGTACTCTGCATATCTAGTTCAGAAATCAAAGAAGAATAGGTACTTGATTCAGTATGCTCTTTCCATATGACACAAGTAAAGGAGTTTTTCAAAGACTTGCAGAATATAAAACTGGGGTTAGTAAATATTGGAGATGACAGGCCTTGCAAGATCATGGGAATTGGTACCGTTAAGTTTCAAATGAAGAATGGCACTGAAATTGATATCAAGGATGTCATGTATATCCCTAGTCATAAAAGAAGCTTATTGTCCTTGGAACCTTTGAGAGGGAAGGGTATCAAGTAAGCCTAAAGGAAGGTAAAGCTAGGGTTATAAAAGGGCCATTAGTTGTCATTACTGGACCAAGACAGGAGAATAATATTTACCTATTAGATGGTAAGGCTGTTAAACGTTTTGATGTCACAACTGACTCAGTAGAGCAGGATGACATAGCTTTATTGTGGCATAAAAGGCTAGGTCACATAAGTAACCAAGGGTTGGTTGAATTGAACAAGCAACAAGCTATTGGAGGGTTAAAATAGTGTGATATTGGATTCTGTGAAACTTGTGTGTTAGGGAAGCATAAAAGAGTGAGATTTAGTAGAGGAAAAGACAATAGTCAAGGTGTATTGGATTATGTACACTCTGATTTATGGGGGCCTGCAAAGGTGAATTCACTTGGGGAAGAAAGATACTTTGTGTCCATTATTGATGACTACTTAAGAAGAGTCTTTGTGATTATTCTCAAAACTAAAGATGAAGCTTTCAGGAAATTCAAAGGATGGAAAGTTAAAGTAGAAACACAAACTGAAAGAAGGATTAAAAGGTTGAGAACAGACAATGGGTTAGAGTTCTGAAGTGGAGATTTTAATCAATTCTGCAAGGATTGTGGTATAACAAGGCACTTAAATGTGCCTAGGACTCCTCAGAAGAATGGCTTGGCTGAGAGGATGAATAGATCCTTACTTGAAAAGGTGAGGTGCATGTTAACCAGTTCTGGACTGCCAAAAAGATTTTGGGCTGAGGCGGTCACAACTGCATCTTATTTGGTTAATAGGTCTTCATCTACTACATTAAAAATGAAGACTCCAATGGAACTCTGGTCAGGTAGCAAGTTTGATTATAGTGGGTTGAAGGTATTTGGGTCTCTAGCAAATGCTCATGTGAATAATGGCAAGTTGGAACCAAGAGCTTGTAAATGTGTATTTCTGGGTTATCCAGAAGGAATAAAGGCTATATGCTGTGGAAACTTGAAGACAAGCCTAAGGTGATTACAAGCAGGGATGTGGTTTTTAATGAAAGGGTTTTGTACAAGGATGTGACGAGTAAACTGGCAGAAACTGGGGTGGATAGTCAAGGGGATGTTCAGATTGAAGTGGAGCACAGTGGGAGTGACAATGTTACAAGTTAATCAAATGAACAAATGGAAGAAGTTACTTCTAGTTATAATCTAGCTAGAGATAGGCCCAGAAGACAAATTGTCCCACCTCTAAGGTTTAGGGATAATGTTGATATTTCTGCTGTGGCTTTTATGGCAGCTGAACATGTGTGAATCAATGTCCTATGATGAGGCTTTAAGGTCTACAGATAAGGAACAATGGTATGAAGCTATGAAAGAAGAAATGGAGTCATTACATAAGAATTGTACATGGGAATTAGTTGAACCACCAAAGGGACAAAAACTTGTTTCATGTAAATGGATTTACAAACTCAAGGAGGGTGTACCAGGGGTTGAAGGGCCAAGGTTTAAAGCTAGGTTGGTGGCAAAAGGATTTACTCAAAAGGCATGAGTAGATTACACAGAGATTTTCTCACCAGTAGTAAACCACACTTCTATTAGTGTAAGGCCCCAAACCCAGGAGGCCCCACTTGTTGGATTTACTCATTCACAAACAGTTCTTAAACATGAATATCAAATAACGCAGCGGAAAATTTTATTTAAACATAACGTCATCATTGTTCATACATGCGGAAGCGTAAACATTGTTTAAAACATAAATACATCATAACTAAAACATAACGGGATGCCAGTCTTCATAGTCAGCCGGGTAACTCCTCTTGCTAGACAAGCATCACCGTCCATCCTCATAACCTGCCTTAACCTGAATGTGCACACTAAAAAGTCAGCTACGCTGGTGAGTTCTCGCATTTCATAAAAACTTTAACATCAACATTTGCCAAAAACATATCATTCATTCATTTAGTAAAACCTTTCACAAAAGCATGTAATAATCTAACATCTTTAAAAAAGGTTTCGTACCCATATCATCATCAACATCATTATCATAAACACCGTTGAACGGATCGTTCGTTAAAACTTTTAACATTCATTTAAGTCATACATTATCGTTATCTAATTCTGTATCTTACTTTACGCGTCACAGTGTCCCCGAAGGAACCTTTGGTGTTGTGGGCAACCGCTACGTATCGCCGTCATTGCCACAACCATACACTACGTGGGGTCAACCGTTACGTATCGCCGTCATTGCCCAACCATTCACTACGCGGGGTCAACCGTTACGTATCGCCGTCATTGCCCAACCATTCACTACGTGGGGTCAACCGTTACGTATCGCCGTCATTGCCCAACCATTCACTACGTGGGGTCAACCGTTACGTATCGCCGTCATTGCCCAACACGCATCTTTCCTTTGGGAATCAACCGTTACGTATCGCCGTCATTGATTTCCCTTACCTTATTCACTTAGGATGATCGTCATCACCCGAGTAACCGTCGTTACTCCCTTACCAGTTGTACAACATCAAAACCATCGACAGGCCACCAAGACACTGCCCTGTTGTTCTTATGGTAACTATGGCTCGCTGTCCATAATCTACCACAAGGCTGGGAATCACATTCCCAGACTTCATTCGTCAATTCCATTCATTCGACAGATTAGATTTGTAATGACTTCTTTAAACCTTTACCTCTTTCCCTTTTCATTAAACATTTCCTCATTTAGACTGTTCATAAACATTCGTAAACCTTTTTGGCAAAAACACTTCATAACCTTTCCTTTCGTAAACATCGTTTCGTTAAAACATCATTTCGTTAAAACATCATTTCGTTAAAACATCATTTCGTAAGTATGCACACCAGCCCAAAACATTTAACAAAACATTTAAAAGAGGGCTCTAGAACTCACCTGATACGCTAATATGGGTTGTCCTAAATGAAGGTCCAACAACGTCAATTCTGATCTGAATTGATTAGTTAAATACACATCAGACCAATCCCGACTCTAACGGTTTAACCATTCTAACATACTGACTTCACTTAACCAGTTCTGATGTCTGCGCACTTCCTGCGCACTTAGCAAGTGCGCAGACCCTGCTTCCTGCGCACTTAGCAAGTGCGCAGACTCTGCTGCCTGCACACTTAGCAGGTGCACAGACCCCTCTTCCTGCGCACTTAGCAAGTGCGCAGACTCTGCTGCCTGCACACTTAGCAAGTGCGCAGACCCTTCTTCCTGCGCACTTAGCAAGTACGCAGGACTTGCTCCGTGCGCACTTGGTAAGTGCGCACGATCTGTTTCTTCGCAAAACCCTAACTTTCGCATTCAGGTCTGATCACGTCAAGATCTCGAACCTGTTTGCATCCAAAACGTTCGTTTTCCATTAAGGAACTCAAATCTATGTTTATCTTTCCGTTTTATCCGTGAAAACGTTACCTTTTCACCCAAAAAACCAAAAACGAACAAAAACTCAGATTTAGGTCGGATCGTTACCTGAATCTAGTTTCTGATCCGGAGGTTCTTCTCACGAGCTCTGGAGCAACACCCTTCTAAATTCTCGGGTCGATCCGCCAACTTTCTCTCTCTACGGTTTCTCTCTCTAGGAGTTGCAAATGAGAGAAATGGTGGAGGTCTAAGCTATTTATAGGGGAGGCTCCCCTTCCAGCCCGCCGGCCCATCCGACCCGACCCGACCCGACCCGGCATGCCTCATTCGTTTATTTCGCCATTTCAACTGTCGTTTTATTTTTGGGATGTTACAATTAGAATGCTGTTGTCAATTACTGTTGTGATTGATTTGGAGTTGGAGCAATTGTATGTTAAAACTGCATTCCTAAATGGTTATCTAGATGAAACAATATATATGAAACAACCACTGGGATTTGAGGAAAAAGGTCATGAAATCAAGGCTTGTTTGTTTAAAAGATCTTTATATGGACTCAAACAATCTCCTAGGCAATGGTATAGGAGATTTGATGAGTACATGGTCACAAATGGATTTATGAGAAGTTCTTATGATAGTTGTGTGTATTATAGGGAGTATAGAAAAGGAAATTTCATTTATCTGTTGTTACATGTTGATGACATACTTATAGCATGCAAAGATAAGGCAGAGATTAAAGCTACTAAAGAACTGTTGAAAGCAGAGTTTGAAATGAAAGAACTTGGTGAAGAAGTGAAAATTTTAGGCATGGAAATTTAGAGGGACAGAGGTTTGAGGCAGTTAACTTTGACTCAAACATCTTATGTGCAGAAGATTTTGAAAAATTATGATACGGAGGGTGTAAACCAGTGAAAACTCCTCTGGCTGCTCATTTCAAATTGTCATTAAAGGATGCTCCTAATTCAGAAAATGAAGTCATGTATATGGAAAACATACCCAATGCCATTGTTGTTGGAAGTCTCATGTTCTTAATGGTATGTACCAGGCCAGATTTGAGCTATGCAGTTAGTTTGGTTAGCAGGTATCTGGCTACACCTAGGAAGGCTCATTGGCAAGCTGCAAAGTGGATATTAAGGTACTTATGTGGTACTAAGACTTAGGGTTTGAAGTTTGGGCAACCAGATCATAATAGTCCAAGAATAATTGAAGGTTTTATGGACTCTGACTTTGCTAAGGATCCTGATAAGGGGAGGTCTATTACAGGATATGCATTCAAGGTTCTTGGGAATGTAGTTAGTTGGAAAGCTCAATTACAACATGGTGTTGCTCTGAGGCTGAATACTTTGCTTTGACAGAAGCTGTTAAAGAGGCACTTTGGTTAAAAGGTGTAGTGTCTGAGTTGGGGTTGGAAGTTGATTGCCCTATTGTGTTTTGTGATAATCAAGGAGCTGTTAAACTCTCTAATAATAATGTGTTTCATGATAGAACAAAGCACATCAATGTGAAACTGCACTTCATTAGAGATGTAATTAGTTCAAAAGAAATACAAGTTGAAGAGATTGATACTAATGAGAATCTTGCAGATATGTTTACTAAGTCTTTTCCTGGGACTAAATTTGAGTTTTGTGTGCAGTCATTGGGTGTTGGTTAACTTCTTTGTTAACTTTACAAGGTGGAGATTGTTATATGGAAAGTCAACAGAAGTCAAAGGCTCATTAAGTCATTTACAGAAGTTCAGGGTCTAAATGGTGTTTTCTGTTAAAGTTAGACTTGAGGGGCTGAATGGTCTTTAGTTGAAAGTTCATGGGTAATCCTGCTTAGTTTGTTAAGCTTGTTTAGCTTCTGTTATAACCAGAGTTAGGTATAGTTTTGGGATTATCTTCTTGCTAATGAATTCGTGTATTCATGGATCATCTTTTCTTCTGTAATTGTTGATTTCGATTCATAATAAAAGTTTCAAACGTTTGATTGTTGATCGCTTGTTATCTAGTGTTAAATATAACAAACATAGTGTACTTACTAACACTCCGACCACTAGACTTTAACAATAAGTAATGAACGGGATTAACTCCACATTCACCCCCTCAGTATCGATCGTTGTTTTGTCGTAGATCTTGAACTCTAAGCATTTGTCTCATGGTGATGAACTTGATCCTTGCGAGGGCTTTAGTTAGTATATATGCTGTTGTCGAATTTATGTTAATCACACTTTATTTATTTTGTTTCAGAAACCGTTTTGAAAAGTATTTGCAGGTCTAGAAAGGTATTTCCTTTGTGGTATATTTTGAGGAATCTGCAATACCTTTGCCATCAAGGAATTCATGTTAATCACACTTCATTTATTTTACCCACCCAACCCTTGGTAAAAAGTTGTTTTAGGCGCAACACAACCTTTTAAACGCTTAATATAACATTTTATCGAGGTTGCATTAGTTTTATTTTGTCGTAGTGTGTGTTCTCGCATTTTGTATTTAAAATTTACATGATGATAGTACTAATGACATTACTACCTTCTTTCTCATATGTACTACTGGCTTGAGAAGATGAAGATGACAACGAAGGATGCATATTGGTACCTTATGTTAAAAGATCAAGACTCAAGAGAGCAATATTTAAAAAGCTTGTCCTTCTTATGAGAGGGCTAAACTGATTTGTTGAACAAAAACTTGTGGTTAGGGAAGACAGTTTGCACCAAAGAAGATCTTTTCTTATTATAACTAAGAACAAGATAAACTAGCAATGAGAAGTACTCAATGAGATTAAACATACATATGCACAAGTCAAATTTGAGGAAAAATTTCAAACAAGATGCACATATAAGGCATGTATACCTAAGGGTAATTTGATTTTGGCTTAGCTAAATTCCGCTGTAGAATTGGTAGCAAAAACGTAGCAAATTTTCGTTGCTAAACCGTAGCTAAATTCGTAGCAAACTCTGTAGCTAAAAATTTGTAGCAAACTCCGTAGCTAAAAATCCACAGCTAACAATTCGTAGCAAAATTCCGTAGCTAAGAAAATCCGTAGCTAAAAACTAGTAGCAAAATTCGTAGCGAACATTTCCGTAGCAAAATTTGTAGCTAAAAATAGCTACTTCCCATTTTATAACTAAAACCGTCGCAAAAATATGTTCCGTAGCAAAACCTATAGCAAACCAAATTAGCGACAAGACTTATAGTTACAGACCAAATCCGTAGCAAAATGAGTGTTTGTTTGCTATGGATTTACGCGTAGCAAATGCATGTTTTGTAGTAGTGAGATGACTCAACGCGTCTTGGTGCTATCTACAAATGAAAAAGCAAAAGGTGGAATTAGTAAAAAAAATATGAAAATAATAACATGCATTTCAAGCTAACTAATTTATTTTTCCATGCGCTTCGCGGTGGGAGTTTGGTCGTTTTTCCCACGTAATGCAAATCATCAAAAATCGTAGAAATGCATACCGATACTAGTTCCGATAATACCAAAACCAGCAATGATGTTATTATTGGGTCGTCGAAAGCATTAAAGTCAATACCAATACCGGCTTCGATAATACCAACACCAACTCCGATAATACCAATACCGGCAACGGTGTTATTCGCTCATAAGCTGGCGTCCGCTATAGCCTACGATACAAAATAAAAACACTATTTAAAAGCTGGCGTCCGGATATTAATACCGGATCCGATAACACCAATACGGCAACAAAAAAAGTAAAGACAGCCGCACAGTCCATTTAATTTTTTTAAAAAGTAAACAAGCGAATGTTATTACAAAAAAAATGAAATCATTAGAAAATGAAACGGGTTAAAAACGTATATTATACAAAGTATGAGAGTGAAAAAAAATTAGATAAAAATAAAAAAAATAAAAAAATGTCTGTAACATCCGGCCTCTCGTACCAACAATATTGTCCGCTTTACCCCCTAAGAGCTCACGGATTTTTTTTTGGTTGTCCGAGTCAAAACTTCCCACGGGTCACCCATCCCTGGATTACTCCCACCCGAACACGGTTAACTGTGGAGTTCTCCTCTCATCCACTAACATTAAGCCCCAAAACGCGTTGTGTATTTGAGACAGGGCATTCCTTATGAACCCAGCATCTCTCCCGTGGACAGAACAGAACAGAACGATATGGTATTTGCCTAAGGTGTTACAAACACCCCCCTTGGGACTCATCGTCCTCGATGAGGTTTGCCCCAGTATCGTAAACAGATCAGAACGGGAGTGGCTCTGATACCATTTGTAACATCCCAAGCAAACCGTACCACCCATCCAGGGACTCACGGTTTTTTTTCACCCGACGAGTTGCTCGCCCAAGCAAAACGCGTCTTGATAGAGAAGGTATCCACCCCCTTATAAGGAATGCTTCGTTCTCCCCCTCAACCGATGTGGGATATTACAATCCACCCCTTACGGAGCCCAGCGTCCTAGCTGGCACACCAGTCCGGCCCCTAGCTCTGATACCATCTGTAACAGCCCAAGTAAACCGTACCAAGATATTGTCCGCTTTGCCCCCGATGGGTTGCCCATCTAGGAACTCACAGTTTTGTTTTCACCCGACGAGTTGCTCGCCCAGGCAAAACGCGTCTTGATAGAGAAGGTATTTACCACCTTATAAGGAAGACTTCGTTCTCCCCCTCAACCGATGTGAAAAAACAAAGCGGACAATATCTTGGTACGGTTTGCTTAGGCTGTTACAATGTCTACCCTGTAGAAATGGAAGACAAATTTAAATAATAATATAAAAGCAACTTGTAAAAAATTAAAGAAACCATTTGAGTTTGGATGCAACTTGGAGTCATGAACTCATGTTTTGGTGATTCTTTTGCAACGTCCGCTAATGGCTATCCTTTGAAATACTCAGAGCCTTTCCCCTCTCTCTATGAGATTTATGCTTAGATAAGAGTTACTTTTGGTGTTTACATAATTTCAGATGAAAACCCAAATGTTTTTTTTTCTATCAATTGCTACAATATATGATGTCTGCTTGGTCATGAAAACATTTATTTTATTTCAAAAATAGATGTATAAACCGTAAAAAAAGTTTGGTCAAATGACCATTCTGCCATTCTAATATGTATTATAATATAGTATAGATATAGATATATACCAACTCGTCATAGTACTAATATTCAAAGTGTTATAACTATATATATCCTTTTACAAATTCGGGAGGGTTAATAAGAAAAGCACATAGTTACTCGAAAACCGTGAAAGCCGTCAATAGTCAATCAAATAGTTTATATATTTTTTAATTTATTTCTAAGGGTATTATTGTAATATTACATATTTTACTAAAAAATCATTTTACGTACTGTGTTATACGTATACGTAACTGCAATATTTTTTTGGAAAGCCAAGTAAGAGTATACCACATACTCATAGAACTCCATAAAAGGTAGATAATCATCTTAATTTCTTCCAAGATCAATAGCACATACTCATAGCTTATAAAATAATGCCTAAATAATTCTATCACTTTGACTATTTAGTTTAAGATGGAATGTCATGCTCATAGTCCACCTTAAGCCTAATTTGTGTTTGGAGCATTCCCAAACCTTGATGTAAACATGTTGTCTCTATCTAACACAATGGTGAGTGATATTCCGAGTCCGAATATGATCTCATTGATGTCAAACGTGGATATCTTATCGATTCCATTGCCATCGCATTGATACCCCAACATGGAGATAAACATGGAGGTGTTGATCTCGGTATCTAGTTAGCACAATAAAAAGATTTCATTACGTTTAAGGTTGTTGGCATAAGTCTTTCTACACTTGTACCATCTCATGATTGCTTTTTCTAAATTCAGTTAAACAAAATTTGGTTTGAATGAACGAATTTCAAAAAATCAACTTAAGTTTGAATGGAAGAATTAACAATCAAGATTTTGTTTAATAAGTTCGCACTAAGTTAAACAAGGAAGAGTATTGTATAATGGTTGTGTGTGAGATATAGTCATAGTCGACAACATAGACTTAAATATTGCAAGACTGACCCACTGTAGAAACTCCTAAACATATTTATTTTGAGATAGTATGATGTTAGAACCAATCTGAACACCTAAAACATAATTAAGATCCACACGGTTTTTTTAACAAATGTTGTGCCTAACTGTTGAACAACGTTGTTGATAGTAATACTGTTGTTCCTGTCATAATAATGTCATTAACATACACCAAAATGTATACAAGGGTACGTGCACGTGAACCGGTGAATAATGAAGGATTTGTCTTGAAACCTATTAAACCATGATGAAAGGACATTTAGATGCGTTGAAACCAAGCAGGGGGAGCCTGTTTGAGGCCATAAAGATATTTTTGAAGCACACAAACATGAGCGGGTCATTGTTGATTATAAAATAGGAGGCTGCTTAATATAAATGTTTTCCTTTACCATGAAAAAAGAAATTTTGGACATCCAACTGTCATAACCACCATATCTAAGTTACCACTGGAGAGAGAACAACCCTGATAGGTCTTGATTTGACGACTAGGTTGAAAGCCTCATGAAAAATCAATACTTGGTTGCTTTCAAAAATCTCTTGCATCTTGTAGAGCTTTATAGCAAGTGATTGCACCATTTTTGTCTCCCTTTAGCATGTAAACCCGCTTACAATCAACAACATTAGAGTTTGGGACATGGGGAAAAAGAGTCAGTAAGATCGGGATGTTCTTCGGCCATGTCTTTACACCACTCTGGATATTTATTAGGAATGGTAAAATAAGTGGGTTTAGTAGGTAGGGCTAGATTAGTAGTAACGTGACTAGACAATGGTTGGAAAGGATTATGTTGTTTGGGGGTTAGACGTAGATTAGGGGCCATGTACTAAGAGGGGGTGAGCGTGGGCGGAAGAAGGGGAGGTGAGGTGGTGGTAAAGTGAGGATGGGGACAACAGGGATGGTGGTGTTGGGGAGGGTCAGAAGGTGGTAGAGAGCAGTGAGGGTAGGTGATGTCAGATTAGTGTAGGGGCATGCGATGTGTGGTGGTCATGTTGGTTTGTTGTTGATGGCAAAAGGGAAATGCTTTTCATTAATGCGAATATGACAGGCAATTTAAAGATGGTCGGTAGATAAATTAATGCATTGTTAGCTATGATGAAGAAGACCGTAGCCTAAAACTAGACAAGGAGTTGACCGAAAATCCATGTGGTGATGATTATATGGGCGGAGATAAGGAAAACATTGGCAACCGAAAACCCAAAGAAATTAGAATTTGGGAGTCCGTTTGAATAAATGATCCGAATGAGACTTGTTTGTTGAGATACAAGATGGCATGCGAGTGATTAGGTAGACGATTGTGTCTAATGCAAATTGCCAAAAGCATTAAGGAACATTGGATCGAGCATGGATAGTGAGACCGGATTCAATGACATGTCAATAGCGACTCTTAACAAGTTAGCTTTGTTAATAGGTGTGAGGACAACATCGTCGATGAACAATACCGGGAGAAGAGAAAAAACTACGTAAATTATGAAGCTTACCACCCCAATCAGTTTGAATATTTGAAATGTCTTTCAACCATGTCTATGAAAGTTTTGAAAGTGGTGTACACATTCGAGTTTTGAATTAGAGGATAAATCCACATGTATTGAGAGTGGTAATCCACATACAACATAAACTATCTATGATCTTCAAAGGATAAATTTAGTGAGTGACGAAACAAGACAATAAATTAAATTGAGAATATTTTAATCGTGGAAACTAGAAAAAAACATAAAGACTTTCGTGGATTTACCTATTTAACACAAAGAACATAAAGTTAGTAACGACCTAGTTGTAACCGGAAGAGAAAATTTAATTAGAAATCAGGTGGGTGACTAAGCCACCTATGCCAAACGATACACGATGCATGATCAATAGAGAAAGCAAATTTATTGACCTACTAAATGTGGGAAAGATTAGTGAATAGAGACCATGTTCAGTTGGGTCCATCATTGGGTTAGTGTGTGGTTTTGTTCTTCACAACAAAAAAAGGTTGAGGAAAATTCAAAGAAAAGATTTTTATGAAAACAATTTGTGTTGAGCCAATATGAAGGATAGAGTGAGTCATTACAATGTTGTCGAAACTTACAAAACTAGGTGTGGCATGGTTGTTTGCCTCTGTGTTAGAATACGATGTTGTGGAAGCAACACACAAGGAGGCGCAAACATCAATAAAGTTCAATACATGCCTACCACGGATGGTATAAGTATCACGATTAGAGCGTTGGGAAGTGAGGTGTTCTATATCACCTTGATTCCAATGACCATATACTTCGTTTTGAGTGGTTGCCCAACCAAATTGGCGATCGTCATCGTGACCTTACTTGTTATCACGAGAGTTCTCACGTTGTCAATTTCCATGGTAATTGTTGTTAAGGTGGCAGATCCGAGTGGGTATTAACTTAAGAGGGCTAAAAGTTGGGTTTGTTGTGTTGATGGGCCAGTGGGTATTGACTGAAGACTAGTTGTTGGAGGGCTAAATGTTGAGACCATTGTCTTGAGTGAGTCATGACCTTGATTTGTATTTTTTTTTTACCTGTTCTAGAAAAAGTCAACGGCTACAGAGAATGACAACCGACAGTGAAACAATGTGTTATAGATTCAGAAAGGTCCAACTAAGCGAGGTGTGTTGGTGGTGGCTAGAGACATTCGTCATAGCGACATTGAATGGAGAAAAAGAGGGCGTGGCGGAGAAATTCGATCGGTGGGGTTATTGTAAGGCCTCATTCCCGGGTAACCTCACTTGTTGGATTTACTCATAAACATAGTCATAAATACTGAACTTAAATTAAAAACATTCGAGAGTAGCGGAAGCAAACATCATTCGAATTCATAACATAACATAACATAACATAACATCGGAAGTCTTAACAATTAAAAACATAACATTGTCTTAACATATATAAAAGTGGGATGTCAGTCGCTTGCCGGGTAACCATCACGCCTTCGCACGACCCTTCCTTTCTTTACCTGAAATGTATACTAAAAGTCAGCTAACGCTATTGAGTTCTAGTTTAAAAAAAAATCAGACATAACATTTATCTTATCATTAAGTATTATATACATATATATATATATATATATATATATATATATATATATATAATATACGTGCATTTGGATATTCTTTGTTTTACTGTTCTCACATAACATTTATACCGAGTATATACATATGTACATACATACTTACTTTGGGGAGAACATTCATTGGTCATACACATATGGGTGATCAACCCGTCATAATTACTACGTGAGTCACAATGACAAACGCCATGAGAACTACCGTCGTAGTCCATTTCATAAACCGTCCGACCCTAGAAACCGTCCGTCGTAACATAAATCCGTCCGGCAACCTTTGTCCGTCCGCCTAAAACCCGTCCTACCGTTGTAATCCGTTCATTCGCCCGTCTGCCCGAAGGCATCTGTTTCCTATGCGGCTATCATGTATGCAACCGTTCTACATGTAATAAGGCATTTGCTTCGACCGTCCATTAGTACCTTTCATACGTCATAGCTGATGAAGGAACGTATTTGTCCCGGTTGCAAAATAGTCACGTGGTCGTCCGTCTACCGAAGTAGCCGTTGTCATCGAAGCGTCCATAACGTTTACATACATTCATAACATGCAATATATAAAATATAAAGAAAGATTTCATTCATTCACGTTATATCATTCTTTCATTCTCTTTATATAATCATACGTTTCATTCTTTGTTCATCATTCATTTTGATACCTATATGTATATATCACGTATGATCACATTGTCATTCATAACATTTATTCATTTAGCGTATACACTTCATCCCCAAAACATTTAATAAGGTTTGCACATAACATAGAGGGGGCACATAGAACTCACTTGATGAGCTAGTCTCGTCCTGTCCTAACAGCGGTCCAATGAGTGCCACAAATGATATGGATTGGTTAATTACACATACATCATACCTAATTTAAATTACACACTTTTACTTCAGCTGAACTAGGCGAACTTAAGGCTAAGTTCGCTGCCTAAAGTCTAGGCGAACATATAGGGGAACTTGTCCTAAGTTCGCCTGACTTGACCAAGCGAACTTAACCAGGCGAACTTAATCAGGCGAACATAATCAGGCGAACATAATCAAACGAACATAATAGGCGAACATACTAAGTTCGCCTCTTGATGGCCATAAGCGAACTTGCCAAGCGAACTTGCCAGGCGAACTTGTCAAGCGAACTTGATAAGTTCGCCTCAACCTTGCCAGGCGAACTTGATAAGTTCGCCTGTCGAACAGTCTTCTTCGCCAACAAGTCCGAAATTCTTGCATGCTAACCTGATCATGCCAATCTTACAACTTTCTTTGTTCAAAACGTGCGGTTTTCATTGTAGATGCTAGTCCTAAGCTTATTTTCAAGTTTCATCCGTAAAAACGTCACCTATTTAGCTAAAACCCGAAAATCCCAAATTAAACAAAAACTCAGTTTAGGGTCGACTCGTTATTTGGATTGGGATTCTGATTCGGAGGTTTTGCTCACGAGCTCAGCGGTAACGTGCTCCTTCAATTCCGGTTCGATCCGTCAACTTTCTCTCTCTAGGTCCGAGCTCTCCTTTTCCTCTCTAACTTTGCAAATGGTGGAAGCTTGAAGCTATCTTGACCTTTATATACCTAGGTTTCCCTTGGCCCGTTGGAGTTGAGCCCAAGCCCATTCATTTTCCTTTCATTTTTTTACGATTAAATCTCGATCACGTTGTTATTTATTTATTTACTATTTTTGGGATGTTACAAGTTTACCTTTCTTAAAGAGGTTTTGTCCTCGAAACCATTTATACGTTAAACAATTGAGGGTATAGTCCCCTCATCTCGTCTTCTTTCTCCTATGTCGCTCTGACCCTTTTATGTGCTTCCATTATACTTTAACTAAATGAATCGACTTATTGCGTAGTCGTTTCTCAGCTCGGTCAAGAATGTCTATTGGTTCATCCACATAATTTAGACTGTTATCCACTTCGATCTCGTCGTAAGGTATGTGAGCTGTGTCGTCAGCTAGGCACTTGCGTAAGTGCATACGTGGAACGTAGGGTGTATTCCACTAAGCTCAACGGGTAGGTCGAGTCTGTAAGCAACTTGGCCACTCTCGTTAAAATCTTGAAAGGTCTGACAAACCTTGGACTCAGTTTGCCACGTTTATGAATCGGATGATTCCTTTCCATGGTGATACCTTCAACAGTACCATGTCCCTTACTTGAAACTCTAATCCCTTCTTCTCTTATCCGCATATGATTTCTGTCTGTCTTTTGCGGCTTTCATTCGAGCCTTGATTTGATCAAATTTCTCGGAAATAGCTTTGACCACTTCAAGACTTGCAAAATCCTTCTGTCCAATTTCCCCCCAACAAACACCGAAGTCAATGATACAGGCCCGGAGCATATCCTCCAAGGTCTGAATGGTCCTTTCAGATTGACCATCGGTTTGAGGGTGGTAGGCGGTGCTGATGTTCAGTCTAGTGCCCATCGCTTCATTGAATTTCTTCCAAAACCTTGAAGTGAATCTAGTATCCCTGTCGGACACAATCGACAGCGACATACCATGTATGCTCACAATTTACTTGATAAATATTTCTGCTAGTCTTTTCAGACGAAGAGGTCTCACATATTGGAAAGAAGTGAGCACTTTTCGTCAAGCGGTCGACGATCACCCAAATGGTATCATTGCCTTTAGCTGTTCGCGGTAGCTTGGTAATGAAGTCCATCGTGATCTCCTCCCACTTCCATTCCGGTATTGGTAGAGGTTGCATTTTACCTCATGGTTTCTGGTGCTCGGCCTTAACTAGTGAACACGTTAGGCACTTGTTCACGTACTCGGTCACATCATTCTTCATGTCGGGCCACCGGTACTCTTTCTTCAAGTCTTTATACATTTTGTTTATCCCGGGGTGGATTGAATAGCGAGACTTATGGGCCTCATCGAGGATTTTGGCTCTGAGCTCACCAATCTTAGGTATCCACATCCGTCCAAACCTCGTTCGTACACCGTATGCATTTGCATCCAAATTTCCTCGTTGTCCGACTATTCTTTCTCGTTTTATATTTCTTTCTAATAGTGCTTCATCTTGTGCCTTTGATATTTCACTCATCAAATCTGGTGTTATAATCAGCTGGCACGCTTTGATCCGGATAGGTTTCGATTCTTCCTTTCTGCTTAAAGCATCCGCCACTATGTGTACCTTGTCTGGATGGTACAATATCTCACAGTCATAGTCTTTCAGTAGCTCGAACCACCTCCTTTGCCTCATGTTTAATTCCTTATGTTCGAAAAAGTACTTCAGGCTTTTGTGATCGGAGTAGATGGTGCATTTAACTCCATACAGATAGTGCCTCCATATTTTTAATGCGAAAACTATTGCCGCTAACTCCAGATCGTGAGTTGGGTAGTTAACCTCATGAATCTTTAGTTGTCACGAGGCGTAAGCAATTACCTTTCCTCGTTGCATAAGTACGCAACCTAAACCCTGACCAGAAGCGTCAGAGTAGACTACCAAATCTTCATTTCCCTCAAGTAGAGTCAAGACTGGATCTTGGGTTAATCGTGTCTTAAGTTCCTCAAACGCGTTGTTTTGGGTTGGAACCCATTCATATTTCACTTCCTTCCGTGTCAACTTAGTTAGTGGCGAGGCTATCCTCGAGAAATCTTGAATGAACCTCCGATAGTAGCCTCCCAATCCCAGAAAACTTCGTATCTCTGTTGGTGTCTTCGGGACGTTCCATTCCTTTACTGCCTCAATCTTTGCAGGATCTACCATGATACCGTTTGGGTTTATCACATGACCTAGGAATCTGACTTCCCTAAGCCAGAAGCGCATTTGGAGATTTTTGCGTACAACTTTTCCTGCTTTAGCACCTCTAGAATCTCTCTTAGGTGGCAGTGGTGATCACCCTCGCTTTTCGAATATACCAGTATGTCTTCTATAAAAACTCTCACTGATCAATCCAACATTAGTCGACATACTCTAATCATCAAATCCATGAACGCTGCTGGTGCGTTGGTCAATCCGAAGGACATCACTAGAAACTCATAATGCCCATAACGTGTGCGAAACACGGTCTTTGGTACATCTTCTTCTCTTACTTTCAACTGATGGTAACCCGACCTAAGATCGATCTTTGAGAACCAACTCGCACCTTACAGTTGATCAAAAAGGTCGTCTATTCTAGGCAGTGGGTATTTGTTCTTTACTGTCCTCTTGTTCAGTTTGCCGTAGTCAATGCACATGCGCATGCTGCCGTCCTTCTTCTTCACAAATAGTACCGGAGTGCCCCATGGTGAAATGCTTGGTCTGATATATCTTTTTTCTGTTAATTCCTCTTGTTGAGACATCAATTCTTTCATTTCTGACGGATCCAATCGGTAGGGGGCTTTGGCAACTGGCTCAGCTCCTGGCGTTAAGTCAATATGAAATTCTATTTCCCGATCGGATGGCAACCCACGTAGATCCTCAGGGAACACTTCCGGAAAGTTGCACACCATGGGTACATTCTTGAGTTCCTTCGTTTTCATTCTATCGTCAATAACATACGCCAGATGTGCTTTGCAACCGCGCCTCGTGTAACTTTCGGCCTTGATCATCGAGATGACATTCGGCATCGTGCAATCTAGTTTACGACTAAATGCATTGGATATAAAGCTTTTACTAGCATCAGAGTCAAATAAAATAGTAGCATGTTCATCATTAACTAGAAACGTAGCTGACACAACATCAGGGTTTCCTCTTGCTTCCTCCTCAGTCAGGGCGTAGGATCGGGTCCTAGCCTTCGACTGTTCCTTTTCAGCCTCCTTCTCTTTTCCCGTACCGGATTGTCTGGTTCTCCTGCAATCCCTTGTCAGGTGTCCATATCTCCCACAACTTTGGCACTTGACGTCCTTTAAGCAATCCCTGGAGTAATGCCCCGGCCTCCTGCACTTATAACACATGGTTGAGCCAACAAGACACTCGCCTTGGTGTTTCTTCGAGCATTTCTTACAAACTTCATACTCTTCCGCCCTAGGTTTCTCCACCTCATCGGTGTAGTTTCCCTTTCCTTTGCCTTTGAACGAGTTCTCCCATTTCCGCTTCAGAGCTTCGGGAGCTGTGTCCTCGTTAGCATAATAGTCATAGATGATTCCAGACAGGTTGCCTACCGATTCGAAGGTCGATGGTAGATTAGCTTTCACATGAACACGGACCCTTTGAGGTAGGCCCTTCACATAGTACTTAATCATTCGTTTTTCTGTCTCCACTAGGTGGGGTACCAGTTGAGCTAGCTCATTGAACCTAGAAGTATACTGGCGGTGCGTCTTGCTGCCAGCCTTGAAGTTCAGGAATTCGTTTTCCACTCGATCAATTTCGTTCTAGGGACAGAACTTTTGGATTATCAGCTTCTTCAGGTCTTCCCATGTCATTCTGGCAATAGCGTTTGGCGACTTTGTCCTCTGAATGTTCCTCCACCAACTTAGTGCCTCATTGGTGAAAGAATGAGCAACATACTTAACAGCCTGGTTCGGTCGACACTCGCTGATGTTGATTACAACGTTCATCCTCTCAATCCATTCGAACGTAGCCACTGAATCCTTGTTCCCATCGAACTTGGGTGGGTCTCCGTCCTTGAAACCTTTGTAAGTACACCCACGATTGCTTGATCCCACCTTTACTTCATCCCCATCACTGTCATACACTTTCTCTTCATGGTCTCCTTCATCCTCCTCTCTACTTTTCTTTAGTGCCTCGGTATGTGTGGAAGCAATTCTCAAAGCTGTATGTGTGGAATTTGGTAGATCTTCCCAAGAACAAAGTTCCAATCGGCACTAGTTGGGTTTTTCGCAACAAAAAGGATGAAGGCGGCACTGTGATTCGAAATAAAGCTCGTCTGGTGGTTCAAGGTTTCTATCAAGAAGAAGGGATTGACTATGAGGAAGTCTTTGCACCAGTGGCTCGCTTGGAAGCCATCAGAATGTTTCTCGCCTATGCAGCCTACATGGACTTCACTGTCCATCAAATGGATGTCAAAAGCGCATTTTTGTATGGCAAAGTTCAAGAAGAAGTATATGTCAAGCAGCCGCCGGGTTTCGATGATCCTAATTTTCCAGACCGAGTTTACAAGTTAGACAAAGCATTGTACGGTCTTCACCAAGCACCTCGTGCGTGGTATGAAACTTTATCAAAGCATCTGCTTGAGAATGGTTTCACACGAGGAGCAATTGACCAAACTTTGTTCAAACGGAAGGATGAAAAGGATACAATCAGATGGATACACCATCAGATTGTACTAGGGGATCACATTCCATGAGACACCCATTCTGTGTGACAACACTGCTGTTCCCCATATCACCAAAAACCCCGTTCAGCATTCCAAAATAAAACACATTGAAATCAAACATCATTTTATCCGTGATTGTGTGGAAAAGAAGCATATTCAAATTGTTGAAGTCAAAACTAATAAACAAACCGCAGACATCTTCACAAAGGCTTTTGACTCTACCAGATTTGCCCAACTGGTGGAGATGCTTGGAATGATCAACTTTCAGTAAATTGTGTAAATAGTATTTTTTTAATTCTGTCTAAATTGTAAAAAAAAAATTCCAAAAAGATTTTATTTTTATGTACAGTATTCACGCAAATCTTTTGGGGGAGAAATATAATATTTTAATGTTGAAAAGAATTGTTGTGTATATAATCTTACAAGTTGCAGGAAAAATTGAATCTGACCTTTGAGAAATGATAGTGTCTGATCTCATCTCTTGGACATGGAATAGACCAAAAGCGATGGTGTTTACTGAAGTATAGCTGGTAGGCCCGACATATGGTTAAAACTTGTAAGTAGTGTGAAAACATAATATATATCTCATACTTGTGTGTTTGAATCCATTATTGAAACATCTAACCCATTTTTATATCTAAGAAAACCGATTCAATCAGATACAGGCTTACGTATTGGATTCCTATTCATACGTTTGAAACATCTAACCCATTATTGAAACATCTAACCCATTTTATATCTAAGTAAATCATACGTTTGAAGCATTTTTCAGACCTGGATTGGGGGTATCGAAGTAGCTGAAGGTTGAAGATGGTCAATCGAAACTATGTGGCGGCTGAACATTTTCTATCGAAACTACTGGTGTTGCCCTAAATCAGAAGTAGAAGACATCGAAACTAGGCTGTCGAAACTAGGCTATCGAAACTACTAGTTTCGATTGAAGAATCTCCTATCGAAACTACTAGTTTCGATTGAAGAATCTCTCTATCGAAACTTCTTGTTTCGATACTGCCTCTATCGAAACTAGCCTTGTTTCGACTGAAGTAGAGCCTATCGAAACTACAGGCAGAACTATCCAAGTACTTTCCATAAAATAAAAAAAAAAGTTTTTTAGAAATTTTCTTGGATAAATTTTTTAACAGGATACTGCATAGAAGGAGAGGAATTTTGGAAGAAAACTTGGAAACAACCTTTTTCGGGTTTTCGAAAATTTCGTTTCTTCGGCAATATACACGATATTCTGCCTGATTCAGCCGTAATTCCTTTGATCAAAGTTCAAGTTTGGGCAGCGGGTAACAAAGTCAAGCATACTTGTGACAAACCGGATCATTAGTTGTTCATTACATGGTGATTCGATCCCTTATCTTTTGCCTAGAAATAGGAGGGTCTACACTTCAGGGGGAGAATTACCACGAAAGACTTCAAATTATCAGTAGAGTTATGAAGATGCAAGACAAAGTGAGCCTTTGCTTGAAATTGACCTTTTTTTAGGGGGAGAGAAGGCAAAAGTTGATCAAGTGTTCGAGAATGTCAAGAATCCTTGTAGAAAGATGGTTATTTACTGCTAAATACTTGGGATTCAAACCTTTATCGTTTGCCTACAAGATAGGAGGGTCTACACTTGAGGGGAGAATCACAACGAAAGGCATTGGATCATCAGTCAATCTATGAAGACGAAAGACAGAGTCGGACAAGATTTGATAGCATCAGTCTAGGGGGAGATTGTTGAGTATAATTTTGAGACTGATGCTGTCAATCGAAATTACAGTATCGAAACTACTAGTTTCGATTGAACTTTTGTTCAATCGAAACTACTAGTTTCGGTTGAACATTTGTTCAATCGAAACTAAGTAGTTTCGATACCTGTTTTTCAGGCCCATTGGGCGGTGGCTTGGAAAACAAGGCGCATGTCCTTGGCCTCCTATATATAGCAGATTATGCCCTAGGAGTGAGTGTGTGTCTATAGAGGGAATCACCACCCCAGGGGGAGCTCACCCTGGGGTGAGACTAATTGTTAGTGTATGATCGAGCGTTTATTTTCATTTCAATCAAAGAATCATACGTTTTATGCTTTCAATTACCTGTTCTTTTCATTTTCATATGTTTCTGTTCGTGTATGCGATTCCCGCACCCGTCTCTATCCATTTGTGATTCGAGAGTGATACCGGATCCAGAGATTCCGCCTCTCGATCCGGACTGTTTGAAGAATTTCTCCGCAGATCTGTGTCTATAGTTCTGCTCAGGACCTACATTTTAGGAAAAGATAGGTCGGAAAAATACCGGATATTACAATCCCTGACCTCGGGTTCCAACTGTAGAGACCCTTGATTGTCGTCCCCAGTTGGGGTCACATCTGTTTCGTGCACACTCTCAGTGTGTTCTGCGTGCACACTCTCTTCCTCTTCATGTCTTTGATTCAATGGAGGTCTACCGACTCGGCCAGTATGACCGCCTCGACGTCCTGTTCTTTCTCCACCAGCCATAGTTCCTAGTTTCCTGATAGTTATAAAGGGAATATATTAATGACATTCCTTCAGATCATAGTGTTAGAACAATACGAGCAAGGTAAATTATTAATTACAGTGACCGGTTTGTGATTACTAATTTACATTGCTTTTCGGGTTCAAAACTCTTCAAAACGGTTGTGACATTGACATCTATTTGTTCTAAGTTAAGGTATCTATTCTTACCCACATGCATTAACTCTAGTACTTACTTACCGTACTGGCTATGGCGTTGGCTACCTATACTGACATCCATGTGTTGGTCCCATAATCAGCTTGAGTCCAGACATTTAGGGATGTCTGAATCTCTCAAAGTATTGCTCTAATACCAACTTGTAAGGCCCCTTTCCCGTGTAACCTCACTTGTTGGATTTACTCATAAACATAGTCATAAATACTGAACTTAAGTTAAAAACATTCGAGAGTAGCGGAAGCAAACATCATTCGAATTCATAACATAACATAACATAACATAACATAACATAACATAACATAACATAACATAACATAACAGCGGAAGTCTTAACAATTAAAAACATAACATTGTCTTAACATATATAAAAGTGGGATGTCAGTCGCTTGCCGGGTAACCATCACGCCTTCGCACGATCCTTCCTTTCTTTACCTGAAATGCATACTAAAAGTCAGCTAACGCTGGTGAGTTCTAGTTTAAAAACAATCAGACATAACATTTATCTTATCATTAAGTATTATATATATAATATACGTGCATTTAGATATTCTTTGCTTTACTGTTCTCACATAACATTTATACCGAGTATATACATATGTACATACATACTTACTTTGGGGAGAACATTCATTGGTCATACACATATGGGTGATCAACCCGTCATAATTACTACGTGAGTCACAATGACAACGCCATGAGAACTACCGTCGTAGTCCATTTCATAAACCGACCGGCCCTAGAAACCGTCCGGCCCTAGAAACCGTCCGGCCCTAGAAACCGTCCGTCGTAACATAAATCCGTCTGGCAACCTTTGTCCGTCCGCCTAAAACCCGTCCTACCGTCGTAGTCCGTTCATTCGCCCGTCTGCCCGAAGGCATCCGTTTCCCATGCGGCTATCATGTATGCAACCGGTCTACATGTAATAAGGCATTTGCTTCGACCGTCCATTAGTGCCTTTCATACGTCCTAGCTGATGAAGGAACGTATTTGTCCCGGTTGCAAAATAGTCACGTGGTCGTCCGTCTACCGAAGTAGCCGTTGTCATCGAAGCGTCCATAACGTTTACATACATTCATAACATGCAATATATAAAATATAAAGCAAAATTTCATTCATTCACGTTATGTCATTCTTTCATTCATTCTTTATAATCATACGTTTCATTCTTTGTTCATCATTCATTTTAATACCTATATGTATATATCACGTATGATCACATTGTCATTCATAACATTTATTCATTTAGCGTATACACTTCATCCCCAAAACATTTAATAAGGTTTGCACATAACATAGAGGGGGCACATAGAACTCACCTGATGAGCTAGTCTCGTCCTGTCCTAACAGCGGTCCAATGAGTGCCACAAATGATATGGATTGGTTAATTACACATACATCATACCTAATTTAAATTACACACTTTTACTTCAGCTGAACTAGGCGAACTTAAGGCTAAGTTCGCTGCCTAAAGTCTAGGCGAACATATAGGCGAACTTGTCCTAAGTTCGCCTGAGTTGACCAGGCGAACATAATCAGACGAACATAATCAGGCGAACATAATCAGACGAACATAATCAGGCGAACATAATCAGGCGAACATAAACATGCTAAGTTCGCCTCTTGATGGCCATAAGCGAACTTGCTAGGCGAACTTATCAAGCGAACTTGATAAGTTCGCCTCAACCTTGCCAGGCGAACTTGATAAGTTCGCCTGTCGAACAGTCTTCTTCCCTAACAAGTCTGAAATTCTTACATGCTAACCTGATCATGCCAATCTTACAACTTTCTTTGTTCAAAACGTGCGTTTTTCATTTTAGATGCTAGTCCTAAGCTTATTTTCAAGTTTCATCCGTAAAAACGTCACCTATTTAGCTAAAACCCGAAAATCCCAAATGAAACAAAAACTCAGTTTAGGGTCGACTCGTTACCTGGATTGGGATTCTTATTCGGAGGTTTTGCTCACGAGGTCAGCAGTAACGTGCTTCTTCAATTCCGGGTCGATCCGTCAACTTTCTCTCTCTAGGCCCGAGCTCTTCTTTCCTTCTCTAACTTTGCAAATGGTGGAAGCTTGGGGCTATCTTGACCTTTATATACCTGGGTTTCATTCGGCCCGTTGGAGTCGAGTCCAAACCCATTCATTTTTCTTTCATTTTTTTTTTGACGATTAAATCTCGATCGCGTTGTTATTTATTTATTTACCATTTTTGAGATGTTACAGTTATTCGGTAATTTGTGTCCCAACTCAGTGGTGTTGGTGGTTTCTTGTAATTCGGTCTTGTATGGGTAGATATGAGAATACCATCTCCGGCAGCTAGGGTTTTCAACAGCAGTTGTAGTCCGCGACAAGAGTTTTGAAATAATTTGGCTCTAATACCAACATAAATATATAAGAGTATTCTCTATTGTGTGTAAAATAAAATCCTTTATTCTATGATAACATATTAATATAATTTATTCTATGATAATTATGAATACACAGTAGTATAATACATTCAAAATCAATTTATTTTAAATTATAACTTCAAGAATTTCTAAACCGCATATTACTGCACTCTTCTGGTTTCTCAGATTATTCTATTATTATTACTAGGGCTGAGCATTCGGTTCGAGTCGGACGGGAATTGTAAATCGTTTGGATGGAAATATGTTAACCGAGGTCCGGACCGTATATAAATGGTTTGGACTAGACCGGAACCGTATTAAACGGGTCGGAACTGTTTAATTGCTGGACCGAACCGATTAAAATAAAGTTCTATTTTCATTATACCAAATTATTTTTTCTGCAAAATAAAGTTCCAATCCAACACCACAAAATAAAAAACAAACACAAAATACTCCACAAACGGTTCTAACGGGTCCGGACAGGAACCGTCGGGTTATTAACTGAACCGAACCGCGAACCTTTTAATGACCATATGAGGAACCGAAGACCGGACATGTTTAGTATTTCGTGGGTCAGTTCCGGTTCCAATTAGTCTGATTATACGGTTCTAACCGTTTTCAAACCGCAAACTACGCACCCCTTATTTTTACTATCATTATTGTGGCCCTTGATGTTTACTGTTCTAGTATTGTCCATTATATATATACTAAACTATTT
Organism: Smallanthus sonchifolius; assembly: GCA_023525975.1. Classification (NCBI taxonomy): domain Eukaryota; kingdom Viridiplantae; phylum Streptophyta; class Magnoliopsida; order Asterales; family Asteraceae; genus Smallanthus; species Smallanthus sonchifolius. The sequence continues at coordinate 70,694,041 of CM042029.1, forward strand.
AATAATTTTTGAAAAAGAATATTATAGTAAAAACCACCATGTATATTTTACTTCTTTACGTTTTATATTTGTTTTCACCTCAAAAACTAGAAAAAAAGTTGCAAACATCCATGATATTTATAGAACTTTTCAAAAAGAAAGAGTAGGATGTAAGAGCATGTGGATATGATATGATATGATAAGAGTTGAGTGGCGACTAATGATTTGAATGAGCTTCACCCAACTCAAACCAAACCACATATCTTGTGCGGTCGCTAATTTACGGTTCCGGTCACAAATCGATCGCTAATTTTGCGACCACCATTTTGATCGCATTTACCCAGGTTTGTAGTAGTAATTAATAGAATAACTAGTGAAATAATCACAAATAAATTGTTATTATTTCATAAAATTCCATCAAAAATGTTCATTTTTGGACGTCATATTCTACCTAAAATGTTTGAATGAACTCTCCAAATGCTAATAGCCAAGATGATATAATATAAATATAATGATAAGATAAAGGAATACTAATGATTAGTTGCCAGTGCATGTTTTTGTAACTAAATTGATTATTAGTTGTCTAGTGCATGTATTTGTACTAAAATCTTGAAGTCCAAATCTTTGCAAAAATGTTTAATATAAATGTTATGAGATTTGGAGACATTGCTAGAAGAATAGCTTTTCGAGACGAATTTGTTAACCTAGTAAAATCATTGGTAGACGATGGGTAACCGATAGATTCAAATGAACAAAAAGATAACTTCAAACTAGTGACATATTAACAAACAAAAATCCTTCAATATTGTGTAGGTTAAGACGATGGCAACCTGCCCCAAATATTTGCTTAAATTTAGATTTCTAAAACAAGCGTCTGTATTTTATAGATACATCACAATTTTTGACAGATCACCGACAGTGACCTTAAAAAAGTTACACTAACTATTATTTAATAAAACCGTAGTAATCCAACTCGAATATGATTATTTTTTTTGGTTTGTTTAAGTTTATAACCAAAAAAATACTATTTGGTGTTCCGACAATAATTATCATCAGTTTTTTTCTTTCTCATGAACCCATCAATTCAACCTTCTACTAACTGATTTTCCTCGATTTAAATTTACATTAAGCGAACTAAATTGGGTGTTTGCATGTTCAAACTTCTAAAATCATGATTGTTCATGTGATTGGTCTCTCTATTGACATATACACATCCCAATGTGGGGATACATTTTAATTAAATGTTTTGAAAATCCTTTGGGTCTCACTGAACTACTGAAGTTCCCTCTCCCACGTTTATGTAGGAAAGGAAGTGGGAGTCATCAGTGGCAGAGCTTGAAAATTTTCGCGGGGGGGTCGGGAAATTTTTTTCATATAGGGGGGCCGGAACTATAAATTTTTTGGTTGAATACATATAAATTAACACTACTGAGCGAAAAATCGGCCGAATACATATATATTAACACTTCTGAGCGAAAAATCGGGGGGGAGGGGAGGGGCGGGACCCCCTCGGGCCCTTTATATCCTCCGCCCCTGGGAGTCATGTATTTAAACTTTTTCAATAAATATATATGATATTATATATAATTTCATTTTCTCTTATTTATTATTTTGAATTAATTAATATCGATCATAAGGGTGTAAACGATGATGGCGAGGGGAATGAGTCAAGCATGGCGGGTTTCGGGGCTTGCAAACCGATTCCAAACGAAAGTGGCTAAGTGGACTCGCGGGCTTGTTCGGGACCGGCCCAAGCTACCTCCACCTTGGCCGAACCCTAATCTATCTTTAGTATAATATTTGTTTAATTTTTATGTTTATTTGGTTGAGACTTGTTTCTCAAGTTTAGGATTTCTATTTAATCTCTTTCTCTTTTACGTTTGAAAGGGGGTTGTTTATTTTATTGAGGAATTTAATAAAGTTTATCGTTTGGAGGATTCAAACGTGTTCTTGACATAGCTCAGGAAATTAGCGTTGACATAGATCAACACCGTGTGACCATCACGCTATCAAGTGGTATCAGAGCCATGTCGGATCATAACATACGTCAACGTCGATTCGCCGATAGAGGCAACGGTGATTATGAACGTGATCCGCGAGACATAGAAGAAATTGAAAGGCTGCGCCAACAACTTTTGGATGCAGGATTACAACCGGCCAACGAAGGAAGATGGCGACAGGAAAGCGATTCTGAACAAACTGAGTCGGATGGGTTCGATATGAGGGACGGGATTAACGGCAACCCGTTCGGCCGACATGCCAGGGTGCGTCGCCCGCCACCGTTCGTGCCCGACCCACTGCGATCCCTAGGGATTCGCGTGGAAATTCCAGATTTTGAAGGCGGTGTTCAACCAGACGAGTTTATTGATTGGTTGCATACTGTCGAACGGGTCTTTGATCTCAAGGAAGTCCCTGATTACATGAAGGTAAAAATCGTTGCTATTAAATTAAAGAAGCACGCGTCATTATGGTGGGAACACTTGCAAAAAAAACGCGTCCAAGAAGGTAAACATAAAATCGATTCATGGGATAAGATGAAGCGTTTATTGAAAAAAAAATTCTTACCCGTTAAACATAGGCAAGACGCTTTTTTAGAATATCATGGGTTAAAACAGGGGACTTTAAATGTGTCTGACTTTATTTTGGAGTTTGAACGGTTAAGGATGCGGTGTGGCGCAGACGAAGACGAAGAACAAGTTATTGCTAGATTTTTGGGTTCGTTACGCACCGATATTTCGGATGTCGTGCAGTTACACCCCTATTATACTTTTGATGACGTGTGCAGGCTAGCTTATAAAGTGGAAAAACAAGCTACTGTGAGGGGATGGTATTCGAACCTTCGGCCCAATCAAAGCCGGGGATCGACTTCCGTTTCCGCTCCGCTTCCGGCCTCTGCGGCCCAGCCGAAAACTGCTGTCCGAGCAGCTAAACCAACAGCGTCAAACCCGCACGGGGGGAATCGGTGCTTTAAATGCCTAGGGTTGGGTCACCTACAACGAAATTGTCCAAACACGCAAGTTGTTGCACTCGTTGATGATTCGGTACCCACGTTTGATGATAATCATGATGCGGACGACGAATTCCAGGAGGCTACAATTCTTTACCCAGATCGGGGTGAAGCTTTAATATCTCAACGCGTTCTCAGCGCGTCTCTTGCATTGGATGTGGATGACACTATGTGGCTACGCAATAATATTTTTCGAACCAAGTGCACGATAAAAGGTAAAATTTGTGATATTGTTGTTGACGGGGGGAGTTGTGATAATATGATAGCCACTACGGCTGTGGATAAATTGGGATTAACAGTTAAAAACCATCCAGACCCGTATCAGCTATCTTGGCTAAAAAAAGGAAATTTAATCAAAGTGACACATCAGTGTTTAGTATCGTTTTCAATTGGTAACAAATACACGGACGAACTTTGGTGTGAGGTCATCCCCATGGATGCTTGTCATATCCTTTTGGGGCGCCCTTGGTTGTATGACCGTCGCGTGAAACATGATGGGTATCGTAATACGTATAGTTTTCGGAAAGACGGGTTGAGTATTACTTTGGCACCTTTTAACCCGAAAGATTCACAAACAGAAGCGTTAATTCTTTCAAAAACTGAATTTTTGGAGTGCGCTCTAAAACCGGAACCCCCGTGGATTTTTGGACTTCTTATTGTTGAGGAAAATCCGCCAACACCACCTCCACCGGTGGCGGTAAGGCCTTTACTCACTGAGTTTCGTGATCTTTTTTCGGAGGAAATACCGGAGGGCTTACCGTTGGAACGCGAAATTCAGCATTGTATTGATTTTCACCCGGGTTCGAGTATACCGAATAAACCATCTTATCGAATGAATCCGAAAGAATTTGCTGAATTGCAACGACAAGTGACAGAGTTGTTAGAAAAAGGTTTTATACGTGAAAGTAAAAGTCCGTGTGCTGTTCCCGCTTTACTTGTGCCAAAACCAGGGGGCGCATATCGAATGTGTATTGATAGTCGAGCTGTGAATAAAATAACGGTGAAGTACAGATTTCCTATTCCACGATTTGAAGACTTACTTGACCAGTTGCACGACTCTAGCATTTTCTCCAAGATTGATCTTCGAAGTGGATACCACCAAATTCGAATGCGACAAGGGGATGAATGGAAAACCGCTTTTAAGACGCGAGATGGGTTATACGAGTGGATGGTTATGCCATTCGGGTTAGCTAATGCTCCGAGTACGTTTATGCGTCTTATGAATCATGTTTTTGGGGGTCTTATTGGCGTTTGTGTCGTCGTTTATTTCGACGATATACTAATTTTTAGCAAGACTTTGGCACAACACTTGCAGGACCTACGAGCAGTTTTTACTATTTTACGGGATCAGCGCTTGTTTGCTAACGGAAAGAAGTGTCACTTCCTTACTCGCGAGGTCGTCTTCTTGGGATATTTGGTGTCGGGTGATGGTATTCGAATGGATGAGAGCAAAATTTCGGCCATCACATCTTGGCCAACGCCGCAAAACTTACGCGATGTCCGGAGTTTCCATGGTTTAGCTTCTTTTTACCGCCGTTTCATCCGCAATTTCAGTTCTATTGTGACACCTATGACCGACTTGTTGAAAAATTCCAAATTCGTCTGGACCGCTGCTGCACAAAAATCTTTTAACACCTTGAAGGCCCTTGTCACGACGGCTCCTATTCTCGCCCTCCCGAACTTTGTTGATGTGTTTGAAGTTGAGTGTGATGCGTCCGGTATTGGGATTGGTGGTGTTTTGAGTCAAAGCGGACGCCCGGTGGCATATTTTAGTGAAAAATTGAATGAGGTGCGTCAGCGTTACAGCACATATGATAAGGAGTTTTATGCTATTATTCGTAGTCTTGATTATTGGCGTCATTATTTACTTCCAAATGACTTTATTCTTTTTTCGGATCATCAAGCTTTGAAATACATCCAAGGACAAGTTAAATTGAATCCGCGTCATGCCAAATGGGTCGAAACTTTACAGGCATATTCGTTTACTATTCGTCACAAGGCAGGATCTTCTAATAATGTTGCTGATGCTTTGAGTCGTCGGCCGACCTTACTTACCTCCTTTGAGCTTTCTGTTCCCGGTTTTAGTTCTTGGCAACACCTATATGTCGATGATCCTGATTTTAGGGATGCTTGGTCACGTACCGCCAGTTCGCCGTGGGGTTTTTTTACCCGTCGTCAAGGGTTTTTATTTCGCGGTACCCGTTTATGTGTTCCACAATCCTCGTTTCGGGAAGAAATCATTTTGGAATGTCATAAGGGTGGTTTAGCTGGGCATTTCGGTCGTGACAAGACGCTGGCGCAGGTTAGGGATCGATTTTTTTGGCCACGTTTGGAAGCTGATGTTGCTCGATTACTTCGCCGTTGCCACGTTTGTCACATTGCGAAGACCACTCACACAAACCAGGGCCTCTATACGCCCTTGCCGATTCCACGCGGTCCTTGGGAGGATGTTAGTTTGGACTTTGTTCTTGGTTTACCACGGACTCAGCGACAGAAGGACTCGATTATGGTCGTCGTTGATCGTTTTTCGAAGATGGCGCATTTTGTTCCTTGTGCTAAGACTTTTGATGCGTCCCAAGTTGCTTGATTGTATTTTTCAGAGATTGTTCGCTTACATGGAGTTCCTAAGACTCTCACTTCTGATCGTGATGTTAAGTTCGTTGGGCACTTTTGGCGTACACTATGGAAACGTTTGGGTTCGAAGTTGCAGTTTTCTAGCTCTCATCACCACCAGACGGATGGACAAACTGAGGTAACGAATCGTAGTTTGGGCAATTTACTTCGTAGTTTGGTTGGGGATAAGCCCAAGCAGTGGGACTTAGTTTTACCTCAGGCTGAGTTTGCTTATAATCGTTCGTGTCATAAATCCACTGGGAAGAGTCCGTTTTTTATTGTGTATGGGCGCAATCCCTTTACTCCTTTAGATTTAGCGCCTCCTACTGATATGTCTCACCTTAGTACCGATGGTGATGTCCGAGCTGTTCAAATTCAGGACCTCCATCAGCAAGTTCGCGCTCAGATTGCTAAACATAACTTGCAATATCAAGATGCTGCAAATAAACATAGGCGTTCGGTTATTTTTCAGCCAGGGGATTTGGTTTGGATTCATTTGCGTCGCGAGAGGTTTCCACATGGTCGTTTCGGTAAATTACATCCTCGGGCGGATGGACCTTTTCGTGTGCTCGAGCGTATTAATGACAATGCTTATAAGATTGATTTGCCGGGTCACTACAAAGTTTCTGCAACGTTTAATGTGGCTGATTTGTCTCCCTATGAAGGTGATTTAGATGATGATGACTCGGGGACGAGTCCTTTTCACGCCGGGGAGGATGATGGCGAGGGGAATGAGTCAAGCATGGCGGGTTTCGGGGCTTGCAAACCGATTCCAAACGAAAGTGGCTAAGTGGACTCGCGGGCTTGTTCGGGACCGGCCCAAGCTACCTCCACCTTGGCCGAACCCTAATCTATCTTTAGTATAATATTTGTTTAATTTTTATGTTTATTTGGTTGAGACTTGTTTCTCAAGTTTAGGATTTCTATTTAATCTCTTTCTCTTTTACGTTTGAAAGGGGGTTGTTTATTTTATTAAGGAATTTAATAAAGTTTATCGTTTGGAGGATTCAAACGTGTTCTTGACATAGCTCAGGAAATTAGCGTTGACATAGATCAACACCGTGTGACCATCACGCTATCAATTTACATCTCTAATACTAGGTCATGCCATTTATATCATTATTGTTAGATGTAGCGTAGACGATGATACGTGTTATTTGATTATATTGAGAAGTGATCTAACATGGGAATTTATTTTAAAAAAAAATCGATCTAAAATGAGATTTATTTAATATATTTAATTTGAAATACAAAATTTGAACCAATTTTTCATATATTTTTATATGAAATAAGTAGATACAACTAGAGTTTTAGGGTTTATAAAATATATTAGGTGTATATGATATATTATATTATATTATTTAGTTGGGTAAATTTATAATTTTAAAGGTTGTAAATGAAAATTATATAATTCACAAAAAAATTATAGTATTGATACCAAGTTCCTGTTTAATAAACCGAGTTTACAACCATGTTGTTTAATTGATTAATATATAATTAGAAGATTCGAATAAATATTTTTATATTTAAAATTTATGTTGGCTTGTAACGTAGGAAAATGATCTTGTCGGTGGCGACTGGTGCGGCCATGTGGAGATTGGGATCCGAGGCAAAGTCCCTTCAAATGCACACCATTTCTTTCCTACTTTACAACTCGATGCAATTATTCAACTCCCAATCATCATTTATACTTTGAATATTTTTTTTAACGACAGATTTATCATACTAATACTCTTAAATTACATTAAATATTTTACTCTATGTCTGGATTTGAATCCAGGATCTCTCATCTAAGAGACAAGAACCTCTATCAAGTGAGCTAGTCCCACATTGACATACTTTGAATATTTTAATTTTTAATTTTTCAATGAATTTATAATTTCTGATAAGAAACCTAAAATACATTCCATTTTATTTTCTAATTTTTAATTGAATTTAAAGTTACATTTTAATATAATAAGTTTGATTTTTCTAAATACATTGATGTGTGTAAAGTGTATATAAATTTTAATAAAGATTTTTCACACAACGGTGTTTTAAATAAAGAAACGATTGTCACCTTAGGACTAACTACACAAACAATAGGCAAGTGTACACATCGTATAAGTAGTATAGTTTTAGGTAAGAACCAAATATCGAACCGTGGACACTGTGTCTCCCAATACTAAACCTTCATAACTATCTAACCGATCAAATAAGAAGTGATTTTTGAATATTTAAAGTAAACTATGTTAACTAACAATTTTAAACAAACAATGAGAGAATGGAAAGATGAAGATACAATCAAGAAAAGATATCACTCGAACTTCGAATCCACCTAGCAAGCAATGACAACAAGCACCAACTCAAGGATAAATCATTTTTACACATAAAACATGGGTTTAGATTAGACTCCCGTCAAGGCTACCTAATCAAATAACTTGTCGGAAAGTTAAAACGATAGACACACAATAGCCACCTAAAGTTATGCAATGAAGGGCAATGATATAATTATGTCAAAGTTAAAGGTGAAAAAGACTCCCGTTAGGGTTATCAAATTCCACAAATCTTTGGAAAGTTAGCACGATGAACACATAATAACCACCTCAAAATGCGTAAAGTAGATAAAACTATGACCAATCTTCAACTCATGAATATCATATCACGATTGCAAAACCTAAAAGTTCACGCTAATAAACCAAAAGAATTTCATAACCAATGACATGAACATTTCATAACATACACCATGGTTTTCTCAAACATAAGCATACGGATGCACATTTATCCAACCTTACTAGATAGTTAACCTTCATTCACCATTCCTAGTCAAAAGCCACAAAAACACATACAAGGTATGCAAATCTGTGAATGAATGTTGCAACACATATGGTTTTTCAACATAATATGGTAATAACACTCACAAGGTTAACTAAATCATCAAATTAGAGTAAATACACACATTCATTGAAGAACAATCAAGTTTCATCATGACATTGACATAATCACACCAAGAGTTGTGTACAAGTTGTTAAAGCATGCTAAGTTTCATCTAATCCAAGTGATAATACAAGTTTAGCCCATGGGGCTTGCAAAAACCACAACCAAACTCAAGAAAGTGGATGAATACATGATAAATCTAGTAATCAAACCATGAATATGAGAAAAGGTGGGTTGTAGGAGGTTAAATCTTGCTTGACTATGTTGGATCTTTAATCTTGACCTTCAATCTCCAAATATACGCTCGAAATCGCCAAGAGGAGTTGAAAGAACTAGGGTTTTTTTTTGTCAAAAGTCGGTCCCGATCAAATGAGGGTGAATTTGGGATAAGAAGTGAAATCTGCGTCTGCACGTGGCCATGTCTGAAAGTGACAAGCTCATGTGGACCATCTGATCAGCACACCCTGTAGTGTTCTCAGCAACATTGGCTCACATGGCCATGTCAGAATTTGACTTGGCCATGTCCGAAATTTTCCTTTTTCGAGAATTTTTTCAAGTCTTGAGTTTTTTCACCAAAAATCATCACGTTCCCACCGGGAGCTGCAATATTCAAATTAAACACAAATAAGTGTCCGAACCAAAGGATTTGCAACAAAAAAACAATCAAAATGAGAGAAAATATACATTATTTACAAGTGTATTTATTAACATATCATACATCTACAACATGTAATCACTTTTTTTTCATTAATTTATTTTTTCCTATGAATAGTTAATAAATATGTTGTATGTCGTCCAACTTTATTTTTACATAATAAATCCATTATGTTTAAAGTTAACGATTAAATATGTAGATTTTATTTAAAAATAAAACTTTTGGGTTAATTCCAGTGGGGGTTTGGATTGTCTACAAATATGATTTAAAAAAAATATGAAATAATTATTATTATACAGTTACTAAATGTGCATGTTTACAATATTTCATATAGATCAGAATTAAGTGTTAAACCTTGTTTTATCAATGAATTAAAAAATGTACACAAATATCTTCAATTTTTAGCAACAATTTCAGTTTTCAGACAAAATTTCAACTTACACATGGCTTTTAAGCAAACCAAAGTAAAAATATTTAGTTAACTACTTTAACAGAATTTTCATGCTTTGACTAAAGATTAATACTTTAAATGTATTCTTCAATATATAGTATTTTAATATAATTTTTAACTTTCCATATAATTTTTTTTTAAAAAGCCTTTAGATTAAAAAAAAGTATGTGCTTTGTTATTTCAAAAAGTAGTATTAATTTTGTGTGAAGAAAGTAAGGTTCAAAATAATAAGTATTACTTCCTTATTTTATATGCATTTCAACTCATTTTTAAAGTTTAAATTTATTTAACATACACATACTTTAAGGAAAAAAAATACAAAGATCATAACCACTTATCTTTTAAACATGTAAAAATTTAATAAAATGACATTCCAAATGTGTAAAAACGTTGACATAGAACCTTTTTTATCAAATTGATAAAAAAAAAAGTTAATGAGGTAATGTTCCACGTAAACAAATCTATTTATGTAACATCTGGTTTAACAAAAATCGATTTATATATATGTAACAAGTACGCTAGCAGTCGATAAACCATATATGGTTGATGTCATAAACACATGGCATTTTAAACAAGTTAAAATACTTAGGGTGGAGGTGGCATCCAAGCCACGAAGTCTCAAGAAGCCACACACTCATCAATGAGAGTGTGACACGTCAATTGAAGCCACAAGAACCCCTACGAAGCCACGGAGGTGTGGCCACTCAAGCCACGAAATCACACAATCCAGCTGTCAAAAAAAGGTCGGATTGCATACCTAAAGCACGTCGCTGAGAACTTGAGAATCCGTGAAAGGAAAACGTGCGTTGACGTAGTGTACGTGGTGGCGGCGGTGTTCCCGTGGGCGCCGCACCACCCTTAACATACTGTAATTAAAAGAAATAATATTAGTTTTTATAGCATTAATTTTTGTTTTTATTATTTTATTTATTATTGTTATAATATTCAGGTCAGCACTTCAATGCTCCTTTTCTCCATTTAAATCCAACTCTCAATTATACACACCACATTTTCTCTCATTCTCTCTCTAGACATCATCAACTCTTGCTTCACAGCCATGGCTCCTGAGAAGGTATTCATTTTCTTTCATCCAAAATCTGAAGCCATTTTTAATTCAATTAATTAATTTCTTCACTAATTTATTTCAATTATATGTTTATTGAATCGGAAAAGGTGACCGAAATGGTACTTAATGTTGATCTAAAGTGCTCCGGCTGCTACAAGAAGGTCAAGAAAGTTATCTGCAAAATTCCCCGTAAGTTTCTTAATTTATAATTTAATTTCCATCTTTTTATTTTTTGTTTTTTTCTAATTACCAATTGAAATCCACTTTTACTTGTAGAATAAAACTTTGAATATTCAGAATATTATTCATTAATTTTGGATAAATGCATCTCATATATTTTGTGGCTTAAAAAAATCATAAATTTGAATAATATTTATATAAATCTGAGATTTGGATTGATGTGTCCCAAAATTATGAAAAAAGAAATTATATGTAAGAAATTATATTTTATATTTATTTAAACGTAACATTCTAGCTAAAAAAAGTATAATTTTAGCTAATTTCAAGTGTTAGCTCATGAACTTTTTACTTTAGAAATAATAAATATATGGTTTTTTTTTGTAATAAGTTAATTAATGGTTAGTTCAGTTTATGATTAATCTTGACAGATGGTGCATACACATTAATAATATTTATTTATTTATAATTTTATTTATTATTACTTTTTGTGAAAAATAGAAATAAGGGACCAAGTATTTGATGTGGACAAGAACAAGGTAAGGATCATGGTGGTATGTTGTAGCCCTGAGAAGATTCGTGACAAGCTTTGTTACAAGGGTGGAGGTGCAATTCAGAGCATAGAAATAGTTGAAAAGCCCGAAAAGCCCAAGCCCGCTGGCGACAAGCCCAAAGAGGCCGAGAAGCCCAAACCAGGGGGAGACAAGCCTAAGGAGCCCGAGAAGCCCAAGCCTGCCGGCGACAAGTCTAAGGACTCAGGGAAACCTAAAGAACCCGAAAAGCCCAAGCCCAATGACAAGCCCAAGCCCGCTGACAAGCCCAAGGAACCCGAAAAGCCCAAACCAGCCGATAAGCCTAAGGGCCCGGGAAAGCCAGCAGAACCCCAGAAGGCTAAACCTAAAGACGGAGATAAACCAGGCTCACCAAAGGAAGCACCAAAGAAAGCGGATGCTGGTCCAAACCCTGATGTTGCGAAGATGGTGTATGAGCCCGTTCACGGCTATCCACAGATGTACCCACCATCAGGTTACCCAATGGTGGGATACGGGCAATACCATGATCACGGTTATGGTGGTGGTTATGGAGGCGCACCATTTCAGCATGGCTATGGAATGCCTATTGCGCCTCCACCACCACCAAGCTATGGCGGGTTTGGATACGAAAGTGGGTACAATGGGAACAGGAGTCATTATGGTAATGATTATGGAGGTGAAGACGAAGGAGAAGGTTGTTCAATCATGTGACATGGTGGTTGGTGGTGGTGGTAGTAGTAGGGTGGTCACTTTCAAGGTTAACAAATCTTGATAATGAGGATAAATAAGTAAGGTTTGCATCATCAATATTATCATAAAACATTTGGGTTGGTATATGCTGGAAAGAGATTGGGTTTCAATTTTTTAAAGCACTTTTTTTTATAATTTCGTTATAAAGAAAAAAAAATAGATAGGAAAAGGAGATTAACATGCTTCATAATTCAAAAAAGTCAAAAAGCATGATCGAAGAAAGCAGAAGCTTTTTTAAATGTTTGTTTTTATTAGGCAAGTATACCCTGGCCGAAAGATGTTCATTTGCTTTTTTTAAAAGTTTAAATTTAATGATATATAAGTATTATAAGTTTGTAATTTATTTACATATTGATGATTATATATATATCCACATTGGTGTAAAATATATAATCAATTTTAAGTATAAATTAAACTTTTAAAATCATGTGAAACATTTATAACTATTACTTAACATATGATATATAAGATGGTTAAGTTTCTCTCTCTATTCTATATTACATTTTTTTAGTACATATAATTGTCTATCATGTGTTAGGTGATTTTGATGTTCTCTTAGTTCTATGTTTATATTTAAAATTATTCCTTAACTCATACTTATTCTAATAAATCAGTATCTCATATGTCACGTGTTATCTTTTTAGTTATTCAATCTTTTCGTTTTCCAACCTAAATAATCACGCAAAGACCCCCCCACCCCCCGGTAATTTTAGGTTTAAGTTGTTTTCAAAAGAAAACTTATTCAATCAACCGATCTGTATGGTAAAACCAAAATTAACTCATCTATAACGTCAAACCAAAATCTTCGCATACATATTTCAAAATTGCAACCCAAAAAATGAAAATTCTTTCCTTCCCAATCTGTATCTCACGAAAATTTTGTATATAATGTTATGTTTTTACATTTTACATGTATCTTTTTTGTTATCATTTTTAGTTATGATAAGTACTTACAAATTTATGATTTGTGTTGTTTTTATTTTTAAACCCGTATAATACACGGGTTTCTAATCTAGTTTGAAGATATATATATATATATATAAATCATTTAATCTTTTAAGTTATACGCTCTTGTGTCCTCAAACCGCTAGACGATCTACTGTAAAAAAATTTATATACTCTTCATTTTACTCTAGTTTACAAATGAATGTTTCATATTGGTTATCGTATTTCTCTCCTTGAGTTTACAAATGAAGGTTTATATATAGTTCTGTATTGAGTCATTCCCAGTATACTTTAATTGATGGTGTTACAATAACACTTAGATAGTGTTTGGTATTCATAAATTGATGATGAAATAAAATAAGTTATATTGGAATGAAACAAAATATATTTGACATCACATAAGAATGGACCATTACATAAGTAATGTGATTCTTTCATTTTTAATGATTTTAATTCCTTGGGGCATGTGTGTTTTTTTTTCATTCCTTCAAGAAATAAAATTACTTTGTTTAATTAATAATCGACCCATGACCCGAACGATGACCCGTCTCGTGACCCGACCCACTACCGGAACCCTAGGTCGACCATGACCCCACCCATCACTCAACTCGTGACTTGACCCATGACCCGACCCATGCCCGGACCCATGACCTGAACCATGACCCGCTCCATGGGCCGAACCGTGCCTCGAACCAACACTTGTGCCATGACCCAACCCATGATTCAACCTATGCCCTAACCCATGACTCGAACCCTAACACGTCTTATGATCCGACCCATAGTATAAATTTAGTAATTACAAATATTTTATTTTTCATAAAATATTTTCTTGGCTAACAAACAACACAAAATAATTATTTATTTTATTCACATAGGGTAACCAAACATGACAAGGAAATTAATGGTCTATTTCTTTCCCTCGTCTATTCCACTCATTTTTTCATTACATTATCTCATATCAAACAGACTCTTAAAATGAAGTGGTTGCAAATGCCACCGACCACTTCTACCCCCCTCAACTTTGGTGAAATAGCAAACCTCTCTCTTAACTTTGTAAAATATCACTTTAACCCCCTTAAATTTCTAAAACTTTGAGTTTACCCCTGTAGTATATATAATCTGATTTTTCCTCAATAACTTTCATTCGTTAATTATTTTTTTCTTGATATCCCGGTTTAAATTTCGTTAAAAATGGAGTTGTATTCAAAATAGGGTATTTTTAGATGTGGGTTATATCGACATAAATAGTGTATTTTTTAGATGTCAGAGATTATATCGGCTGAATGTAACGTGATGCGACTGTGAAGATTGAGATTGAGACCGACGGAAAAACATCGGTACCGTTAAATAACTGTCTTTTATATATGTTTCGATCTTCACAACCAAGTTGCCGTAACTTTATACGTTTATTCTATATACTTAACAACATTTATTTTTGTGTTTAGCCAAGTTAATGTCTCCCGCCACGGAGCGTAGAGCTAATTTTCTCGTTAGTTTAAATGGGAGAATTTAGTAATTACCATACTGTTTTATGTTATAACTTTTTTATATTTATTATTAAAATATATATATTTAAATAATTGGTTTGATAATAATCTATACTATATAATAAATAAAAGTTTGTAATGCCCGTGTCACCTCCATATTCATTTATATATTTTTTCCTCGTCTCTCTTTCTTTTATTAAATACACCTCTATATTTTAATAAAAATATATTTAAAAAAAATAGTAATCTTTATATTAATAAATCTCCTGACATAATTTGACGAGTGTATGTGTTAACAGATTATATTGTATTTCACAGGTTTATTCAACCGGTGTAAAACACGAGTTTTTATAAAATAAATTTTTTATTACTTAATATGTAATATTATATTTATTCAACCCGTGTAATACACACGATTTTAATCTAGTTTATATTATATTCTTGTTTCGACTTGTTAATTACGTTTTTTTTTACATGTTATGGTTTTTGGTTCAGATTTATAATTTGAGTTAATAAATAAGAGTTTAAGGGGTAGAGATTTTTTAGGATACAAGGGGCACACTACTAGAAAAATGGACTTTAATAACACGCAAACTATGAAATTAATTATTTAATGTGAAAATTAGTAATTCTATAAAAAATATATATTTTTTTAAAACAACTAAAACCATGACACATATTTATTACATACAAATGCGCCTCATATTTTTTATGGCAATGCCTTTGCGTGTCAAAGGAATATCATAAACGCGTGTCATAAACAGATGACACACAAATGCGCGTCATCTTCATTTATGACAGGACCATCCTTGACGCGCTCCGGTGTGTCATCTAACATCTTTTATGACACGTATTGCATGTCATTAAGGTCTATTTTCTAGTAGTGGCAGTACCTAAAGTTATTCCATCAATGAGTATCCAAATTGGTAGGGGCACAACCCAAAGTCCCGAAGTACCCTAACTCTTACACAACGGCTAGCTCCAACGGCTCCCTCCCTTTCTCTCACGGGTACTTATACCTAGTGTTGCAAAAATCGGGATTAATCGGGAATTAATTGGCAAATCGAAGAGATAACTTGGAATTTTCATCAAATCGGACCATTAATCGCTAGTCAGCTCAAATCGGGGCAAATCGGACCAAAGTTTTTTTTTTCATTTATCACTTATTCTTTAATAAAATTACAAATTTCATCCCCAAAATTATAGTTTTAACAAAAGAGTTAATTGTTACATTAACCAAGACTTTTACATTTTTTTTTCATCAATCACTTGTTATTTAATAAAATTACAAGTTTCATGTTCAAAATTATAGTTTTAACAAAATTAACCAAGATTTTTACATGTGTGTGCGTCAATGTATTCTACGTATAAGTTTTTAGGTTGTATATATATATTTTTATATATTAAAACATATATAAAGCTTATTTATAGCTAAATTTTTGGTAAATAATTCTAAAAACACATATAAATTCCAATCCGATTAATTTCGATTAATCGCTAGTCGGTACCCCACCGGCCGACTAACGCCTAACGATTTTTACAACACTGCTTATACCTGAAGCATGTACCCGCAAGAGGCACCCGATGGCTTTGCGGCGGTGTACCAGAGGTACCCGCACTACCCGATGGCCTTACCCGAGATACGCCCTAGCACCCTTTAGTCAAATTATAAATTTTAATTGAGATTTGCATATGAGTATATGACTATCAAAATCCGGAACCATAAAAGCAAAATGAAAACTAAATGTGAATTTGAGAAATTCTAGTTGAGATCTATATACAACAACTTCAATTAATTGATATTTGTAATGGGTAATGTTGGTAACTCTCTCAGGTGCTAGTTTTTGTAAGTCCCGGTCTTTATTGTA
The DNA here is from genome assembly GCA_023525975.1 of Smallanthus sonchifolius. Lineage (NCBI taxonomy): Eukaryota > Viridiplantae > Streptophyta > Magnoliopsida > Asterales > Asteraceae > Smallanthus > Smallanthus sonchifolius. Next base: position 70,710,488 of record CM042029.1, read on the forward strand.
TAACATATCGTCGTTCAAAAAAACTTGAAACTGTGAATCATACGACGTGAAAGAATCTAGTTAATGAACCAGATAAAAAAATATAATTATCAAAACAGATTAAATTCTTTTACGCATAACTATTAGTAATATTTCTTTCAAAAATAATGGTTTAATAAAACAAAACTTAACTAGTTAAATTGATAAGAATTATCAACTAATGAATGAAAACATTATTGCAATAGCCCAAATCTTAATAATCATATTTATAATTGCAAGTAACGATTTGAATAGTCCGATTTACTCTATTCAAAAGTCCTATTTCTTGAAAAGCACAAATAGTTTTGGGGAGACAATTTCGAAAGAAGAGCGGCTAGTAGTATTGCGTTTTAGGCATGTGGGGTAAACCCACCGTTCCTTGCATAGAGTGGAGCACAGCCAAGTGCTGGGACTAGGTCGTACCCAGTCGCGAACGTACTGCAGCAAATGTCAGCACGGGGGCATGTTGGATTGAGCGGGTGTGCTTGGATGGAGCACGGAGGTGTGCTACACCTGATCAGGAACATTTGTCTTTTTTGTCATCTTTTGGTTGAGCACGGGAGCGTGCCTGGTTGGGCACGACCCATGTTTGGCTTCTGAAATTTGTCTTTTCTGCTGGAGTTGAGCACGGGGGTGTGCCAAGTTGGGCACGACCCGTGCTTTGCCTACTGAATTGCCCATTTCTTCACTTTTCTTCATGTTTTTGCTTGTTTGCTCGTCCTAGGCCAAATATTTACTGAAAATACAATTTTAGCTAAATGTGCAACAAAGAGTATTGCTTCGGGCTTCGAATCCGCTTGGTACGTGATAATGTTAAGTTGACTAATTCAGTGATATGACTATTACAACTTGTAACCCGGGTCACCTCTAGAGCCTCGTCCTCATGACATTTGATTCATGAATTAAAATCTTTAAATTAAAATAGTAGTGCCTCCCGTTAGATACAACATTTATCCTCAACCATTTAAAAGTTATCTCTAGGTTGGTTTAAGACATCAAACTTAAATGCTTTATATTATAGTTAAATAGGTGATTACATTTTACTCACCGGGAGGCGGTGTAACAATGGGACCGAGTATAAAGACGTACCATTTCCAACATGAGTTCACCAATTCTTGGTCGCATAATAAATTTGTATAAAGACGTACGACCTTAATAGTGTAGACCAAGCCTTGGCTTTTCAATCTCAGCTTGTATAAAGATGTACAAGCTTTAAAGGAAGTTTGATTAAAAAGGTTTTACGATCTTACGGTTTAAAATCAAGACACTCACAAATATAAAGACGGATTTAGACAATAATAAAAGCCCACAAAATGGTGGTTTTAAGAGTGAATAATTAAAAACATAAACATACCACTAATTTAATACGTCAGACATTAACATGCACCAAACTTCATCTTCGCCCTAGCAATACAAAGAAGTCTAGCCACGAATGGCCATATGAACTAGCGTAACGCTGAGTTTTGTAGGCTCCCCTATTTCGGAGCAAAGAGGATGAGCCTCTATACTCTATACTCTACTCTAACTACGAGCTACTCTCTCTCTGGATAGTGTGTTGCTTGTTCTTGAGGTGTGTTGAATGAAGAACCCAAGCATCCTATTTATAGGCCCCAGACTAAGCAATGCACGACCGTGCATTAGATTGCATAGGCGTGCAAACACCTAGGGAATCATAGGGTATGAGTGGCAGTGTACTGGGGGCCGTGGTGAGCAAGATGGGCAAATGCATGCCCGTGCATAGGGATGCACGACAGTGCATTGCCTCCCTTCTACCTAGTTTTGTCTTTTAGCTGCTCGTTGACTCCTTGTTGACCAATTTTGACTTCTTGGGGGTCAAAGCTCGGGAATGATCATTCTAGAAGCTTGAATTCTTGGTGTTTTTGATAGATTTTGTCTTGATTTATATTTTCAACACCGAATATTCTACAATTACAAAATATAAACGTTTTAAGTATAAATTGCAAGGTTATTATTCAATTAGTACCATAATATGGGGATTATTATACATGCAAAACATGTATAAATGATGGCACATCACTAACCATACTCACCTCACTACCCACAACTCTATCAAGCCTTGTTTGCCTTTACTAAACCAAAAGGATTCAAAACTGCAGCCAAACATCCCCAATGGGTTGACGCTATGGATAAAGAGTTATCTGCACTTCGTCACAACAACACTTGGATCCTGTGCCCCGACCCTAAAACCACAATGTCGTTGGGTTGAAATGGTTGTTTCGAACTAAATACCGACAGGATGGGTCTTTGTAACATCCATAATTTTCACACCATAGATCTTGTTTAACCATTTTGTTATGTAACGATACCTTACTTTTAATTCCGTTCTTATTCAACACAATGAGACACCCTAAAACATTATTTTAACATGTATCAATACAAAAAAAATTCGATCTTGCAATTAACATATTATTTTCTAAGATAATTATATAGTATAGGTAGATATATATATATATATATATAACTAAATATATGTACTATGTTATACTGTATAAATTTAATATATATTTAATATATATATACTTTGCTCATAAATACGTCACGCCTTTCCATATAAGTATACAAGCAAGTATATGACATCTCGGAATAAATAATTTACACGCATGAAAGGTTTATAAAAATAGGCTTTATTCCCTTATAAAGAAATTGTGATTAAACAAATATTATGTAAGTTTATATATATGTTATAAACAAAGTTAAAAGAATTTAAATCAAATAAATTTATCGCAAATGTTATGAACCCCCCCCCCCCCAATCTGAACCCTTACCTTCTAAATTGAACTCAATCTTGACCTAGACCCCCATTCCCGTCAGTTGACTTTCTGAGTCAACAAATCTCATCAAGTGCATTTCAAATTCGACCAAATATTAACTGTAAATGCCTACAAATCATGCGGGAGAGTTGCATGACCAAAATTCAATGCATATGAAGAGCTAATTCAACTGAAAGCAAAGCCTAAAACCAAATTTAAACTCTACTCGTCAAGTTTGACTATCCAAGGTCAAACTGACCCGAATTCAGTTTCAAATCTTGAGATTTAGACGCGTTTTGAATCCCACAAATCACGCTAAATTCTGTTCGCACGTACTCAGTCCCAAAACCGGACTCAATTCATCCACATTCGGCCGAATTAACGCGTGAAACCTCCGAAACAGCCGCCACATTCAAATCATTGATCAAATCGTGCGTTAAGATGGAATTAAGCGAATTAATTCACCACACACCTTCACAGAACACATTGCCAACGCTCTCAACTCTCTGTCGATCCTCATTTCACCTCTGCATCTCAATCGAGCACGAAAATCATCCTCTCGGATCGGTTACCCGACGGCACTCTACACTCCACCATAACAGGTAATATCGGTGTCTTTTGATTCGTTTCTGACTGCTCAATGAAAGCCCCATAATTTTCGTTTCATACCTGTTCATAATCGCAAACAATTTGGGGCTAGGGTTTCGGGGAAATCGATTTTTGGGAAGAAGATGGATTGAGGGTTCTGTGTTAAAAGAAATTCGTATCAATTTCCTGTCAAGGCTGTAAGCCCAGATCCAATGGTTAAGTCTGTTAACTCGTGTGCGCATGGTTGCGGGTTCGAAACCCACGCCCGAACCTACTGCTCCTTTTGTTTTCTGTGATACCAAATCAGGCCCTGTCACCGGCATAGATTAAATCAAACCAGAACCAAGTTGTTTCAACTATCAGTCCCCTGTTCTAGTGGTAAAACCTTTGACTCACACACAAACCACCCTGGTTCGAACCAGGTGGTCAGAATATATTTTTTTAAACCGTTTTACAACTCCAAAATTTATATAAAAATTCATTTTATCAACCTTGCAATATATTGAGCAGAATAAAAACAAAATTTCCATTTTCCAACATAAATTCATTTTTATTATTAATTTTATTGTTAAAGTTATATATTAATTATTTAGATTTTTTTTTATAGTTAAAGAAAATTAATTACCGAATAAGATACTTACTTTATAAAATATCTCCCATTTTAAAAACCTAATTTATAAAGTTATAAAATTTTAACTTTATTTAAAACAATCAAGTTCTAAATTTTAAATGATAAATAGATGAATAAATTTATTTATTATAAACTACACTAAAAAGTTAAATATATAATTACTATTAATTTTAGACATCAACATTATTTACACATCTATATAAATAAGTAAATAAAGTAGAATTATTTATTTAGTTTATGTCTAATATGATTCACACATTATATTTATTTTTTTTATTATTTAACCCAAACCCTAATTATTTTAAAACTATTCGTTTCAGTTCTTTCTTTTTGTAAAACACCCATTCCAAGTATAACCCACAATCACCTGCTACAACTCAAATCTTGTGTACACGTTTCCATTGCAACCCTAGACCCGACTTTAGACTATTGTACATGTTATTAATCTAGATTCATATGTATTACACTCTAGGTTAACATTGTAAGTTACAAGGAACACTCTGCTATCTAGACACTGGTAATAGCAACATCTTTGATACAGGTGAGTTTTACATAGCCCCTTTTTCACTGTTTTTACATTTTGGGGTGAAACATGATCACAACTTACAATGATTTACATAAACTACACAATACAAATCCACTTTACAATTTGTGTGCAATTTGAGCTTTATGTTTGAGTGCTAGGTGTGTTAACTACTTATTTGCAATTACATGTACAATCATTAACTAACCAATCCGATGGTTAACAATGATAGATCTATTGAGTCTGACAAACCCACCCAGATTGGGGTGATTGTTACCGACAACACAATTTTTGCATGATAGTTACAAAGGTTTGATTGTACTACTTGGTTACACAATAGTAGCTCCTCATAAATGCCTTGTTAATCATGACTTGTATGAATTTGTTTACACACAACACTTTGATGCTATTTAGAGTCAAAACCCTATGTACGCTCACCAACTTTTTAGTTGACCTCGTTTTCATCATGTTTCAGGTACAAAATATGAGTTGATCAACTTTGCTTCACTTAGGTTGTGGACCTAGTTAATTGAACAAGAATGAACATGTTATGTATTTCAATGCTCATGTATTATGGAAATTGTTTTGTTGGAGTTATGAATGGAAATTTAATGTATTAATCTATTTCAATTTAGTTAACCATGTGCTCATGAACAGTCTACATGTCCCGGCCCGACGTTTCCGCCGTCGGTTGGGGTGTGACGGATTGGTATCAGAGCCTTGGTTATAGAGAATTAGGTTATTAGACACTCTTGACCTAGACTATAAACTTAGGACACCCATACTATGCCATGCTACTACATGCTATATGATTATTTCTTATGTAAATATTTTTACATGTTATACTAAATAATTACATCATATGATGCAATACTTAATAGTCTATGTGTCACATTACCTGCCAACTTTTGTGCTCCTATTCATTGCTACCTATTCCATTTATTTAAAGTGCTATCCTAAGTTTCCACACACACTCATACACACTTAGTCCTTCATGCACCCTTAATCTCACACATAAAATATCACCATCTCTTGTGATCAAAATCTAGGCTATTGGGCTTAATTGGGCCTAATGCCCATTAATAATAAACTAAGAATCCACTTACCCTTCAAGAAGAAGAAGCCTACTACAATATATAAGTCTCACCTTCGGGCCTCAAAGCCCAGCCCACAACAATTCTCATCATGACCATGAGCCCAACGATAGTGTTATTAATACATGATGGCTGGAAGAGTGTGTAGGCCCATGAGGGATTCTGGCCAAGGAAAGACAGGGTACTTAAGTGTGTCTTATTGACCCACCCCCTTTCCTGGGAATTCTCCTCAGGGATGCATTGCTTATAAGTCAAGTGTATTTCTAAAATACTATTGTGAAGGCTCGGTGTTATGACTAGTCAAACTCTAAACTTATGAGAACTCCCATGTCTAACACTCAATATTTCATTATCACTTACTACCATTTATTGTTTTCTACTACACATGGACTCCTACTCTCCACCCTCCCCAGTATACCGTCCCGGAGCAGAATCTGATTGGGAAGAAGACACTGGGTCACCCGTATATCAGTCACCAACACCCCCAGCTGCTAGACCAAGGTTTGATGTAAGGGCAGATTGGATTAGGAACACTGGCCCAAGACTTCGAACACCTGGATCACCCTCACCCAGAAACCCGTATCAGACACCCCATCTCCACAACCAGTTACCACCCCTACTAGGAGACCCGTATCTGATGCCAGGCCCGTATCATTCTAACCCTTGGGTAAGGCGTACCATGGCACCCACTAGTGCTATGGGAATTCCAGTCGATGACGTTCACCAATATGTGAGGACCTCAGAGTTCGAGAGGCAAAGAATGGAGCACGAGATAAGGCACGACTTACAAGAACAGAGAATGGATAGCCTAGTGAGTTAATTAGGGTACCAAAAGGAGTTAATTTCCATCCTCGAAAAAGAAATGCTTGAGAATCGCACGGAAACAGCTAGAGCTGAAGCCAGGTCGACTACCCGAATAACCATAGCGGTGCTCGTCTTGGTGATTATCTTCCTTCTAGTGAGAATCTACCAGAGACATTAGTAGAAATTCCTATTTATTGTCTTTAAACTTTCAGTTTGAGAACCATTCCCCTATGTTTTAAATAATGTTTAACACTTCAACATTTAATAAATTTTAGATATTCCAACTCTAAGGTTATTATTCATTGATTTGACAAGTGAGTATAAATTACACCCATCATATTTTCATCAAAATTTTCCAAGTATCACCCTCTTCATTCAGCACGATTTGGTACACTACCGACAATCTCCCTCGTAAACAAATCAACCTATTAGATTTAAACAACCTCGTTATTTTCAAACCAAGCATTTATCAAACTTTTAGAGAATATCAGAAACATAAATTTTTCTATAAACATTTTCACTGTGTAAGGGAACTTAATACAACCTATTTTATAAAAAATATTATTTCGAATTGATAAATAATTATGATTTTCTCCTTAAAGTAATTATTTCTAAACCCTGGCTAAATTAATATACGACTACTAGTTTAGCCGATAATTCTTCTTAAAAATATTCTCTTATTAATAATTGAAAATTTAAATTAAAAGATTTTCCTATAAATTGTCTATTTATTTAGATTATTTAACTCAATATTTTCATTACTTTATATATCCACAATCAAGAACAATCTATAATTTCATATTTTCAAACGAAGGTCAGTATTTGTAAACACATTTCCTCGAATGTTTTCAGAACCTCCTTAGTATCTTTCACTTGCCGCTTCAAAATACGATCCATACTGCTTAAACATCAACCATCCCTAAAAACCTCAACAAGATAGAACCTAACCACCACATTTTACCTAAACGCCAAACAACACGCTTCTTCGCAACGCTCGATCACATGCAAAACTCGTTAGTATATGTCACAAACGAAATTCAATAACTTACGTATGCACGTTCACAAGATACACAGCAAGATCACATAATACACGAAACTAGTTTAGGTGCAAATCACAATTTACTGGATTGATCCCATAACCCATGAAACCTGTTTATCTGCAATACACATGCTACTGGCTTGAACACATAATACATGGGACTTAGTTGTTTGCAATATACATGGTGCATAACAATTGATTGTTTTATATACAATACTTGATGGACCATATTGAACATGAAACTTATTTGGTTACAAAGTACACGATACTACATTACTTACATTACACATCAAAGATTATTGGGTTACCAAAATACATGATACTAGGTCTTAACGCAATACATGAAATTCATTTCTTACAATACACATGATACCACATTGGTTACATTACTAGTGCTTTACATAATACATGATGACAAGATGCTCACATTACACGTGAAACCTATATTGATTACAGCTTACATGACACCAGATGATACATGAAACTTGTGTGTTTACATTATACTTGAAACTAAGTAGTTTACAATTGTTGCAATTGATTGACCACCATATACATGAAGTATGGTCATACACCTTGTTCACCAAACTTGAAAATCCTAACACATTGAAATAACTCGGGGTTTGACGTATTCTTGTTCAAACACGAGTAAACTATGGGGCCCTAGGTAACACTACTTTATTATCCTTTAGTTGCTAACTGACTTGCCTATTTAAGGATATAGTTACTTATTAGAAACTCATACGTGAAAACAATATACATGAACTAAGTGAATTTGTGCCTCCTCTTGACCCGCACACAACAGAAGGATCTATACGGACCATGCGATGATTTGAGTAATTACGGGTGCACACGGAATTATAAAAATCAGCGCATGAAAAACATAGTAAATTCTGTTGTGTGTTATGACATGAAACCTATCGTGATATGTAGTAACAAAACTAATGTGATATGATAAGGACATGATGGATACGCCGCTGGTACTTCCTATATATAAGTGTTCCTGTCATATTGTCAGAAGTAGCGTTGTTCGTGTCACGTGAAGTTTTATGTTATTTTTGACCTAAACCAATAGTTTTGAAATCTCTTATCCACTGAAAATTCTTGAGCATATTAGACTACACCTTAACAAACCCTGATCATCAAATTTCCATCAAATACATTCCAAGTAATGTATATCACCTCTAGAATCCAAATTGTCATTCGACAGTTTTACTCCTTAAATCCACTTCAAAACTAAAGTCATTATCATCATTCATATCCGACTATGAGTATCAAGCCTAAACCATGTCATCAGTTACACTCCCCAGAACCTATCAGTCAATCCAAACTTTCAACTTTTCCGGGTTACTAGCCTCCATCAGTTAAATTTCGAGACAAAATTCTCTTAACATGGGGAGACTGTAACATCCATAATTTCCAGACCATAGATCTTGTTTAACCATTTTGTTATGTAACGATACCTTACTTTTAATTCCGTTCTTATTCAACAAAATGAGACACCCTAAAACATTATTTTAACATGTATCAATACAAAAAAATTTCGATCTTGCAATTAACATATTATTTTCTAAGATAATTATATAGTATACGTAGATATATATATATATAACTAAATATATGTACTATGTTATACTGTATAAATTTAATATATATTTAATATATATATACTTTGCTCATAAATACGTCACGCCTTTCCATATAATTATACAAGTATATGACATCTCGGAATAAATAATTTACACGCATGAAAGGTTTATAAAAATAGGCTTTATTCCCTTATAAAGAAATTGTGATTAAACAAATATTATGTAAGTTTATATATATGTTATAAACAAAGTTAAAAGAATTTAAATCAAATAAATTTATCGCAAATGTTATGAACCCCCCCCCCCCGCCTAAATTTGAACCCTTACCTTCTAAATTGAACTCAATCTTGACCTTGACCCCCATTCCCGTCAGTTGACTTTCTGAGTCAACAAATCTCATCAAGTGCATTTCAAATTCGACCAAATATTAACTGTAAATGCCTACAAATCATGCGGGAGAGTTGCATGACCAAAATTCAATGCATATGAAGAGCTAATTCAACTTAAAGCGAAGCCTAAAACCAAATTTAAACTCTACTCGTCAAGTTTGACTTTCCAAGGTCAAACTGACCCGAATTCAGTTTCAAATCTTGAGATTTAGACACGTTTTGAATCCCACAAATCACGCTAAATTCTGTTCGCACGTACTCAGTCCCAAAACCGGACTCAATTCATCCACATTCGGCCGAATTAACGCGTGAAACCTCCGAAACAGCCGCCACATTCAAATCATTGATCAAATCGTGCGTTAAGATGGAATTAAGCGAATTAATTCACCACACACATTCACAGAACACATTGCCAACGCTCTCAACTCTCTGTCGATCCTCATTTCACCTCTGCATCTCAATCTAGCACGAAGATCGTCCTCCCGGATCGGTTAGCCGATGGCACTCTACACTCCACCATAATAGGTAATATCGGTGTCTTTTGATTCGTTTCTGACTGCTCAATGAAAGCCCCATAATTTTCGTTTCATACCTGTTCATAATCGCAAACAATTTGGGGCTAGGGTTTCGGGGAAATCGATTTTTGGGAAGAAGATGGATTGAGGGTTCTGTGTTAAAAGAAATTCGTATCAATTTCCTTTCAAGGCTGTAAGCCCAGATCCAATGGTTAAGTCTGTTAACTCGTGTGCGCATGGTTGCGGGTTTGAAACCCACGCCCGAACCTACTGCTCCTTTTGTTTTCTGTGATACCAAATCAGGCCCTGTCAACGACATAGATTAAATCAAACCAGAACCAAGTTGTTTCAACTATCAGTCCCCTGTTCTAGTGGTAAAACCTTTGACTCACACACAAACCACCCGGGTTCGAACCGGGTGGTCAGAATATGTTTTTTTAAACCGTTTTACAACTCCAAAATTTATATAAAAATTCATTTTATCAACCTTACAATATGTTGAGCATAATAAAAACAAAATTTCCATTTTACAACATAAATTCATTTTTATTATGAATTTTATTGTTAAAGTTATATATTAATTATTTAGATTTTTTTTATATTTAAAGAAAATTAATTACCGAATAAGATACTTACTTTATAAAATATCTCCCATTTAAAAAACCTAATTTATAAAGTTATAAAATTTTAACTTTATTTAGAACAATCAAGTTCTAAATTTTAAATGATAAATAGATGAATAAATTTATTTATTATAAACTACACTAAAAAGTTAAATATATAATTACTATTAATTTTAGACATCAACATTATTTACACATCTATATAAATAAGTAAATAAAGTAGAATTATTTATTTAGTTTATGTCTAATATGATTCACACATTATATTTATTTTTTTTATTATTTAACCCAAACCCTAATTATTTTAAAACTATTCGTTTCAGTTCTTTCTTTTTGTAAAACACCCATTCCAAGTATAACCCACAATCACCTGCTACAACTCAAATCTTGTGTACACGTTTCCATTGCAACCCTAGACCCGACTTTAGACTATTGTACATGTTATTAATCTAGATTCATATGTATTACACTCTAGGTTAACATTGTAAGTTACAAGGAACACTCTGCTATCTAGACACTGGTAATAGCAACATCTTTGATACAGGTGAGTTTTACATAGCCCCTTTTTCACTGTTTTTACATTTTGGGGTGAAACATGATCACAACTTACAATGATTTACATAAACTACATAATACAAATCCACTTTACAATTTGTGTGCAATTTGAGCTTTATGTTTGAGTGCTAGGTGTGTTAACTACTTATTTGCAATTACATGTACAATCATTAACTAACCAAGCCGACGGTTAACAATGATAGATCTATTGAGTCTGACAAACCCACCCAGATTGGGGTGATTGTTACCGACAACACAATTTTTGCATGCTAGTTACAAAGGTTTGATTGTACTACTTGGTTACACAATAGTAGCTCCTCATAAATGCCTTGTTAATCATGACTTGTATGGATTTGTTTACACACAACACTTTGATGCTATTTAGAGTCAAAACCCTATGTACGCTCACTAACTTTTTAGTTGACCTCGTTTTCATCATGTTTCAGGTACAAAATATGAGTTGATCAAGTTTGCTTCACTTAGGTTGTGGACCTAGTTAATTGAACAAGAATGAACATGTTATGTATTTCAATGCTCATGTATTATGGAAATTGTTTTGTTGGAGTTATGAATGGAAATTTAATGTATTAATCGATTTCAATTTAGTTAACCATGTGCTCATGAACAGTCTACATGTCCCGCCCCGACGTTTCCGCCGTCGGTTGGGGTGTGACAGTCTTCACAAGGCACGTCTTGTGGCTCAAGGTTTTAGCCAAATTCTGAGTCTTGACTATTCCTACACCTTTAGCCCACTAGAGAAAGCTTCAACTATTTAGATAGTTCTCTCCCTAGCTATCATCAACAAATGGCCCTTACATCAACTGGATGTCAATAGTGCGTTTCTTCATGGCCATCTCATTGAGCTTGTTTACATGGAATGTGTCACACCCCGTCTCAGGCACCCCATGGACGTGTGCGAGCCCGATTAGTATAATCCTGATTTGATTTCAGAGTTTTTAAAATACAACGAAAGTCTTTTCAAAAGGATCGTTTCAACATTCTTTCAACCTCCAGGGTTGTATTTGTAAATATCAAAACTCAGTTGGAAGACAAAAGCTTTGTATTTACTTTATAAACATATGGTTTCAAATACCCTTCTTAATTTGATTACAAAAAAGAGTTTGAAACCAAATACACATAAAGTCACTAGAAATAGTACAACTCAGGGTTGATCAATTCACTAGTACTATCTACTTTTCATCTCTTTAGGATTTCCCTTAACATGAGACCTGAGAATTCTACATGCATTTCATCCTTTTCATATTTCATGGGTCAAATTTCATATCTGTCCTATTCCTTTCTCATCACATTTTATTGATTACCTGAAAACATTTTAAAAATAAAACGTCAACGCGAACGCCGGTGAATACAATTATCTTGACACTAAAAAACATTTGGCACAAAAAAGTATTAATTCGATAATCACAACTTTATGTTCAATCTACACATTCAACATGCCTTCATGTCCTGACTGTATGCACCACTGTATACACTGGTAGTATGTCTTTATAACAACGGGGGGCTCATGCCACCTTATTTGTTAAAAAAGGAAGTACTAGCCGCGATCCGAGACTTTCACCAGTGACCCCGTGTATCCCTTGCAAGTTTTACGTATACCTATGGCCCGAATGCTTACACGTAGATGAATGTTGAGCATTACTCCCTTAACCTTTATTTCACCATTTTCGTAAATAAAATGTTTGACACAAGTTTTCAGAGAGATAAAGTATTCACCTTGATAATGGGATGAGCCTCTAAAGTTGTATTTATACAAAGTCAGCTTCCTAGCTTGATTCTCTAGCGTTTCGACCTTTCGACGAGTGTTTCTTGCTTAACCGAGCACTACGAGGAGCGGGAATCGACCCGGGATCGTCGGGAGTCGTCTATGGAAGTTCTGGAACAAGATTGGAGTGTTGGATTCGTGTTTGGGATGAGAAAAATGTTTGAAATGATTCAACTATTTATAGGCTGGAAATCCAGTCCGTAGCAGACCGCTACGTAGGCGGGTGGCGGTGCGCGGCCGCCATGGGTGGCGTTAGCCCTAAATCTCACTCACTGGTTGGACCGAACATCGTTTTGCGGCTAGCGGACCGTTACCCTGGGGTGTAGCGGTCCGCCACCCATACACGTGGCAAGTTCTGGAGAGTTTGGGGCTGGCGGACCGTTACCATATGGTGTGACAGTCCGCCAAGAGTACACGTGTCAAAATTATTGCCCATTAGTCATTGGACACGTGTCACATGCGGATTCATTGCTTAACGACCAAGTAACGGCCCGTTACCCATGTGGTGGTGGTCTGCCAACCAATGACTCAAGGTGAGGGTTCCTTAACGAACCTCTGCCTGTTTTCTAACACCCGTAGCAGACCGTTAGGGTTTGCCTTAGTGGTCCGCTAAGGTCTTAAATCCCATATTTTTCAAATTGAACCCTGAAGTTTAGCATAATTACACTTATAGTCTCTAAGGTTTTACCTTTTATCAAATCTTGGACATTTTTGTGGAAGGTGTTACAGAACAACCCCCCGATACTCTGACCCTCACTATCCTCATCACGTGTGTCGGTTAAATATTGCACTATATGGGCTTAAACAGGTGCCCCAGGTTTAGTTCCATCGCATGAACACATTTCTTATATAAAATGAATTTTCCTGCAGCAGGGCAGACACATCCTTATTTATTTTTAAACGAGACTCATGTATAATGTATCTTTTGGTTTATGTTGATGATTTAGGTTTAACAGGAAGCAATTGTAACACCTTAGGCAAATCCTATATCGTTATGTTCTGTCCACGGGAGAGATGTTGGGTTCATAAGAAATGCCCCGCCTCAAATATAACAACACGTTTTGGGCTTAATGTAGTGGATGAGAGGAGAACTCCACAGTTAAGCGTGCTCGGGTGAGAGTAATCCAAGGATGGGTGACCCCCTGGGAAGTTTTCATCGGGGCAACAAAAAACAAATCCTTGAGCTCTTAGGGGGCAAAGCGGACAATATTGTTGGTACGAGAGGCCAGATGTTATAAATGGCATCAAAGCCACTCCCGTCCTGTTCTGTTTACGACAGTGTGGCAAACCTCATCAAGGACGATGAGTCCCAAGGGGGGTGTTTGTAACACCTTAGGCAAATCCCATATCGTTTTATTTTGTTCTGTCCACAGGAGAGATGCTGGGTTCATAAGAAATGCCACGCCTCAAATATAACAACGCGTTTTAAGGCTTAATGTAGTAGATGAGAGGAGAACTCCACAGTTAAGCGTGCTCGGGTGGGAGTAATCCAGGGATAGGTGACCCCCTGGGAAATTTTCACCCGGGCAACCAAAAACAAATTCGTGAGCTCTTAGGGGGCAAAGCAGACAATATTGTTGGTACGAGAGGCCGGATGTTACAGCAATGATGCTCTTATTGCCTCCTTCATAGGTCGTCTACACAACAAATTTGCTTTCTCGGGCTAGAAGTTGTTTACACCGAAGTTGGTCTCTTTTAATGTCAAACCAAATATGCCCGAGACATTCTCACCAGGGCTTGAACGACTTTGCTTCAAAGAAAGAAACGACTATCATCGAATAAACGACCATCACATTTGCATACATGGGTTTACACACCCATCATATTTTCCCACGTAACTCACGGTACTTCTAGTAAACCAAAAGGAACATCCGTAATCCCATAGTATCAATAACGACATTGATACCCTTCATGAGATAACATCCTCCTCTACCTTCATTGTTGAACTAGGACTTAGACACCTGTTCAAACCCGAAAAATGTACGTATACATTCTTCCATTCTTCTATTCCTTAAGAGAACGGTTACACCATAAGAAGCGACATTCGGGTATAGAACCCTTATGATTGGAACATCAAGTATTCCATTGCTCCGGTTGGTGTCAATGGTATGAGCCAGGCATACATCAATTCATGCTCCACGTGTTTCACTGTCTCTAGGTGAGAACGGGTCGGCACATCACCCTTTAGTCATACACAACATTGATACGGTTACTATGTAACCACACAATTTCCACTACAATCGTAGGACTCCAATCCTTGTGATTGTTTCACCCACATCCTTTAATTATTAATTCATAGAATCGTCAAAATTATGAAACCCGCAATGTTGATCGCCTCCGAATCCACCGATTCACAATATAATCTCATCCGAAAATTATACCAAAAGACTTCAGTCCCGTCTTTAGTAGTTAGAAATGTTCAGCTCGACTGCCTTAAAATTTCTATTTTCTTCCCCACTTCATTCGTATGTTTTAACTCCAAACTTTCACTTCGAATGAGTCCCTACATATAAACACTGTAACATCCATTATTGGAACTAGTACACTATGGAGTAGTATGTCCCATCATTCCACTTATGTAATTTCCACACATATGGCAACAACAAGCATTGCCTTTCCAAATGGATTCCTAGCTCGGCTAGAACATTTGGCTTTCTTGAAGCCACCACTAACTCCTCTTATGCTTAAACACATTCTTCCCAATATTCACATTAACTTTTAATATTCATTCATGTATCCTTTCATACATATTCACATTTAACATTTAACATTCATTCATGTATCCTTTCATACATATTCACATTTAACATTTAACATTCATTCATGTATCCTTTCATACATATTCACATTCACATTTAACATTCATTCATGTATCCTTTCATATATATTCACATTTAACATTCATTCATGTATCCTTTCATACATATTCACATTAACATTTAACATTCATTCATGTATCCTTTCATACATATTCACATTTAACATTCATTCATGTATCCTTTCATATATATTCACATTTAACATTCATTCATGTATCCTTTCATACATATTCACATTCACACATAACCACGTTCACTTGATCGTTCATCAGTGTTCATTATCATATGGTCATCATGAAGCAATTGCACATATTGCATTAAGAATCATACTGGCCATGCATGATCAATAATGTAATATGCCCAGTTACTTTCATTATCCCCATATAATAAATTCTTTAACAGTTTTCAACACAATTACATCATATAAGACTCCAATTAACATTTAATACAATAATCAATACTAACCTCGTCTTTCAAGCTCCGTGTCTCGGTCTCGTCACCATTGGATTCGCTTTACCCGGCCTTATCAAGAGCATTATTAGTTTGAGTTTAGTGTCACGCACACTAAATATCTCAAACCATTGCTATGATACCAAGTTGTAACACCCAAAAATTCAAACCAATTTAAACTTTTAAAATAATGGGGAAGCTAGGTCCCAACGAACATTCATATTTAAAAGCATTGACAATCTATTCACATTAACATGTGAATATCATAAGTTTGACAAGGACATGTATTTAAACTACTACAATTCCAAAATATACTTGTTAACATAAGTAATCCCTTCTAAGGGTTAGTTTTAAAGCAAGCAAACTTCCAAAGAAACATTGAGAATCCAATTATCCATCCTTGGCGAGACCCGAGATCATGAAAGAGCTTTTCCTACATTCACAACATCAAAATGAACAAGGTTAGTAAAGATAATTAGTCATTGGGACTTATAGCAAGTCCCTACAAGAACAACAAGCCAAAATCCAAAAAAATGCGTATTTTCCATAGTCTACCAGACCCAACTAGACGTATCATACGCCAGTGGCGTATGGTACACCAGTGGGCGTATGGTACGCCAGCTGGGTGTACAGTACGCCCCCACCAGGTCAAGTTGGCCCAATTTCAGCTTTTCAGCTTTTGCAACTTTCCGCCAAGTGACCCGATTGCATTTTCAAACCAATATACTACATATCCATATATTTAAGCATCCAATAAGGTTATCCACATCCCCACATATAATGTTTAGTATTTTGATTCCTCAAGTACGAGTACTATGACACGTTTCCACTTGTTAAGAGTTTAACTTGCAATTCCACCCATTCAATTGTTTAAGCATATATTTAATTACTTCTTAAAATCAATAATAACCTATTCATGGTTTATAGTTTATCCTTCTTTTAGTTGACATATCCACATGTCTTGTGAGAGATCCACCTCTCGTTTTCTTCCATGGAGTATTTGACTCCATGTCAACTCATGAAGTACTCGACTTCATGTCAACCGTGAAGTATTTTACTTCACTTCCACTTGTGAGACATATATTCTCACTTCCATCTGTGAAGTGTTTACTTCACTTATCCTCCTCATGAAGTATTCACACTTCATGTTATTCAACATCTTATCATTTTATCTAAATGTTCAACATAACAACATATAAGGTCAAATACTATAGAACTAACACATACTTTACAATTTAGTGACTCTATCCACTTTGAGTCTTTCATTCCCTATTATTATATAAAATGTTCTAGATTAGTTAATTACCGATGTGCACTAAATTATACATATATTTCACATAAATTGATTCCCGATTTTGGCTATTTTTTATGTAAAATTATATGAATAATTACTTAATTAGTTCATATTTGAATTTGTAGGTCATTAACCCTCTGAAAGAACAAAATGAAGAAAAAGTGAAAGAAATAAACAAAGAATGAAAAGAAACGACCCTGCGACTGTCAAAACTTGTTTATCACTTTCCCCCTTCGTTACAACTCAGAATTGAGCCCCGTTTTCGCCCATGGATCCTATTTTCAGTCCTCTACATGTTGATGGAAACAAGGGTGAAGCAGGGTCCGTGCTTAACTAGGAACGGGCCGTGCTTCCTTCCAAACGTTTAGAAATCGGCTTTTTCGAAATCAGGGCCGTGTCTATTGAAGCACGGGGCCGTGTCCCATGAAGCACGGGCTGTGACTCACTAAGCACACCCCTGTGGTCAACCAGGAAAAGTACAACAGTACCTTTGTCTCTTGACCGGGTGTAACACGGGGCCGTGGCCCACCAAGCACGGCCCGTGCCTCACCAAGCACGGCCCGTGGCCGTGTCTAATGAAGCACGGGGCCGTGTCCCATGAAGCACGGGTCGTGCCTCACTAAGCACACCCATGTGGTTAACCAGGAAAAGTACAACAGTACCTTTGTCTCTCGACCGGGTGCAACACGGGGCCGTGGCCCACCAAGCACGGCCCGTGCCTCACCAAGCACGGCCCGTGGCCGTGTCTAATGAAGCACGGGGCCGTGTCCCATGAAGCACGGGTCGTGCCTCACTAAGCACACCCATGTGGTTAACCAGGAAAAGTACAACAGTACCTTTGTCTCCTGACCGGGTGCAACACGGGGCCGTGGCCCACCAAGCACGGCCCGTGCCTCACTAGGCACGCCCCCATGCCGATAATTCCTGCAGTAAGTTCGTGACAAAGCAATTAGAGTACGACCTGGTCCCAGCACGGGGCCGTGCTCCACTAAGCACGGGTCATGCTCAGCTTCCCAGAAAGCCTATAAAAGGCCTTCAACTTGTTCATTAGAGGTATGGGTTCTTGAGAGGGATTACCCACTGTTTACTCTCGGGAACCAGACTTTAGAGGGTATTTGGAGGTCTTGGAATGTCCATTTATCACAAAGAAGAAGCTCTTGCATCACTAGACATTCCTAGCTTGGACTTTTGGTTAAATCTTTCAGTTTTATCATGTGTTCCTTGCTATTTTGCTACTTTGTTGTAATGAACATGCTCATCATGAGCTAAATTCCTTTATCATTCTAGTTTTGATGAAACTTAATTAATTATGTTAAACTCTTGATTATGGATAAAGTATTTTGTTAATGTAATGATGATTTTGTGTTAATTTCTTGGTGGCCTTGCATGTCTAAATGTTTGTGGAACAATTTAAGGTTTATAAATGGGAAATCATATCATGTTGGAAAACTTATGAGGACTAACATTTATTTATAACCTTAACATCTTTTGTTAAAATGTTATAGCTAAGAATTAGGAATAATCTTTGAAACCTTAATTGTGAAAGAAACATGAAGACATGCAACCCTTTGGTCAAGATTTGGAAAAACGAAGAACAATGTTATGTCATTTCTCTAACAAAAGTTATACTAATCGAAAGTGATGATGACTCGCGCTTAAAATTTATATAGCTCTGTTTTAGAATTTCATAAGTCAAGAAATTACACTATTTTATCTAACTAAACTAATATTAAGTGGATGTCATGTAATTGACTCATCGATGTCCTTCTTAGTGATTAAGGAGTTATAATCTGTAATTGGATTTTAATTCGACCGCTTCAAAGAACATTAACATAATCATAAAATTGTAATTCTTATGTTTCATCGTAATTAGTAAAGTGGATTCCAAACTAGGATG
This sequence comes from Smallanthus sonchifolius, assembly GCA_023525975.1. Classification (NCBI taxonomy): domain Eukaryota; kingdom Viridiplantae; phylum Streptophyta; class Magnoliopsida; order Asterales; family Asteraceae; genus Smallanthus; species Smallanthus sonchifolius. The sequence continues at coordinate 70,729,867 of CM042029.1, forward strand.
ATAGCCTTCCTTTATCTTGTTAATTTAAGTATTTTATTTACGTGTTTTCAATTGCTAATTATTGTCACTCAAGTTAAATTTCTAAAAACAAAACAAAAATCTATTTTAACTCACTAGGCTTAATTAATCACAAGGATCAAGTAGTGAAATCGTGTCCACGGATTGATACTCGGTTCTTATCAACTCTATATTACCACTCGACAGGTACACTTGCCTTTGTGTGTGTAATCTAGTTTAGGTGAAAACCAATTTTAAAACTTATATTTGTGTGAAAATCCTTATTAAAAATATATATAGTTCACGCACATCAATTACCATTGCATTCAATTTTACGTATAGCCGCACAACAATAGTTAAGTTTGACCTAATATCCATATTAAGTCAAACATATAGATTCTACCATATTATGCATACAAGTTTGACTATTGTCACATAAGTCAATACACCAACATTCAAACCACAATACGCATACAAGTTTGACTTTTACCACGCAAGTCAATACACCAAGATTTAAACCACAATAAACATACTACTTTAACTTTTACCTCCTAAGTCATATTATAACATTCTACCACATTTAGTTTGACTAATAACCACATAAGTCAACTACATCAACCCACCACTTTCAATATTTTAGAATGATTGTTAACACATAATCAAATGCACCAATGCACCACATACCACATAATGGTTTACTCTTTACCACCTAAGTCAAATTATACTAATTCACCACATACCACATTAACAATACATAAGCAAGTATTCCTTCAACATACTATCTACTTATACAAACAACATTAGTTTATCAAATACTAAGTAAGTGCAAGACACTTACCTTTTATGTTGAATCTCCCATCATTGCCTTAGATGATCTCGATTGACCTTTAACCTTAGCAATCCGGTCACCTAAGCAATTAACAACTATTGTTTAACAATTCTAGAGATCCCACCCAACTCACCAATTAGAATAACACCCACGTAATTGATTTACACCCTTACTTAACTTGGTTAATTCAACATTAACAAAGTTTCAAATCCCCCAAAACAACATCCAACCCATTTGACCCGTTAAGGATTTTATCCAAATCTTTTAGGTTCTTGATTCTTCAAATTGATCAAGGATTTCAATGGGTTTTGTGTCTATTAGCACCATAAACACTTATTAACCCATAATCCATCATTTAAACATCCCCAAATCAACCCCCCAATTTGACCTCAAGAACCCTAATTTTAATTTTACTAAATTGGATGTTAAAACCATGTAATTCTTGGTTCTCCAACCTCAACAACATTAGATTAAGATTTATAACCAACGATAAACCAAAATCTCCACACCCATTGACCCAATTCGGGTTTTCTACTAAAACCCACCAAGAACACTTTAAATGGTGATTTAGAGACGAAAGGATGCTCACTTTGATGTTTGGAAGGAGAGGAATGCATCAAATCCAACTAATTACACATGCAATACATCAATTTCTTGAGCTCAGCCTTCCCCTTTTTTCTCTTCCATGAAAAACGACCACACACACTCTTGAAAGATGTAACATCCCAATTTTCATGGGATTAAAAATATATTTATATATTAAATTTATTTAAAATGATTTTGGGAAAAAATACATATAAAGGTCTTTAAATTATTTAGATAAATAAATGCCGAAATAACATAGATACATGCATATATGTATTTGTACTAGTCGTTAAATTTTATAAAAATATTGAAGCAATAGTTTTCAAGTTAATTTGTAAAAATCACAAAGTTGTGTGTATGAAGTGTGAATAACCAAACTTTTGTTTAGATGCAAAATAAGGTAAAGAAACCTTAGGGGTTGTTTTGGTCATTAGTTGAAAGATGAATTAGAGTGGTCAAAAGGGGAAAACAAATCAATTGTTGGTCAAAATTAGAAAATGGTGTGTGTGTATGTATGGTAGGGCGACAAGAACGACGGGAGGGAAAAGAGGAATCATTGATGATGCAGATTTTGTCAAGAAAATCGAAATCAAGGCTTGACCAAGAACTAAAGGGTTATCTCTAACATCTTAGTAAAGAGAAGGCTTATGGTAAGTGATTTTTACCTAAACTCTAAATTGTTGGGTATTCTTGAGTTCTTGATGAAGCTATGGAAAAAACCTAGAATTGATTGTTCTTTGAGTTACCTATGGCCTATCTAGGTGTAATATGTTAACTAGAACTCGTTATATTTCATTGATGAAGTTATTATGATGATGCATGTTAGGGTTCTTGGTTGCCCTAGTGAGTTTAGGTTATAAACCGAAGAAGGTAGTTAAATTTGATGTCTAGGAGTCTAATTAATCTCATTATATGCATATACGACCTTAGAGATGTTTAATCTTGATTAGTTGGTTCACATGTGTTGTTAATTGAAGAAAATAGTGGAATAAAATAAAGGAAGCTTAGTAGAGTATGTTTACATTAAAGCTTGATGCACACCAAGTGTTTGTGAAAATGCTTACATCAATTATTGTGTGAAAATGTCTACATTCCTTATTAATAAGTAACCATGTATGAGTTAAATGGTAAAGTAAGAGATGATTTATAACATGTCAAAACATGAATCTTAGGTGTTAACTCATGTTAAATTGATTGAATGAATGGTTAAATATTGAGGTTAATATATTTGAATGGAATATGGACTTTTGTATAAAGTGTTGAGAATCTAATTAACCCATGCAAGTGTTGAATGTATAAATTGATAGGAAATCTTGAATACTAACAATGATGGTGGATTACTTAAGAAGGTGAAGTGAGGATCAATGAATCAAGACGAAGAAGTAACGAAGTATAAGGTAAGTCATCCATACCTTGAATATGGGACTTATATTTTTTATCATATCATATAGTAGAAATCCTTCTTACAAATATTTATAACTTTTGTTGAGAGTAGTTGTTTAAAGGACGTATTGCCTTCCATATTACATAGTTACGGGTCGAGGTTTATTTCGGGTATAAAACAATATCGGTTTTATATAAAATTTAGTTATAACATTCCCGAAACATTTGTCTAGGTCCTACAAAAGGTTTCATGTCAAATGGGTTTAATTAAGGGGTCAAAACAAGCTTGTAAAACCGATTTATTGTTGCTGTCCGAACCAGGTCAGCCTGTTTGCGGGTGACGTTTTGGGGAATTTTGGACAGACATTGTCTAACATCATACTTGGTTTTATGTAATTTTTATGGATTTTTCTGAAAACGTGTGATGTGGTTTAGAGGGTGTTTTCTTAATAAATTTGTTGTTGACAGCAACCAGGTCAGCCTCTTGCAGATGTGGTTTCGGGGCCTTAAATATTTTATTTGGACACGATGTTTGGTAAGAAGTTAGATGACACCATAAATTAGTTTGGGTAGTTTTTGTAGAATTTTATAAAATCATTTGATGTGGTTTATAAATGTTTTGCTAATAAAATACTGATTTTCAGCAATACACTTAAAATGTTGTAATGGGTCAGAAGTGTATTTTTGACCAACCAAATGACAACGGGTCAAAATGGTGGTTACACAATCTTTTTAGTTATAGCTAGTGTGTTGTTTTAAATATTACGAGGATTATGACCGGTAAATTACGTTTATAATAATAGTATCTTTAAAGTGGATTTGGACCCGTTTGGTGTTTATTCAAATGGGGATTTAAGCAATAGAGGTTGTGTTACGATTAATTCTAACTTTAATTTGAATTGGAGTATTAAATTACATGGGGAATTAACTACATTAGTTGTATACATGTTAGTAACAGGTGCGGGTTGCTCGAGATCGAATGAGCAAGCAGGAAAGCTAAAAAAAATAGTAAATTGGGCAGACTTGCACCCGGCATCATGTTTGTTTTGTTGTTGATATAGCACGTGACGTACGATTATGATATTATATATTATTCATATCAATCACATTACAAATCTTTTGGGTTAAGTTTTATAAATGTAATTTGAAGTCACGATTTTTATGTCTTCTAATTAAACATTTATGTTTTGAAATTTCCACGTGTTGATATTTGGAGAAGAAACTAAAGTTTTTACCTAACAAATAAGAAGTAAATCCACATTTTCCGGTAATATGTTATTAAATTGTTTACAGATTTAGGGTGTTACAAAAGAGTGTGTGTCGCCATTTTAATCCCCACCCAAATCAGGTTTGAGTTAATTGCAAGATTAGTCCCTTTACTTGATATTTTAACTTCTTCTTTCAAAACTACATAATTCCACCATATAAAACAAAACCTCAACTTTGTTTTATTTAAATACACCCCCTATAATGTAAATAATATATTATATGGCAAACCCGAAAGTTGGTTCGTTACAGACATGGACCCCGATCCAGCCCTATAAATAGATGACATCGGCCATTCAAATGGGAACAACAACACCAACATTTACACACACATGCATACCGAGAAGATTGAAGTGACGGTTACGAGGGTAGCGGTTAGGAGTGCGGTACGTAACAAGTGCGGCTCGAGTTCAGAGAAATGAGGAACGAAAAGTAAGTACACTGGACCTGTACCCTAGACACAAATACGTGAATTATGTGTTTAAATGATACGTGCTATGTGATATGTGATATGATAAGGGTACGGGGTAATAACGGATTAGTCTAAACACTAAACGGGAATAATGTAGTAATCACGACGTATCCAAAGGGTGGTGGATACGCGCTGGTACTTCCTATATATAAACATCTTGGTACTTCGTGGTGAAAACATTATGAATGTTTAGGGGTATAGACTGATAAATAATAGTGAAATATAGTAAACGTACGGGAGAACATCCAACCGATATGTAGTTATCTGACAAACGGAATGTTCTGTCTAAGGAAAGAGTGGTGTATAAATCTCTCCTAGACACGTCACTCTTTCCTGAGAACATCTCTGTTGCAGGTACTACTCTGGAAGGAAATCACCCCAGTTTACAATATATGACAAATACGAGTATAAGATGAAAGTATACCATGCATAATGGATGTGAATACGTGATGAATAAAAATATGTGAAATACATGAAATAAAAACAAATGCTTGATACATTTGGGAGGCTGTGAGTCAAAGATACTCAAGGTCCCAAATGAAATGAGATACCCGGCCTATAAGGTGGAACTCAATAATAAAGAAAAGGAAACTCTAGGCCTACGAGGCTGAAAGAGTAAAAGATTCCAAGCCTACGGGGCTGAGGAATGGATGAGTCTTCGTGACAAATGCAAGGGGTCTGTATTGACGAGTATAAGAACCTTGCCAATACTCGGACCGGAGGTACGACCTAAGATGGTTGCGAGAGGGTTAACACACCCATAAAATATACGAATGACGTGACCGGAGGTACGCTCGAAGATGGTCACGGGCAGTAGCATAGGAAACTTGAATAATAATAAGAACCTAAAGGTTTATAATAAAATGAACGATGCAATGTATTTACTTAGAATAAGCTAATTAAAAAATGTTTTCCAAACACTGCAGGAAAGAAGCATATGGAATGAAGCTTCCTGTGAGCAGAGCTATCGGAGTTGAAAAATCCTTATGTAGAATGATGTAATTATATCATCTTTTGTAAAACAAAATTATAATGAAAAAGTTACCTTAGCCAATTATGGCAAGGTTTTTGTCAAACTAGGACCATTTTACGCAATACAAAACTCTGATAAAATAAGGAATAAGTAGGGTGTTTCATGGATCTTCATGAGCAACTTCATGGTCCGATCATAAAGCAACAAAACTTCATTGGCTATCTCAATCATACAAACTTCTTACATCCAATTGACAAAAACTCAAAATATCCTGCTTAGCTATAGAAGATGTTTCCAAAAATCCTTTTATCGTCATTCTTACATTGCACAGTCATGTTCCCTTTGCCCTGATTTCAAAATTAGAACCATTTCCAAATCTTGGACACAATCTTATGCAAACCAGTAAAGAACTCTTTCTTTCATGTCATGTGGTTACTAGCTCCATTGTTTAAGTACCACATTACTTCTTATTTTCCATCCCTTTCATACTTATCAGGGAAGACAGTTTCGTCGTTCAAACTTACTTTCTTTATTGAGCAAGTCGCCATGAACAAAGAAGGTTCATTATCCTCTTCTCTTCTTATCACGTTTGCCTCTTTTTTCCCCCTAGGAGCTTTGCATTCACTAGAATAGTGTCCAACTTTATTACACTTGTAGCATCTTAGATTCTTCCTTCTGTCCTGTCATTCTTTAGAGTTCTTCTTCCTGTCTTCGCCCTGTTCATCTTGATTAAACTCTCGATCATTATCCCCTCTTCCTCATCCATTAAATCTTCCTCCTCCTCTACCACGTCCTTGGTAGTTTTCAAATTTCTTTTCAGTTTGGATGAACAAGTCTTTATTTTGGGATGAACTTCCAATCTTAGTTTTGAACGTATTTCTCTCCTCATATGTATTCAATCGCCCGATCACCTCTTCGAATTTCATATTTTTAATTTCTGGAAATTGTTCAATCATCAAGGATACTATAGGCAAGTATTTATCAAGCAATGAGATTAAGAGTTTTTTTTTTACCACAACCTTAAGTATTTCTCCTAAACTCTTGTATTTCGATTATACTCCACCCAACTTAGCAGTAAATTCATCGATTGTTTCCGACTCATCCATCTTCAATGCTTCCAACTCACTCCTTAATGTATGAAGGCGAGCCTTTTGGACTCATTATGCGTCTAAGTACTTTACTCTTAGCGCCTCTCATACATCATTCGATTTGGAATACTTGGCCATTTGAAGCATAACATCTTCCGATATGGTTTAGAAAATGACAGCCAAGGCTGTGAACTTCTTCCTTTTCTTTAGTCCCATATCTTTTTTCTGGATCAATCGTATCTTGTAGACCATTTGCCCCCAATATCAATCTTATCATGACCGACCAGGCTGTGTAATTGGTCGAGGTCAGTTTCAGAGCTTGCAGAGAAAGGCCTTATCAATTCCTTAGCAGTCGGTACCAAACCTTTCCTTTCTGCCATGATCACTTTTCTATCAAACTAACCCTCTCTTTTTTCTTCGTTCTGTTCTACGGTTTGTTCCTTTCAATCAACAGATTCTTCACACGATCGCAGGGCGGTTTTGATCGCTCCACAACTCTGATACCAATTTTTTTGCCATCTGGGCCAACAAATCTTATGTGATAGTAACTGCACGTATTTTTAGTATTTTTAGATATGTAAATTCTGATGGGGAAATTACATGTTCTTTGTTTTTTTAAGAAAAGTCTAGTCTAAATTTGGTATATCTGTATAAAGGTTTTGAATCTTGACTCTTGAAATTGAATCCATCATTAACTATTGCAAAAATCTGTTATCCCTTATGTTTCAAGACAAGCAATAGATGGTGAAAATCTATGATGAAAATAATGTATATCTCCAAAGTTCATGCTCAAAAATCAAACAAAGTGATCATATGTGATATACACACACATATATGTGTGTAAATAAACATAGGTGTATGTATATATATTATGTTATAATTAACAAGGCACAACTTCGTCCAAGCGAAAAACTCATGATCATACTTGATCTTATATAAAAAACAATATACACGCATATATATATTTATCCATTTGATATGATGGATCTCCATAAACATATTGGTCTTCACTAAACTGATGGAACTTGCAGATGCTCTTGTTATCCGATGACTATAAAACAAACTAAGATTTTAGGCCTTTAGGAATGGTGTCTAGCTCGGGTACTTAATAAAGAACTTTAAAATAAAATGTGGATATATATTAATTCCAAGCTAATTATATAATTAGTTGAAGTAATAACTCAGCTGTACTTGCTTCATAAAATAAACCTTGGAAGCCCTACTTTGTAACCAAGTCTCTTGACATCATCTTGAACCTGCTGTCTGAATTCTTTAAAGCTGAATCTCCTATAGATGGAATTCTCAACACAACTTTGTATCATTGTATCATACGACGGACAGAAGAAAAAAGCAGTTGAAAACCTCTCGGTTTGTCTATTAGCGACCACTCGATGCTCAACACTCTTGTAAACATCATTACTCCATGCCTGAAACAGATGAAAGAACACAACAATATGAGTAAATGTTGGCCCTCCGGATCTTCATTGACTCGAATCAAGAAATTTGTGTACGTGAGTTTGTTCAGGATATGAAATGTTTGATTCGATTCAATGAAGATCCGGAGGGCCAACATTCACTACCAAAAAACTGAAATATTTGTGACAATAGATTTCGTGGAAAATTTGTCGGAATTGGCCGTTAGTGACAAGTTTCCGACAAAAAGTGTTTGTTGGAAAAAATACCGTAGGAAATGTTTTTTCCGACAACGTCCCAACTAATTTTCCGGCGAATTAGTAACAAAAGCCTTTCGTTGGTAATTTCCAACATTATTTCGGCGATTGTAATAACTAAATAAGTTAACTTATTTAATAAATTTTCTGAAAACGGTAGGAAATCTTGTGATTACTTTTTTGTATTTGTTTTGTCGGAAAGTTGTCGCTAACTTGTGAGAAATTTATTTTGTTGGTAACTTATCGGAAACTTTTGTAGAAAATATATATGTTTTCTAGTAGAGGTTTCTTGGAAAAAGTTTGCAAATTAAACGAACCAAACCTGAAAAAGATCCCCGATATTGATGATTAGTGCGTCTTTATTAGGTTTAACCGCAATCCATTTCCCATCTTTCACTAACTGTAATCCACCAATTTGATCTTGATGTAATATGGTGAGGAAATCGCTATCAGTGTGTGGCATCAATCCAAAAACTTGTGGAGAAACCGGACAAGGTGGATAACGGTTCATACGAAGGTAGCAAGTGCTAGGCAAACAATTCTCCTTGAAAAAACTAGACTTATGTCCCAACTCCTCAGCCAAAATCTCTGCTAGTGTTTCTGCTAGGTCAGAAACCATGTTTGCAAACTGTTCCATTGTTGTTCTGAATGTAAATACAAGTTAAACAAATTATTTTTCGACGTTTTCATGCACTTAATCAGTTAAAATTCAGAACTAATTAAACAAGCAAAAGTTATAATTTTGTTCTTGTTTTTTGTTTGTTGTTATGGATGCATTTGAATTCTAATTCTAGATTTCTCCTTGTTATGTTGATGCAACACCACACGTATATTTGTGAATAAGATTCCTACAACATTGAGACAGAAGTGTACTGGGGTCAGAAGCTCCAGCACATACCACATGCTCAATGTTTCTGTAAGTAGATTATGTGGACAACTAATGGATGGCCATGTATGCAAGCATGTATGTATGCAAAGAAAAATGTACAACCAATCAGTGCAAGTTGTTGTACTACTAGAAGAGATAAGTGTGTAGATAAAAGTTTTATGGCTATGATGGATGCATGTTCTTTGCCACAACAATGCTAGTACACACACAAGTCCAGTGGTCACATGAATGTCTCCTAGGGCAGGTAAGCAATAAAAAATATTGTACACAAAAATAAAGTTATATTGTCTAGGAATATTGCTGTTTATGACTTATTTGGCCCACATGAATCTAGAACCAATAAAGAAAAAGAAAGAAGAATCCAATAATTTAGTGTTAGGTGCTGATCCATATCCAACATAAGTTATGAGGTAATCCATGCATTTTCAATTGGTTTTAGAGTGAAATGCTAAGATGGTTTATATGGTGGGCTCTTTCTTACATTGAGCTAAGTATTGTTCGTAACAAGGTGGTATAAGAGCTAGTCTAGTGTGGTTGTGAATGTCACATATGGCACGATCCTGGTTTGACCCCAACTCAATGATGGAACGAAATATTCCATCTCCGTTGGAGAGATTACGCCATTCAGTTAGAGCAACGCTGGCGTCTCATATTCTGATGAGTTAGAGCATGATGAATGCAGATGAGTTGAATTATTTTTATTTTATTTATGTCTACCGATGCAATGCATGTATCACAAGGGGTAAAAACTTGTTCATGTCCCTTGTCGCCGTCCAACCTCTTGCCTGATACTAGCATGTGTAAGGTTTGTGTTCAGAGGTTCGGACGTAAGGGGAGAGACCACCTTTCCCACGGGAGATGTATCAAAGTTTACTGTTAAGTTTTTCAAATGGCCTGAGAAATCGCCCTTCACAAGGGTAACTTGTTAGTGGGTTGTCACATCACTTCAAAGGCTTATTTAATGTGGACACATATATATGGGACTGAGAGGACTAAGAAATCTCCCTTGTGAAGGGTGACCACTCAAGAAGTTGACATTGCCAAGGGCAGTGTTTACCAAAAGTCGCCATTGTGAAGGGTGGTCTCTGTCTCACCCAGGTCCCCCTATCAAGGGTGGGATGACCCACATGTGAAACATGGACAAATTCATATAAAGTACAACACATTGATTATCTTGTAGCGGAGACACAATGGTCTTGGATGCTAACCTCCGCTCCACATCGCATAATGTAGGAAATTCTTCACTATATAAAGCTTATGGACTATTCCTTCCATAACCTTTTGATTTTATAGCGAAACCCTATGGTAGTTAGGCTGATATGAAGGAAGCTTTCTCGATCACTATGGCCATAGCAGCGATCCTAACGACTAAATCACAAATGAGATTAAGGAGTCATGTGATTATATATCATATATTTTAATCAGAGGAAAAAAATGTTTCCTCAAATAACCAGGGCCGGCTCAACGGCCTAAAGCGAATCTAAAATCCGGGGCCCTTTTAAAAAAAATGGTTTGTACTTTCAATTTATATTTGACATGAAAATCATTAAAAAGTAACTTATATAAGGAAGTTATATCACACCTACTACTATATGTTTATGTTCTTAACTACCGTTTATCTAAAAATTTTGTTCTCAAATCTACAACCCAATAATCATTTGAAACCTCATACCTTTACTCTTACCTAACAAACTCAAAAACATCTTTTTTTCCAATTCTCTTCTTAAATCTACAACCCAATAACCATGCCAACAGATGATATTCAAGCAACATATTTTTTAGATGTGACAAAAAATCAACATTAAAAATTAAACTATAGATTTTTAAAGGCAATTAAATTTTTTTTAACATTAAAGTCAAACTATAGAACACAGGCCTCTCCATTCTTGGCAAGAGAGACCGTCTTTTCAGTTCAATATCTTTAAGGCAATTAATTTTTTTTTAAAGGTTTAAGTCAATTAAGGCAATTAATTCTTGGAGATTAATTAGCACCGTGTTTTTTGTTTGTTTCCCCTCTCCATTCCTTGGTTTTTAATGGGCTTAATATATTACTAAACAACCCAACCAAGCCCAAATACTTGTAATATATAAGACATTTTTTTTAAATGGGGCCTTAAGAAAATAATGGGGTCTAAAGCGGTTGCTTTAGGGCCTAAGCCCATTGGGCCGCCCCTGCAAATAACTAGGTAGGAATAAGCAAGCTCATAAATTATTAGTCGGCACAAACACATCATAAATGAATCGGGCTGGCAACTTAAAAGCTTTGGTAAAACCCAAACCAAATTTAAAATGATCAACTATAGATGTCGACCAACATTCAAGATAGTTCTATAATATCCAAAAAAAATACTTTTTGACATTTTTTTTGTCATTGGAATATATGTAGAATTGTTGTCTTTTAACAGTGTTTTTCCTTTAAAAAAAATAAAAAAAAGGTATGGTGAAAATGTCCGCATTACATGAAGCTGGCAACTTAGAAACTATGTTGAAACCCAAAGCAAATTTAAAATGATCCGCAAGTAGGCGTATTACACGATATATATTTGAATAATTTAAAGGATTTTAATTAACCATATATGTGTGTGTAAATCAAACTGGATTATAGATATAGTCTGTCTATCATTGATTTAATCCCACATTGTTCTTGTGGCTTTTCATGTTAGGAGTTGATTATGACAGGTAATGTGCAGTTTTAGATAATACAAGTGTAATCCATAGCGGTTAACGCTCAATTAGTCTAATCCAAATAAATTAAATGCCAAATACATCAAATCACAAAATACTTTCCTTTTGTTTACTTAACTTTAATTCTTGATAATAACACACTACCATATTCTTACATATATATACATGTATATACCTCACACAAACACACAATACATATACATATAACTAAATATGATAAAAAAATATTTTTATGTTAAAAGATATTGATGAAGAAACCTTTCAAGTAAAATGAAGTTTAGGAGAAAAAAAATTGTTCATGGTAAAAACTATAGAAAAAAGAGAATGCACCACATGTATCCATTTACAAAGTTAGAGGGATCTACATTAGTTCAAATGAATGATAATCAAAGTTGATGCATAGCAAAATGATTTATCAGTCCAACAATATTTAGAAAGTGAGGGGAATGTAATTATAATATTATAAAAGACTCTTATCAATTTAAAGAAGTGACATATAGAATGTAACACAAAAAAATGCATCCTCATACCATTCAACCTCTATATATTACAACAATTATTTGTGTTGTACATGTTTTAATGTCCATACTCACAAAATGATACACAAATGTTTGTTTGTATCCAATCACATAATAATAATATTTTTTTTTATTTTAGTTTGTTTGTAAAGGTATAAATGTAATATTACAGATTATACAAAAAAAATTCACTTTACATATTGTGTTATATATACATAAGACATAGTACTGTTACATATACAACGTTACGTATATGTAACACAATACGTAAAATGATTTTTTTTGTTAAAATGTGTAATATTAGATTGATACATTTAGATATAAATTAAATTAAAAATTATATGATTGTTTAGATATATGATTTTTACGGTGTTCACATAATTATGTTGTTTTCTTATGATTCGTTGTATAGGGAAATTTAAGTTACGTATCATGTAATTAATTTTTACTTGTTAAACAAACATACATATGTGTTATATATATATATATATATATATAGACACACACGTACGTTTATATAAGTATAAATATGTGACATGTATACGTGTATGTGAAACATGCAGTGAATAATTACCTATATGCTCATTTAAATATATAGTTACTACACAAAAAATAATATTTTAATTTGAAAAGAAAGCTCTTACATATATAGGTATAGAAAGAGTTTAATAAAATTTGAAAGTAATTAAGATGATGAAAACTAATATTTAAAAGTAACTATGATCTTAAAAACTAATTAAGTAGTTAATTTTCTTGTATAAATATGTTTTCGCTCATAAAATAAAACTAAGAAGTTCTAGATCTATGCACACGAATGACTAGAATTTTTTATGTGAAAGAATAAATAGATCTCAAACTTTGCATCAATTACTATCATGCCGACTTGCTTCAATTCATTGCCTGTAATTATCAGTCAACAGTGTGAACGGGACTTCTTTCATGTCACACGGATTAAATTTCCATTACTAATAATAGAAAATAAGCAAAAATAATAAAAGAATAATATATGTCAAAAAGATTCCTTTCACGAACCTCCACCCTGATTTTGACATATAATTCTACATTTTTTTTCTAAAGTAATCTCATATTATTAGATGTTTCAAGAAGGTTGATTAGCCCCCAATAACCATCTAATCTCCTTCCTTGTCAAAATTTAAAATATCATCTATATTCACAGTCAGTGGCGGAACAAAAACTTCTTAGTCCGAAGGTCATTATAATGTTCTCTTCTATTCCGATTATAACTAAGGGAGTCTATCTCATGTTTTGCTTTAAAAGAACACATTTTTTATATTTAAAAAATGGATAAATTCTGGTGACCAGGGGGATAATGGACCCTCTTGACCCTCCCTTGAATCCGCCTCTGTTCGCAACTAATAATCCATATCATCTCCTCATCAAGACAACCGAAACAATATTTATACATACGCAAATATGTATATATAGGGACGTTCTTTTCATAACCAATAATACTATAATGCATAGATTAGTACCTATTCAATTAATTATGAAACAAAAGACATGTAACCACCTCACTTTCCCTTTCCTGCTACTTCTGATTATTTTAGCGCGATATATATGTATAAATGTACTATTTTAGCGTGCTATATATGTACAAATGTATTCAAAGGTTTTTTCAGTTGTCAACGTATTATTGATTTTGAAATGAAGAGTATATATATATATAGTGTTTTGAAAACGAATTATTAGATCATGCTGTATATATAAAATATGAAACTACACACAAAATAATTGGCATACATACCTTAGACTAGTGAGACCACCCATGTTTGAAATATCAGTCAATGGTACATGAAAAGCTTCTGACCAAGAAAGCTGCCTTAAACAAGTCGCAGAAGGAGTTCCCCACCGGTAACTACCTACCGGAAAATTCAAATCACGGTGGTTACTGGCTTTTTCGCAATACGACTTCTTGAATGCCTTTACTTGTTCACATCTCATCTTCTCCAAAATATCCGACGAAACACCATGATTTATGACTTGAAAGAATCCCCATTTTCGCGATGCCTTGGCTATCTCTCTCTTGCAATTTTCACCTTCCCTCCCTCCTTGTTCCAACCGCCCGAGATCAATCAATGGAAGCTCACACTCTTCTACGTCGTGGGGAACACCATTATCGTTTTTATTCGACGCTTCGTTAATATCGAATAAGTGCTTGTATGATTCCATAAATGGTGGGTATGATTCTTCCATGGCTACAAATTGATCAAAGTTCACTTTGTAGGAATCTTGAAAAGGATATCAAGATTGGGTTTTTTACAAAACCCTAGTACAAGAAGACCCAAACTAAGTCGTCCTCGATGAAAACGTTATTGGTTAGTTGTTAATTTGTATAAAAAAATGGTTGTTTGAAAGATATTGGAGACAAAGGTGATGCATGTCAAATGCTGTTGATTTATTATGATGAGCATGACACACATAGAGGGATGTGTTTAAATTGGGTGGTGCCGACCAAGGATCAATAACAAGGTATTTATAGACTTTTTTTTAAATGTTTTTTCTTTATTAAAATATAATTCATGAAGATATTTTTTTTCTTTTTATGTTATTTTTAAAATTTTAATTTTTAATCTTTTTTTAGTTTCATTCAATGTTATTTTAAAGATATAGTTGATAGTTTATAAACTATTTAATTTTTGGAAAACAATCATAAGATAGAACTGTAATTTTAGGTGTACATTTTTTAGAGTTAATTACACGCATAGTCACCGGCGGAACTAGAGGGGGTCCAGGGGTCCTTTGATCCTCTAGCCGAACAAGTTGCCATTAACAGTGGTCTGTGGCGTACATTGGCGGACCTACTTAGGGAGAATGGGGACAGCCACGCTTCATAAAAAAAATTATTGTTATATAGCGTTAAAATCACAATTGTCCTCCATAAATATTTGTAATAGCACTCGATTGCCCCCATGAAATTTTTTTAGGGTTATATACGAATTATAAATCGGTTGTCAACCGACCTCCACGAAAATGTTTTCAGGGTTCGCACTGCCTAAATCCATAATTTGACTAAACCACAGGGATCGTCCTTGTAATTAACTCTTAATTAAAGGAGAACTATCATAAAATCGATGGTACAATGGCTATAACTTTTTTTTAATAATTACTAGGTTAGGATCTCGTGTATTACACGGGCTAAATAAATATAATCTTATATACTTAGTAATAAAAAAATTATGTTTTTAAAACCTCGTGTATTACACAAGTTGAATAAATTACGTGACAATTATAAATTATTTTTAAGTTTATTTTTAAAACATTTAGCTGAGTATTAACTTTTTTTATGTAACTGGTAAATGTTAATTCACATTAAACTTTAGAAACCCGGTGTATTACCCGTGTTAAATAAATACAATGCTATATATATTTACTAATAAAGATTTACATATTATATATTAATGAAAAACGTTTTATAAAAAAATTATAGAAGTCATTATTATTTAGTAGGAGAGAGAAAAAAATAATTAAAGAAATTGGTATAATTAATAGTAGAGAGAGGCGTGAAAAAAATGTTGAGGATGAATATGAGAATGACATGTGACACCTAAAAACCTTTATTTATTAGTAGTATAGATGTGTTTTTTTAACTACCTACTTAAAATAAAGATTTTCCTATCTTTTAATTCAATAGTTTTTCTTCCTTTTGTTGTTAGAATTTATGCGTTCTCTAGTTATGCTTTTGATAACTTCAAACTCTTAAAAGACTATTAAGCCCTATAGTAAAAAAGAGAAGGAGATAATAACAAAAGTGGTTTAATGTAAAAAAAAAATACATTACTATTTTACAACAATCATCGTTAATCTATATCTATACTATATAATATATAAAGTTTTAATGGGACAATTGTCACTCTTATATACATCATCATCATTTTTTTCCCGCCTCTCTCTCCTATTAATTATACAAATTTTCTTTAATTGTTTTTTTATAATTATTTGTTTTCCGCATCTCTTTCCTATTAGATAATAACGATTTTTCTATAAATATTTTTATAAAACTTTTTTCATTTAAAAAAAATAGGTTTGTTTATAAAACATTTTTAGAAATTGAACATTTCTTTCATTCTTTTTATAAAATATTTTAAAAAAACAACTATATAACGTTTCTAAAATTTGTTTTAAAAAATTATGTAATATGTCATAAATATGTAATATGTAAATTTTTATTATTAAGTGTATAACATTGTATTTATTCAACCTGTGTAATACACGGGTTCTAACCTAGTTAAACCATAGAAGCTTTATTTAAGAACTGAAAAAACCAACTACGTTAAGATGTGAAAAATCCGATTAATTCACAGTTGACATTGAAATATAAAAAGAAGACACAACACTTAGATTTTCTTGATTTAAATTCCTAAAATTTAATTTGTATTCTATAATTTAGTTCTCACTGTGAGGTTTTGCTAACATATTTAATTCATAGGAAACTCACTTTAAATGTAATGTTAATGTTAACGATTACTGATTTGTTTGTTTTACAAAATTGCCCCTTATTATATAGCATTATTCTTAAATATAATGTTAATGTGAACGATTACTGTGACAAATTCTTTTTTTAAGAAAACTAGTGGTGATAACCATGTTAAGTTACATGTTCTCGTTAGTATTGACTATTTAAAATTATTAACCCGAACCCTAGTCATATAATTATTCGTAATATGATCGGTTTTAAAATTCTAGTAGGTGTAAAAAATATTCAGGCTCCAACTCCTCTTCCTGAGGGTTTTGTTGTTGCACAACCGAGGGAGGGTTTGGTTCTTGCACAACAAGGGGAGGATTTGGTTCTTGCACAACCGTGGGAAAGGCTTGATCTAAAACCAAATTCCAGTCGAAGCTATATTCTTCTTCGACAACCGGTGGTAGGTTTGGTTCCTCAACATGAATGTGAAGATGAAAATGAATATGAATGTTGTTTCGTCGATTTGGCATGAGCACAAACTGAATATGACAGTTGAGAAGTGAAGATGAAAGTTGCGTATTTATAGCCATCGGAAAATATAGCAATTGTGTATGTATGTATGTATGTATGTATGTATATGTATGTATATATGTTGCATATGTATATGGATACGTGTATGTGTGCACAAGTATATGTATATGTATGTACATGTATGTGTATGGATGTATTGTGTATAACTATGTATATATGTGTATGTGTATATGTATGCGTATGTGTATGTATATGTGTATAGGTATGTGTATGTGTGTATGTATATGTATATGTATATGTATATGTATTGTGTATAACTATGTATATGTATGTGTATCTGTATGGATACGTGTATGTGTGCACAAGTATATGTATATGTATGTACATGTATGTGTATGGAGGTATTGTGTATAACTATGTATATGTGTATGGATATGTGTATGTGTATGTGTATGGATACGTGTATGTGTGTATGTATATGAATTGTGTATAACTATGTATATGTATGTGTATTTATATGGATACGTGTATGTGTGTATGTATATGTATACGTATATGCATATGTGTATGAGTAGGTATGTGTATGTATGTGCATGGATATAATGTCATTCGACTTGATCCTATGGCGACGACGTGGTCGTAGCTATAGGGTTTTTATTTTCTTTTTCCTTTTCTTTTTTTTCCTAATGTAAATGAATATATGATACGATGTCATCGATAAAAATTAACACGCCAAGAATTAAGGAAAAATTGTTAGCTATTTCTTCTACTCTTCCGTGTTGTCGATTTTTTCGTACATAGTCAACTCGTATGAGATAAAATATATAATAAGTGGATTAGGATCCACCACCTTAGAGCACAGATTTACTTCATATAAACGTACATTTACACAATTCATAGAGATTGCTAACAACTATGTCGACAATTGATAAGATTTAGATTAAATTATGAAATCAGAATTCTTCGAATTTCTTAAAAGGTCTTCTAAGCTTTGCAGAGATTACCAAGAACCATGTCGACAATCAAGGCAAAGCTTATTGCCCGTTTAGACATTTTGTCAATTTGCATCGACATGCTTTGAATATGATTTATGCTCACATTGTAACATCCCGAATTCTATATTACTTAAAACACGAGGTTTCATTTAGAAATAAGGTTGTCAAGAATGAAAGTATGGTACGGTAAGTAACAACTAAATCCAGTTGAAGGCTAAAAATACAATTTCTACAAAGTTGAGGGGAAAAAGGGAAAATTCGTTTAAACCTAAAAGGACTATTTCATTATCTTAGCCGCCAACTCCTGTTTTCATTTCCTTTCCCTCGTAGACCTGTAACCTCACGCACCATATGTAACATCCTGGAAATCTGTTAAATAAAGGTTTGAGTTAGTAAGCGATCCGACTATTTATTAAATAAGAGGATTCATATGATTGGTCATTTAGAAACGTTTTAACAATGGAAAAGAAGCGGATAGTCGTTAAAAAGATAATTCGGGATCGAAACGCATGAGACAGAACTAGAAGGACCCCGGTAGTCGTTATTTAGCAAGTCAAGACCTAATTGTGCATATTGGATATGCGGGGACCCGGATGGAAATATCTAAGGTTTAAATACATTAGTATGGGAAACCCTAGGCACATTTGGCCTATGTAGCGTGAAACGGAGAAGTGGAGCCGACAGAGAAGGAAAAGGGGAAATCGGAAAAGGGAAAAAGGAAGCGTTGGCGGTGGAATGGTTCGGCAAGCGTGAGTTACGGTACACGTCAAGGTAAACCCATTTACGCTAAAACGTTCAGGTTTATGTATTTGTTTAGTAGTTGTCTAGTAGAAGAGGCTTACTTCGGGAAGGGAGTACGGCTGTGGTGGTCACAACAGTAGCTACGGGTTGCAGCGGGTGACGGCGGTGGCTAAACGGTGGTGTGTGTGACGGTGTTCGAAGGCATGAGGGTGGTGCACGAGGCGGCTGTTAAGGTATGCGATGGTGCTACGAGTATGGTGCTTTGGCCAGAAGTCGATAGAGAGATGGAAGGAGGTGGTCAACGACATTAGATGACGCAAGGGTGATGGGGGATGTGAGGGAGTGCGACAGCAGCCTTGAATGTGGTTGACCCGGCGGTGAGTGCGGCTTAAGGATGGTGCACGGGCTGTGGTGACCCGTTAGGATTAGCGCCCGGAGATGGAGCACGGTTTAGCATTAGAGGCCGGCATGCTGGGAGGACGAAGAAGAAAAGTGTATTGCACATGGTTATGCTCGGTGGTAGTACGTGTTGGAGGAGATGGAAGACGGTGACGAGAACCGGTTAGGGTGTTGCATGGTGGGCTTGCATGCATGCTTGGAACTTAGTTCGAGTACGAGTATTCTCGCACGTTAGGATTTGCATCGTCATGTATGTGCATGCATGAGACCTAACTCTGGTATTCAGATCTCTATACGGGTCAAGGACAGTCCGGTTCTTGTGAGCATGTGGTGCTAAGGATTTGGTAGGGATTAATATGATTAAATCATGTCTGGTTATGTGCTCGAACTTTGACAGGTTTGGGTTTTGAACAAGAGGACGAATTGTAGAGTAGGGACTGAGGCTCGGTATAATCGGTGAGTTTCTAATCCCATACTTTTAAACGATTTACTGTTTTTGGGGCTATCGTACATACTTGCAAGAGGTGTTTACTATATTAAATGAGTTAAGAGTTTCGGGTTTATCCCGATGAGTTTTATAAACTAAACCCTTCATTAATGATTCGGAGGGTCTACGGGGTGTCAGTGTAATTATGGGAGGTAGGGTAATGAGAGTTATTGATGTGCGATGTTATGAGTTAGTCGGGAATTGAGTTAAACCTGTGATGGTTATAAAAGGAGCGTTAGTATGGGAACCCGTACGTGGTTCATTCACGAATCATGTAAATGCTAGTAGCTATTTATGAATTATGTGCTTGATGTTATGTGTTTTGCGTCCTTGTCCTTGTGGCACGGCGGGTATTGTGTTTGCATCGTTGTGTCTATGACACAGCAAACGGGATTGTGAAGGACGAAGTCCTTCGGGAGGTCACCAAAGGTGACAATTCTGAGCAGGTTGATGATGAGCTCGTGGTGTGAAGAATGCGGTGCTAAGGGTGTAGTGGTGAGGTATGTGTTTGTTTACATATATATATATATATATATATATATATGTGTGTGTTAAATTGTATGCAAGTGTTGAGTTAGATTTACTGTGCATGAGATAATACAATTGTGACGTGTAGATAATATAAAAAAAATAAAAAAAATAATGATGGCTGATCTATAGAAGATGGCTCAAGAACACATACCTCATCACTACACCCTCGGCAACCCATTCTTTTAACGTGGTCTGGCATAAAAATATTGTGTTGTTATGTTTCGCAGACCTTGGATCCTTGAGGGACACAACGACCATGATCCATACAAAGAGGACCCTTGAGGTTCTTAAGTTCTCTTATGCCAAGCAAGCCTTGTGCCTAAAGTTCTTACTGGTCTTCTATAGATCAGCCATACACTCCCCCTTATATGGTATCAGAGACATAGCGCTCATGTTCCGCCTTCTCAAGATTTGATTAGTATGCTGTATGACTGCCGAATTTGAGCGGATCACTCACATCAGAAAACTAATCTTGCTAAGGACTTGAACGGTCTGATACAACGTGTAAACACTTATCCGAGTCATATAAAATTTGTTGTGTGAGTGGTAAGTCGACGAGGAGGTCGCTGCAAGTCTCTATTTGGTATGAGTTGGGAAAACTCCTTTAAGTGTCAGGTCACGTCAAAACTCAGATATGAACCAAAAGTCAAGTCTGTCCCGTTCTAGTTCCAGTTTTCTTCAGTCTTCAGCGTCTAGAATTGATCAGTTATATGAAATCTCATATATACCCGATGATTCTAAAACCCCTATAGTGTCTTCTCAAAACCCCAAAATTCTTTAACAAAAAGAGTCAAAAAAATAATTAGTCCTTCGTACAACCCAGGTGTCAAGGAGTATGTCCAAACTTCCAAGTTTGATTCACACCAGCTTCCTGCTGCAACTTCCGAACACCTAGTAATCCTATCCCTTCCCAGATCTTCTAAGGATCTATCAAGCACAATGTTTCACCCACATCCACTTTGGAGCAATAAGACTCGTTCTTACTTTCCATGGTAGAAAAGGCCAACCAGCGTTCTCTCGTATCGCTTTGGTCGACACCAGATTCGTAGAATACCAACACGCCTGTATTGGTACTATCCAGACAACGTTGAACGTCGGCACTGTGTTTGTAACCTTCTACCCAAATTTCAATATGCCCCTAAATGATCCATCACTGTTCACCGCCTTAAAAGCTCAGATCCAGATTGGAGGTGTCCAACAGGTCAATACCTTTCAAGCAACCTTCCATTACCAAATGGCGTACAAGGTCCAAATCACTCTATACCCATCATTGTCCTAGGAAATGACAACAGTGGAGAAACGTTTATCGACATAGATGCAAACGTTGTTCCCACCTGCACACATGTTCCTAAACAGTTATCTAGAGACGAGCTCCTAAAACTCCTTCCAGAAAAATGGATAACTAATTACGAACAGATCCATCAGGCTCCAGTCCAGACAACGACAACCCCAGACTTTGTCCGACACTAGGACGACCTTGTCGAAGTCAATTTCAAAAGGCAAGATCGACGAGATGTATTCTCGAAGATGTTCATGATGCAGCCTGTAAAAACCCTAACCAAGACAGAACATTTCCCATATGATGTATGCAACTGCAGGTCATGCTTAGAAGATGCTGACAGGGTTGAATATGATGAAGATATCCCTAAAAAGAAGAAAGGATCCCAAAGGTCTCTAAAGAAGAGATATGAAGCAGGAGATCCAAGCGTTGGTCTTCTTGGTGAACCATCAGGCAAGTTTGACTACTATGTCCTCTATGGTAACTCCCCACCAAATCTAGAACCTGAAACATGCAAACCTTCATCACCCAAAACCTTTCCCCCTCCTCAGCCAAAAGGAATGTTCATGATCATCCTATCCCCCTCATCCTCAGAATACCAAGCTGAGTTCCCAGCCTTAACCACGTTTGAAAACCCTCAACAGAAAACCAAGCACAATTGGAAGATTCGGAGTTACAACGTTGTGGGTCATATCGGTTCCCCAAACCAAACTACTGCTGCAGAAGCTACCCTGAACTGGCAAAGCGAGAACGATGTTGCTAAGAACAACATTCTTAAAACCATACTAGCTCAACAAAACAGGTTTAACCAGACCCAGTAAGCCTTGGTTGAAAGAGTACACTCTCTTGAGAACATCATCTATGAAGTTCGATCCAAAATTCTTGGATTTCATTATGAATTGCTCAAGATGGTCTGTACCAGCACCACCACACAAACCCCGAAGAGGCCTCGCCCAGAAAGAAGCCTAGATGAAGTTCCTCAAGACCCAACTTGCAGATCTTGAAAGACAGCATAAACAACAAAGAACTTCAACTATGGTTGATGACCCATGGAGATTACCGAGTGCCACGTTTTTCAAAACAGCTTTCGATCCAAAGCCGTTACCTATACCACCGTTCTCACAAACATCACCGTCAATGAACCTCTGGTCAAACGAACAAGCTCAGATAAGAGAAAGAGCCAGAAAGTCATCATCAAACCGCAATACTTCCTCAAGCAGTACAAGACACAAGCCAGCCACCAGTGGTCCCAAAAAAGATAAAGGTGTCCAAGATGAAAGTATGATGATGGCCACCTCAAGGGTTCTAGAAAAGCAACTCTCTAGGGTGGATAACCATATTTCCTCCCTACAGAGTTGCTTTTCTGGGACCCTTAAGGTGGCCATCATCATACTTTCATCTTTGACACCTTTTTCTTTTTTGGGGACACAACGACCATGATCCATACGAAGTTACCTCTTCGTGGTCTGGATAGATCAGCCACATATAGAAGACCAGTAACCACTTTTTATGCCATTTACAAATACTGGTCTTCTTAAAACAATAGACATGGGATATACAAATATTGGTCTTCTATATATGCCAAGGCTTGATTTTTATAAATAAGATCAGAACACGAAAGATGTGTTTCTGACAAATCTTCTTAAATCTTCGTGTTGATTTAAGAAGCCATCTCTACATGTTCTGGTTTTAAGAACCAGAACATGTATAGATGTGATGATGGGCATATTTTGATGATATCCCACCATCAAAATGGCGCGAAAGAAGCGTTGAAATGTTATCATGGTGTTCTGCTGAACTCTAATACTATAACATTGACATGGTCATTAAAAGGTTCTTAACCAGATGTCAAGGGCGGCTTAGTGACTGGTTCTTAAGCCTTGGTGAATACAGGCAGTTACAACTCCAACAAGTTAAGACACCAGAAGAATTGACACATATAATCCATAATGATTTCATTGGAAATCCAGTTGAATTCACAGTTCGAGCTCGAGAAGAATTCTTAAAAATGAAGTGTTGCTCTTTCCAGCCAAAAGATCTTGAAAAACACTACAACAGGATGTTAGAACGATTCTACTGCCACCTTGGAGTCGATGATGTAAATCTCAAACAGGTCTTTTTAAACTCCTTTCTAGAGTCCATGTCAAATGAAGCTTTTAGAGCATTAGAGAACAAAAACATCACAGTTGCTCAAGCCTCACTCAGAGAATTGTACCAACTGATCCTAAACGCTTTATCTAAGTTATGTAACCAGAAAAGGTTCCTAGTTGAATTCGAAAAAACAAGAAAGCGTCTTGGTTCAGCCTGCAACGACAAGCATCTCAAGATCAAGTGCAAAGATGAATCCTCATGTGACTGCTCCCACTCTTCCAGAAAGTCTCGGTTTCCAAAATATGATGATGAATATTTCTCAAGAAAAAAGAAATCTCATAAAAGAATAGACATGTCAAAAAGAAGCTGGAAATGTTTAGGCAGAAAATCAAGAATATGAAGAGATACGGATGGTGCTATGTCTGCAACAAAAAGGGCACTTTGCAAAAGATTGCAAAGACAAGAAAAAAACTCAAGCCCTCCTCCAAAAAATCAACATGGTAGAACCAGTTGATGTTTCATATCTAGAATCATTATATTCTCTTGATGATAAGCCAAAAGATCGAACAATCTGTTCGATAATGTATGATAATTCAGATGATTCAAGCTCAAAAAGTGACTCAAGTGAATCATCCACAAGTGATTCAAAAGACGAAACCAGACCAATCTACATGCTGACATCACTCCTTAGCCAAAATAGTAATTCAACTGCTAATAAGAACGGTCAAAAGCTATTTACTGATGAGAGACCGTCGGTTGAGATTCCTGATGAAACAAACAAACGAATCTTCCAGGGAATATCAGCCCCACTTGGAAAAGCAAGATGTCAAGACATCATTTGCAAATATATCTTCATGCCTAAGAGAAGAATCAAGAAGAGCTACATTGAAAAAGCTTTTATAGACAAAGTTGACTTAGCCTTATTAAAGGCGCTATAGTCAAAAGAGAAGATTCCTCCCGAATCTCGACAGTTGAAATTAACACCATGGTTATTGTTACAGGGAATATCTACTGTTCTTCACATTATCAGAATCAGGTCGGATGCCTATAAAAGCAAGGGTACCAATGAAGACCAAGACCATAACACCTTACCGGCAAAGTATAGAATGGGTAACATTGATTCCATCTCCCCAAACCAAACGTCACGATACACCTTATCGGCAACCTTCGAAATAGGTAATACCGATTCCAGCCCCCAGAACCCACTCCATCCAGAGTTTGAAGAAGGGTATATCCCAGAAGAAGTCTTAGAGGTAATCAAAAGCCAACCTCTCAAAAAACAACCCTACTTAACCTACAAAGACTTCCTCATAATTGCTCTCAGAAAAAATGGCTTGTTCATGAAAGGGATAAAGTTCCACCCTAACTACCCCTTCTTGAACATCTTTCATCTGAATAATTTGTATAAAATACCAAATGAAGCACTATGTTTTCTCTGGTATTTGATAAATTCATTCACGATAGCCATGTCATTCAACTCCGCTAAAATGATGGCATACCTTCTCGAATGCCTAACTGAAGACCTTCTTGAAGAAAAAATGAAAACACTTACATTCCTGGAATGGTTCTTACCAACCAAGAAATGGGCACAGGTCAAGCTCTCGTCACCAGCAAAACACTTCATAATCTTACTAAAGAAACCATGAAGTGACACTCAAGAAGATGAATCACTTGCAGCCGTTATGTATGCATGGCACCGTATGAATCCAGGGAGCTCCTACCATAGGTTGAACTTCAGTGAAGACTGGGTCAGCACCCGCGAAGCTCTGGCAAAAGAAAATGGAGTCTGTATAGACGACATCCCACCAGAAGTTTTCTTTGATAATGAAATCTGGCCGGAAGACGATCCTCGGATTGAGGAATGGGGCGAAGCCATTAATGACTACTACAACGACCGCTTCACGAGAGGCTCCCTCTATGATGAAATCTTTATGGTAGATACAAAAGAAATACGCATTTTCAAGGACACATCCGAAGATGACTCACTTGATCAAGATCCTCAAAAATTCACGGTCGAGATGCCCAACATCCCCGCAAAGTCCAAAATTAATTAGTCATTTTGGTTTTAATATCTAGTTTATTTGTTTTCTTGTGTGGTTATTTTAATTAGTGTGCTAAGTGAGTGCTTAAGAATAAAACTTTAATCACTTTTAAAGTGATGTAATCGCTTAGGTCATGTTTTTGGTAATATTCTTTGTATGATTGGAGTGTGATGTCATGGATGATGTAATCAGAGCCTTTCCTCCCCTATATAAGGAAGGGTTCCCCTAGTTTGTATATCATCTTTTGAAAGAAATAAAATCTTCTTCTATATTTCTCTAGCCTCTCTCTACTTTATCTCTCTAGAAATCATTGCGTCTTTTACTTTCTTCTTTATTTTCCGGTTGAGTTTGGGTCCTCTCAAGCTTAGAGAGCCTATTTTTTGAGGTTCTTAAGTCCTCTTATGCCAAGCAAGCCTTGTGCCTAAGGTTCTTCTTTATTTTCCGGTTGAGTTTGGGTCCTATCAAGCCTAGAGAGCCTAGTTCTTGAGGTTCTTAAGTTTTCTTATGCCAAGCAAGCCTTGTGCCTAAGTTTCTTACTAGTCTTCTATAGATCAGCCATACACTCCCCCCTTTATATCGTATCAGAGCCATAGCGCTCCTGTTCCGCCTTCTCAAGATTTGATTAGTATGCTCTGTGACTGCCGACTTTGAGCGGATCTCACATCAGAAAACTAATCTTGCCAAGGACTTGAACATTCTGATACGACGTGTAAACACTTATCCAAGTCGTAGACAATTTGTTGTGTGAGTAGTAAGTCGACGAGGAGGTCGCTGTAAGTCTCTATTTGGTACGAGTTTGGAAAACTCCTTTAAGTGTCAGGTCACGTCAAAACTCAGATATGAACCAAGAGTCAAGTCTGTCCCGTTCTAGTTCCAGTTTTCGTCAGTCCTCAGCGTCTAGAATTGATCAGTTATATGAAATCTCGTATATACCCGATGATTCTAAAATCCCTATTACTAGTAGGCATTTAGTAAACCCCTATAGTGTCTTCTCAAAAGCCCAAAATTATTTAATAAAAAGAGTCAAAAAAATAATTAGTCCTTCGTCAAACCCAGATGTCAAAGAGTATGTTCAAACTTCCAAGTTTGATTCACACCAGCTTCCAGCTACAACTTCTGAACACCTAGTAACTAATGTCGTCAAGACGATCTATAAAATAAACTACAAAACTTAACCTAGACTCCTAAGTAATAAATGGAAAACCTATGAACTAAACCACACTAACAGACAAGTAGACCTATAGAGTGTAGCACAGCTTAATGGTAAACCGAGTTATCAAAACCTAGAGACACTACGAATAACAAAATAGACTCTGACTTGGACTAAAATTGAATTGGTTTGGGGGGTTGACTACACTAAGGATTAAACTAATAATGTAAACAAAATAGACTCTGACTTGGACTTAAAGTAAACAAGGTCGAATTAACTATCAATAGACAAAACTAAGGATGAAATCAAGAATAGGAAGAACACTACCTAGGTCGGAATCCTACTTGCAAAGCACAACTTCTATCGGTTCTGGAACTACGATGGATCTGGGTTTCTAAGGAAACAACTATAGACAACCTAGTGGATCCCTAATCACTCTCAGGGTGTCACCAACTAAGATACCTACGGATGTAATGACTCACCAGATTGTTGGATCACCTCTCGGGTATTTCCAACTATGACAGAGTACCATAATGGACAGATTATCTCTCAGTCTCACTATCCACAATACATTCAAGGAATGCACGGGGTAATCGCAGAATAATAACTATGATTTGACCTAGCAACAATCACCAGACACCTAATATTAACCCCCTCTCAAACTGCTAACACTTGGATTCCTAATAACGAAGACTAGGCAACTAATTCTCACCTCTCGGGTATTGAACTAGGATGAACACTCAATTCTAATCAGCAGTCAAATCACAACTCCTATGGTCACTATCTGTAGCTAACCACACACAATCACAAACCCTAGAATCTATGATCAAGATACGCTAATTGAACTGACAGACAACCACAATCAACATATGGAATTGAAATCAATTAAGCATGCATATATCATCACAATTATTAACCAAGATCTTTACAAAATCATAAAATCATCATATGAATCCAAAACCAATAAAAATCAATACTTTAACAAAGTAATCATCAATTGACCTAGACAGTATTAATGTTTTAGCCAACGATCATGTTCAAAACAACCATAATAGAAATAAAAGACATAAACATTGTTCAAACAATCAAATCACAGATAAAGATTCAAGCTTGCAAACCGAAAGCGCTTGAACAACGAACCCGGATCTCAAAGCCTTCACCTTTTCTCTCCAATCGACTTCCTATGCTCCAGAATCACCCTAGATTGTCCCTTAGACGGCTGGAAATTGAACTCCCTTGATAATTGCATTCAAAATCTATTTAAACTGAAATTAGGGTTTTTCACGGGATTTGGGTCTCTCGCGTTGGTTCCTCAAGTACCGTGGGGAACAAAATTGTCGCGCTCGGATCTGGATTCCCTCGCTAACCGCAAGGGCTTCAACTTCTTCCTTTGCGTACCGCGAAGGAAAGGAATTTCAACTTTTTAACTTTTATTTCTCGGGCTTCGTTCTCGTGCTCGGTTTCTTTCGGTTTTCACTTGTAATTACCATGAGCACCTGAGAACATAACAAAGACTCAATTGTACACAAAAGTGACTCAAAACAAACACAAAACTAAGTAAAACGAACTAAAACAATAGGAATAAAGATGTGTGCTTTACACTACATCAGTAACCCTATTCCTTTCCCCAGATCTTCCAACGATCTGTCAAGCACAATGTTTCACACAAATCCACTTTGGAGCAATAAGACTTTCCATGGTAGAAAAGGCCTACCAGCGTTCTCTCGTGTCACCTTGGTCGACACCGAATTTGTAGAATACCAACATGCATGTATTGGTACTATCTAGACCACATTGAACGCCGACACTGTGTTTGTCACCTTCTACCCAAACTTCAATATCCCCCTGAATGATCCATCACTTTTCACCGCCTTAAAAGCTCAGATCCATATTGGAGGTGTCCAACAGTTCAATACCTTTCAGGCAACCTTCCATTACCAAATGACGTACAGGGTCCAAAATCACTCTTTGGACATCATGGTCCCAGGGTATGACAACAGTGGAGACGCGTTGTCCATCGACATAGATGCAAACGCTGTTCCCACATGCACATGTGTTCCTAAACAGTTATCTAGAGATGATCTCCTAAAACTCCTACCAGAAAAATAGATATCTAATTACGAAGAGATCCATCAGGCTCCAGTCCAGACAATGACAACCCCAGACTTTTTCCGACACCAGGACGGCCTTGTCGAAGTCAATTTCAAAAGGCATGATCGACGAGATGTATTCTTGACGATGTTCATGATGCATCCTGTAAATACCCTAACAAATAGAGAACATTTCTCATATGACGTATGTAACTACAGATCATGCTTAGAAGAAGCTGACAGGGTTGAATATGATGAAGATATCCCTAAAAAGAAGAAAGGATCTCAAAGGTGTCTGAAGAAGAGATACGAAGCAGGAGATCCAAGCGTTGGTCTTCTTGGTGAACCATCAGGCAAGTTTGACTACTATGTCCTCTATGGTAACTCACCACCAAACCCAGAACCTAAAACATGTAAACCTTCATCACCCAAAACCTTTCCCCCTCCTTATCCAAAAGGAATGTTCATGATCACCCCATCCCCCTCATCCTCAAAATACTAAGCTGAGTTCCCAGCCTTAACCATGCTTGAAAACCCTCAACAGAAAACCAAGCACAGTTAGAAGATTCTGATTTACAACATTGTGGGTCCTACCGGTTCCCCAAACCAAACTACTGCTGCAGAAGCTACCCTTAACTGGCAAAGTGAGAACGCTGTTGCTAAGAACAACATTCTTAAAACCATACTAGCTCAACAAAACAGGTTTAACCAGACACAGGAAGCCTTGGTTGATAGGGTACACTCTCTTGAGAACATCATCTATGAAGTTCGATAAAAAATTCTTGGATTTCAGTATGAATTGCTCGAGATGGTCCGTACCAGCACCGCCTCACAAACCCCAAAGAGGCCTTGCTCAGAAAGAAGCCAAGATGAAGTTCCTCAAGACCCAACTTGCAGATCTTGAAAGACAGCATAAACAACAAAGAACTTCAACTATGGTTGATGATCCATGGAGATTACCGAGTACCCCGTTTGTCCGAACAGCTTTTGATCCACAACTTTTACCTATCCCACCGTTCTCACAAACATCACCATCAATGAATCCCTTGTCAAATGAACAAGCTCAGATAAGAGCAATAGCCAGAAAGTCATCATGAAACCGTAGTACTTCCTCGAGCAGTACAGGACACAAGCCATCCACCAGTGGTCCCAAAAAAGACTGTCACACCCCGACCGATGGCGGAATCATCGGGGCGGGACATGTAGACTGTTCATAAGCACAAGGTTGACTAAATTGAGTATATTAAACGTCAAATTTCATTGCATATAATCCAAACACAACCAAATCCAAGATAGAACAAAATTGAAATACATAGAGTTCTTTTATTTAAATTAGCTAAGTCCAATCCTATGTGTAGCACATCTTGACAAATCTCACACGTTAGAACCTGAAACATGAATAAAATAAAGTCAACTAAAGAGTTGGTGAGTATAACACAAGGTTGTATATAGATAGCATATAGTTGTAAAACAAATCCTTACATAACATGATAAATAAGGCATTTATGGGGAGCAGCTATTGTGTAACCAAGTACAATCAAACCTTTGTAACTAGCATGCAAAATTGTGTTGTCGGTATCAATCTCCCCAATCTGGGTGGGTTTGTCAGACTCAATAGATCTATCATTGAAAACCGTCGGCTTGAATAGTTAATGATTGCACATAATAGCATACAAAAGTTAGCACACATAGCACTTGGGCATAAAGCTCAAATTTGTACACATGAATGTAAATAGGATTTGCACTTGTGTTGTTTGTATAAATGTACACATGTAATTTGAATAATGTTCATGTTTCACCCCAAAAATGTAAAAGAGTAAAAGGGGCTATGAAATACTCACATGGTTTGAATGCGTAGCTAACAAAGATACTAGATAGAATAAAGATCCTTGAAATGCACAAGTTAACCTAAAGAGTAATGTATATGGTATTAATAGTGTGCACCAAAGTTTAAGTCTAGAGTTGCATTTGGACTTGTGTAAAAAGGTCATTGATTTGTAATTGGAGGTATTGAATAAAATATATAAAGTCTGAAATAATATTTTTAGAACATTTTGATTAAGGTTTGAGTTTGAATAATTAAATAAGTAATGTAAATAATTATTGTTTATGAAAATATTATAAGTGTTAAATGAAATTAAGTGTAAATAAATAAATGTCTTTGTTTAAACATAAAGTAAATAAATAATCATTATTTTATTTATTTATTTATAAAATGTAACTTAACCATTTAAATACTTTTTAAATGAAAGGTTTAGCAATAATTGTAAATTAAATTTTATAAACTTTAAATAAATAATTTTCCATTTATTAAATATTTGTTCTTTCTAAATAAGATTAAATGCAGTTTTATAAAAATCAACTATTTTTATTTGGTAACTTAATCAGAATATTTATTGTTTGAAAAATATATAAAATTTATAATTCTGCCAAGAATTTAACTCACACACGACCGTGTCTGGTAAGGGCACGATCGTGCTCAAACCACGGGCGCGACCATGCTAGCCAGGGCGCGACCGTGTTGATCAAACTGAGGCTTAACTAACTAAATTGTTAGGCACGACCGTGCCTTGGCCAGGCACGATCGTGTCTATGATTCTAAGACACGACTGAGATTAGCCAAAGGGCATGATTGGGTCTGGACAAGAGGACACGACCGCGCTGATAGTCGGCACGACCGCGTCTCTTGAGGCACGACCGCGCTAGATGATTAGCGTGATCGTGTCTCTTCCAAAACAGACACGAATTGACTGATTCTTACGTTGTTAGTGTTTGGAATCATAGGGCTTTTATTCATAGTGATGTTACGAGTATGTTGGGATGTTTTAATTGTATTAACAACACGTTCTGGGTCGAAATCGGTTAAACCATTTTTTTATAAAATATGGTTTCGGGTTCAGGATGATTTCTATATTGTAAGCCCAAATTGATATGGGGCTTTTGATCTAGAGACTAAATAGATTGAGGACAGAGTTTCAATTACCCGGAAGAGTAGTGAATTGATAGAGAACGGTAGGAAAGGGTCTCGACGGCGATGCGGATGGCTTCCAGCGTTCTCTGCTGCAATCCCGTCTAAACCAGAGAGTCCAGTAGCTTTAGTGAGGATTGAGTAGCGTGAATCTACTGCTTAGTTGCGATAATTCTGATCGAAAGAGAGAATTCGTGTTTTCTTGAAATGTCTAAGCGATTTTTTAGATGGATTGGATTAATTTGAGACGTTTGTTGTAATTGGAAATGTCATTGCTTTCGTTAATGGTAATGAAGTGTAAATCGGTTACGGAACTCAACGATCGGGTGATTAAAACTGTATTTACGTTTCAACTGGTACTAGGCGCGACCGTGCCCAAACGAGGCGCGACCGTGCTAAGGCACCAGGCGTGATCGTTCCAAAGCAAGTCGCGCGGCCGTGCCAAAGCACTCGGCGCGACCGTGCCAGAACGAGGCGCGACCGTGCATATTAGGGTTTCTTGTAAATTTTCAACATCAGTCCTTGTAACTTTGGTCTTTGACATATTTGTATAAATAGATACTTATGTAGTGTTTTAGTATGTTATAACCGTGTAAAATTTACGGGTTAACATTGAAATATAGTATTTAATTGATGGTACGAATAGAACAAAACAGTGCACTAGAATTTGGTTTGAAATGTATTACATTGAATTTGAAATACAGATACTAAAAATCAGAAATGTTACAGTCTCCCCATGTTGAGGGAATTTCGTCCCGAAATTTAGCTAGAGGAAACTATGGCATCAGTAAAAAGATGGGGGTACTTGAGCTTCATTTGGTCCTCTTATTCCCAAGTGAATTCAGGACCACGCTTAGACTCCCAACGAACTTTGACAATAGGAATACGACTTCGCTTGAGTTGCTTGATTTCACGATCCATAATTTCTACCGGTTTCACAACGAAGTGCATCGTTTCATCAATGTGCACGTCATCAAGCGGTATATGGAGATTCTCATCGGCGAGGCATTTCTTCAGATTTGATACATGAAATGTAGGATGCACATTGCCAAGAGATGGAGGTAACTCGAGTTTGTAAGCCACTTTCCAAATTCTTTCAAGGATTTTGAATGGACCAACATAGCGAGGGGCTAACTTGCCTTTCTTTCCAAAACAGACCACACCCTTCCACGGGGACACCTTAAGAAGAAAAAGGTCACCGACTTGGAATTCCAAGGGTTTTCGTCGTTTATCGGCATAACTCTTTTGCCGAGTTCTCGCTGTTCGGATGTTGTCACGGATTTGAATAATCTTGTCGGATGTTTCTTGAATTAGCTCGGGACCGGTGTTTTGTGCTTCATCAATCTCGTTCCAACAGATAGGAGAACGACACTTGCGACCATAAAGAGCTTCTAATGGAGCCATGTTGATACTTGTGTGGTAGCTATTATTGTAAAAGAACTCAATGAGGGATAAATGTGAATCCCAATTGCCACCAAAATCGATTACACAAGCTCTAAGCATGTCTTCAAGAGTTTGGATTGTTCGTTCGGTTTGACCATCAGTTTGAGGATGGTAAGCCGTGCTCAAATCCAATTGTGTACCAAGAGCAGTTTGGAGAGATTGCCAAAATCGAGAAGTGAACCGGGCATCTCGATTGGATATTATGTTCAAGGGAACACCATGACGGCTCACAATTTCATCAATGTAAATTCGGGCTAGTTTTTCAACCCGATAGTCTTCACGGATAGGCAAGAAATGAGCATATTTGGTGAGACGATCAATGATTACCCAAATGTTATCATAACCACTCGAGGTGCAAGGGAGTTTGGTAATAAAATCCATAGCTAAGTTTTCCCATTTCCACACGGGAATTTCTGGTTGTTCAAGTAAACCAGAAGGACGTTGATGTACGGCTTTGACTTTGGAGCAGGTTAAACATTTGGCAACATAAAGAGCAATGTCCTTTTTCATACCGGGCCACCAATATTGTTGGCGAAGATCTTGGTACATTTTATCCACACCAGGATGAATAGAATAACGAGTCTTGTGAGCCTCGTTCATGAGAAATGTACGGAGATCATCGCGATCGGGAATCCAAATACGGTTCAAGTAATAAAGTAAGCCATTGGGTTTTGATTCAAGCAGAAGTTCAACACCACACGACATTTCCTCGTACATGTTACCCTCGGTGACTGAGACGTGTTGAGCTTCTAAGATGCGGTTTTGAATGTCGGTTTGAATTCGAACACACTGAAGCATGACATGGTTCTTTCGACTCAAAGAGTCGGCTACAACATTCGCTTTGCCGGGATGGTAACGAATCTCGCAGTCATAGTCGTTAAGGAGTTCAACCCAACGTCGTTGCCTCATATTGAGTTCCTTTTGATTGAAAATGTCTTGAAGACTTTTGTGGTCGGTGAACACCACGCATTTCGTGCCATAGAGATAATGTCTCCAAATCTTCAATGCAAATGCTACCGCACCCAACTCGAGATCGTGCGTCGTATAATTCTTCTCATGAATCTTAAGTTGCCTTGATGCATAAGCGATTACTTTGCCTCGTTGCATGAGGACACAACCGAGACCTTGGTTAGAAGCATCACAGTAGACAACTAGATCATCATTCCCATCAGGGAGAGTCAAAATGGGAGCGTTGCACAACTTTTGTTTGAGGGTTTGGAAAGCTTCTTCTTGTTTTGGTCCCCATTCATAAGTCTTACCCTTGTGGGTCAAAGCGGTAAGGGGGACAGCAATCTTAGAGAAGTTCGAGATGAAACGACGGTAATATCCCGCAAGACCAAGAAATGAACGAACTTCAGTGGGAGTCTTCGGGGTATTCCAATTCTTAACCGTTTCGATCTTAGCAGGGTCAACATGAATACCCTTGTCGTTGACAATATGACCAAGAAATTGAACTTCTTTTAACCAAAATTCACATTTGGAGAATTTGGCATATAGTTGTTCTTTCTTCAAGAGATCCAAAACCAATCTAAGATGTTGCTCATGATCGGCTTTAGTCTTGGAATAGATTAAGATGTCATCGATGAAAATGATCACGAACTTATCAAGGTACGGTTTGCACACACGATTCATGAGGTCCATGAAAACTGCGGGTGCATTGGTTAGTCCAAAAGGCATAACCATGAACTCGTAATGACCATACCTTGTTCGGAAGGCAGTCTTTGGAATATCGTCTTCTTGCACACGGAGTTGGTGATAACCAGATCGAAGATCAATCTTTGAGAAGCAAGTAGAACCTTGAAGTTGATCAAAGAGGTCATCAATTCTAGGCAAAGGATAACGGGTTTTGATAGTAAGCTTGTTGAGTTCGCGATAGTCAATACACATGCGAAATGATCCATCCTTCTTTTTGACGAATAAGACGGGTGCACCCCACGGTGAATGACTTGGACGAATTAATCCTTTGTCGGAGAGCTCTTGAAGTTGACTTGCAAGTTCTTGCATTTCAGAAGGTGCAAGACGATAAGGAGCTCTAGCCACGGGGTTAGCTCCGGGCACAAGATCAATGCGAAATTCTACTTGTCGAACGGGTGGAAGACCGGATAAATCTTCGGGGAACACTTCGGGAAAATCTCGGATAATGGGGATGTCTTGAATACTCTTCTTTTCGACATCTTTTTGAACAATATGGGCCAAAAAGGCCACGTACTTCTTTCGTAAGTACTTTTGAGCAGTAGTGCATGACATTAATTTAAGCCCTTTGCAAGGCTTTTCACCAAAGACTCTTAGTGTTTCTCCTGATGGTAGAGGTATTTGAATACACTTCTCGAAACAGATGACTTCGGCATGATGAATTGATAGCCAATCCATGACTATGATGATATCAAAACTTCCTAATGGAATTGGCACAAGATTGATTAGGAATGTATGTTCATTAAGTTCTAGAGAGCAGTCATAGATAATAAACTCGATTGTAAGTGAATCACCATTTGCTATTTCGACAGTGAAGGTTTTCTCTAATTGAGATCGTGTCTTGGCAAGTAAAGGTTCAAAGTTAAGTGACACAAAACTCTTATCGGCACAGGTATCAAATAAAATGGAGGCATATTGACTATTTACAAGGAACGTACCATTGACCACGTCATTGTTGGCTTGAGCTTCGTTGGCGTTTATGTTGAAAGCACGCCCACGAGCTCCACCTTGTCTAGCATTGGCAAATCTTGGGCATTGATCACGGAAATGGTTCGGGTTGCCACACTCATAACATGCACGCCCATTTGCAATAGCGGGAGTACCTTGATTAGTCACTTGGGTGTTGGTTTGGTTTGGTGGGTTGACTTGACCCGCAAGAGCTTTGGCCCTACAAACATTAAACGTATGGCCATATCTCCCACAATGAGTACAAAGGCGACATGGGATGCTTTGGGGATGATGGTAGTTGCAGGTGGCACAAAGTGGGTAGATTCCAACATATGACTTTTTGGCCGGTGCTTGAACCATAGGTGCAGCTTGGTTAACAGGTATAGCAGGAGTGACCACAGCAAAATTTCTAGCCTTTCTCTTCTTATTGTGCCGGGAGGGCTCAGTTATGGTTTCTTTGTTGTGAGTGGAAGGAGTTGCAGTGTAGGAGACTTTCTTTGCGCCCTTTTTAAGAGTCCCCGCCTTCACATGGTTATCAGTTAAGGTGGCAGATAAGCGGATAGCATCCTCAAGTGTTGCGGGATTCCTTCCTAGGACAGTATCTTGAATTTGCCTATGTAGTCCCCCAATATACTTTTCAATGCAGCGGGACAAAGGAGTGACCATGTGGGGCACAAGAAGACTCAACTCATGGAACCGAGTTGTGTACGCCAAGTTTTCACCACTATCTTGGGCAAGATCCCAAAACTCAGCTTCAAGTTTCTTCACTTCATTTCGAGGACAGAATTCCTCGGTCATTAGCCTTTTAACCTCATCCCAAGGTAAGGCCATTGCTACATCCACACCTCGATTTCGCTTCTCCCCATTCCACCACGTGAGTGCCCATTTTTGTAGGGCACTTGTGGCATGACGAACACGAAGGTTGTCGGGGCAGTCACTATTGAGAAAGGTATTCTCAATGCTTTCGAACCATTGAAGGAGTCCGGTAGCTCCTTCGGTACAATAGAACTTGAGGAGATTACACGAGTTGAAATGCTTGAAGGTGCATTGAGATGGGTTGTTACCACCATTTCCACCATTACCAGCATTACCACTATTACTACCATTTCCACCATTGTTTCCATTGGTGGCACTATTAGCTTGAGTGAGTTGTGTCACGAGTTGTGCAAGAATAGCAGCAATGTCGGTATTGGTGTTGGCCGCGGGAGCACGACGAGGAGGCATTCTACAGATTTTTACAAGACAAGAAAAGATGTAAGAACTCATGAGAATTGTTTGGATTTAATAGAATAAGATAACAAAATAAATAGATAATCATATTTTGGATTGTACTCTAATAGTGATAAAATCACTCGAATACTATGACACATTAAGGTTAATTAAACTTATATAATTTTCAAGGAGACATGCTTTAGCCTATAAGTAAACACTCATCTCGGGAATTCCCAGGAAAGCATACGGGTCCCTCGGTTGATTGGGATTTATGCGAAATGCTTTCCTAGACAGAAAACCCAAAATACAGGTGTCACTCTTCCAGATTGCACGTGTCCTCAAATAATTAACAAAGCTTAAAAACCTTAACGAGGAAATAAAGAAATTTTTTTTTGAATTTAGCTTCATGAAGTTTCCACATGCTTATAAAGATAAAGATAGAGAAGGAAGATAAGAATATTATGAGGTTTTAGGATATAGGAAAGGATATTATTTATTTAATTTATCATTTAAGTATATATTAATAAGTCATGGATTTTTTTAACAATTATGTTATCAAATAAAATAATAACTAATCATAGTAAGCATGTAGCACATAGCATGTAACACATAACATATAACATATAGCATGTAGCATATAACATGAAAGCATGAAACATAGCATAAGTAGGTGTCCTAAAGTTATAGTCTAGGTCAAGGTGTCTAATAACCTAATTCCCTATAACCAAGGCTCTGATACCAATCTGTCACACCCCGACCGATGGCGGAATCATCGGGGCGGGACATGTAGACTGTTCATAGGCACAAGGTTAACTAAATTGAATATATTAAACGTCAAATTTCATTGCATATAATCCAAACACAACCAAATCCAAGATAGAACAAAATTGAAATGCATAGAATTCTTTTATTTAAATTAGCTAAGTCCAATCCTATGTGTAGCACATCTTGACCAATCTCACACGTTAGAACCTGAAACATGAATAAAATAAAGTCAACTAAAAAGTTGGTGAGTATAACACCGGTTTGTATATAGATAGCATATAGTTGTAAAACAAATCCTTACATAACATGATAAATAAGGCATTTATGGGGAGCAACTATTGTGTAACCAAGTACAATCAAACCTTTGTAACTAGCATGCAAAATTGTGTTGTCGGTATCAATCACCCCAATCTGGGTGGGTTTGTCAGACTCAATAGATCTATCATTGAAAACCGTCGGCTTGAATAGTTAATGATTGCACATAATAGCATACAAAAGTTAGCACACATAGCACTTGGGCATAAAGCTCAAATTTGTACACATGAATGTAAATAGGATTTGCACTTGTGTTGTTTGTATAAATGTACACATGTAATTTGAATAATGTTCATGTTTCACCCCAAAAATGTAAAAGAGTAAAAGGGGCTATGAAATACTCACATGGTTTGAAGGCGTAGCTAACAAAGATACTAGATAGAATAAAGATCCTTGAAATGCACAAGTTAACCTAAAGTGTAATGTATATGGTATTAATAGTGTGCACCAAAGTTTAAGTCTAGAGTTGCATTTGGACTTATATAAAAAGGTCATTGATTTGTAATTGGAGGTATTGAATAAAATATATAAAGTTTGAAAGAATATTTTTAGAACATTTTGATTAAGGTTTGAGTTTGAATAATTAAATAAGTAATGTAAATAATTATTGTTTATAAAAATATTATAAATGTTGAATGAAATTAAGTGTAAATAAATAAATGTCTTTGTTTAAACATAAAGTAAATAAATAATCATTATTTTATTTATTTATTTATAAAATATAACTTAACCATTTAAATACTTTTTAAATGAAAGGTTTAGCAATAATTGTAAATTAAATTTTATAAACTTTAAATAAATAATTTTCCATTTATTAAATATTTGTTCTTTCTAAATAAGATTAAATGCAATTTTATAAAAATCAACTATTTTTATTTTGTAATTTAATCAGAATATTTATTGTTTGAAAAATATATAAAATTTATAATTCTGCCAAGAATTTAACTCACACACGACCGTGCCTGGGAAGGGCACGATCGTGCTCAAACCATGGGCGCGACCATGCTAGCCAGGGCGCGACCGTGTTGATCAAACTGAGGCTTAACTAACTAAATCGTTAGGCACGACCGTGCCATGGCCAGGCACGATCGTGTCTATGATTCTAAGACACGACTGAGATTAGCCAAAGGGCATGATTGGATCTGGACAGGAGGACACGACCGCGCTGATAGTCGGCACGACCGCGTCTCTTGAGGCACGACCGCGCTAGATGATTAGCGTGACCGTGTCTCTTCCAAAACAGACACGAATTGACTGATTCTTACATTGTTAGTGTTTGAAATCATAGGGCTTTTATTCATAGTGATGTTACGAGTATGTTGGGATGTTTTAATTGTATTAACAACATGTTCTGGGTCGAAATCGGATAAACCATTTTTTTATAAAATATGGTTTTGGGTTCAGGATGATTTCTATATTGTAAGCCCAAATTGATATGGGGCTTTTGATCTAGAGACTAAATAGATTGAGGACAGAGTTTCAATTACCCGGAAGAGTAGTGAATTGATAGAGAACGGTAGGAAAGGGTCTCGGCAGCGATGCGGATGGCTTCCGGTGTTCTCTGCTGCAATCCCGTCTAAACCAGAGAGTCCAGTAGTTTTAGTGAGGATTGAGTAGCGTGAATCTGCTGCTTGGTTGCGATAATTCCGATCGAAAGAGAGAATTCGTGTTTTCTTGAAATGTCTAAGCGATTTTTGAGATGGATTGGATTAATTTGAGACGTTTGTTGTAATTGGAAATGTCATTGCTTTCGTTAATGGTAATGAAGTGTAAATCGGTTATGGAACTCAACGATCGGGTGATTAAAACTGTATTTACGTCTCAACTGGTACTAGGCGCGACCGTGCCCAAACGAGGCGCGACCGTGATAAGGCACCAGGCGCGATCATTCCAAAGCAAGTCGCACGACCATGCCAAAGCACTCGGCGTGACCGTGCCAGAACGAGGCGCGACCGTGCCAGAACGAGGCGTGACCGTGCCTATTAGGGTTTCTTGTAAATTTTCAACATCAGACCTTGTAACTTTGGTATTTGATATATTTGTATAAATAGATACTTATGTAGTGTTTTAGTAGGTTATAACCGATTAAAATATGCGGGTTAACATTGAAATATAGTATTTAATTGATGGTACGAATAGAACAAAACAGTGCACTAGAATTTGGTTTGAAATGCATTACATTGAATTTGAAATACGGATACTAAAAATCAGAAATGTTACAAAGACAAAAGTGTCTAAGATAACAGTATGATCTAGAAGTACTACCAATTAACTTAGGGTGTCCTATCCCCTCCCTCTCCCAATATGCCATCCAACAAAACCAATCAGCGTTGCCAGCCGTTACCTTTCATTCCGACAAAAAAATAAATTCCATTGAAGAACCAGAGTCGGAAACAGAACCCTTTGGTAACCTAGAATCACATTCTAGTCCCATTCCATGCTACATGTCAAAAACGCACTCCCATCGAAAGGCCCACAAACACAAAACAGAAGTTCTAGAACCAATTGCTAAAGTCCATCTTCTCACCAGCTACAAGACCTATCCCGGTTATCGCATTCTTTGATACTGGCTCGTCAGCATCGGTTCTGAACCCAGATATTCTCCCTGATGAATATTGGAAACCACATCATCAAAGCTTTATTGACGCAAACGGCGAGTCGTTTATAATCAACAAGAAAAGTGTTCCAATACATTTGAGAATTTTCCCAACGTGCACAATTAAGCATATGCTTTTAGGGTCAAATTGTCATGGAAAGGATCTTCTATTAGGATTCGATGTCCTATACCAGTTACGAGATCTGAGGTATGGAAAAGAAGGCCTTAGATACAAAAAGTTTACAAATCCATGTAGCACCATTCCAAGGATTTTCATGGCTTCTCCCGTCCCTTTTGAGGCAATAAAAGAAAAAAATTATCTAGACATCATGTGCCTCTAGTCTTACGGAATTCCTAAAGAAACGCAATTCTCCGTTATGGCTAAAATCATCGTTCTTTGTTGAACTACCGTTCAAGAAAAATGAAGAAATAAATCCCACAAAGGCTAGCCACCCTGGCATGAACCCTGACCACATAGCATTGGCCATCCAAGAATGCTTAGAGTTGGTAAATCAAAATCTCATTGAACCAACAACATCCCTATGGTCATGTGAAGCATTCTATGTCAACAAACGAAGTGAGCAAGTCAGAGGGAAGCTCAGGCTAGTGATAAACTACCAACCATTAAACCACTTCTTAGCCGATGATAAATTTCCACTCCCACAAAAGAAGTCATTATTTCAGTCGTTAGTGAATGCAAAAGTTCTCTCAAAGTTTGACCTAAAAGCCGGTTTCTAGCAATTAGGAATCAAGCCAGAAGATAGACACAAAACAACCTTTTGTATTCCAGATCACCATTACCAGTGGAATGTTATGCCGTTTGGATTAAAAAATGCTCCATCCATTTTCCAAAAGGCAATGATACGTATATTTTAACCCATCCTTAGTCGCTGGTCTACATTGAAGACATTCTTCTTTTCTCAGAAGATGATGAATCCCATACGGAGCTGTTGTTAAAATTCCACTCAATAGTCCAACAATATGGGATTATGTTATCAGAAAAGAAAATGGTAATTGGGGCTAGTACCATTGAGTTTCTTGGCATGAAACTCGCTGATGGCAAGTACCAACGACAGCCACACATTGCGCAAGAACTTCACCAGTTTCCAGATAAGATGACGTCACAAAAGGACGTATAACAGTTCCTTGGAGTTGTCAATTATATGGCTGATTTATTGCCTAAGCTGTCCGTTCACACATCCCACTTGTTCCCCATTTTAAGAAAGAATTCACCAGCTTGGTCAGAAAGCCAAATACAAGCGGTCAAATTCATAAAGGAACTCGCTGACAAGATGCCTCCTTTAAAGATTCCTTCTTAAACCGACAAGTGAATCCTGCAAACAGACGCTAGTGACGAATATTGGGCAGCAGTATTGCATGTAGAAGATGAAAAAGGAGTCAGCACGGTATGTGGTTATAAAAGTGGCACGTTTAAAGAATCAGAAAATCATTATCACTTCACGTACAAAGAAATCTTAGCCCTGAAGAGAGGGATTGAAAAATTCCAATTTCACTTAATTGGACACAACTTTTTGATGGAAATGGACATGTCAGCTTTTCCAAAGATCCTGCCGTTTGGTCAAAAGATTTTCCCTGATTCACAACTATTACGCTGGGTAAATTGGTTCTCACAATGGACTTTTAAAGTCAGACATATTAAGGGTAAAGATAATATCCTTGCAGATTTTCTGTCCTGTCCAAAGGATTAAAACCAAAAGCCTATAAATACAAAGGGATTCAGTTAATTCAGCATCACAACACCCAGCACCCCCACATCTTATTCATGATGAATAATACCAGTTCTTCCACCACCCCTTCAGAAACAAAACCTCTCCACAAATAATTCAAAGACAAGAACCTCCTTGAAGAAATCATAGAAGTAATTGCGGATCAAGCCTTGAAAGAAAGATCCTCCATAAACTACAAAACGTTTCTCACCATCACTCTGAAGAACCATGGCCTATTCATGAAAGATTTACTATTCCAACCTGGATATCCCTTCATGAATGTCTTTCACATTAAAGACTTGTACGGCCTACCGAATGAAGCTTTATGCTTTTTCTTGTATTTCTTTGAGTCTCACACA
Source organism: Smallanthus sonchifolius (assembly GCA_023525975.1). NCBI lineage: Eukaryota > Viridiplantae > Streptophyta > Magnoliopsida > Asterales > Asteraceae > Smallanthus > Smallanthus sonchifolius. The sequence goes on from CM042029.1 coordinate 70,773,006, forward strand.
ATCGCCATGTCCTTTAACGCTGCAAAATTTCTCATATATCTCGTTGATTGTCAGTGTGAAAACCTACCTAAAGAGAAAAAAACACCTTCACCCTGCTCCAATGGTTCCTCACACCCCATCAATGGACTGTACAAGTAACATCCTCCAACAAAAAATATTGTGTTGTTATGTTTTGCAGACCTTGTGCCTAAGGTTCCCAAAAACTATTGTGCTTAGGCAGAAGGCTTTCTTGGCATAAAAAATATGCCCAAGGCATGGACCATCTTTCGTGTTGAAATTTAAAATATTTTTTGTTGGAGGAAGACCGTTGTTCTGTTGTGTCCCCCTTTTTTGATGGCTGTTGGTGGGAGGTAGCATCATGGTCCCAAATTTTGTTTTTACATTGATTACATCATCCATGACATCACACTCCAATCGTACAAACAAAAATACAAAAAAAAACATGACCTAAGCGCTTACCTCACTTTAACAATGATTAAAGCTTTATTCTTTAGCACACACTTAGCACACTAATAAACATACACAAACCATACTAAAACTTAAATTATTTCTTTTATTTCCAACGAGAATCGAGTAGTGACGGGTCATCTTCGTATGGATCATGGTCATTGTGGCCCTCTTGATACTTATATTCATTGTCTTCAGACGTATGGTTAAGCAGATGTGTTTCTTCATATTCTCTTAAAACAATATCCCATGTGTTCTGATCTTTTTCCAATGGATTGTTCTTAAAACCATCATCTTAATGAGGGGTGAAGAGTGGAGAAATTGTCATTTGGACAGTGGGCGGGAAGATGTTTTGATGATGGTTTAACGTTACTATGGTTTTAAGAACCAGCAATAGGATTCTACGGTATCATATACTCCTTTAAGTGTCAGCTCACGTCAAAACACGAAAGATGTTTAACGTTACTATGGTGTCATAGAAAGTTTCTATTTGGGTAGAAGGCTCTTCATATATAGACATGGGATATTTCATCTCTCAACATCTTTCGTTAAACAATTTATTTTCAATGAACGCGTCTTCTTATATGCCCAAGGCTTGGACCAACTTTCGAGTTGACATACATGGTCATGGTCTGGATAGTATCGTGTCATAATGTGGTTCTGCTATAAATAAGTGTTCAAACTCGTGGTTTGACGACAACTCGTGGCACAGATCCCCCTTACTAGTCTTCTATATATGCCAAGCAATCTACTACTATATAAGGGGGGAGTGTATGGCTGATCAATAGAATACCAGTAGGAACCTTAGGTACAAGGCTTGCTTGGCATAAGAGAACTTAAGAACCTCAAGAACTAGGCTCTCTAGGCTTGAGAGGACCCAAACTCAACCGAAAAATAAAGAAGAAAGTAAACGACTCAAAGATTTCTTGAGAGAGAAAGTAGAGAGAGACTAGAGAAATATATAAGAACATTTTATTTCTTTCCAATGATGATTTACAAACTAGGGGAACCCTTCCTTATATAGGGGAGGAAAGGCATTGATTACATCATCCATGACATCACACTCCAATCATACAAACAAAATTATAAAAAACATGACCTAAGCGCTTACATCACTTTAAGAGTGATTAAAGCTTTATTCTTAAGCACACACTTAGCACACTAATTAAAATAACCACACCAGAAAAAAAACTAGATATTAAAACCAAAATGACTAATAAATTTTGGACTTTACGCGGATGTTGGGCATCTTGACCGTGAATTTTTGAGGATCTTGATCAAGTGAGTCATCTTCGGATGTGTCCCTGAAAACGCGTATTTCTTTTGTATCTACCTCAAAGATTTCATCATAGAGGGAGCCTCTCGTGAAGCGGTCGTTGTAGAAGTCATTAATGGCTTCGCCCCGTTCCTCAATCTCGGGATCGTCTTCTAGCCAGATTTCATTATCAGAGAAAACTTCTAGTGGGATGTCGTCTATAGAGACTCTGTTTTCTTTTGCCAGATCTTTCCGGGTGCTGACCCAGTCTTCATTGAAGTTCAACCTATGGTAGTAGCTCGCTGGATTTATACGGTGCCATGCATACATAACGGCTGCAAGAGCTTCATATTCTTGAGTGTCACTGCAGGGTTTCTTTAGTAAGATTATGTAGTGTTTTGTTGGTGACGAGAGCACGACATGTGCCCATTTCTTGGTTGGTAAGAACCATTCCAGGAATGTAAGTGTTTTCATTTTTTCTTCAGGAAGGTCGTCAGTTAGGCATTCGAGCAGGTATGCCATCATTTTAGCGGAGTTGAATGACATGGTTATCGTGAATGAATTTGTCAGATACCAGAGAAATTATAGTGCTTCATTTGGTAGTTTGTGAGAAAAAAAGATGTTCAAGAAGGGGTAGTCAGGGTGGAACTTTATCCCTTTCATGAACAAGCCGTTTTTTTCTGAGGGCAATTGTAAGGAAGTCTATGTAGGTCAAGTAGGGTTGTTTTTTGAGAGGATGGCTTTTGATTACCTCTAAGACTTCTTCTCGGATATACCCTTCTTTGAACTTTGGATGGAGTGGGTTCTGGGGGCTGGAATCGGTATTACCTATTTCGAAGGTTGCCGATAAGGTGTATCGTGACGTTTGGTTTGGGGAGATGGAATCAGTGTTACCCATTTTATACTTTGCTTGTAAGGTGTTATGGGCTTGGCCTTCATTGGTACCCTTGATTTTATAGGCATCCGACCTGATTCCGATACTGTGAAGAATAGTAGATATTCCATGTAACAATAACCATGGCGTTAATTTCAACAGTCGAGATTCGGGAGGAATCTTATCTTTTAACTATAGCGCCTTTAATAAGGCTGAGTCTACTTTGTCTATAAAAGTTTTTTCAAAGTAGCTCTTCTCGATTCTTCTCTTAGGCATGAATATATATTTGCATGTGATGTCCTGACATCTTGCTTTTCCAAGTGGGGCTGCTATTCCCTGGAAGATTCGTTTGTTTATTTCATCAAGAATCTCTGTCGACGGTCTTTCATCGGTAAATAACTTTTGATCGTTTTCTTAGTAGTTAAATTAATGTTTTGGCTAAGGAGTGATGTCAGCATGTAGATTGGACTGGTTTCGTCTTCTGAATCACTTGTGGATGATTCACTTGAGTCACTGTTTGAGCTTGAATCATCTGAATTATCATAGATTATCGAACAGATTGTTCGATCTTTTGGCTCATCATCAAGAGAATATAGCGATTCTAGGTCTGAAACATCAACTGGTTCGACTATGTTGATTTGTTAGAGGAGGGCTTGAGTTTTTTTTCTTGTCTTTGCAATATTTTGAGATGTGCCCTTTTTTGTTGCAGACATAGCACCTATCCGTATCTCTTCCTCTTCTTGATTTTCTTCCTAAAAATTTCCAGCTTCTTTTTTACTTGTCTCTTCTTTTATGAGATTTCTTTTTTCTTGAGAAATATTCATCATCATATTTTAGAAACCGAGACTTTCAGGAAGAGTGGGAGCAGTCACATGAGGATTCATCTTTGCATTTGATCTTGAGATGCTTTTCGTTGCAGGCTGAACCAAGACGATTTCCTGTTTTTTCGAATTCAACTAGGAACCTTTTTTGGTTATGTAACTTAAATTTCTAGCTTCTTTTTTACTTGTCTCTTCTTTTATGAGATTTCTTTTTTCTTGAGAAATATTCATCATCATATTTTAGAAACCGAGACTTTCAGGAAGAGTGGGAGCAGTCACATGAGGATTCATCTTTGCATTTGATCTTGAGATGCTTTTCGTTGCAGGCTGAACCAAGACGATTTCCTGTTTTTTCGAATTCAACTAGGAACCTTTTTTGGATATGTAACTTAGATAAAGCGTTTAGGATCAGTTGGTACAATTCTCCGAATGAGGCTTGAGAAACTGTGATGTTCTTGTTCTCTAATGCTCTAAAAGCTTCATTTGACAGGGACTATGGAAAATAGTTTAAAAAGACCTATTTGAGATTTACATCGACTCCAATGAGGCAGTAGAATCGTTCTGACATCCGGTTGTAGTGTTTTTCAAGATCTTTTGGCTGGAAAGAGCAACACTTCAGTTTTAAGAATTCTTCTCGAGCTCGAACTGTGAATTTAACTGGATTTCCAATGAACTCACTATGGATTATATGTATCAATTCTTCTGGTGTCTTAACTTGCTGGAGTTGTAACTGCCTGTATTCACCAAGGCTTAAGAACCAGTCTCTAAGCCGCCCTTGACATCTGGTTAAGAACCTTTTAATGACCATGTCAATTTTATAGTATTGGAGTTCAGCAGAACACCATGATAACATTTCAACGCTTCTTTCGCGCCATTTTGATGGTGGGATATCATCAAAATATGCCCATCATCACATCTTTACATGTTATGGTTCTTAAAACCAGAACATGTAGAGATGGCTTCTTAAATCAACATGAAGATTTAAGAAGATTTGTCAGAAACACATCTTTCGTGTTCTGGTCTTATTTATTAAAATAAAGCCTTGGCATCTATAGAAGACCAGTATTTGTATATCCCATGGCTATTGTTTTAAGAAGACCAGTATTTGTATTTGGCATAAAAAGTGGTTACTGGTCTACTATATATGGCTGATCTATCCAGACCACGAAGAGGTAACTTCGTATGGATCATGGTCGTTGTGTCCCCAAAAAAGACAAAGTTGTCCAAGATGAAAGTATGATGATGGCCACTTCAAGGGTCCCAGAAAAGCAACTATCTGGGGAGGAAATAGGGTTATCCACCCTAGAGAGTTGCTTTTCAGGGACCCTTGAGGTGGCCATCGTCATACTTTCAGCTTGGACACCTTTGTCTTTTTTGGGACCACTGGTGGATGGCTTGTGTCCTGTACTGCTTGAGGAAGTACTACGGTTTGATGATGACTTTCTGGCTCTTGCTCTTATCTAAGCGTGTTTGTTTGACCAGAGGTTCATTGACGGTGATGTTAGTGAGAACGGTGGTATTGGTAACGGCTGTGGATCGAAAGTTGTTTTGAAAAATGGGGCACTCGGTAATCTCCATGGGTCATCAACCATAGTTGAAGTTCTTTGATGTTTATGCTGTCTTTCAAGATCTGCAAGTTGGATCTTGAGGAACTTCATCTCGGCTTTTTTCTGAACAACGCCTCTTTGGGGTTTGTGAGGTGGTGCTGGTACGGACCATCTCGACCAATTCATTATGAAGTCCAAGAATTTTGGATCGAACTTCATAGATGATGTTCTCAAGAGAGTGTACCCTGTCAACCAAGGCTTCCTAGATCTGGTTAAACCTATTTTTCTGAGCTAGTATGGTTTTAAGAACGTTGTTCTGAGAAACAGTGTTCTCGCTTTGCCAGTTCAGGGTAACTTCTGCAGCAGTAATCTGGTTTGGGGAACCGGTAGGACCCACAACGTTGGAACTCTGAATCTTCCAACTGTGCTTGGTTTTCTGTTGAGGGTTTTCAAACATGGTTAAGGCTGGGAACTCAGCTTCGTATTCTGAGGATGAGGGGGATGGGGTGATCATGAACATTCCTTTTGGCTGAGGAGGGGAAATGTTTTAGGTGATGAAGGTTTGCATGTTTCAGGTTCTAGCTTTGGTGGTGAGTTACCATAGAGGACATAGTAGTCAAACTTGCCTGATGGTTCACCAAGAAGACCAATGCTTGGATCTCCTACTTCGTATCTCGTCTTCGGAGACCTTTGGGATCCTTTCTTCTTTTTAGGTATATCTTCATCATATTCAACCCTATCAGCTTCTTCTAAGCATGATCTGTAGTTGCATACGTCATATGAGAATTGTTCTGTCTTGGTTAGGGTTTTTACAGGCTGCATCATGAACATCGTCGAGAATACATCTCGTCGATGTTGCCTTTTGAAATTGACTTCGACAAGGTCGTCTTGGTGTCGGACAAAGTCTGGGGTTGTCGTTGTCTGGACTGGAGCCTGATAGATATGTTCGTAATTATTTATCCATTTTTCTAGGAGGAGTTTTAGGAGCTTGTCTCTGGATAACTGTTTAGGAATATATGTGCAGGTGGGAACAACGTTTGCATCTATGTCGTTGAACAACGCGTCTCCACTGTTGTCATTCCCTCGGACCATGATGTCCAAAGAGTGATTTTGGACCCTGTATGCCATTTGGTAATGCAAGGTTGCTTGATAGGTATTGACCTGTTGGACACCTCCAATCTGGATCTGAGCTTTTAAGGCGGTGAACAGTGATGGATCATTCAGAGGCATATTGAAGTTTGGGTAGAATGTGACTAACACAGTGTCGGTGATCAACGTGGTCTGGATAGTACCAATACAACTGTGTTGGTATTCTATGAATCTGGTGTCTACCAAGGCGATACGAGAGAACGTTGGTAGGTCTTTTCTACCATGAAAAGTAAGAGCGAGTCTTATTGCTCCAAAATGGATGTAGGTGAAACCTTGTGCTTGACAGATCCTTGGAAGATCTGGGGGAAGGGATAGGGTTACTAGGTGTTCGGAAGTTGTAGCTGGAAGCTGGTGTGAATCAAACATGGAAGTTTGGACATACTCCTTGACACATGGGTTGGACGAAGGACTAATTTTTTTTTTTTTTGACTCTTTTTGTTAAAGAATTTTGGGGTTTTGGGAAGACACTATAGGGGTTTACTAAAGGCATACTAGTAATAGGGATTTTAGAATCATAGGGTATATATGAGATTTCATATAACTGATCAATTCTAGACGCTGAGGACTGACAGAAACTGCAACTAGAACGGGACAGACTTGACTCTTGGTTCATATCTAAGTTTTGATGTGACCTAACACTTAAAGGACTTTTCCCAACTCGTACCAAATAGAGACTTACAGCGACCTCCTCGTCGACTTACCTCTCACATAACAAATTGTCTACGACTCGGATAAGTGTTTACATGTCGTATCAGACCGTTTAAGTACTTAACAAGATTAGTTTTCTGATGTGAGAAATCCGGTCAAAGTCGGCAGTCACAGAGCATACTAATCAAATCTTGAGAAGGAGATACAGGAGCGCTATAGCTCTGATACCATATAAGGGGGAGTGTATGGCTGATCTATAGAAGTCCAGTCAACGGTAAGAACCTTACGCACAAGAAAAAAAATCAATATCCCAGTAACGTGGTTCTGATCAAAAAAGTGTTTGTCAGAAACACATCTTTCTTGTTCAAACTAGAAGACCAGTATTGGTTATGGCTTGGACTATGTTTCAACATGAAAATACTGGTCTTCAATATATGCCAAACCAAAACACGTTGAACCTTATGATGGTTTAGCATAGAAGGTGTATATATCTGATATGTGTTTCTGGTCTTCCATCTATATGGTATCATATACACCTTCTATGCTAAACCATCATCACATAAAAAACATGGGTACCATATTCAGAAGCACATATATAGATGGATTTCATGTTGGCATGCATGGCTTGGACTGTGTTTGTCACCTTCTACCCAAATCTTCTTAAAATAATAGCCATGGCATACATGGCTTACTTGGCATACATGGTCGTGGTTTGGCATATATAGAAGACCAGTAACCACTTTTAAGATGATCACAACAGCCAACTCAAGAAGATTGGAGTGTATGCCATAAAAAAAATTGGGACCATGATGCTACCTCCCACCAACAACCATCAGAAATAATGAGGCGAGTAGATTTAAATTGACTGTTAGAGAGGGATTGTGATGCCATGTTTACAACTATGGGGTCAGATAATTTGTGAGAGCCTTGTTCAAGGCTGAGTAAGTCGATGTCTAGGGATTTGTTATGTTAACCAGGTGTTGAGTTAATACGTGTGGTAGATCATGAGTGATTAGTGTAGTAAGTTCGATCCATGTTGATGAGACTACTAGATTATAATTATGGGATGAGTCTTGGGTGGTAAACTATTATGGGCTATCGTAAGATAACAGAGGTTAACTATTTGTTAAAACATGACAAACTATTTTATTAAGGACCGGAGGGTTCTGAGTGGAGATAAATATTAAATATGACAAAATGGATTTTGTTCAAATTAAACTAATAGAACTCACTCAGCGTAGCTGATGTAGTGCAAAGCACACATCTTTATTCCTAGGTTTTCGTGTCGTTTTAATTAGTTTTATATTTGTTTTGAGTCGTTTTTGGTTCGTTTTGAATCTTTGTTATGATTTCAGGTGCTCGTAATAAGTACTAGTGAAAACCCAAAGAAACCGAGCACGAGAATAAAGTCCAGGGTTCAAAAGTGAAAAAGATAAAATTTCTTGCTCTCACGGTACGCGAAGATTAGAGAAAGATCCCTCGCGGTATGCGAGGGAATCCAGATAGTAGCCTGACTAATTTGGCCCTCCCGGTACGCGAGGGACTTGATCAACATTCTCGCGGTACGCGAGAAACAGGAATTCCATGAAAAAACCCTAATTTCGAATTAAATAGAATTTGATTCCATTATCATAGGAGTTCGACATCAGTAGATGACTTTGTGTGTACGTTAGATTGTGTTGCAGGTGAGCTTTGTGGCCGGCGTATCTTGGCTTGGGAGCGGTGATACTCGGTTTGGTGTGCAGACATTCATGAGGTAAGCTTAATGACAACAATGATATTAAATAATAATTAATGTTTTTAGAAAGACTTCCGCTGTAGTTTGATTAATAACCCGAGTATTTTAAAGAGAATAACAAGTATTGAGAACCAACTGTAGGATGTCCGAGTTGGGGTCTTACTAGTTGGTATCAGAGCCGTGGTTTAAGAGAAAATCGGTGTTTTTATAACAATAAAATACCTTAAGTTAAACTGAAAATGGGACGAGGGTGAAACAAATGCCACCACGAGTAACCGCAAGCCAAGAGGTATGTCTTTTGAGTTATACATTAATTGTTAGAAGTATTAATTGTGTAGTGTAACACTACGTGGATTTGTGTGGTGTGATTAAGTGAGATTATGTGTGAGTTGAGTAATGTGGAGTAGCATTAATTGCGCTATGTGAGATAGTTTGGTGTGTTAGCATGGTTTAGTGATTTTGTGTGTAACCATGTGTGGTGTGCAATTAAGATTATTATGATGATTTGGTAGATTATTGTGTGGTGCTATGTCAGTTGTGTGTGATACATGTGCATCTGGTGTGTGTGAAAGGTAGAAAACTAGTGTGAGTATGTTGGGAAATGTTTAGACTCCAAGTAGTAATGTAGACCACCAGATTGCATTTGATCACCGTGATTTGGCAGTCTATGATTACTCTCATGTTCTGAATTTGTTCCCATAGTAATCACTCCAAAGGTCTATCTTGAGTAGGATTAGGTAGCTAAGAAAAAGCGTACAAGATCGGGAAAACGTGGAACTCTTACTAAGAGGAATGCAGATCGACAGGTCAAGCCGACGACTGCCGTAGATGGAGCTGATAGAGAAATGGGAGTGGTGTAGGTGCTTCACGCACCAAGTGTGACTAGAGCGTCGGTCAACGACATACCGCGCGGAGCTATGATAGGAAAGACATAATGGAGAAGGAGAGCAGCTTCAGTTGTACATGATTTTCCTCCAGAAAATGGACCTGTATGGTGGAGAGATCGACCACTTGCAGTGGTTAAGAGAGCTCTGTTTAAGGATGAACTAGCAGTGATTCTACGGGCAGTGTTTGAGATGCTCGATTGCTTGATGATTAGTTAGTGTGGCAGTTGCCACGAGAGATTTCAGGGTGATTTGATGCTATGACTGATTAGACGTTTACATGGGGTGATGCTCAATTCAAATATTGATTATTAGATTTTTGAATTATTGTGAGTCTTACCATATGGTGATTAGAACATAATTGATGATAATTGTGTTTGTGACGGCGTATGATTGTATTTTCAGTACTGGAATATGTGGGGTGGGGTGTGATTGTGTGATTGCATTCTAAATGATGCGAGTTAACATTAAATGTGGTTGTTGCATGGTTGATTAGATGGTGTGAGTAGACTTGTATATACATGAGTTTTGAATTTGTGTGTGTCTACGGTCGTATGATAGTGTCACCTACGTGTTAATATCTAGATGATGTTGGAAGTGCAATGGATGCATTGCACCTTGTGTGAGTATTCAGGACGGGGTCATGTGGGGAGTTATAATTATACATCTTTAGTAAGTGTAAATCTTTAGGACAAGGTCATGTGGGAAGTTATGAGTATATATATATATATATATATATATATTATATTATGTGTATCATTGTTTAGGGTGGTGTCTTGTGTCTAGACTGAGTAGTGTGTCGTCTTGAATCACTGGTACGACCCGTATGGGGTACGACCATGTGAGCTCTGTGTGAGTATGTGATGACGTGTAGCAGGGGCTATAGTTGTGATGAATAGAAGGTGGGGTTGAGGAGTTTGTGTGTCAATAAATGACGAGGTCATATTGTATACACGTACATTTGCTCATGTCTAGCTAGTTGTGTGTGCACTTTGTGCGAGACAGGCAAAAGAGTTATGTTGACGAAATCCACTCACTTCCTACCAATCTAGGAGACCGATAAAACCGAGAAACTAGCAAGTTTGTATATTAAAGAAATATTGGCTTGACATGGGGTGTCAATTTTCATTATCTCTGATAGAGACAGTTGTTTCGTGTCAAAAATTTGGCAATCGTTACAAGAAGCTTTAGGCACACGCCTCGACATGAGTACTGCACATCACCCACAAACGGACGATCAAAATGAAAGGACCATCCAAACATTAGAAGATATGCTCAGTGCGTGTATAATTAATTTCGGAAAAAATTGGGATACACATTTACGCTTGGCTGAGTTTTCTTATAATAACAGCTACCACTAGGTCATTTGTAATTAATTACCACGTTAGATAAAAGAAAATGTAACTATCAAAATAGATCAAATGTCTAAATACGTTACAGTTTACTAGCATTATTTCTGATAAAAATATTACTTCTGTAATTTAACTAATTCAACTTGTTATAACAACTAAAAATAACTTACAATATAAAATATAATTACTAAATCAGATAAAAATATAATTATCAAAACAAGTCACATATAGTCAGTGTGTGACTAGCCCTCTTATCTCTTAAGATGTTCTCTGTTTAAACTCATGCATTAAAAAATTATTTGATATCATTTAAAAGCAGGGAGGCTATAGTTTTTCAGTTACACCCTTAAATAAAACTAAGCAGGTAGACTTCAACCAATACTTGTGTTAAAAAGTGTACAGAAAATGAAGAAAAGATGCGAGTGAGGGTCCAATAAAAATGATTGTGGCATTATTGAGTGTGAAATGAAAGGACCGGTAGGATTGAGAATATACGCTTAACAAAAGGACACGCTTCTCTTTGCCCTTTCATAAATCCAAATAGATTTCTTATTCTAAAATTAAGATTTCTTTCTTGTCTTTGTTCAATAATAATTATAGCACTTCTATATATTCTAAAACTAGGCTAAAGATATGTAATACATGAGTTTAGTAAATACAATTTGTTATGAAATAACAGTTTGTATGAAGATTTAGGTTGGATGTTATTAGTCATCGGTAAAATAAGAAATAATGAAAATTTAATAATTATAAATAACAAATAATGAAGATTTAAGAATTATAAAATTGTATTTTAAAATAAGATATAACTGAAATTTTCTTATAATTTATTAATATTTAATAAAATATGAGAATAAATTTTTAATATTTAATTATTTAGCATCATCATTATTTAATAGAAGAGAGAAAAAGTCGAAAAACAAAAATCTAGACTTTAGTATAAGTCGACACGTACTAAGTATAGTTATTCATTTATTATAATATATGTTAGAAACCTGGTATATTACACATTGTGAATAAATGCAGTGCTATATATACTTAAGGGCTGTTTGATAGACTTTTAATGATTCCATTAAGATGCTACCTCTGAATCGGCCAGAGGTAGTAGGGGGTGTTTGTTTCAGATTTTGTCAACCTTTTAATGGTTCTGCACAAAATGCATGCTGAACCATTCAGAGCTCTTAATGGTTCAACTTTTAATGAAATCAAATAACCCCTTAGTAATAAAATTTACATATTATATATTTATGACATATTACATAATTTTTAATATAAAATTTAGAAACGTTATACAGTTATTTTTTAAAAATGTTTTATAAAATGTTCAAATTATAAAAAAGTTTTATGAACAAACCTATTTTTTTAAATAGAAAACACTTTATAAAATAATTATAGAAGTCATTATTATTTAATATGAGAGAGATGCGAAAACAAAAATTATAAAAAGAATTTAAAGAAATTTGTAAAATTTAGGGTGAACATATGAATACCAAGTGTTCACTAAAACCTTGATTTATTATATAGTATAGATATAGATTAAGATTTCTTTCTTTTTATGGTCACAAACAACTGATTATGATTTACAAAATATAGTTCTTTTTAAAAAGACTAAAACAATTTCAATACCACAAGGAAATTTAACAAAAAGCTAGAATATGAAAAAAAATTAAAAATTAATTACAAGGATATGTAAATATAATAAACCTACTAAAATACTTCTTATTGTTGTATTTACAAAATTTTAATTTTGGACGTTTAGAAGTTTTACTTTCTTGTCCCTTTACGTTTGTGACCTAAAATGGGATGAAAGATGACGTGAAGTCAATTTCATTGTTGCTTTCTTATATTATATAGTATACATATAGATTAAGATTATTGACACGACTCGAAATACGAATCGAACACGATACGAAAATAATCAGGTTTTGGGTTAACTACTTCAACCCGTTTTAAAAAAAATGGGTCGGGTTCAGGTCGACCCCGCTTAATAAACGGGTCGGGTTCGGGTTGACCCATTTAAAAACAGGTTGACCCGTTAACCCGTTTAAGTTACAATTTTTTTTTCACATTATAGAAACGACTATTTATTTACTTTTGTATTTAATGTTTACCATAAAAAAAGAATGAATTATACCAAAATTTTTTTTTTTTTTTTTTTCTAGAGATAATTAATCAATTAATTTTTGTTTTATCTTAAATAAATTAAATTTTGGATTTAGTATTTTATAATTTTGATTTTGATAAATGGGTTAAACGAGTCAGGTTCGGGTTGACCTGAATTTAAATGTATCCAGGTTAGGGTTGAAATTTTTGACACGAATAAAAATATGGGTCGGGTTCGGGTTGCATAATTCAACCTGTTAATCCGTCAACCCACAACCCGTCAACCCGCAAACCCGACATGATTGACACCCCTATATTATATCATACTAGATTAGAAACCAGTGTTTTGGACGGTTTAAATAAATAAAATATTAAATACTTATAATAAAATTTTATAATTATAAAAGAAATATTAAATAATAATTAAAATTTAAAAAATAATAAATGAAATATTAAAGGAATAGTAATGAAGAAATATTAAGCGGGAAAATGAATCTTAGGGTCACATAATTGTTACATGTTACGCAGTTATATACTTATTTATTAAGTATAGATTATATTGATATCATATACTAATTATTTTGTATTTTAACTATTTATGATAAAGTATTAAAACTTGTACCATATATAAAATTGTATATAATCAGACCAAAGATCGTCATTTATATGTAGGAAACCAACACAACGATTTGTTAAAAGGTTGCAATATTTTACGAACAAAATATGACATTTGACAGTTATAACTGTCGACAGTTATTTGGTTATATCAGTAGTATCCTTGTCAACTTACAGAAAAAATCCTCATAAGAATTCCGCCAACTATAACTCAGTTAATATTGGACAATAAGTTAATTGTGATCAATTACTATTGATTAGTTAATGTTGGTTGTTGTGGTGATCAATAGCAATTTACTACTGATAATCATTTTATATCGATGATAAACTTTTATGTAACTTTTCATCAATAATGCAAATCTAAAACAACTCCATACTCAATCTCTACCATGGCGTTGCGGCCCCCTTAGAACTCCATTTGGCCTAAGGGCAGATTCCTAAGTTTCAGAAATCACACTACTCTTGATCTACGATGCGTTTTTACACCTTCTAAGTTGTGTCGATATTTATTAGGATTTCTTCTTTTTTCCTTGAGTAAATCCTAATCAACTAAATGATTTGATGACACTGAAATCACTTAATATTAGATTAAAAAAAATACGTAAAGTATGTAAGTTAAATTCATTAAATTTTAATAAGTTTGCGAAAGAAAACAAGCAGTGGTTAACACATGACTCAAAACCGAGAAAATCCTCACCCGCTAAAATTTTGAAGTATTTATTTTTTAGTTAGATTTGTTTAAAATCTATATCTATACTGTTAGAGGTTATTTTATAGCTAAGGATCCTGGATCTTTAACATACTTGGGTATCCTGACAGGTTTCGGTATCCTTAATATATGACCGTTATATCTTTCTTCTATGTTGACTAAAACGCAGGTAAAATGTGCGAAGTCAAGTTAATCCCTGAAGAATCGCTTTAGAAGTCAGGAAGAACGTGTTGAATACGCGTGGAGTGCCCTCCAACGGTCATATTAGAAGACTTGGTCGATTCCAGGATTCTCGGATAGTTAGTTATGTTCGTTTATGTATATAATCAACAACTTGATCGAATAGGAGACACATAAACACTTAGCATTATCAAATACTCGGAAATAAGCTCTGTAACACCTAAATTTCGATCATTCATTGCTCTTGTAATCATTTTTGTTATATTATAAAATACTAGGAGGCAAGTGACTTTCGGTCACTTCCCGAGGTTTTATGCCAGCAATCCTTAGGGATTAAGGGCTTTCCTCGTAAACACTCGTGTCGTTTTACTTCTTTACATACTTTGTTCATCACGAATATTACAAGCACACTACCTCACAAACTAAATTTGATCACTTGATTATATTGTGTAATTTTTTGTCAAAACAATTTGGCGCCCACCGTGGGGTAAGTGGTGCTTTTCATTTTTAAATCTTTACTAAAGTTTGCGTTCAATCATTTTTTCTGAAAATTGATTTAAAAAATGTCGTCCCAATCCAAAAATGTTTCTGTTTCTGCTCTATCTTCAAGCTCTAGGTTTTTGGGGATCCGGAATACATGCTGGTAGACCTGTGATCGTATCAAACAATGATATCCTCGATCTATTCTCAAAGATGAAACAACAAATGGAGCAGCAGAGTAAGACTAACATGATGATGTTCAAAGAGCTTGAAAAATTCAAAGAATCAAAGAAACCAGTGGAAGTGACAACCCTGCTGCAATCAAGGATCCTGGACTTTAATTATTCGGGATCCTCAGGAATCCATAAGGGAGACTTCATCCCCATGCAGACTGGAATCACTATAGTTGGACCAACTCCAACTGTTGGAATCACTGCAAACCAGGATCTTTGAATCACCCCAGGATCCTCATCGCGGGATCCTCACATTGGTAATAGTTTCAATAAATTTTTAAACGCTAACGAACTTATGCAGGATACAGGGATCAGTCCAGTCATGGCCAAGGAGTTGAAAAAGCTAAAGGATATGATCTCTAGCGTACCAGGTGTGGTAGAACCAATACCGGAAGCATCCTCAGCCAGTCACAAGATCTCCATATTCGCACCCCCGATATGCGATGCAGAGATCCTGAAACGCTTCAAGACTCCCAACATGAAGTTATATGATGGAACTACCGATCCCGAAGAGCATGTCGCTCAATATAAAGAGAGAATGGAGATCAATCATATCCCTCTGGATCTGAAAGAGAACCTTTGAAAGACTAACTAGTGACTTGTACAGAGTAACCCAAAATGCTGACGAGTCCCTTAGAGATTATGTAAGCGAGTTTGGCCGAGAATCCTTGGATATCCCGAACCTTGACATTGCTACGGTAATTCAAGACTTCAAGATGGGATTGCTAAAGGACTCCCCCTTCTACGAAGATCTCGTAATGAATCCTTGCAGGAACTTGGACGAAGTCAGAAATCGGGCTCTGAGGTTCATAAGACTCGGAGATGACAAAAAGATCCAGAAAAGGATTGATGCACCCTCCAACTATGATTATCCTAACAGGAAATCTGAATCATCATCTTTCAAGCTTCATAGATCAAAGCCTTACTCGAGAGCTGACAATCACAGATTCAACGAAGTGAAGGACGATGAGGAAGAAGAAAATTATCCTAAACTGATTGACTATTGTTTTTCTGTTGATGTTTCAGGATTCATATATGTTATGCAGGATCTTGGGGACAAGGTCAGATGGCCTAGGAAAACTAACAAGGCATCCGTATGGAAGAACAAATCTAAATGGTGTGCATGTCATGAAGACTTCGGGCACATGACTGAGGATTGTATTGCCCTTAGAAAATAAATAAGCTATCTTCTTAGCAAAGGCCACCTGAAGGAACTCTTGGGAAGAAAGAAAGAAAGAAAAGAATCAGAATCCTGATGCTACCCAAGACGAGCGGCATCCCCACCTACGGAGCTCAAGGTAATAAGTTTCATATCTGTTAGGTCTAATATATGTGGTACTTCTTATTCTGAAGCAAAGATAAACGCTAAGGAAGCAAAGACAGAGAAAGGGGACAGAGACAATGTACAGGATCCTCAGCATGACAACGTGGTAATCACTCTGTACATAGCCAATCACTTCATCCGTCGGATCCTGATTGATGGAGGAAGCTCAGTGAACATCATACAATTAGAAGTCCTAAAGAGGATGGGGATCCCTGATTCCAAAATCATCTCGAAATCGCCAGTCTTGGTAGGATTCGGTGGAGGGGTCAAGGCACAGCTGGTGAAACAAAGCTACCAATCTACATCGAAGGGGGAGACCTTGGATATATGTCCTCATCCAGAGGATGGTGAACCATTATCCCTGTATTTGGCGGTATCCGAAAATGCTGTAAGTCATGTCTTAGTCAAGGATCATGAAGGACAACAACATCCCATATACTGTGTAAGTAAAAGCTTGCTAGCAGGAGATATTAGGTACTCTCATTTAGAAAAACTAATTTTAACTTTAATAATGGCATCTACTAAGCTTAGACATTACTTTGAAACTCATACTATTCATGTTAAGACTAATTATCCTGTTAAGTGTGTCTTAAGAAAACCAGAGATGTCAGGAAGAATGGCTAAGTGGTCGGTCAAACTCAGTGCATACGATTTAGTATATGAACCTACAACAACAATAAAGTCTTAAGCACTTGCGGACTTTGTGGCTGATATCAGTAATGACATTCAACATGAAGTAAACCTTGAAGTTCAACAATTGGAAGAATCCAAGGATAAGTGGACCTTATTCACTGATGGTGCATCAAATGTTAGAGAAACAGGTTTAGGCATAGTACTGAAATCGCAACAAGGGGACATAATACTCCAATCTATAAGTTGTGAGTTCCAGGCAACAAATAATAAAGCGGAACATGAAGTGCTGATAGCAGGATTACAGTTAGATAGGGATCTCGAGATCAGGTATCTCCAGGTATATGTATATTCACTATTAATTGCTAACCATTTCAATGGCTTTTATGCAATCTATGGTGAGAGGTTAGCCATATATCTCACAATAGTTAAGCAATTATTTGTGGAATTCAAAATTTTCAATATTACACAACAATTGAGAAAATAAATGAAGTATCCAACATTGAAGAAGAAGCATATATTCAGAATCCTGAACCTAGTCAAGGATCCTGAATTACCCTTCAAAAAGTATTTGCATGATGATGAGATCCCAAATAGTGAAAAGAATTACAAGTATTTTCGAATGAGGGTATCTCGTTTTATAATATTGCACAATATATTGTATAGAAAGTTTATTGCAGGACCATACTTGATCGACTCAGAAGCAGGCAAGGGTTTACAATGGTTGGCAACTATAGAAGGAGATATTCTGCCAAGATCCTGGAACGCCATCCATCTCAAAACCGACTTTGGGTAAGTTAGAAATTATATTCTAACTAAAAATGGTATGTCTTCTTTCGATATTTATTTTTATATTTGTTATTATTTATCAAAGTACTGACTTGAGCATCGGAGGGGTTAGCCAGTCTAACACCCACCTTCACTAAGGTTTCATGTTTTGCAGGAAGGATCACCAAGATAGAGATTGACCATCTCTTCTAAGTCTAAGGTATTCAAAATCCCTTCAAAGGTTTAAACGGCTTTCGCCTTTCTTTATAGATTGGGTTTCTACATCCCGCCAGGAGCGCACGATATCCAAGTATAGTTCAAGGTGGTGCGACCAGTCCATGTAACAGTGGCTGATAATTTCATCACTGTTGGCTATATGTTGAACCTTACAAATATTATCAATGGAGTAACACAGACATGTTATACAGCCGGGCATGACCCAAGCAGTTTAACATTGACATGTTAACTAAAGGTTATTTGCATTTACATGTCACTACGGGTATAACACACTACGTTGGCATGTCCCAAGTTAATAACTCAAGATTCTGGGGACACCCCTGAGAATCCTGAGGTACAATTACTAAGCAAACAATTTGTTTAACAGCTATACACAGGGGACAACTAAAAGTTATCATACTTTGACTCTGTTTGGACTCCATATCGTTATCTGGTATGTATATCTACCCAGCCTGATTCTCGATGAAGGTATTTATTTAAAATTGCTTATTCATTTTTCAATTTGGGGTAGACTCGAAATATTTGATGACTAAGTCATGGTGTGTTTGTATTGATATTTTTTCAAACTATTTATTAGAAACAAGGTATGTTTTCTTAAACCGAAGTTTAAACCTAAGATATTATTTACAGTTGTTCATAAAGGATCCGGTATCCCAAAAAGATACCTAAATCTATTTTTCCATGTATCCTAAGGCTTAACTGCCTAAGGATCCTTATTTTCTAAAAATATGTCAAAAACATATCAAACACATAACAATCATGGCACATAGTCATAAGTTATTTACTAATATTGAGAGTGCAGAAAAATTAGTGATTCAAGCTTCATCCAAAAGCTGGCCCATCCACCGGAATCACGGACCAACAGTCAAGAGCTGATATTTTCTATCCCAAAATGGGATCTTCAAAGAAGAAAAATTTCAGAATCCAGGATACTGAAAGTATGTTACAAGATAACTAAGGACATGAAGCTTCTCATAGGCATCAACATAGTCCAAGCCTTCGTAGATAGCTACACCAGCAGCATCACAGAGCTTTCTCTTTTTGCCAACGGTGATCTTGGGGTATAGAATAGGAGCATCAGGTTTGGGAGCTTTGGTAGCAGGCTTAGTCTTTTCCTTTTTTATGGATTTGCTTTCAGAGACCATGTTATCGATGAAAAATTGAGAGCTTGACCTACGAGCGCCTGCTACAAGATAATGGGTTAGACTCCTAAATATACGTTTAACTAACATATAGATAAAAAATTCTTTTTTCTTACCAGACAAAGCTGATTGGGAATCACACTTCGGGATTCCTATAAAGAGTCGGATAATTCAGAATTATGCAAATACTTGTAAAGAAAGAGGCGAAGATAGAAGTAAAAAGCTTTAGTTGTTAGCTTTGAGAAGATCCAAGTGAGAGAAGCGTGAATGATTATCATTATATCCTGCCGGAGAAACGGTCATTTCGTATTGGAACCGGAAAGAGTCCTATCGTAACCTTATCATCAATTTACCATTTGAATTTTAAAATTTTACAGATGTCGATGAAGCTGACAACTGTTAAAATTTGGGGACAATTGTTAGGGGTCATTTTACAGCTAAGGATCTGGATCTTTAACATACTTCGGTATCCTTAATATATGACCGTTATATCTTTCTTCTATGTTGACTAAAACGCAGGTAAAACGTGCAAAGTAAAGTTAATCCCTGAAGAATCGCTCTAGAAGTCAGGAAGAATGTGTTGAAGACGCGTGGTGTGGCCTCCAACGGTCATATTAGAAGATTTGGTCGATTCCGGGATTCTTGGACAGTTAGTTATGTTAGTTTACGTATATAATCAACAACTTGATCGAATAGGAGACACACAAACACTTAGCATTATCAAATACTCGCAAATAAGCTCTGTAACACCTAGATTTCGATCATTCATTGCTCTTACTTATAATCATTTTTGTTATTCTATAAAATACTAGGAGGCAAGTGACTTTCGGTCACTTCCCGAGGTTTTATGCCGGCAATCCTTAAGGATTAAGGGCTTTTCTCGCAAACACTCATGTCGTTTTATTTCTTTACATACTTTGTTCATCACGAATATTACAAGCACACTACCTCACAAATTAAATTTGATCACTTGATTATATTGTGTAATTTTTTGTCAAAACATATACTATATAATAAATAAAAGTTTTTTTATGCCACGTGTCGTCTCCATATTCATTTTTATCATTTTTTTCCGTCTCTCTCTTATTAAATACATCTTATATTTTAATAATAATATTTTTTTTAAAAAAATACTAATATTTGTATTAATAAATCTCTAAACATATTTTGATAAGTGTATTTGTTAACAACTTATATTGTATTTCACAGGTTTATTCAACCCGTATAAAACACGAGTTTTTAAAAAATAAATTTTTATTACTTAATATATAATATTATATATATTCTAATCCGTGTAATACACAAGATTTTAACTTAGTCAATATAATAATTAAAACATTGCACTTCCGTAAACAAAAGGAGTAGCTCTTATTCAAATACTTAGGGTGTGTTTGGTTGGTCGGAATTCACTGGAATTCGATGGAATTAGAATTTAAATTCCATTCCTGGGTATGTTTGGGGAAAGTAATGGAATTTCAATCAATTCCAACAAAATCCTACAACCGGTGGGATTGAGAATCCTTCCATGTTTTGAAAGAAAAGTTTATAAAATCTCTGGAATGTTGGTAACTTACCTAATTAACCCTAGCAGCTACTGGTGGATTTCGCCCCTCATCAATCTCCGTTCCAATTCTTGATGAAATTCACGTGGATTCATCTCCATACATACATACATACATACGTTACCCATCTTTCTCGATCTCCATGCCCGTAGATTTCTTTCAATTTATTAATTTGATCATTTTCGGGTTTATTACTCGATTTGCACCAAAAAATTGAGTGATTGTTGGAATAATGAGTCGATTTGGGGAACTAATTGCTCTGCTTTTGCATAAATTGAAGAAACAGAGAGGAGATGGATGGCGGTGATCGACTGGGATTAAAGAGCATGGATTGTTATGGGTTCGATTGGGCCTTCCGAATGACCGTTATGAGCACACACATGAAAACGACGAAAACGGCTTGTTGAATCAATCCATCAAAAAATTAATTCCGATGATCCTAAGTGCACCTACCGGTGGCCGCGGATGAATCTCGCCACCTCGTTGGCCGCCGAACGTCACTTCCTGTCCGCCGCCGTGGCCGGTGACGATGTTGAAGGGACGTCGTTGAGTGTGTCGTGCTGTTGGAAGAAACGGAAAGCGAAATTGAAGTTCCGGATGAAAAAGGTTTTGAGTTTTAATTAATTTTTTTATGTTTATTTATATTTATTAATTTCTATGGTAATTTTGTCTTTTCAGATAACTTTACATTTCAATTCCATTAATAAATACTACAATCAAACATATTATGGATTTTTAAAGGAATCATTTAAATTTAAATTTCTAATTTCTAAAACATTCCACGAGCCAAACGCCCCATTTACAATTATCAAATATGAAATAATTTATGCATAAGGTACAAGTGGGTAATGCATTGGCCGCTGGCCAATCATAGGCTGCTGAGGGGCAGCTTGATATTCTTTTTTTTTTAATCAACTACAATATCTTACTTTAAATTTATATATATAAGTTTGCATTACCTTTTCAAATAAGATTTAAAGGTCTAGTGGTAGGCAACAAGCACCAAACTCACTTGGTGCATGTTCTAACCTAGACAACTACACTCTTTTTGATTTTTTTTTTAGTTTGTTTTTCTACCTTTTCTTTACTTTCTTTTTATCATTTTTTTTAATATTTTTTAACTTTATTCTCTTACTTACCTAAATCATTTTCTGTTTTATCTTAAACCTTTTTTTTACTTTCCTGTTATGTTTTTTTTTATATATTTTTTTAATTTCTTTCTTTCACTTACGTAAATCATTTTCAATTTTATACGATTTTATCTTTTTGTTAAATTGTGTTTTTAGTTCATTAATACTTTTTTAAATGCCGCAAACATTTTTACAACGTGTTTGCGTCGTTATTTTATCTACGTTTCGATGTACGTTACGTTTAATTTTGTCTTTTCTCAACGGTTTAGCACGCCGCAACAACACGCGAGTTCTTGGCAATGTTTTGACGTTTTTTTTACGGTTCTACTCCCCGGCAACGCGGAGGTCTTTATACTAGTTTTTTTCTAAAACAGATAAAACACTCGTTAGAAAATATTATTTAAAGTTAATAAAAAATAATAAAATACATAAATAAACTTTACATTCCTTTTCCTTTTTAAGATACGGACTGTTCATTTTTCCTCCAATCCAATGGGAACCGATTTTTATGGTAGGGGCACCTTTAAACTCGTGAATAACGTTCATCCAAGTCTTCCCACTGCATCTTGGACATCTATATACGACACAAGTTATTGCCTCATTCAATTATGAGTGTTTTTTGTTTTTCTATTTCTACATAATATTTTTACCATTTTAAAATACATATAACATTTAAGTGAAATTTAATGTTTTTCTATTATGTCACTATAAGGAAACGAAGCAATATGGACGTTAAAAATCTCCGCTAATGCCTTAAAAATTGCCGCTAATGCTTTAGAAAATCGCCGCTAATGCTAATAGTTGCGAGATAACGCCGCTAAAAGGTTCGCAACTAAAAGATTTCATCCAGTTTTTTTTTCTAAAACGGTAAATATAAACCAAACATATTGAGCAATCTACAGATTTGGGATCATTGATATAAACATAAAAAACTATATAGCATTCTAAATGTCGCCCTTGGATCAGTTTTCTAATGAACGGTAAGATTAAATCAAATTTATCCTTACCCGGTTCAATAGCAACAGCGGCAATAAAGTTAGGTATCGTCTCTAAAGGTATCACTCCTATTGCTCTAAATTCTTTGTAGTGCGTATTGAAAATATGTACTTGTTTCATATTTCATTTTGTAGGTAGTTCACTTTTGAAAACTAGTTTAAAATAATTGGTTTGAGTTGTATTATCTAGCGAGGCTTGAAGAGTTCACTTTTTGAAAATTAGTATAAAAACTTTTACGTTGTGTTCATGAGTTTACTAAAGGGGAAAAGAAAAGAAAGTGTTCTTTCCCTCTCTTTTCTTTTCATTTCTCTTCAAATCTCTCCAATTTGAGAGGATGAGGATTATGCTAATTTTCACTTCAAATCCTTTCATTTCCTCCCTTAAAAAAAACTTTGGAACACACTTTCTCCTATTTTCTTTCTTTTCCACCATTAAAAAAACGCTAGAACAAGGGTTCCATTCCCCTTCCCTTCTTTTCCATTCTTAAATGAGACTCAGAAACACATCGTTAAACATACAAATCAACTTAGACATTATAAGATGAGGGACAATAGAGTGGCCTAAGCGTCTCCGATAAATCTATTTGAACCTAAGACTCACAATACTAGGCGGTGAAAAGTTATCATTCGTTTAACTATTGTGGATAAAACACACATTTCTAGCAATATATACATGTCTAACACATTCATCAAAGATATCTTTTTTTAATAATCAACGAACACTATAAGCCTCACCACTTGGTTCAACCTATTGGCGAAAGGACATCCACACACGCGAACGTAAACATCGCTGGTGACACGTCTCACTCACCATTCTAGGAGAAACCCACCACCCGAAAGTCCAATGTGGTAAAACTCCTTACCCACCTAAACATATTGCACCAATTGAGATTCGAACCTATGACCTCTACATTAGAAAATCACGGGGATGCTCCTCCCAAACCTGTTAATCAGGGACTCGTTGGCACCAAAGATATCTTCTAAATCACTTTAGTCTGCAACAACGCCTTCGAAGGACAATCAATTACATAATACACTTAACATTATGGTTTTTTTTTTAATGAATATTAAGTATGAAGAGCCCTGTAATCAGTCTAAGTCATTCACCTTTGCTTATGCATTCAAAATACACTTGTAACATCCGTATGTCATAAAATACGACAACGATAATAGGACATATGACTTGTAATGAGTTTAAACACACAAGTGATCAAGTACGCACTTAAGATGATTGAAAGGATCCAAACCGGGTACCTCTCATAATTGGCACACAAACGCATGTGACTTAAAACTTAAATAATAAAATAAAACACAACGGAAATTTATTACAAAATTCATAGTTAATTAAACTTTCAAACATCAATGTCTAAATCATAAACTAGCGTCATAGGGATGCCAGTCTTCTCAACAACAACCATCCAACCATACATTTGAAGCCCTCGCGACTTCATATCTTCTCTTTACCTTTGTTACCTGATGTCCATATTAAAAAGTCAGCTAACGCCGGTGAGTGTAAGTTTTCAAAACATTTACAAAAGGAGTCTTTCTTTCTCATGTCATTCGTATAAAACTCATTCAACGAAAACATACAATATAGTACTAGATAAATACATCACAGTAAAATATATAATAACATTCCTAGTTAATATGGGCTCTTGTTGCCAATGAGCTGGTGGTGGAGTGGTAAAAGAGAGACCTGGTGTTCCTTGTGACCCAGTTTTAATCCGTGCTCTCCCTATTAGTTTCTGATGCATGTAAATGAGGTCTAGCTCTTAGGCTGATGCACCTGGGTTTTACCCACGCCGATCCAGGGTTCGAGCCTCGGCTCTCTCTCAAACTCGGAAGGGGCCGTATTGGGTGAGATTTTTCCTTGAATGCTCTCCAACTCTGGCGCCAAGTGGGCCCGGTTAAGACAACATATTGACCGGAGTTGGACGAGGTTCTCCCATGTGACCGGGGGGGGGGGGGGTTGCGACGTCACAACGTTCAATGTTCGTCGTTCAAAAAAAATATGGGTTCTTGTTACTTAAGTCATACATTAGGTGTCTATAATCTGTTTCCTCTTTGTTGTCCACAAAGGACTTCTTTTGTCCACTGATGTGGCATCATTAATACATATTTTACATGCATAATAACCCCCACATTATGATACTAATTGAATAATAACCTTACAATTTATGCTTAAAATACGTATATTTTGTATTTGCAGGTTATTCGGTGTTGAAAATACAAATCAAGCTTCAAAAACACCAAGAATTAAAGCTTCTAAAAGGTTTATTCCCGGAGCATTGACCCACAAGAAGTCAAAATTGATCAACAATAGTCAGCATGAGCTAAAAGACAAAAGCTGAAAGAAAGTTGAGGGTTGCACGGTCGTGCATCCAATTGCACGGTCGTGCATTGCCCTTTCTTCTCCTCTATGGCCCAGTACCGTGTACCCTGTACCCTGTTTGACTCCCTGGGCCTTTGCACGACCGTGCAACCCATTGCACGGCCGTGCATTGCACATTTTGAGGCCTACAAATAGGAGGCTTGAGTTCTTCATTCCACACACCAATCTAGAGCAAAATAACACTTAAGAAGAGAGCATTCTCATAGTTAGAGTAGAGAGGCTCTTCCTCTTTGTTTCACAATAGGGGAGCTTACGAAACTCATCATTACTCTAGTCGTTATCGTCATTCGTGGCTAAGACTTCTTTGTATTGCTAGGGTGAAGATTATGTTTGGTGCATGTTAATGTTTAACTTATTAATTAAGTGGTATGTTTATGTCTTTAACTTTCTCAAAAACCATCTTTTGATGGTTTTTTATTATTATCTAAATCCGTCTTTATATTTGTGAGCGTCTTGATTTTAAAGAGTAAGATTGTAAAACCCTTATTAATCAAACTTCCTTTGAAACTCGTACGTCTTTATACGAGCAGAGACTGATAAGCCAAAGCTTGGTCTATACTTCTAATAAAGTACGTCTTTATACGAGATTATTATGCGACCAAGAGTTTGTGAACTCATGTTGGGAACGGTACATCTTTATACTTGGTCCCATTGTTATACCGCCTCCCGGTGAGCAAAATATAATCACCTATTTAACTTTAATATAAAGAATTTTGAGTCCGATGTCTTTAACTAACTCAGAGATGATCATTCGATGGGTTTAGGGTAAATGGTGTCCCTAACGGAAGGCACTACCACTTTTTAAAGAGCATAATTTGCAAATCAAATGTAGTGAGGACGAGGCTCTAGCGGTGACCCGGGTCACAAGTTTGTAGTAGTCATACCACTGAATTAGTTAACTTAACATTATCACGTACCAAGCTGATTCGAATCCCGAAGCAATACATTTCGTAATCTGATCATTTTTTATTTATTTACTTTTCTACTATTTACTATTCTGCTAGTTACATTTCTGTTACACACTTCATTCCCATTTTTACTTTTATGTTATTTACTTTATCGTCATTTACTTTTCTGCCGCGTACACGGTGATTTCAAAAAAGATTCGAGTTAACGGATTAACCTTTTTAACTTTAATATTTTTATGGATTGTTTTGATTGTTTTTTACAACAATTTTCATGGATGACAACTATGAGAGTTGTTATGGAGGATACCAAGACGACTATGGGTACCACAATTCGTAGGTTTGGTGTGAGATCTGTGGGGAACCACACTACACCCAAGGTTGTTACCACTATCAAGGGTATTCCACAGATTTTCACCAACCCTACTGGCAACCATATGAGGAAACCACACCGCCCCAAGAAATTCAACACTCAGCTCTAGATTCCGACTCATGGACCCCAGGAAATCTATTTCATCATTTAGAAGAATTAAGGATCAACTCCTAAAGAGCTTTCTAACTGAACAACAAGATGATTCCTTCAAAGTCCAAGAATCAGAAGTTATAGTTTCAACATCTTTAGTAGGGTCAAGTGACTCTAAGGAGCAAGAACCTTCCAACTTCAACAGCATGGATAAGTCGGAGGTGAGATCGAATGATTCAGAATAAAGGGCTACTGCAACTTTACAATCACTTCCTGATTTCTCTGAAAAGCTAGAAGCTAAACAATTGAAAGAGCCAAAAGAGCGAATATATAAAGAAGAACGGGTGGGAATCCTAAATATGGAAGCACAGGATGATGTAATCACCAACAAACAAATGACAATGGTGACACCACTTCCTTGCAGAAGTGATAGCTTGCCTGTGACCAAGCATATCGGTGAATCATTCCATGAATCACATAAGCCACATGATAGTGCACATCACTCTAAAGACCACTTCTCATGGAAGAAGCAACGTTCATCCAATGAAGATTGCGTGACAAAAATATCATATCGGGGTGACCATCTCCTTCACTACATGAGTTTCTTAAAGTTTGGTCTAGGAAATTTCAAATGGTAGTGGCGTGATTCCAGTACACCATTTTGTTTAGGTGCTCTTCTATAGAGCATTCTAAATTTGGATGGATGGACTCCACTAATTCCTGGATCAACTTATTACCATCGTACGCAAGATTATCAAATGGGTTGGATGAATCTCTCCATATTACAAGCCACCCATTTGATAGGTTATTCCACCACGAGCACTAAATTGGAAATTCACAAAACACGTACGGGTCGGGCTAAAGACCCTTAAATAAACATGGCGCTTCCAGGAGGCAACCCCATGATCAAGAATAAATTAAGAAGTTGGTCCATACGGCAAAAAGCATGGACCTCAGGTTTAGTTTCTCCAAATTTAAGTTTCTAATCTTCAGCCCCTAGGTATGCCTTCTCGATACTAGGACCTTAGTAGCTTAACTACTATCTTTTATCTTCCTTATTCGTTTTTATGTTTTCTTTTATGTTTCAGGTAGAATAACATTACCAGATCATCTCTCCACTTCAAGGAATTACATTCCAACTCTACGAGCCTGGAGCAGGAAGCCACATCAAATTTCTGAGAAATTCGATGAAGTCTTTGAAGCAACATGTTGACAAGTAGTTGATAGGCATAGCCTGATAGCAACAATAAGTTTTGGCCTTATGTTATACACCGAATTGATCGGGGGAGTACCAATTTCTTTTCCCTTAAAACTCCATGCATTTAAATTCCTGCATAGCATTCCATTACATGCATTTGTACAATGAGGGCAATGCACAATTTTAAGTGTGGGGTGGGGAATTAGAGATTCAGGACTGTTGACCTAAGAGCAGTAAAAATTAACTTGTGATTTTCTACCCATTACAAAAACTTACCTTTTATAAAACCCGAAAAATTTTCAAAAAAAATAAAAAAATAAAAATAAATTTAAACCCCTTTTAAAACAAAACCTCTTGGAGTTTACACCTATTAAATAAAATGAAGACATGACAAGTAGAAACAAACGTAAATTATGCAGAACAAATCACTAAACCATATCCCATCCGTTTCCATGTGAAAATAATCTAAGCCTTTTCACAAGCATTATTATCATTATTTTTGCATGCTCTTTCGTTTGGTATATTGAGTGTTTATTCGATTGAATTCTATGCATAATTACAATTTGTATGACTTATACATATCAAGACCATGAACTAGTGGAAGTATGAAAAAGATTGAGGCACCTAGGACTTTATTAATCGTATTATTAAAAAACCGCAAAAATGTTATCCGCCTAGAAAGCCCTCTGAGCCTTAGCATTTTCTTTTCTAAACCCATACTTATCACCCAACCAGCTTTTCGCAAACACCGGTTATTGGCTAACTGTCTTTAAAATGGAAAAAAATTATCTTATGTTGTCATTTCAAGTTCATTATCATCGGGATGACTTTGGAAAGAATCTGTACTACTCAAAAGAATTGGAATATACAAATGGTGGATGCAATAGGAAATTGTTCGAACTATCTGCAAAAAAATTCAAGAAAATATTATTTCAAGGAAATTGAGGAAAGATGAGTATTGAAAAAGTTGTCTTGTTGGAAAAAAGAGAGAGAGAAATTGGTCTTTTACCGGGATACCTTAAAGAACTAGACATGCATTCTTTCGATTTCAAGTTGCTTTACTGGCTTCATTTCGCAAAGCCTGAATTACCAACCAAACTCCGAGAAAAGATTTTTCAAGCAGCCAGTGATGTAAGAAAATGGTGGCGTAAGCAAGAACAATTGCCACCATTCTGCGGCTTGTCAAAAAGTTCCGCCAAAAAAAGAGCCAAAAGATATGGTAGATGTAGAAAATGTGGCAACTGGAGCCACGATGGAAAGTGTAGCAAGAATCAAACTTGAGCCCAAAGTGAATACACACACCTGATCGAAGTAGGTGATATTAGGCGATTAGCCGAAGGAACCATACGGAAAGGTAGCAATTTGCATTATGCAATAAAGAACGAGTTGAACCTGATGAGAGATCTCGGTCTTGGAAATCTGACCACAAACGAGCCCTTAGATTAGTTATACCCTCAAGATCTGAGTACTGTAGAGGGACCTTTTAGTACTTTCCATTTTAAGCCAAGAGGCCGTAGCTGAGTGTTTCGCGATAGCTGCAGCCCTTCAAACCCTTTTAAAACCCCTAAAAATCCAAAAAGATTTTCATTTTCACCCTTAGTTTTACTTTAGCCACATTACAACCCTTTAAAGTCCTCTTGATTCATGCATACTACTTAGTTATTTGGTGGAGACTTGATTTGCATACAAGCTTATAACCATTGCATAATTCGATTTGAACTCGAGTGTCCCACCTAGCTTACATTATCCATATATATAACCCTAGAGTTGAGTGAACATTGTGAGTAGTGATAAGTTTTTGCATGATCAACGTTCTAGTAGGCTTGTCATGGATTCCATCATATTAAAACAAGAAAAACACAAAAATAGAATAAGCAGCTCATAAGTTATCCCGGAGTTCCAACACTAGTTAAAATTCCATTACCCTTGTTTAGTTTTTAGTTATGGGTGTGATCATGCATGAGTTTGCTTAAGGACAAGCAAAGTTTAAGTGTGGGGTGTTATGATGTGCCATCATTTATACATATTTTACATGCATAATAACCCCCACATTATGATACTAATTGAATAATAGCAATTTATGCTTAAAATACGTATATTTTTTAATTGCAGGTTATTCGGTGTTGAAAATACAAATCAAGCTAAATTCTATCAAAAAAACCAAGAATTCAAGCTTCTAGAAGGTTTATTCCCGGAGCATTGACCCCCAAGAAGTCAAAATTGATCAACAATAGTCAACAGGAGCTAAAAGACAAAAGTTGCAAGAAAGTTGAGCACGGCCGTGCATTTCCCTTTCTTCTCCTCCACGAGCTAGTACCGTGTACTCTATACCCTGTTTGATTCCCTGGGCCTTTGCACGACCGTGCAACCCATTGCATGGCCGTGCATTGCACATTTTGAGGCCTATAAATAAGAGGCTTGAGTTCTTCATTCCACACACCAATCCAGAGCAAAATAACACTCAAGAATAGAACATTCTCGTAGTTAGAGTAGAGAGTAGAGGGGCTCTTCCTCCTTGTTTAACAATTGGGGAACCTACGAAACTCATCATTACGCTAGTCGTTATGGCCATTCGTGGCTAAGACTTCTTTGTATTGCTAGGGTGAAGATGTGTTTGGTGCATGTTAATGTTTAACTTATTAATTAAGTGGTATGTTTATGTCTTTAACTAATTCGTTCTCAAAAACCATCTTTTGATAGGTTTTTATTATTGTCTAAATCCGTCTTTATATTTGTGACTGTCTTAATTTTAATGAAACTCGTACGTCTTTATACGAGCAGAGATTGATAAGCCAAATCTTGGTCTATACTTCTAATATCGTACGTCTTTATACGAGATTATTATGCGACCAAGAGTTGGTGAACTCATGTTGGGAACAGTACGCCTTTATACTTGGTCCCATTGTTACACCGCCTTTCGTTGAGCAAAATAAAATCACCTATTTAACTTTAATATAAAGCATTTTGAGTCCGATGTCTTTAACCAACCCGGAGATGACCATTCGATGGGTTAAGGGTAAATGTTGTCCCTAGCGGGAGGCACTACCACTTTTTAAAGAATATAATTTGCAAATCAAATGTAGTGAGGATGAGGCTCTTGCGGTGACCCGGGTCACAAGTTTGTAGTACTCATACCACTGAATTAGTTAACTTAACATTATCACGTACCAAGCTGATTTGAATCCCGAAGCAATACATTTCGTAATCTGATCATTTTCGCTTTATTTACTTTTCTGCTATTTACTATTCTGCTAGTTACATTTTTGTTACACACTTCACGCATATTTTTACTTTTATGTTATTTACTTTATCGTCATTTACTTTTCTGCTTCACGAGCACACAAAGTCCACTCACTAATTAATCCGGCTAAACGATAACAAAATTTGAGTATTGGAACTCGATCGTGTCCATTGGTTCGATACTTGGTTCTTACCTAACTATATTACGTTGCGATAGGTACACTTTCCTATTGTGTGTGTTTTAAGTTAACGTAATTATCATTTTAATTTATAAATTTAAAACCTGATCTTGTGAAATCAATCAACCCTAAAAATCTAATGTCACCACCTCTTGTGATCTAAATCTAAACTATTGGGCCTAAAGCCCATTAATAATAAACTAGAAGCCCACTTACCCTCCAAGAAGAAGAAGCCCGATGCAATAAATAAACCTCACTTTCGGGCCTCAAAGTCCAGTCCACAACAATTCTCATCCTAACCATGAGTCCAACAATAGTGTTATTAGTACATGATTGCTGGAAGAGTGTGTAGGCCCATGAGGAATTCTGTCTAAGGAAAGACAGGGTACTTAAGTGTGTCCTAGTGACCCACCCCTCTTTCCTAGGAATTCTCCTCAGGGATACACTAGTTATAGGTCAAGTGTACTCCTAAAATACTATTGTGAAGACTCGGTGTTATGACTTGTCAAACTCTAAACCTATGAGAACTCTTATATTTGACACTCAGTATTTTATTATCGCTTACAACCTTTCCATTATTTTCCTGCTAGGCATGGACTCCTACTCTCCTCCCTCCCCGGTATACCGTCCCGGAGCAGAATCTGATTGGGAAGAAGACACTGGGTCACCTATGTATCGATCACCAACACCCCCAGCTGCTAGACCAAGATTTGATGTAAGGGCAGATTGGATTAGGAACACCGGCCCAAGATTTCGAACGTCTGGATCACCCACACCTAGAAACCCGTATCAGACACCCCATCTCCAAAATCAGATACCACCCCCACTGAGAGACCCATATCTAATGCCCGACATGTACCATCCTAACCCCTGGGTAAGGCACACCACGACACCCCCTAGTTTTATGGGAATTCCAACCAATGACATTCACCAATATGTAAGGACCTCATAATTTGAGAGGCAAAGGATGGGGTAGGGGGTAATGCACGACTTGCAAGTACAAAGAATGGATAGCCTAGCAAACCAATTAGGGTACCAAAAGGAGTTAATCTCCATCTTCGAAAAAGAAATGCTTAAGAATCGCACGGAAACAGTTAGAGCTGAAGCCAGATCGGCTACCCGAATGACCATAGCGGTGCTCATCTTGGTGATTATCTTCCTTCTAGTGGAAAGCTGCCAGAGACGTTAGCAGAAATTTCTATTAATTATCTTTAAATTTCCAGTTTAAGAACCATTTCCCTAAGTTTTGAATAATGTGTAACATTTCAGCACTTAATAAATTTTATATTTTCCAACTCTAAAGTTATTATTCATTGATTTGACCCATTGAGTGTGCATTACGCACATCATATTTTCATCAAGATTCTCCAAGAATCACCTTCTTCATTCACCACGATTTAGTATACTACTGACAATCTCATTCGTAAACAACTTATCCTATTAGATTTAAACAACCCCGTTATTTCC
Organism: Smallanthus sonchifolius; assembly: GCA_023525975.1. Classification (NCBI taxonomy): domain Eukaryota; kingdom Viridiplantae; phylum Streptophyta; class Magnoliopsida; order Asterales; family Asteraceae; genus Smallanthus; species Smallanthus sonchifolius. The sequence continues at coordinate 70,805,673 of CM042029.1, forward strand.
AAATCAAACGTTTATCAAAATTTTAAAAGAGTATCGAAAATATAAATTTCCCATAAACATTTTCACTTTGCAAGAGAACTTAATACAACCTATGTTATAAAAATATTACTTCAAACTAATAAATAAGTATGATTTTCCTTATTAAAGTAATTATTTCTAAAACCTGGCTAAATTAATGTACAACTACTTGATTAGCCAATAATTTCTCTTAAAAATATTCTCTATTATATTCTCCTTATAATAATTAAAAATCTTAAAAAGTTTTTCCTATAAACTGTCTACTTATTTAAATTATGTAACTCAATGGTTTCACTACTTTATATATCTACAATCAAGAACAATTTACAACTTCATATTTTCAAACAAAGATCAGTTATTTGTAAACATATTTTCCTGAGTGTTTTCAAAACCCCCTCGTTATCTTTCACTTGCCGCTTCAAGAGATGATCCATACCGCATAGACGTTAACCATCCCCATCAACCTCAACGAGATTTAAAGATCTAGAACCTAACTACCACATTATACATGAACGCCAAACAACACGCCTATCCGCAACACTCGATCAAATACAAAATTCGTTAGTATACGTCACACATGAAAATCAATAACTTACGTATTCACGTTCACAAAATACACAACACGATCACATAATACATGGAACTTAGTTGTTTGCAATATACATAATATTACACTAATCACATAATACATGAAACTTGTTTATTTGCAATACACTTTCTACTGGATTGATCACATAATACATGGAACTTAGTTGTTTGCAATATACATAATATTACACTGATCACATAATACATGAAACTTGTTTATTTGCAATACACATTCTACTGGATTGATCACATAATACATGAAACTTATTGTTTAGAAAGTACATGATACTAAATTGTGCACATTATACAATATACTAAATTGTTTACATTATACATGAAAGCTTATTTGTTTACGAAATACATGATATTAATTTGTTAACATCATACATGAAATTCATTTCTTATCATATACATGATGCTAAGTTGTTCACGTTACACATGAAACCTATTTGATTACAAGCTATATGACACTAGACCATGCATGAAACTTGGGTGTTACATGATACACGAAACTAAATTGCTTACAATTGTTGCAACTGATTGACCACATTATACACAAGGCATGGTCATACACTTTGTTCACCAAAGTTGAAAACCATAACACATTGAAGCTATTCGGGTTTGACGTATTCTTGTTCAAACACGAGGAAGCTGTAACACTTTAAAACAACTCGGTGTTTGACGTATTCTTGTTCAAACACGAGTAAACTATGGAACTTTAAGTTATACTACCTTATTACTCTTTAGTTGCTAACTGACCTGCCTATTTAGGGACATAGTTACTTATTAGCAACTCATATGTGAAAATAATAGACATGAACTAAGTGAATTCGTGCCCCCCCTCTTGCCCCACACACAACGGAAGGATCTATACGGACCATGCGATGATTCGAGTAATTACGAGTGCACACGTAATTATAAAAATCAGCGCAGGGAAAACATAGTAAATTCTGTCGTGTGTTATGACCTAAAACCTATCGTGATATATAACAAAGAAACTAATGTGATATGACAAGGGCATGGTGGATACGCCGATGGTACTTCCTATATATAAGTGCTCTGCCATATTATCAGAAGTAGCGTTGTTCGTGTCACTTGAAGTTTTGACCTAGACCAATAGCTGTGAAATACTGACAATTCTTGAGCATGTTAGACTACATCTTAAACAAACCCTAATTATCAAGTTCCTATCAAATCCATTCCAAGTAATATATTTCACCTTTAGGATTCAAAATACCATTCAACATTTCATTGCAAAACTTAATTCATCATCAACATTCATACCTGACCTTGAGTATCAAAATCCTAAATCTTGCCACCAGTTATACTCCTTGAACCAACCTTCATAACATGTTGAGAATCCAAACCCTCACCTCCTTTTCGGTTCAGTAGCCTCCATTAGTTAAATTTCGAGACGAAATTCCCTTAAAATGAGGAGACTGTAACATCCATGACTTTCTGGTATAATTTGCATCTTATCTTTACGTAATAATGACACTTCATTCAAATCCCGTACATATCCAAACGCCTTATGCCACATTCTTTTTTATTGAAACATATATCATCCTAAATTTCAACCTTTCAATAACATATTGTTTTTCTAGCACATATATATATATTTGATATGTAATGTTATAATAACTATGAGCTTTAAATTACGTACTTATATCTCTTTATATACATATATATATACATATGTATTTTATTATAAAAATATATGTAAATATACATATAGTTATTAATATCAAATAAACCATTATACATAATTTATAATATTGTAAAGATGGAATTTTCTATATTAAATAGTTAAAATAAAATAAATAATATTTCAGTTTTTATTACAAATTTTATAAAAACTATTTTATAACAAAAAAATTAGTCTTGGACTTTTTCCAAAACCAATTGAACCCCCCCTCGTTTCCTTTGAAATCACTTTATAGCCTTGAACCCCTTCATATTACCCTTGAACCCCCTATGTGAACCCTAAAAACCATTCAAACGCAGGTTTGACTTCCAAAAGTTAAACCGCATTAGAACACCCTCTAATCTCTATAAATCCACAAGTAAAACTTCCCATTTTTGATTCAAATCATTCATAATCGTTTAATGACCACGTATGAAACTTCAATTTGTGAAAATAAGGCCAAATTCGTGAGTTTTGAACACCATTATGGTAACTCACGTGAATGGTGATTGCTTGCTCAATCCCGCTAATCAAGCTCCAATTACACGTTTTCCATTCAATTTCTCCAGCTGTTAACGCGTCCTAAACACCCTATATATACCCCTAACCGGATACAACTCAAAATCACCCTCAAAATTTGAGTCCTTTACATTGTTCTCCCTCTCGTTTGCGCACAATTTTATGCAGCTCCGTGGTTCGATTTTGCCTTGCTCCGAGATCAAGGTCTTGCTCCAGGTATTCGTTTATCTTCCCTTGGATCGTATCAATTCGTTTATGAAACCATCGATATGAAAGATTTGGGTTTTAGGGCTGGGTGGTGGTTCACGATGAGCTTTTGGGGAGGGGTGAGACTGAAACCTGTTGCTTCGTTTTCTAGTTTAACCACAAGGCAATAGGCCAGATCATTGGTTAAAAGCATCACCCCCACAGGTCAGGTCGCGGGTTCAATCCTGCCCTGACCCCTTTTTTTTCTAACCTTTATTTTTTCTTTGTTATTTGGGTTGTAACTTTCTCACATACACACACTGTTATATAATTATCAACTATTATCATCATATTAAGTAACTAACTCTATTATAACCAAGTCTTTTTATAAACTTTCAAGGATCCTTATTATCTTTTTAAATGAAAGTATACGCATATATGTTGGATTATTTTATTTAAAAAAAACTTTTGATTACTACAAATGTGTAACACATTGTATGTGAGCATTATTATTATTAAGCATGTATTATTTTCATTACCACCATATACATTTCAAAAACATGACAAATGATTAAGTGTATTTCATAAACCCTATAACTTTTAAATATTAGTCGTGTTGTAACGTCATTAAAAGAAGTGGATTATAATTTACTTAAACTTTTAAAACGTCATGATCCATAATTATTAGTAAAATTAGTAATATCATAATTATTTTAATCCTATTCTTATTTACTTTCTCAAATATTAAAAAAATTCTTTTAATAAACGAAAATGACTAATTTATTATTCCAAATTATATCATATTATTACTTTAGCCATCGTTAAAAATTCGAATCTTTAATACTCTCTCGTTCGTTCGATCGTTCCAAATCATAAAGTCCCAAATCGTTCCATTGTTGTTTCTCCGGACTGTTTCTACATTATAATAACATATTTTATGCAACTAGGGACATCCTTAATCCTTGTTGCTACAAGTTACAAGCTCAACCATCTATTATTTAAGGTGAGTATTACATAGCCCCTTTTCACACTTTTACACTTTTTGGGGTGAAACATGAACTCTATACATACAATTGTTTACATTTACACAAACTACACAAACACAAATCCTCTTTACATTTATGTGTGCAAATTTGAGCTTTATGTTTGAGTACTAGGTGTGTTAACTGTTTATGTGTAATTTATGTGCAATCATTAACTATTCAAGCCGACGGTTAACAATGATAGATCTATTGAGTCTGACAAACCCACCCAGATTGGGGTGATTGTTACCGACAACACAATTTGCATGCTAGTTACAAAGGTTTGATTGTACTTTAGTTACACAATAGCTGCTCCCCATAAATGCCTTATTTATCATGACTTGTAAGGATTTGTTTATTCATGCTTATACACTATCTATGTACAAACCTATATATGCTCACCAACTTTTTAGTTGACCTTATTTTATTCATGTTTCAGGTACTAATGTGTGATTTGATCAAGATATGCTACACATAGGACTTGGGACTTAGTTAATTTGAATAAAGAATTCTATGTATTTCAATTATGTTCTTTCTTGGATTGGTTGTGTTTGGATTATTTGAAATGAAATTGATGTTTAATATATTACAATTTAGTCAACCTTGTGCTCATGAACAGTCTACATGTCCCGCCCTGATGATTCCGCCGTCGGTTGGGGTGTGACATCAACACATTTTTTATTAGAAGATGATGAACATGAGACAAAGAAGGTGGGTGGAATTATTGAACGATTATGACTTTGAAAGTCGTTATCACCCGAGAAAGATATACAAAACTTGAATTTCGGGACAAAATTCCTTTAACATATAGAGAATGTGACATTAAAAAAAAAATCAAGGTCAATATTTTAAACATTATATTATGATCAATTATGTGACAGTACATTATCAGACATGACTAGAAACATATACATGTATACTAGGTTATTTGAACTTTAGTTATACCACTAGTCAGTACATGAAAACCCCAGTATGCATATTAAATAACCATAGCCATACTTGTAAATTCATTAGACATATATATACATGTTACATATATATAAATTAGTGCTTTCATGACATCATTCATTATAACAAAAATGTCAAGACATAAACCCTTCACTAGACATGGATTCACATGAAAATATTATTCAAAGCCATTAACTTATGTAAACATGTAACATTAATAAATTTATAAAGTCTTGTATCCTAATCATTTAAACTTTATAAAACTAACTTACTTAAATCCAATTTATTGATTACACCTAATAAAACTCGGTTTTCATTATAAACCTAGGCTAACTAATTCAATAATTTTAAAAAACTAACTTATTTAAAAACCTATACTAATTTTTATAAAACTATCCTAATAATCAAATATGATGACACTAAGCCTTAAGAAGTGCCACCATACCTTGAGAACCCAACACCTACACGCACTCCATCATTACATTCTCTCCATCTCTTTCTCTTTATTTGGTTGAGACACAAACCCAAACCCACACTCCACTTATATGTAAAACTGCTGCACATGCAAGGAATAAGAAGAAAATATTTACTTATTTATTATTTTCTATCTTTTAAATGTTTATGTTTATCTTGTTTTCATGTTTATCCTTTAATTCCTTTAGTATAAGTAAGGTTATGATTGTTTAGTTAGACAGTTTTTGATTGAATTTGAATAATAAGAGCTTTGTTCTTGGAAACTTTGGTTCGAATTTATGGTCTTTGATGTTCTTGAGCCATTTGATTGCATCCGTTCCTGGATCAGTTGGTATCAGAGCTCTTGGTTGTATCAAATGGATGCTCGTGGAGTTCGATTCAACCGTGATCGTAGATTCGCCAGACAAGGCAATGAGATCGGAAACAGTGACCCACGGGATATTCTTGAGATCAAAAGACTCCGAAAACGAGTCTGCGATCTTGAAACGCTACAAGAGATCAACCGTCTCCGGCAACGAGTTGATCGATGTCATTTGGTCGGTCAAAACAATCCTTAATCACCTTAACTAGTAAGGGTAAGTAGAGTATCGTATCCACGAGTAGTATGTGGAAAATGTCACTTTGTTACAAGATTCAAAGACTGAAAACAATAATAACTTATTTGGATTTGGGTTTAAAACAATAATGAGAAAGGTAATCTTCTCCGGGGTTTGGGTATGCAAACACAAGTTACTTCAAGTTAATTAGCAAGCAATTACATAGACATAATCATACGGTTTAATCAAATTCAGTGATAATATGAGAACCCATTGTAAATAAAACTTATTCTCACATTACTATCAATGATCAACCAACTATAATCCAACCCTCAAGTTGTCCCCGATGTAAATATACCCGAGACTATTGAGACTTGAACAACAATTTGAAATCAATCAATGAAGTTTAAAGCATTCAATCAATAAATGAAATCATATGGCTTAACATGCCAATCAAGATTACAAACCAAAGCTAATCATTCAAGAATTCACAAGTGTTCACAAAACCCTAGACCCAAAGAAGACTACAAGAGATGTAGATATAAAGACTGATGGATACAAAATTTCTCTAAGTACAACTGCTGCGGACTCCACAGTTTTGCTGATAACCAACAAGCTGCTGCAGATAGTTGTTCTCCTGCTGATGAACAACTCTGCTGCGGACAGCCTTATCTGCTGAAGACCAGAGTTGCTGCTGATAGGCAAATCATCAGCAACTTTAGATAGTTGAGTCTTGATGCGGATCACCAACTTTGCTGCTGATAGCCATATCTGCTGAAGATCAATCGTTGCTGCTGATTGGCATATTAAAAGCATCAACTTTACTACTAATAACTTTCTGCTGCAACTCTGACACATCTCATGCAGAAAGAATGTTATTGGTGCAAACAATAAAAGACAACAACGCCCTCCTTCCAAGTATCAAAGCAATGATGCCTAAGAAGATGTTTGATTAAAGTTTACTTTTGTTCTATTTGTTGTCTTAACTTGTAGTATAGTTTCTAGTATACAAGATCAATGGCTTGTGTTTGATCTGATCCTTAGAATCAAGGGCCTGTCTTGATTCTAAGTTACTATATAAGTAGTGTATTTATTCATTGTACAAGTGTGCTTTCTTAGAGATTTCTTTGTAATCTTGTAACCATTGAAGTTTAATACAAATTGCATTTATTAGTACTCTTTGAGTTTACTTGTTTACATTGCTTAGTTGATTGTTTTCGCCAATCTCAACTTGAATAGAACCATCTTATATTCATCGATCCTACAAGTGGTGTCAGAGCTTTGGCTCTTAGATTAAACAAACTCACACTTGTTTAATCACTCTCAGGTTCTATTCACTACTATCTCTTTGCTAAAACACCATATATCACAAATCCAAAAATGGCACAAAACAATGGTTTTGAGGATAATGGAAGTATCAACAGACCACCAAGACTGGTGTCTGGAGAAGACTATGATATGTGGAAGAACATGATGGAAAGTTTCTTCTGCTATCAAGAGTATGGGATGTGGAGATCCATTAAAGATGTACCATATGTACCCATGGTGGCCTCTGCTGATTCCGGAGGTCCATCAGTCCCCAAAGAACCCTCAAAGTATTCAGATGAAGACATCAAGAAGATGGAGGTAGACTTCAAAGCCTTGGGAGCCATTCAGATGTGCTTGCCAAACGAAGTATTTCACAACTTCAGAGGATACAAGACTGCCAAGGAGCTATAGGAGGCTCTTGAGAAGATGTTCGCTGGGTCAGAAGAAGTGAAAGAAAGTAGAAGAGACATTCTGAAGCAACAATATGCGAACTTTGTCTGGAAGGAAGGTGAGTCTCTTACTGTGTTGTACAACATGTACACCTACCTTGTGGGAGAGCTACAATGCTCAAAAGTGAGGCTGGAGAATGAAGTCAATCTCAAGAAGTTCATCATGTCTCTGCCAAGCTGCTGGACACTTTACGAAGTGTCAATCAGAAGAATTGAAAATTTAAAGACTCTGCAGATGACTGAGTTGTTTGGCATGTTGAAGACCTATGAATTAGAAATGATTCAAGCCAAATAGAGAAGTTCAAGTTACTCAACAGCCTCATCATCCACCACCACTTCCTCTGCACTTCACTCTGACCACGCAGTTCCTAGTTCAAGCAACTACTACCCTCCCATTGTCACTCATCCCCAGACTCCAACCTCACAGTCAAACAACTCACCATTTCTTCTTAAAGCCCCACCTCAAACATCAACCTCTGCTGCCTTTGTCTCTGAAAACTCAAGCAATATGTCCTTTTATCAAGGAAGATCTGGAATGTTTTCATCCAGATGATCTAGAAGAAATGGATATACAGCACTCCTATGCCATGCTCTCTCTAAGAGCGAAAAGGTTTTACTCTAGAACAGGAAGACTCATTCCAAGCAACAACTCTAACACCAGAGTTGGCTTGGACAAAAGCAAACTGAGATGTTACAACTGTAACCAACTTTGTCACTTTGCCAGAGAATGCAAGGCACCAAAGGAAAATCCAGCTGATACCCAGCAAAGGCAAGCTCATCAAGGTCAAACAAGCAAAGCTCAGCCAAGACAGCAACAAGCTACCCCTCCTACTCAAACTGCAGCATGTGCAGCTGTTGGAACTGCTAATTTTTACTTGAGCTTTCAGTATGAGGATCTTTCTGCCTACAATCAAGCTCCCATGGCAGACACATCAGAGATACCACCTCAGGTATATGAAAATCTTTATACTCAGGCTTGTATTGATAAGCTTCTTGGATACAGAAAACATAACCAGAATCTCATAGATCAAAATGAAGAGTTTCACCAAATGAAATCTGAATTTAAAAAGGTTGAAAACAGTTACAAAGAAAAGATTAACTGTTTAAAGAAAGAAATTTCATCATTAAAACATGAACAAACAAACCTTGAAACTCAGATTGATGATCTTCTGGTTAAGTTAAAGGCTACAATGGCTGAATTAGCAGACCAAAAGGTCCATGTGGAAAAATATTAGTTTGCATCTAAAAAGCTGCAAAGACTTTTGGATGCTCAAATTCATGAAAAGGTAACTGGTGGACTTAGATTTCCAGCTGAACAACCCTACAATGTTGTTCCTCCACCAGCTGACTATGTAGCCATTCATGAACCAAGTTTCAATCTTTCCAATCTTGATCTGGCCAACCAAAATCTTGATCCGGCTCTCTAAGAAACCTCTGGGCAAGAATGCACTACTTCATCTGAGTCTGAGTCCACATGCTCAGACTCCACTGAAACCAATAAAGCTCCAGCCCCACCTGCCTTTGAAGTTATTCAAACCAATAGTCCAAGCCCCTTCATCCCTTCTAAAACATTACCGATATCTCAATTCACCAAACAAATCAAAATCAGCTATCCTCCAGAAGGAAGAAAGCTAACTGTTGAAAAGGGACAGTCTTCAACCTCCACTAACCCAAATCCTCAATCCAAATCAACCCAACCAAGGAAGGTGGTAGACATATGTCATGCGCCAGGAGAGAAAGCTCCATATGTTCAAAAGACATTAGAGGAAGACACTTTTGAGCACAACAAAGCTCACCCCTGGAATTTCCAAGACTTGTTCAAAAGAAAGGATTATGTGTACTTCCAAAGGGACAAAATGGCTAAATCATGTTTTATCTGTGGCAAATACAATCACACTGCTAGCACATGCTTCTATTACCTTTAGCAACAAAGAAACCTCAAGCAACATGCTTTTGAGAAGACAAACAAGAACAAAAAGGTAAGAAGCTTTGAAGCCAAGGCAACTCATTTCAGAAACTCTCTCCCCACCAAGGAAGCAGCTGCCAAAACCTCAACAATCTTGCATCATCTGTGGTGAATCAGACCACTTTGCTGCAAATTGTGAATTTAATCCCTTCAACCAGATTCTTCATCAAGCCCCTCCAAACCAAAACCCTATCAACAAAAGAACTACTACAGATAAACCATCTGGTAACAAGGTAAATAAGGATAAGCACACATCTGTTGTTAAACCATCAGCAGCCAGCAAAAATGTTGTTGATCAAGTGAAGCCCAAGAAACCAAAGGACAAGCCTTCAGCAACAACCAAGTCTGCTGCTGCTCAAGTAAAACCATCGGCAGTAACAAAATCTGATGCTGATAAGCCAAAGTCCTCAGTAGCAAAATCTGCTGCTGATCAAGCAAATCTTTCAGCAGCCAAAGCAAAATCAGCTGCTGAAAGAGCAAAGAAATCTGGAAAACCACCTCCTCAGCAATGGAAAGCTAATATCCCAGCCTCTATCCATCAAAGCATCATCATTGGCTCCATTGAATGCAAATATACTGATGCTGCTGATCCATCGACACACTTACCCAAGTTTGCAAGTTCCTCCCCCTAACTAGATCTCTCTCATATGGAGGGACAGCCAGGTCACAAGAATAACACCTAGGTTGTAGACAGTGGTTGTTCCAGGCACATGACCGGCAGTAGATCCGTCCTCTCCAACTTCAGACACTTCAATGGAGGATATATTGCCTTTGGGAGTGACTCAAAAGGAGGATCAATTACTGGACAAGGAACTGTGTCCAATGAAAGGATGAGTATTGAAAGAGTAAATTATGTCAAAGAATTAGACTTCAATCTCATGAGTGTGTCCCAGGTCTGTGATCAAAAGCATTGGATGCTTTTCACATATACAAAATGTTTTGTACTATCCCCTGGCTTAAACAAACCTCCTCCAAAGAAGATCCTATTTACTGCTTAAAGAAAAGATAACCTATATGTGCTTTACATGAATGAGGTCACTCCATCTGGTAGTGTATCTTGTTTCCTGTCAAAGGCATCAGATGATGAATCAGCTCTTTGGCACAGGAGATTAAGCCATGTCAATGTAAAAATCATTAACAAGTTGGTGAAGAAAAATCTTGTTAGAGGGATTCCTGACAAAGAATTCCAACTTGAAGATCATTGCATTGCATGTTTGAAGGGGAAGCAACAGAAGAGTTCTCACAAGCCCAAGACATTGAATTCAAATGACACTCCATTACAACTGCTACATATGGATCTCTTTGGTCCTACAAATGTCATGTCAATGGGCAAGAAGTCATATGGTCTGGTGATCACTGATGACTATACCAGATTTTCATGGGTATACTTCTTGAGAACAAAAGATAAAACTGCTGAGATTCTTAAATCTTACATTCTTCGAGTTGAGATTCAAAGCAATCAAAAGGTGAAAATCATAAGGTGTGATCAAGGTACAGAATTCTAGAACCACACTCTGAACTGTTTCTATGAGAGCAAGGGAATAGAAAGACAATACAGTGCTCCAAGAACTCCTCAACAAAATGGGGTTACTAAAAGAAGAAACAGAACTCTAATTGAATCAGCAAGATCAATGTTGGCTGATGCAAAACTGCCTCTCACATTCTGGGCAGAAGCAGTCAGTACAGCTTGCTATGTGTATAATAGAGTTCTCTCTGTCAAGCATCTCAACAAGACACCTTATGAACTCTGGTTCAAAAGAGTTCCCTACATTGGATTTCTAAAACCTTTTGGATGTCCATGCACCATTCTGATCACACATGGGGTTCTTCCTAAGTTTGGTGCCAAATCTGATGAAGGATATTTTGTGGGCTATTCCTCTCAATCCAAGGACTACAGAGTATTCAACTCAAGAACAAGAATCGTGAAAGAATCAGCCAATGTGGAATGTAGGGAACACATCGCATGTGAACAGGGAAAAGGCCCAGACTGGCTCTTTGATATAGACTCCTTCACACAAATATTTGAGCCTCTCATCTTCTCAAATATGGAGTCTACTTCTTCCAAAGCACCAGCTTCCACATCTTCCTCTGACTACACCTAGTCCCTCAATCAGACTGAAAAGCCATCTATTGATCCTCCATCTGTTATGGAAGCTATTGAAGCCAGTGAAGCCGGAACCAGACACTCAAATGTCACCAGCAGCAGCCTCTCTGAGAATGTAAATCTGAATAAAGATACATCTGTAAACGCTATAGAGGCATCTGCTGCTGATAATGCTGATGTTGCTGCTGAAAACGCTGATGCTGCTGTTGATATTGAAGACTCTTCCACCATGAATGAAGAGTTTCCTGATCAGAATTAGAGCAATCTTGAGCAACAATTGGATGTGGTACGAGCAAAGAGAATCAACAAGGAACATCCCCTGGAAAATATCATTGACCAAGTTCACCAAGGAGTTCAAACAAGAAGCAAATCTCATGAGGCCAATATATGTCTGTTTTCTTGCTTTCTATCTCAGGTAGAACCAAAGAAGATAGATAAAGCTCTGAAACACAGCAGTTGGATTGAGGCAATGTAGGAAGAGTTGTTGCAATTCAAGAGACAGGATGTCTAGAAACTTGTTGATCTTCCATCTGGTTAAACTGCCATTAGCACAAGATGGGTATTCAGGAACAAGCAAGATGAGAGAGACATTGTCGTCAAGAAAAAAGCTAGACTTGTAGCTCAATGCTACACTCAGGAAGAGGGAATTGACTATGATGAAGTCTTTGCTCCTGTTGCCAGGCTGGAGGCCATCAGAATCTTCCTGGCATATGCTGCATCCAAGAATTTCATTGTTTATCAAATGGATGTCAAGAGTGCCTTTCTATATGGAAAGATTGGTGAGGAAGTATATGTCAAACAACCTCCAGGCTTTGTAGATCCTGCACATACTAACAAAGTGTTCAAACTAGACAAAGCTCTCTATGGCTTACATCAAGCTCCAAGAGCCTGGTATGAAACTCTGTCTGGATATCTACTAAGCAACAACTTCAGAAGAGGTGCCATTGACCAGACCTTGTTTATCAAATATGAAGGGGGGAGAAATCCTACTAGTACAAATCTATGTTGATGACATCATCTTTGGATCAACAAGGAAGAAGTTGTCTAAAGACTTTGAGATCCTGATGCACTCAAATTTTGAAATGAGTTCAATGGGTGAACTAAATTTCTTTCTGGGTCTTCAAGTCAAACAAGTTCCAAACGAAATCTATATCAGCCAATCCAAATATGTTAAGAGCATTTTGGAAAGATTCAAGATGACTGACTACTCTGCTGCAAGAACTCCTATGCAAGTACACCATCAACTGACTCCAGACACAGATGGTCAAGACACTGATCAACATCAATACCGTGCAATGATAGGATCACTCATGTATCTCACTGCCTCAAGGCCACACATCATGTTTGCAGTATGCCTTTGTGCAAGATTCCAAGCAGCTCCAAAGAATACACATCTTCAAGCTGTCAAGAGAATTTTTAGATATCTAAAAGGATCCCCAAGACTTGGGCTATGGTATTCTAAAAATGATAAGTTCAACCTGTATGCGTACACTGACAGTGACTATGGGGGATGCAACTTGGATAAAAAATCCACATCAGGGGGGTGTCAGTTTCTGGGAGGAAGACTGATTTCATGGTAGTGCAAGAAGCAAACCTGTGTATCAACTTCTACAACAGAAGAATAATACATTGCAGCTTCAAGTTGCTGTGCACAAGTCATCTGGATACAAAACCAAATGTTGGATTATGGGATAACTTTCATGGCCACTCCCATTCACATCGACAACATGAGTGCTATATCAATCACAAACAATTTGGTGCAGCACTCCAAGCCAAAGCACATTGACATCAAGTATCACTTCATAAGAGATCAAGCTGAGAAAAAGAGAATTATTTTAACCAAAGTTCATACCAATGAACAATATGCTGACTTATTTACAAAACCTTTTGATGAAGCTAGATTTAGATATTTAGTTGAATCCATTGGTATGATGAAACTTGACTAAAATTTGTCTCTAAAATTGTTGATCCAAAGTCTTTATAAATTTTTTTCTTAAAATATGTTTGTCTTTTGTTGTAAATAAAAGTTATAAGTCAGAAGCAACCATTTTTGCTGCTGACAGGTCTAATCTTCAGTAGCAAAGAATTTGCCACTGACTGCTTTAAGTTATCAGCAGGAACAAGTTTCCTGCGGATAACCTTAAGGCAGTCAGCCGCAACATCTTTGTTGCGGACCATTACATCCTTCAGCAGCAATTGAGTTTGCTGCTGACAGACTTAGCCATCCGCAGCAACCAAGTTTGCTGCTGATGGGTAAAAATAAGTACAAATTAACTTTTACCCACTGTAAAAATACTTTCAGTCTTTACCATGACTGCTATAGTGTATTACAGTTGTAACAGTGAAAAGTAATGAGGTTGTACTGTACAAGTAACTTTGCTTTTTCCCTCCTCTGCCGTTATAACACAAATCAAATTTATCCTTCACCTCTTCACAATAAATTCCAACCTACCATTTTCTCTTAAGCCTTCACAGCATTCAAAGCCTTCCATACTTAACCACCTTTCAAAAACTTCCCCCTTCCCTCCAAACCCAACGACAATGGCAGAGGTCGACATAAACCAGCCCGATGACAAGTTCTCACCCTACCACAATCTCACTGCATACCTAGTTAAAGGAAATAAGTCAGAAGGGTTCAATGATAAGATCGATTTTCTCTATCGATCAAAGATATACTTTTCACTAACCGTCAACCCTGCCATATACATCCCTCATATGGAGGACTTTTGGATCACCGCCGTCTACTCTACCGAACAGGGGATTCCCCAAATCCAAGCTACGGTAGACGGGAAAGATATCATCGTCACTGAAGCTACTCTCAGAAAACACCTCAAGCTTCTGGACGAGGGGGCCGCCGTTTCATACACCAGGGAAGAGTATATGAGGACCTTTGTATCCATAGGGTACACTGAAAATCAGAACGAATATACCATTGAAAAGGCGCTGATGGGCCCTCCATGGAAGTTTCTATGCCACATTCTTCTACAATGCATATCCCAGAAGAGAAGTAGATGGCATCAAGTGAGTTCTTCTCTCGCCTCTGCTGTTCATGGTATGGCCACATGCCAAGGTTTCAACTTTGCACATCTCATTTTTGAAGGTTTGAGATATAACCTTCAAGAAGGTGCAAAGTAGGCATTCTATATGTACCCAAGATTCTTGCAGGAAGTTTTCAACAATGAGCTAAATGATCTTTCAAAACCTGCAAGAATCTACCTTATGATGGGTCATAAAAATAATATTTTTCAAAGTATGAGAACTGTTTCCAAAAAGTTCTCAAGGGTCAATGTTCCATTTTTATCTACAATGATGAACATACAAAGTACCCAATGTGACAGTTCAACAATCCCAGCTGATACTGATCCCACACCCTCCACTTCAAAACCTGAACAACAAACTGCTTCCATTGTTCGAACCCCTGTGCATCCTACTAAGGGTGCACAGGCACAACAACTACTAACACCTGTTTTGGATGTTATCACTACCCAACTGGAACACAATGTAGGATCGGTAAATACAATATGGTTCTATTCTAGGTGAGATTGGCGGAAACAATCACAACTAAGCATTGCAAACAAGTAAACACAAGAAGTACTGATAAATGCAATTTGTATTAAGCTTCAATGGTTACAAGATTACAGAGAAAACACTAAGAAAGCACACTTGTACAATGAAACGATACAGTACTTATATAGTAACTTAGAATCAAGACAGACCCTTGATTCTAAGGATCAGATCGAACACAAGCCATTGATCTTGTATACTAGAAGCTATACTACACGTGAAGACAAAAAATACTACAAAGGATAACTTTACTCAAACGTCTTCTTAGGCACCATTGCTTGGATACTTGGAAGGAGAGCGTTGTTGTCTTTTATTTTCTGCACCAGTAACATTCTTTCTGCATGAGATGTGTCAGTGTTGCAGCAGAAAGTTGTGAGTAGTAAATTTTCTTTTGCTTTGCTAATCAACAGTAACGATTGATCTTCGACAGATATGGCTATCAGCAGCAAAGTTGGTGATCCGCATTAAGACTCAACTATCCAAAGCTGCTGTTGATTTGCCTATCAGCAGCATCAAGTGTTTGATACTGCTGAGAAGCCTATTAGCAGTAACTCTGGTCTTCAGCAGATAAGGCTGTCCACAACAGAGTTGTGCATCAGTAGGGGAACAACTATTCGCAGCAAATAAGCTTATCCGCAGCAGCTTGTTGGTCAACAACAAAATTCGTGGAGTCCGTAGCAGTTGTACTTAGAGAATTTTGTAGCCATCAGTCTTTTTATCTACAAACTCCCCTAGACTGATGCTACCAAAACTCTCTTACTGCTGTTGTTGCTGATGCTTTTGCATATTAGCAATTATCCTTGCTACCTCATAGCCTCTAGGGTCCTTGCTGGGATTATCCAGAGGAAGCTCAGACATAGTGTTGATGTCCTTGCTTGGCATCTTAAAATGGACTTGCTAGAACATCTCATCTGTTGACCTCTGATAGCGGTTATAGTGAATTCATCCTTCTCAGCATTGTAGAACCAGCTAGTGAATGGAAAGTGGGATTGGAGAGGTTTAGCATCAATAACTACATCTTTGCTAGGGTTGAAGTGATGTTTGATCACTAGCAACAGATGTCTCACACCTTCATTCTCAGGCTCATGAGCTTCACCCAGCTCCATCATTCTTCTAAAATCCGAATCTAGGAGCTGCATTACCTCATCAACAGATTTGTAGATTGATCTTTTTACCTCTGCCCTTCCCCTGAAAACCTCAAACCATTGATCTTGATTGCTGTAGAACCAGATAACAATTTATCTTGAATCTTCTGGTGTGGTAGTAGGTTTGGTTTTCTTCTTGGGAGGCTGTTGATGAGGAGGAGCTGGGTGTGGGGATTTGGACTCTTTGGGTGGAGAGGAGGGAGGTCTAAGAGGGAGAGTGGAAGGTTGTTGGATAGAGGAAGGAGTGGATGAAGGAGTAGGCTTGGGTTTCTTTTGTTTTCTTTCATCTGTTTGAGTGTTTACCCTTTTCTTTGAGCCTGTCTTCCCTAATCTTTCTTCCTCTTCCCTCTAGACTTTAACATATAAGGCTTGCAGGTTCATGAAGCTCATGGGACCTAGCCTCTTTCCACTTTCTCCTCTAGCCTTTAGGAAGTCCATCATGACCTTCCTTTCTTCATGGGTCCGGATGTTAAAAGCATTGGTCTTCTTGGTTTTTTGTTTAGCTTTTTCTTATTCTTCAGCCCTTTTCTTATTTTCCAGTTGACCTTGCTGACCCATGAAAGCTCTGTAGATTTCTTTATTTAATAATTTCTCAAGGTAGTCTGCATCCTCACCTTGAGAAATCAGAGCTTCTATCCACTCCTCTCTCATTTCTTTGGCTAGTTCAGAGTCAATTATCCTGAACTTAGCTTCTTCTTTTCTTTTCTCTTTCTTCCTCTTCTTTATTGAGTTGTTCCTGCAGCTGAAGAGCTAGAGCTTCATCTTCTTGTAATTGTGTAGCTGCAGGAACTTTGACTTTCAGAGCATCCAGTTGCCTAGTATGCAACTGAATCTGTTGTTCCCTGAGGATAATGTCAGCTTTTCTTTCTTGAATCTTTCTAAACTCTACCATCTCCTCTTCTTCTCTTTCCCTCCTTCTCTTCTCTTTTTCTCTTTCCTCTTTCTTTAATCTTTCTTCTTCTTCTATCATGATGCCCTTTCCCTTGTCTTTGTTAGATATCTCTGCTTCAGCTTCATGGATCACAACATCAGATGTAAGAGATGCTGTTGGGATCTCAGCTTCAGCTTCATTGGCAAGTCGAGGATTAGACACAGAGGAAGGGACTGCTTCACTCTCTTCCTTTTCCCATTCACTCCCATGTATAGCTTTGAAGGCTTCTTTGACATTCTGAGTAGCCACTTTTCTTGACTTTACTGTTGCACTCAGTCTGACAGTTGGTGAGGAGGGAAGGGATAGATCTGAGTCAGAATCACCCATTGCAAGCCATCCCTCCTTTTCAAGATGAGCTTTGATAATTTTGATCATTGCTTGACTTTCTAAGAAGTTGATGTTGTATATGTGTGTCCTAAGCTCAAAGACCTTATGTAGGAAGTCTGGATTGAGGAGCAGGATCTCTTTAATGTTGTTGATTTTGAAAGATGATCCATCACATAAGAAGAACTGAAAGCCAGAGGACCCAGTGCTTGACCATCCTTGCACTTCTAGGCCCTTGACCATTTCATTGTAGAGGAATCTTCTCCAACATAGAACTTGTTCTTCTGTTAAAGCACTGCTCCTTATTAAGTCAAATCTTGGAGCCAGTCTTTGTTCTGATGTTGTTGAAGACTCTGCAGTGTGATTAGGATAGGCCACCATGTTTACTTCTTCTAGAAACCATTAAAACTAGGGCAGATTATCCTCCATCAAGACATAGAACCTACTGATTGCAAGTTCTACTGAGAGATCTGAGGAAGTGTTGATACAGCTTGATAAATACAGTTCAAGAACTTGAAGTGGATTTAGTGTATTCCAGTTAAGCTCTTCTATTCCACCAAACTCCTGTCCAATCAACAATCTCTCAGATATACCATCATACCCCAAGCTATAATAGAGTCAAACTCTAGCTTATGTGCAGTCGGTGTGAATTGAGGGGCAATGGTCTGTCTGATATGTTTGCAGCAGTAGGAAGTATGCTGAATGACAAAGGTGTGTCTTCATCTTGACTTTCATTCTTCAATGCCTCATCAATAGCTCGAACAACTAACTTCCAATCCTCAGTGATATCTTCCTCTTCATCTACTGAGTCTGGTAAGTCATGGATTTGAACAAAAGCAGGTTTGAAGAGAGTACTTTGAAAAGTAGTCTACTCTTGTATCCATTCATCGAGGCTGTCAGCATCATCTTCCGTAGTAATTATCTCCCCTTTTTTGGTTGCATCAGTGCATAGAGTTTCATCTGTTTGAGTGCCCACTGATACAAGGGAGGGAGTAGTCACTGGAGGGAATTGATGGGCTTCATGCATAGAGACTTGGTGCCGTAGTTTGGACACTTCAGCCTCTAGCATTGCCACCCTGGCCGTCAATTTCAAATTTTGAAGTTTCAGTCTGTCCTCATCCACAGTTGTGTAATCCTTGGAACTAGATGGGGCCTTAGGCCTAGCCTCTGCATCCCCATCACCCTGGTTTTCTTAGCACCTGGGATTCCTCTCAGTGAAGAGTGTTTCAAATGAAACATCCTCACTGTGAGTTGCCGTGGTTAGGGTCTTAGTGATGTTATCACTGTCCTCCTAGTCAAATGATGTATCAGGAGTAGTGATAGTCCTTTCCATATTTACTCTATCATCACTCCCAGAGTGAACCTTCTTGGGTGATGAACTTGGGCTGGGTACATTAGCAGCCAAGTCAATCAATACCTCTGAAATAGTGGTAGTTGGAGAAGGTATATCATCTTGACTAGGTGCCTCTGCACTTAAGTTCAGAGAAGAAAAATAATGACAGGGCTCAGCAGGTTGTTCTATGGATCCGGGATGTGATCCTGATCCTAATAGAGAAACTTCCAAGGAAGTCTCTCTAATGGTTTGGCTATCCCTTTTGATATTCTCATCAGAATGTTGGGATTCTGAATGAGGGCTTTTAGGTTGGGATTGGGTCTGTGAGACAATAATAGAAGGAGTCTTCTTACTCCTTTTTCTGGTATATTTTGCCTCAATCGGGGCCCTGTGTTCCAGTTGGGAAGTGATGACATCCAAAACAGGTGTAAGTAGTTGGTGTGCCTGTGCATCCTTAATAGAATGCACAGGGGTTCGAACAGTGGAAGCAATTTCTTGTTCAGGTTTTGAAGTGGAGGGTGTGGGATCAGTATCAGCTGGGATTGCTGAACTGTCACCCCGGGTACTTTGTATGTTCATCATTGTAGATAACAACGGAACATTGACCCCTGAGAACTTTTTGAAAACAGTTCTCATGCTTTGAAAAATAGTATTTTTATGTCCCAGTATAAGATAGATTCTTGAAGGTTTTGAAAGATCTTTTAGCTCGTTGTTGAAAAGTTCCTGCAAGAATCTTGGGTACATATAGAATGCCTGTTTTGCACCTTCTTGAAGGTTATATCTCAAACCTTCAAAGATGAGATGTGCAAAGTTAAAACCTTGGCCAGTGACCATACCGTGAACAGCAGAGGCGAGGGCAGAGCTCACTTGATGCCATCCACTTCTCTTCTGGGATATGCATTGTAGAAGAGTGTGGCATAGAAACTTCCAGAGAGGGCCCATCAGCGCTTTTTCAATGGTATATTCGTTCTGATTTCCAGTGTGCCCTATGGATACAAAGGTCCTCGTATACTCTTCCTTGTAGTATGAAACGGCGGCCCCCTCGTCCTGAAGCTTGAGATGTTTTCTGAGGGTAGCTTCAGTGACGATGATGTCTTTGCCGTCTACCGTAGCTTGGATTTGGGGAATCCCCTGTTCGGTAGAGTAAACGGCGGTGCTCCAAAAGTCCTACATTTGAGGGATGTATATGGTGGGGTTGACGGTTAGTGCAAAAATCGATCATATCATTGAACCCCTCGTACTTCTTTCCTTTTACTAGGTATGCAGTGAGATTGTGGTAGGGTGAGAGCTTGTCATTGGGCTGGTTTATGTCGACCTCTGCCATTGTTGTTAGGTTTGGAGGGAAGGAGGAAGTTTTTGAAAGGTGGTTAAGTATGGAAGGCTTTGAATGCTATGAAGGCTTAAGAGAAAATGGTGAGAGTTAGGTTGGAATTGAATGTGAAGAGGTTAAGGAGAAATTTGATTTGTGTTATAACTGCAAAGGAGGGAAAAAGCAAAGTTTCTTGTACAGTACAACCTTATTCACTTTTCACTGTTACAGCTGTAATACACTATAGCAGTCATGGTAAAGACTGAAAGGACTTTTTACAGCGGGTAAAAGTTAATTTGGACTTATCTTCACCAATCAGCAGCAAACTTGGTTGCTGAGGATGGTTAAGCCTAGCCACTGCAAACTTGGTTGCTGCGGATGGTTAAATCAGTCAGCAGCAAACTCAATTGCTGCTGATAGATTCAAAGGTCTGCAACAAAAATGTTGCTGCTGACTGCCTTAAAGCTATCTGTAGGAAACTTGTTCCTGCTGGTAACTTAATGCAGTCAGTGGCAAATTCTTTGTTGCTGATGATTAAACCTGTCAGCAACAAAAATGGTTGCTGCTGACTTATAACTTTTATTTACAACAAAAGACAAACACATTTATAAAATAATTTTTAGAGACATATTTTAGTCAAAGTTCATCATACCAATGGATTCAACTAAATATCTAAACCTAGCTTCATCAAAAGGTTTTGTAAACAAATCAGCATATTCCTCATTGGTATGAACTTTGGTTAAAATAATTCTCTTTTTCTTAGCTTGATCTCTTATGAAGTGATATCTGATGTCAATGTGCTTTGTCTTGGAGTGCTGCACCAGATTGTTTGTGATTGATATAGCACCCATGTTGTTAATGTGAATGGGAGTGGCCATGAAAGTCATCCCATAATCTAGCATTTGGTTTTGTATCTAGATGACTTGTGCACAACAACTTGAAGCTGCAATGTATTATGCTTCTGCTGTAGAGGTTGATACACAGGTTTGCTTCTTGCACTGCCATGAAATCAGTCTTCCTCCCAGAAACTGACATCCTCCTGATGTGGACTTTTTGTCCAAGTTGCATCCCCCATAGTCACTTTCAGTGTATGCATACAGGTTGAACTTATCATTTTTAGAATACCATAGCCCATGTCTTGGGGCTCCTTTTAGATATCTAAAAATTCTCTTGACAGCTTGAAGATGTGTATTCTTTGGAGCTGCTTGGAATCTTGCACAAAGGCATACTTCAAACATGATATCTGGTCTTGAGGCAGTAAGATACATGAGTGATCCTATCATTGCACGGTATTGATGTTGATCAGTGTCTTGACCATCTGTGTCTGGAGTCAGTTGATGGTGTACTTGCATAGGAGTTCTTGCAGCAGAGTAGTCAGTCATCTTGAATCTTTCCAAAATGCTCTTAACATATTTGGATTGGCTGATATAGATTTCGTTTGGAACTTGTTTGACTTGAAGACCCAGAAAGAAATTTAGTTCACCCATTGAACTCATTTCAAACTTTGAGTGCATTAGGATCTCAAAGTCTTTACACAAATTCTTCCTTGTTGATCCAAAAATGATGTCATCAACATAGATTTGTACCAGTAGGATTTGTCCCCTTCATCTTTGATAAACAAGGTCTAATCAATGGCACCTCTTCTGAAGTTATTGCTTAGCAGATATATAGACAGAGTTTCATACCAGGCTCTTGGAGCTTGATGTAAGCAATATAGAGCTTTGTCTGGTTTGAACACTTTGTTAGGATGTGTAGGAGGCCGTTTGACATATACTTCCTCACCAATATTCTCATACAGAAAGGCACTCTTGACATCTATTTGATAAACTATGAAATTCTTGGATGCAGCATATGCCAGGAAGATTCTGATGGCCTCCAGCCTGGAAACAGTAGCAAAGGCTTCATCATAGTCAATTCCTTCTTCCTGAGTGTAGCCTTGACCTACAAATCTGGGTTTGTTCTTGACGACAATGCCTTTCTCATCTTGCTTGTTCCTGAATACCCATCTTGTGCCAATAGCAGTTTGACC
The DNA here is from genome assembly GCA_023525975.1 of Smallanthus sonchifolius. NCBI lineage: Eukaryota > Viridiplantae > Streptophyta > Magnoliopsida > Asterales > Asteraceae > Smallanthus > Smallanthus sonchifolius. The sequence goes on from CM042029.1 coordinate 70,828,110, forward strand.
AGGTGGAAGATCAACAAGTTTCCAGACACCCTGTCTCTTGAATTATAGCAACTCTTACTGCATGGCCTCAATCCAACTGCTGTGTTTCAGAGCTTCATCTATTTTCTTGGGTTCTACCTGAGAAAGAAAACAGGAAAACATACATATATTGGCCTCAAGAGATTTGCTTCTTGTTTGAACTCCTTGGTGAACTTGGCCAATGATATTTTCTAGGGGATGTTCCTTGTTGATTCTCTGTGCTGGTACTACATCCAATCGTATCCCTTGCTCAAGATTGATCTGATTCTGATCAGGAAACTCTGCATTCATGGTGGAAAAGTCTTCAATATCAACAGCAGCATCAACGTTATCAGCAGGAACATCAGCATTATCAGCAGCAGATGCTTCTACAGCATTTACAGATGTGTCTTCATTCAGATTTTCATTCTCAGAGAGGCTGCTGCTGGTGACATTTGAGAGTCTGGTTCCGGCTTCAATAGCTTCCACAACAGATGGAGGATCAATAGATGGCCTTTTCAGTCTGATTGAGGGACTAGGGAACTCCAATCTGTAGTCAGAGGAAGATGTGGAAGCTGGTGCTTTGGAAGAAGTAGACTCCATATTTGAGAATATGAGAGGCTCAAATATTTGTGTGAAGGAGTCTATATCAAAGAGCCAGTCTGGGCCTTTTCCCTGTTCACATGCGATGTGTTCCCTACATTCCACACTGGCTGATTCTTCCACGATTCTTGTTCTTGAGTTGAATACTCTGTAGGCCTTGGATTGAGAGGAATAGCCCACAAAATATCCTTCATCAGATTTGGCACCAAACTTAAGAAGAACCCCATGTGTGATCAGAATGGTGCATCGACATCTAAAAGGTTTTAGAAATCCAATGTAGGGAACTCTTTTGAACCAGAGTTTATAAGGTGTCTTGTTGAGATGCTTGACAATGAGAACTCTATTCTGCACATAGCAAGTTGTACTGAATGCTTCTGCCCAAAATGTGAGAGGCATTTTTGCATCAGCTGTCACACCCCCAAAATCCACCAACGGAGTTTTACCGTTAGGGACGTGACATAACAGGATCTCAGTCATTAGTTACGTTGAACGACTCTATATGAGTTTAATAAAAACCACTAGTATTGCTCATAGTCACGATACAACACTAGTAATGAAAACACGGATTTAATATAAGACTGCGGAAGCGAAAAGTTAAATGAAAAGCATGCGCCAAAACAGTCGCGCCAAGAATAAATAATCCAACGATAAATAAAATAAATAGTTCTTGAGTTTGAAAATGATGGACTTGAGATACATGCATGCCTTAGCTTGTGCTTGTACCTTAATGACTTGAGAAAACATGCTAAAACGTGTCAACACTAGGTTGGTGAGTTCACAGGTTTCAATGTTTGTAAAGTTTACTAGATAATACCATTTACAATTTATATCATAGGTAGCTAACCTAGTACATGTTACTAAAGCGTTTCGACACCGAAGCTGACTGTTTATGTTTGTACTGCCTCCCATCATGACTATCATAATCAATGGTGAATGTTTAGGTCAATGTTACACCCGTTCGACTACCTGTCGTGTTAGCGCGACTAACGCGGGTGGGGCTTGTCAGTGCCCAGTAGTACTACTCAAGATTACCTCGCTAACCCATATACTAACGGTTCCATAAGTAAGGACTTTCATGATATGTTTGCGCTTAGTACACAAGTGATATAAAAGAAATGTAAGATCTAAATGTTCGTACCCATGTTTTGTCCCCCAAGTTTAAAACGTAAGAAAAGGGGCCGTGAAACTCACCTTAGAGTATGTGCGAAAGAAAGCCAACTTAGAATGCTTGACGACTAACTGCCACCTATAAACACCGGTTTATAAGTGTGTGTTTGTGCAAGATGATACGAACCCTAAGTATCCAAACAATCTCATTGTTTTAAGGGTTTAGAAAAGTTTGCAAGTTTGACCAAGTTTGACTAAGTTTGACCAAGTTTGACCCGACGACCCGTTGGTGACCCGTTTAATGATTAAATGTTTGTTCAGTATAATACTTCTATATTATACACAAATGATCATGCTGTAACACTTAGCAACAAATCCTATTTGTTCTAACAAGATAGCAAGTTTCCATAAATAGCAGGTTTCTATAAATAGTAAGTTTTCAAAAATAGCAGGTTTCTATAAATAGAAAGTTTCCAAAAATAGTAGGTTTCTATAAATAGAAAGTTTGTTCGGGACTCGTGTTTCCTGGAAAACTATCATCATTGATATATTCATAGGATCACTCTAACATGTTCTAGCTCATCACATCACATAACAATTGTCTAGAACCTAAACATGCAAATCATAATTCAAGACAAAGTTTCCAACTTTAGTAATCTATGACTAGCATGCGTGATTTCAAACACCTAACACGTTACAACAAGTTATTGTATCTTAACTAACATGTATCAATCATCAAACCATATCATGCATGTCTAAATAGCAAGTTCTAACCACTTTTAACAATTAAAGTTTCCTTATTTGGAAAGTTCGCAAAACCGGGTTATGTATTCAAAATCTGATTTCACAAATAATCTAAACATGTATCAAGTAACCCATAACCATCATCACATCATCCTAATCACGTCTAGCATGCAAAATATAATTCATAAAAAGTTTCCTCTTTTAGTAACTTGTCCATTACACGTTTTATTCATCCAATTAACACTTCAAATCAATTCTAAATCTTTCAACTAATATAATTACAACTATATTAATCGTTACTCACGTCTAACATGCGATTTCTATACTTCACATAATCAAAAAGTTCCAATATTTAACACGTTACTAATCACATGGATCTAGGGTTTTGCAAATAACCATATAATCAACAAATACATGCAAAACAATAATAAAGTTAACATTTTTATTATAAAAATCCATGTTTGGATGAACTAGAGTTATGATCTAAAATTTAGGGATCAAAAAGTGATGAAATTGAACGAAACGAGTTACGTAGGAGTGTTAGAAACGTCAAGACTAGCACGTATCTACTTCCGGATTCACGATCGGGGCTCGAACGATGGTTCCTTGACTTGTTCTTGGTTCGGTCGAAAAGGGTGAGGATGGGAGAGGTCGACGGCTTCAAAGGGTGGGGATTTAGGGTTTTGATTTTTTTTTTTAAAGTTTTATCCTTATCTACTTATTAATGGGTAATTAGGTTGGCCTGCGGGCTTAATTAAGGCCCATTTGTCTAATTAATTAACTAACAACTTAATTAATAATTAAAACATTCGATTTTTATTTTTTTATAAAACTACTAACTTTTATAAAAATACTAACTACGCTTTACACACGATAAACACGTACGAAAACAATAATATTCACATAATTCACGTAAATTCACGTAATCACATATAAATCATAAAAAATCATAATTTATATTAAATATAAATTATTAAATGTTCGTAAAGTTAATTTCGATTAATCACCAACGTTCCGGGTTAGACTCGAGTGCGATCCGATGTGTGCGAACTGACTGACACATTTAATTAATCCTAATTAAATGCAATGTACGTGCGACTAACTGAGATAATTGAGTTTGTAACAAAAATGTTTGAACTAACGAGGTTTGAGTTAACGGAGTTAACCTGAAAATGCCGGATGTCACATCAGCCAACATTGATCTTGCTGATTCTATTAGAGTTATGTTTCTTCTTTCAGCAACCCTATTTTGTTGAAGAGTTCTTGGAGCACTGTATTGTCTTTCTATTCCCTTGCTCTCACAGAAACAGTTCAGAGTGTGGTTCTAGAATTCTGTACATTGATCACACCTTATGATTTTCACCTTTTGATTGCTTTGATTCTCAACTTGAAGAATGTAAGATTTAAGAATCTCAGCAGTTTCATCTTTTGTTCTCAAGAAGTATACCCATGAAAATATGGTATAGTCATCAGTGATCACCAGACAATATGACTTCTTGCCCATTGACATGACATTTGTAGGACCAAAGAGATCCATATGCAACAGCTATAGTGGAGTGTCATTTGAATTCAATGTCTTGGGCTTGTGAGAACTTTTATTTTGCTTACCCTTCAAGCATGCAATGTTGTGATCCTCAAGTTGGAATTACTTGTTAGGAAGTCCTCTGACAAGATTTTCCTTCACCAACTTGTTAATGGTTTTTATATTGACATGCCTTAATCTCCTGTGCTAGAGAACTGAACTGATGCCTTTGATAGAAAACAAGATACAATACCAGATGGAGTGACCTCATTTATGTCGAGCACATATAGGTTATCTTTTCTCTTAGCAGTCAATAGTATATTCTCTGTAGGAGGTTTGCTTAAGCCAGGGGATAGTACAAAACATTCTTTATCTGTGAAAAGCATCCAATACTTTTGATCACAGACCTGGGACACGCTCATGAGATTGAAGTCTAATTTTTTGACATAGTTTACTCTTGTAACATCCATGATTTTCTAACTCTATTTTAATCTACTTAATACAAAAAAAAAAGACACTCCTTTTCAATCTCGTACTTGTCCCACATAATGTGACACATTAATTTCTATTTCAATTCGAAATTTAAACCTTGCATTTGCGTGTAATTTCCTATTTATATATATACTCCGTTATGGAAATTTAAACAAAACATAAAAAACTATGAATTTTAATTCATGTGGTTACATCCTTTATATTTATATATGTGTTTATAAATAAATATGAATATATTTTATGAACCATTATACAATTTGTAAATTCCTTTTTAAGGAAATATAACTCTTTAGTTTATAAATTAAATACAACTAAAAATTTATATTTTTATAAACTTGATGAAAACAAACTTCTAAATAAATAAAAATGGGGTTAAACCAATAATTTTAGTCTTGAACCATCCACTTGTAATCTTGAACTTTTATTTTCTCTTTTGTGTTGGACCCTCCACATTGGAACCTCTATCATTTACGCATGAACATTTTCCCACAATTTGAACCATTCAAAGAAATTGAACATGTAAACCCTTCCCTTTGACTTTTAAAAGTCAACAACTTCAAGATCCTTGCAATTAACCTTCAAATCGGCCGAATTCGAAATCAAGAGACTTACCATATATGCATAAATGTATCACGACCGATTTCCAACCCGATTAGCTGGCCAATTAAGTGGATTTGGCGGTTGAATTCAAATGTTAACGCGTTTGACTATTCCAAGTCAAACCGAGTCCAATTTGGTATCAAATCACGAAATAAAACGAATATAACGGCCACTAATCACGCTCTGGCTTTGACCGCACGTTACAAACACAAATCAGGACCCAATTCTTTGGGAATTAAACGAATTTACTTATTAAAATTCGTAACCATCGACCCACTTCAAGTATTCATAAACTCGACGAATCCTCGTATCATTTTCTGAAATTGAACTCTCACACATCTTAGTCGCATCCATTAGAAGTTATTACACACGCCAATTCCACCGAAGACGCAACAGGAGACGCCGGAGTCCAACCCATCGCACCGCGACTGTGTTTCTAGTCGGGACTCACCAATTCGAACTCAATTATGGTAAATTCTTGCACCTTCAGTGTCCTTTTTATCCATGGAATGAAAGCCCTATGTTTATTGGGGCTTATAGCATCGATTCAATCAAGAACCAATTCTAGGGTTCTTGAAATAGACGGTTTAATAGAATTCCATTCTAAACCCAATCATAATCCAATTAATTTATACCATCATTTTCGAAATCCTTTACTCTCTGAAAGCCCCATGAATCCAAACAATTTTACTATAAAAATCGACCGATTTGATTTCAAGTTCATACCTAGGGTTTCGGTTCTTATACATGAAATTAAATCGTTCCAAACTTGTTGATTAATCAATTAAAACTCACCACATATTCGAAATGGGATGTCTAACAAAACCCCCATGTCTCCTGTGTCAATCGAAATCAAATTCGAGGGTTTTGGGGTTGGGATTCGATCGCTAGAATGTATGGGAGGGAAACCACAGGGACTTGACTATTAAAACAAATTGGGTTCGGTTTCTCTTGCGAACTCCTATCCGGCTCGGTTGGTTAAAACACTCGATTGTTGGGGAGGAGACCAGGGTTCGATCCTCCTCCCCTGTTTTTCCATTTTAAGGCAAAATTTTATATTATTTTTAATATAAAAACTAGTATCTAGGTTATTATATTATTTTATTAATGTGTCAAATGTATTTTAGTCCGGGAAACCACCCGTAGGCTCGGGTTTTGTTTATAACCCATGTTTATTATTAATTCCCATTTATAAAGTAATATAATTATATTAGTTTTCACCATGACTCTAATTTAAAAATAATAAATTTATATATATTATTTTCATTATGTTGTAAACATTTTGTAACACTTTAAACTTATAAATAGTATAAATGGCTATGTTAATTACCCACAATTATATTTTAGAACAAAAATAATATATCTATTATTTTTACCACATAAATGGTTATTTCATTAATCCTACAAACTTAAAAATATATAATAAAATATATTATTTTCTTAGACCATTATTAACGGTGCAAACGCTCGAATATAATTATTATAGATAGTTATCTTAATAAGAATCATTCGACACGAAACGTATTTATCCTAAATATTATGTTAAGAAAATATTTCAATCCCCGTGAATACGTTCGTCTACTCCTTAGCCATTAGAGCGTCTTAGGACGTTCATCATTCCGTGTAGTCGTCAAAAATCATATTATATCCCTAATTATTATGTTATAATTATAGGAAATCTGTAAGCCGTTTCTGGCTAACACGCGATGTTCATCATTCATGTTTGTTTGAATGGAAATGGATTTAGTATATTACAATTTAGTCAACCTTGCGCTCACGAACAGTCTACATGTCCCGCCCCGACGTATTCCGCAGTCGGTTGGGGTGTGACAACTCTTTCAATACTCATCCTTTCATTGGACATAATTCCTTGTCTAGTGATTGACCCTACTTTTGAATCACTCCCAAAGGAAACATATCCTCCATTGAAGTGTCTGAAGTTGGAGAGGATAGATCTGTTGCCGGTCATGTGCCTGGAACAACCACTGTCTATAACCCATGTGTTATTCTTGTGACCTGGTTGTCCCTACACATGAGAGAGATCTAGTTTGAGGGAGGAACCCAAGAACTTGCAAACTAGGGAAAGTGTGTTGTTGGATCATCAGCATCAATGGAACCAATAATGATGCTTGGTGCTGGGATCTTGGCCTTCCATTGCTGAGGAGGTGGTTTGCCAGATTTCTTTGCTCTATCAGCAACTGATGTTGCTTTGGCTGCTGACAGATTTGCTTGATCAGCAGCAGATTTTGCTACTGAGGACTTTGGCTTATCAGCAGCAGATTTTGTTGCTGCTGATGGTTTTACTTGAGCAGCAGCAGACTTGGTTGCTGCTGAAGCCTTGTCCTTTGGTTTCTTGGGCTTTACTTGATCAACAACATTTTTGCTGGAAGCTGATGGTTTATCAACAGATTTATGCTTATCCTTCTTTATCTTGTTACCAAATGGTTTCTCTGTAGAAGTTATTTTGTTGATAGGCTTTTGGTTAGGAGGGACTTGATGAAGAATCTGGTTGAAGGGAATAAATTTACAATTTGTAGCAAAGTGGTCTGATTCACCACAGATGATGCAAGATTGTTAAGGTTTTGGCAGCTGCTTCCTTTCTGAAATGAGTTGCCTTGGCTTCAAAGCTTCTTACCTTTTTGTTCTTGTTTGTTTTCTCAAAAGCATGTTGCTTGAGGTTTCTTTGTTGCTGAAGGTAGAAGAAGCATGTGCTGGTAGTGTGATTGTATTTGCCACAGACAAAACATGATTTAGCCATTTTGTCCCTTTGGAAGTACACGTAATCTTTTCTTTTGAACAAGACTTTGAAATTCCAGGGGTGAGCATTGTTGTGCTCAAAAGTGGCTTCCTCCAATGTCTTTTGAACGCATGGAGCTCTCTCTCCAGGTGCATGACATATGTCAAACACCTTCCTTGGTTGGGTTGATTTTGGTTGAGGATTTGGGTTGGTGGAGATTGAAGACTGTCTCTTTTCAACAGTTAGCTTTTTTCCTTCTGGAGGATAGCTTATTTTGATTTGTTTGGTGAGTTGAGATACTTGTACTATTTTTGAAGAGATGAAGGGGCTTGGACTGTTGGCTTGAATGACTTCAAATGCAGGTGGTGCTGGAGCTTTATTGGTTTCAATGGAGTCTTAGCATGTGGACTCAGACTAAGATGAATTAGTGCATTCTTGCATAGAGGTTTCTTGGACAACAGGATCAATATTTCGGTTAGACAGCTCAAGATTGGAAAGATTGAAACTTGGTTCATGAATGGCTACATAGTCAGCCGGTGGAGGAACAACATTGTAGGGTTTTTCAGCTTGAAACCCAACTCCAGCAGTTACCCTTTTATGAATTTGAGCAACCAAAAGTATTTGCAGCTTTTTGGATGCAAACTCATATTTTTCAACATGGACCTTTTGGTCTGCTAATTCAGCCCTTGTAGCCTTTAACTTAACCAGAAGATCATCAATCTGAGTTTCAAGGTTTGTTTGTTCATGTTTTAATGATGAAATTTCTTTCTTTAAACAGTTAATCTTTTCTTTGTAACTATCTTCAACCTTTTTAAATTCAGATTTCATTTGGTGAAACTCTTCATTTTGATCTATGAGATTCTGGTTATGTTTTCTATGTCCAAGAACCTTATCAATACAAGCCTGAGTATAAATATTTTCATATACCTGAGGTGGTATCTCTGTTGTGTCTGCCATGAGAGCTTGATTTTTGGCAGGAAGATCCTCATACTGCAGTCAAAGTCAGCAGTTCCAACAGCTGGACAATCTGCAGTATGAGCAGGAGGAGTGGCTTGTTGCTGTCTTGGCTGAGCTTGGTGAGCTTGTCTTGTCTGAGCAACAGCTAGGTTTGTCTTTGCTGCCTTGCATTCTCTAGCAAAGTGACCAAGTTGGTTACAATTATAACATCTGAGTTTGCTTTTGTCCAAGCCAACTCTGGTGTTGGAGTTGTTGCTTGGAATGGGTCTTCCTGTTCTAGAGTAGAACCTTTTTGCTCTTAAAGAGAGCATGGCATAGGAGTGTTGTATATCCATTTCTTCTAGATCATCTGGATGAAAACATTCCAGATCTTCCTTGATAAAGAACATATTGCTTGAGTTTTCAGAGACAAAAGCAGCAGAAGTTGAGGTTTGAGGTGGGGCTTCAAGAATAAATGGTGAGTTGTTTGATGAGAGGTTGGAGTCTGGGGATGAGTGACAATTGGAGGGTAGTAGTTGCTTGAAATAGGAACTGAGTGGTCAGAGTGAAGTGCGGAGGAAGTGGTGGTGGATGTTGAGGATTTTGAGTAACTTAAGCTTCTTTCTTTGGCTTGAATCATTTCTAATTAATAGGTCTTCAGCATGCCAAACAGCTCAGTCATCTGTAGAGTCTTCAAATTTCCAGTTCTTCTGATTGACACTGTGTAAAGTGTCCAGCAGCTTGGCAGAGACCTGATGAACATCTTGAGAATGTCTTCATTCTCCAGCTTCACTTTTGAGCACTGTAGCTCTCCCACAAGGTAGGTGTACCTGTTATACAACACAGTAAGAGACTCACCTTCCTTCCAGACAAAGTTCTCATATTGTTGCTTCAGAATGTCTTGTCTATTTTCTTTCACTTCTTCTGACCCAGCAAACATCTTCTCAAGAGCCTCCCATAGCTCCTTTGCAGTCTTGTATCCTCTGAAGTTGTGAAATACTTCATTTGGCAAGAACATCTGAATGGCGCCCAAGGCTTTGAAGTCTACCTCCATCTTCTTGATGTCTTCATCTGAATACTTTGAGGAATCTTTGGGGACTGATGGACCTCCGGAATCAGCAGAGGCCACCATGGGTACATATGGTCCATCTTTAATGGATCTCCACATTCCATACTCTTGATAGCAGAAGAAACTTTCCATCCTTTTCTTCCACATATCATAGTCTTATCCAGACACAAGTCTTGGTGGTCTGTTGATGCTTCCAGTATCATCAAAACCATTGTTTTGTGCCACTTTGGATTTGTGATATATGATGTCTTAGCAAAGAGATAGTATTTAATAGAACCAGAGAGTGATTAAACAAGTGTGAGTTTTTTTAATCTGAGAGCCAAAGCTCTGATGCCACTTGTAGGATCGGTAAATACAAGATGGTTCTATTCTAGTTGAGATTGGCGGAAATAATCACAACTAAGCAATGCAAACAAGTAAACACAAGAAGTACTGATAAATGCCATTTGTATTAAGCTTCAATAGTTACAAGATTACAGAGAAAACTCTAAGAAAGCACACTTGTACAATGAAACGATACACTACTTATATAGTAACTAAGAATCAAGACAGACCCTTTATTCTAAGGATCAGATCGAACACAAGCTATTGATCTTGTATACTAGAAGCTATACTACACGTGAAGACAACAAATACTACAAAGGATAACTTTACTCAAACGTCTTCTTAGGCATCATTGCTTGGATACTTGGGAGGAGAGCGTTGTTGTCTTTTATTGTCTACACCAGTAACATTCTTTCTGCATGAGATGTATCAGTGTTGCAGCAGAAAGTTGTCAGTAGTAAAGATGCTTTTGCTTTGCCAATCAGCAGCAACGATTGATCTTTGGCACATATGGCTATCAGCAGTAAAGTTGGTGATCCGCATCAAGACTCAACTATCCAAAGCTGTTGATGATTTGCATATCAGCATCATCAAGTGTTTGATGCTGCTGAGAAGCCTATCAGCAGCAACCTTTGTTCTTCAGCATATAAGGCTGTCCGCAGTAGAGTTGTCCATCAGCAGGGGAACAACTATCCGCAGCAAACAAGCTTATCCGCAATAGCTTGTTGGTCAGCAGCAAAACTGTGGAGTCCGCAGCAGTTATACTTAGAGAATTTTGTAGCCATCAGTCTTTTTATCTACACATAGGGCCCCAGTTGAGGCAAAATATACTAGAAAAAGAAAAAGGAGCAAGAAGACTCCTTCTATTCTTGTCTCACAGGCCCAATCCCAACCTAAAAGCCCTCATTCAGAATCCCAATATTCTGATGAGAATATCAAAAGGGATAGCCAAATTATTAGAGAGACTCCCTTAGAAGTTTCTCTATTAGGATCAGGATCACATCCCGGATCCATAGAACAACCTTTTGAGCCCTTTAATTATTTTTCTTGGCTGCTAATGTACCCAGCACAAGTTCATCACCAAAGAAGGTTCAGTCTGGGAGTGGTGATAGAGTGAATGTGGAAAGGGCTATCACTACTACTGGTACATCCATTGACCAGGAGGATAGTGATAACATCATTAAGTCCCCAACCATGGCAACTCACAGTGAGGATGTTTCTTTTGAAACACTCTTCACTGAGAGGAATCCGGTGCCAAGAAAACCAGGGTGATGGGGATGCAGAGGGTAGGCCTAAGGCCCCATCTAGTTCCAAGGATTCCACAACTGTGGATTAGGACAGACTGAAACTTAAAAACATGGAATTGACGGCCAGGGTGGCAATACTAGAGGTTGAAGTGTCCAAACTACAACACCAAGTCTCTATGTGTGAAGCCCATCAATGCCCTCCAGTAACTACTCCTTCCCTTGTATCAGTGGGCACTCAAACAGATGAAACTCTATACTCTGATGCAACCAAAAGGGGGAGATAGTTACTACTGAAGATGAAGCTGACAGCCTTGATGAATGGATACAAGAGCAGGCTACATTTCAAAGTACTCTCTTCAAATCTGCTTTTGTTCAAATCCATGACTTGCCAGACTCAGTAGATGAAGAGGAAGATATCTCTGAGGATTGGTAGTTAGTTGTCAGAGCTGTTGATGAGGTGTTGGAGAATGAAAGTCAAGATTAAGACACACCTTTATCATTCAGCATACTTCCAGCTGCTGCAAATGTATCAAGACAGACCATGCCCTCAATTCACGCTGACTGCAGATAAGCTAGAGTTTGACTCTATTCTAGCTTGGGGTATGATGGTCTATCTAAGAGATTCTGGATTGGACGGGAATTTGGTGGAATAGAAGAGCTAAACTGGAATACACTTAATCCACTTCAGGTTCTTGAACTGTACTTATCAAGTTGCATCAACACTTCCACAGATCTCTCAGCATAACTTGCAATCAATAGGTTCTATGTCTTGATGGAGGATAATATGCCTTAGTTTGAATGGTTTCTAGAAGAAGCAAACAGGGTGGCCTATCCTAAACATATTGCAGAGTCTTCAACAACATCATAACAAAGACTGGCTCCAAGATTTGACTTGATGAGGAGCAGTGCTTTAACAGAAGAACAAGTTCTATGTTGGGTCCTCTGGCTTTCAGTTCTTCTTATGTGATGAATCATCTTTCACAATCAACAACATTCAAGAGATCCTGCTCCTCAATCAAGACTTCCTACATAAGGTCTTTAAGCTCAGGACACACATCTGCAACATCAACTCCTTAGAAAGTCAAGCAATGATCAAGATTATCAAAGCTTATCTTGAAAAGGAGGGATGGCTTGCAATGGATGATTCTGACTCAGATCTATCCCTTCCCTCCTCACCAACTGTCATACTGAGTGAGTGCAGCAGTAGAGTCAAGAAAAGTGGCTGCTCAGAATGTCAAAGAGGCCTTCAAAGCTATACATGGGACTGAATGGGAAAAGGAAGAGATTGAAGCAGTCCCTTCCTCTGTGTCTGTTCCTCAGCTTGCCAATGAAGCTGAAGCTCAGATCCCAACATCATCTCTTACATCTGCTGTTGTGATCCATGAAGCTGAAGCAGAGGCATCCAACAAAGACAAGGGGAAAGGTATCATGACAGAAGAAGAAGAAAGAATTGAGAAAGAGAACAGAGAAAAAGAGAAGAAAAGAAGAGAAAGAGAAGAAGAGGAGATGACTGAGATTAGAAAGATTGAAGAAAGAAAAATTGCCATTCTCCTAATGGAACAACATATCCAGTTGTTTGCTGGGCAACTGGATACCTCGAAAGTTAAAGTTCCTGCAGCTACACAATTACAAGAAGATGAAGCTCTAGCTCATCAGCTGCAAGAACAACTCAATTAAGAAGAAGAAGAAGAAAGAGAAAAGAGAAGAGGCAAAGTTCAGGATAACTGACACTGAACTAGCCAAAGAAATGAGAGAGGAGTGGACAGAAGCTCTGATTTCTCAAGGTGAGAATGCAGACTACCTTGAGAAATTGTCAAATAAAGAGGAAGAAAGATTGGGGAAGACAGGCTTAAAAAAGGGTAATTACTCAAGCTGATGATAGAAAATAAAAGAAACCCAAGCCTACTCCCTCATCCCCTACTTCCTCTATCCAACAACCTTCCACTCTCCCTCCTAGACCTCCCTCCTCTTCATCCCCTACTTCCTCTATCCAACAACCTTCCACTCTCCCTCCTAGACCTCCCTCCTCTCCACCCAAAAAGTCCAAATCCTCCCACCCAGCTCCTCCTCATCAACAACCCCCCAAGAAGAAAACCAAACCTACTACCAAACCAGAAGATTCAAGAGAAATTGTTGGTTGGTTCTATAATAATCAAGATCAATGGTTTGAAGTCTTCAGGGGGAGGGCAGAAGTAAAAAAGATCAATCTAGAAAACTGTTGATGAAGTAATGCAGCTCCCAGATTCTGATCTTAGAAGAATGATGGAGCTGGGTGAAGCTCATACGCCTGAGAATGAAAGTGGAAGACATCTGTTGCTAGTGATCAAACATCACTTCAACCCCAGCAAAGATGTAGTCATTGATGCCAACCCTCTCCAATCCCACTTTCCATTCACTAGCTGGTCTTACAATGCTGAGAAAGATGAATTCACCATAACAGCTGTCAGAGGTCAGCAGATGAGATGTTCTAACAAGGCCATTTTTATGATGCCAAGTAAGAACATTAAATCTCTGTCCTAGCTTCCTCTTGACAATCCCAGCAAGGAACCTAGAGGCTATGAGGTAGAAAGGATAGTTGCAAACATTCAAAAGCTTCAGCTACAACAGTAGTGAGAAAGTTTTGGTAGCATCATTCTAGTGGGAGTTTGTAGATATAAAGACTGATGGATACAAAATTTTTATAAGTACAACTGCTGCGGACTCCACAGTTTTGCTGATGACGAACAAGTTGTTGCGGATAAGCTTTTTTGCTACGGATAGTTGTTCTCCTGCTCATGAACAACTCTGATGCGGATAGCGTTATCTGCTGAAGACCAGAGTTGCTGCTGATAGACTTCTCAGCAGCATCAAACACTTGATGCTGCTGATAGGAAAATCATCAGCAGCTTTGGATAGTTGAGTCTTGATGCGGATCACCAACTTTACTGCTGATAGCCATATCTGCTGAAGTTTAATCGTTGCTGCTAATTGGCATATCAAAAGCATCAACTTTACTACTGACAACTTTCTGCTGCAACTCTGACACATCTCATGCAGAAAGAATGTTACTGGTGCAGACAATAAAACACAACAACACTCTCCTTCCAAGTATCCAAGCAATGATACCTAAGAAGACGTTTGATTAAAGTTAACTTTTCTAGTATTTGTTGTCTTAACTTGTAGTATAACTTCTAGTATACAAGATCAACGGCTTGTGTTTGATCTAATCCTTAGAATCAAGGGCCTGTCTTGATTCTAAGTTACTATATAAGTAGTGTATTTGTTCATTGTACAAGTGTGCTTTCTTAGAGATTTCTCTGTAATCTTGTAACCATTGAAGCTTAATACAAATTGCATTTATCAGTACTCCTTGTGTTTACTTGTTTACATTGCTTCGTTGTGATTGTTTCCACCAATCTCAACTGGAATAGAACAATCTTGTATTCACCGATCCTACAAGAGATTTAGCCACTCATACTCATAACAACAATCAAATTCAATGTATTAAAACATACAAACATGAAAGATTAAGAACAATGGACTCAACTATGGTGGAATTCGCCTTCTTGGTGCTCTTGAACGGCTGGAATCCAAGTTATATCGGAATGGGGGCTCCTGTGGATAAAAACCTGGTTTAGGTTAATTTTCCTGTAAAAACACTCCCCCGCGTACCGCGAAGATCCTAACCAAGTCCCTCGCGTGTGGGACAAACTAGTCGGGCGCGCCTTCTAGCTTCCTCGCGTACCGCGGAAGATGAAGCCTAGTACCGCGAAGACCAAAATTTCCAGAAACTTTGACTTTTTGATCCTCGTGCTTCGTGTCCGACTGCTTTGCTTCCATTATCCGCTCATTTAGCATATAAAACCTGGGAGGTAGACACAACCACAGACACGCATAAAATCGCACAAAAATACATACAAAGATAACTAAAATGCACGAAAAGCGACTGTAAACTAGGGTTATTGAACACTACATCACATCCCCACACTTACTCTTTTGCGTCCCAAAAAAGAATTATGCAATGGAATCATAATTGGAACCTGCTCGCACATTCTCAAACAATTAAAACATAATCACGCATTGATTGTAACAATTGGTATTTCTATCTGACTAAACCCAACCACCGATCTATTAAGCCCCCAATTATGTGATCTACTATCCTATTCATTACCAAGTAACAATTTGTCTATGGGTCTCACATATAGGAAGTTACAACTTAGTCTAATCCCATCTCAAGGTCATGTTTAGGCACGGGTTAAACCATATAGATTTCCCACCACTATAAACACCAATTTACAAGTTTTTGAAAATTATGGAATTATAGATCGATGGATGCATGTTTTTGAGCTTTTATTATTATTTTATTAATGAACCTAACCCAGTGGTGTTGCAATCACGCTGGAACACGATATATGACACGTAGGCTGCAGTTCTTAAGCAATGAAATTCGTAAGCTTTGGAATAGGAGTGTATCCTTCAAGTCGCCATCCCGAAGGGAAACACATAAACCTAACTTAGTCATCCAAACTTATTGATCACCTAAGTCCCGCCCATGGGTGTATCAACCAAGTCACTATCCTAATACGTAGGCGAAACTAAAGCTTTCAATTGATTTAATTAAGCTCATGCAAGGTGGATAATGGATGTGGGCGCCATCAACTTTCGGATTTATTTTCATAAAAAGAAAGTGATGTGCCAAGAATTTCAAAAACTTATAAATTTTTGCTTATAGTGGTACCTATCACCCTATATTGACAGTTTCGACCTTCCCGACACCCCAAAGATGAGAACACATTAGATATCCTAAATTAATTATCAATTAAACCTAGATACACTATCAGGATATTTAAGCTCTTTAGATCAGTTGGGCCAACCAAAAACATTACAAATTAGACGCACTTTCTGTTTATTATTCAATTTAATCACACGCAAGCATAGTTCCAATTGCACCTATCATTTTCCATGTAACTGCACAAATTCTAATCCAAAGACCTTTTTGCAATTTTTTTTTAATTTATATGGATTTTATAAAATTTATAAACTAAGCAGACTCCAGGCACACTTAAACGACAGTCTCCCTCCCCACACTTAAACATTACACTGCCCTCAAAGTAGGAAGAGAAACGGAAACGAAAAAGAAGTATACACAAACAAAGGACTTAACTGGAGATGTGATCGTATAGCATTTCATTCACGATCGTGCCCCACAGATGCAAGCGGGATAGCCGTGAACAAGAATCACGCGGAAGTCAAAAGTCATTACCCGAATGGAGATTGAGTACGAGCAAGTAGTTCCAACAAGCATCATATCGACTCAACTAAAAGAAAATACAAATGGGCCCACACAAATAAACAAAAAAAAATTTTACGTACCGCGAGAAAATGGAAATGGATTTTCGCGTACCGCGAGGGACAAGCAACACTGTAGGACGACCAAGTCCTCGCGTACCGCGAAAGACGAGGGTCACGAAGACCTAAAAAAGTTGCCGGATGACCGCATTTCTCGCTTACTGTGAAGATCAGGCCACTAGGCCTCGCGTACCGCGAAGAGAGCCTGGTGATAGAAAGATAACTAGATATTTTGGGTTTTTGCCTTAGAAAAATTTTCAACCTTTAAAACTCAAATTTTACAACTTTCTCCAAAACTTGTTCCCACACTTGAATAATGTTCTTACATACCTGGAACGTGATTCCCCATCATTTCTCTTGCCAAATTCGACACGAAAACCTACAAAACTTCGAAAAACTACAAAAACATACCGAAAAACATCAAAAATTACAAAACGCTACACATGGTGCCCTACCTCCCAAGAACTTGTACATTGCCCTCAATGGCACATAGATGAGCCCAAAGTAGTTCAAAGTCTTCCCCATACTTGGTCAACTGCACAAAAACAAAGAAATAATGCGATAACATCCTAACTCACTTTCGTAGGCATCATGGATGCATTTAGCGTATGCATCAAGCCTTTTAAACCCCTCAGGATCCCGAGTGGACGAGTTTAGTCTCGTGAGGGTTTCTAGGGAACACACCCACGATGTTCATGCACTAAAACAAAACTAGACAAATGTAAAACTTAGGTTGCCTCCTAAGAGCGCTAAGTTTAACGTCTTCAGCCAGAAGTAGTGTACCTAAGATTGGTTACGTGTCTCCCTCTTCTAAAGTACTAAAAAACAACACCTCAACCTGCTTATCCGGACCATTGATGTCATTAGGCTCTAAATACGGCTTTAGCCGATGGCCATTCACTGTTTGCTCAAATGATCCTCAAAGTCTTCTATCTCAATATCACCCGAGTGACCACTTTGGTCAACAAGTAAGGACCTGTCCACTTACTCTTTAACTTACTAGGGAAGAGCTTCAACTTGTAGTTGAACAACCACACCTTTTGCCCAATTGCAAAGGTTTTCAACCGGATATTTGCATCGATCACCTTCTTCATCTTATCCTTGTACACCAAGGCACTCTCATATGCATCATCCCTTAGTTCCTCCAACTCACTCAAGAACAACTGTCTTTGCTTACCTGCAGCATCATAATCAAGATTAACATTTTTAATAGCCCATAATGCTCGATGAGCCAATTCCACAGGTAAGTGACATCACTTCCCATAGACCAACCGGTTTGGAGTAGTGCCAATAGGTGTTTTATAAGCAGTTCGGTATGCCCACAAGGCATCATTTAGTTTGTTTGACCAATCCTTGCGGTCAGACCGTACTGTTTTCTGCAAGATTTCTTTGATTTGCCTATTGGACACTTCCACTTGTCCACTTGTTTGTGGTTGGTAAGGTGTGGAAATCTGGTGGTCTACACCATAGCGTTTAAGATGTTTGTCAAAATGAAAATTCTTACAATGTGATCCCCATCACTTATGATCACACGGGGAAGCCCAAATCTAGAAAAATGTTTGATTAAGCAAATTTGCAAACTATGCTATGGTCATTTGTCTTGGTGGAATTGATTCGACCCATTTTGACACATAGTCAATGACCATCAAGATATACAAGTTGCCAAATGAATTTAGGAATGGGCCATGAAGTCAATCTCCCAAACATAAAAAATGTCAACAACTAAGATTGGTTGCATGGGCATCTCATTCCGCTTTGTGATACTACCCATCTTTTGGTAATTTGTACAGGTTCTAGCAAATTCAAAGGCATCTTTAAAGATAGTGGGCCAAAATAACCCCGTCACAAACAAAACACTCCTCTGTGGATTCATCCTCCGAATGAGGATAGCATCCTTCAATGATGTCTGTCATAAAGCATTAATCACTTGGCAAAGGGTTAGATTCATTTGAAAAGATATTTAAACGGACCCTTCTATTGCCAAATGTCATATCAAATGTGCCTAAGTGACAGTCAATCAAAGAGTGGGATGTGGCTAAGAAGGGTCGACCCAAAATGACAGTTGGTTCAGTGACCTTTTAAGATTGTACATAGTTAAGAACCAAGAAATCCACTAGATAGTAGAATTCATCCACTTTCACTATCACATCACGAACAATCCCTCTTGGGAGTTTAGTCAAATCCGCCAACACCACGGTGGTATTGGCTCGACGTAGAGGACCAAGGTCATACTGGTCATACAAACTCCCAGGAAGGATACTCACACTTGATCCAAGATCCAATAGCGCCTTGATCATTTTGAAATCACCCACTTGTATAGAAATTATGGGCGCTCCTGGATCATGTAGTTTAGGTGGAAGAGAATCAGTCAAAATTGAACTAACTCGTGCATTCAGATCAAGCTTTTCAGGAATTTTATGATGTCTTTTCTGAGTGCACAAGTCTTTCAAGTACTTAGCATAGACTGGTATCTTTTTAATTGTATCAAGAAGCAGTATATTAATTTTTACCTGTTTGAAAAGCTCTCAGATTTCTTCTTGTTGAGGACCTCGCTTTATGAACGCCACATGTTTACCTGCATTCACTAAATAAGCAGGGAATGGCACCTTTGGAGGCACCACTCCCCCATTGTCAACAGTAGATGATGTTTTAGGAAAAGGTGGTTCTTTTGGACTCGGAAAAACAACTCGTGTAACCGGAATCGGTTTAGTTTCATCATCACTAACATCATGCTCATCAATGTCCTCCACCACACCATCAACAACGGGTGGTGGAGGTGCAACCTTGTTATCATAAACCTTACCACTTCGGAGAATACTAACCTTGCCCATGTGGCTGTTCTTCATGTTTCTGTTCCTCGAAATGTGATGAGATGGATTGGTAACCGTATCACTTGGAATCTTGCCACTACTCTTCCTTAGTTCCGCTATATATCAGTGGCAAACTGCCCCATTTGAGTGGTCATGACTTGTAGGGCTTTATCACGCACATCATTGGCTTGGTTCTTCTTTTACAAGTCTTGTTGGATAGACTTCAAGAGACCCAAGAAAACATCCTCACTACTCTGATTAGAGGATCCAAATGATCATCCCTGCTCATTCCCCTTTTGGTATCCCTTTTTTGTAGGATCGGTGAATACAAGATGGTTCTATTCTAGTTGAGATTGGCGAAAACAAACACAAATATGCAATGTAAACAAGTAAACACAAAGAATACTGATAAATGCAAATTGTATTAAGCTTCAATGGTTACAAGATTACAGAGAAATCTCTAAGAAAGCACACTTGTACATTGAACAGATACACTACTTATATAGTAACTTAGAATCAAGACAGACCCTTGATTATAAGGATCAGATCAAACACAAGCCGTTGATCTTGTATACTAGAAGCTATACTACAAGTTAAGACAACAAAGACTACAAAAGTTAACTTTAACCAAACGTCTTCTTAGTCATCATTGCTTGGATACTTGGAAGGAGAGCGTTGTCTTTTATTGTCTGCACTAATAACATTCTTTCTGTATGTGATGTGTCAGAGTTGCAGCAGAAAGTTGTCAGTAGTAAAGTTGATGCTTTTGATATGCCAATCAGCAACAACGATTAATCTTCAGCAGATAAGGCTAACCGCAGCATAGTTGATGATCCGCAACAAAACTCAACTATCCAAACTTGCTGATGATTTGCCTATCAGCAGCATCAAGGGTTTGATGTTGCTGAGAAGCCTATTAGCAGCAACTCTGGTCTTCAGCAGATAAGGCTGTCCGTAGCAGAGTTGTTCATCAGCATGAGAACAAATATCAGCAGCAAACAAGCTTATCCGCAGCAGCTTGTTGGTCAGCAGCAAAATTGTGGAGTCCGTAGCAGTTGTACTTAGAGAATTTTGTAGCCATCAGTCTTTATATCTACAAACTCCCCCTAGACTGATGCTACCAAAACTCTCTTACAAATTTTGTTGCTGAAGCTTGTGCATATTATCAACTATCATTGCTATCTCATATCCTCTAGGGTCCTTGCTGGGATTGTCAAGAGGAAGCTCAGACAAAGACTTGATGTCCTTGCTTGGCATCTTAAAAATGGCCTTGCTAGAACATCTCATCTGTTGACCTCTGACAGCTGTTATAGTGAATTCATCCTTCTTAGCATTGTAGGACCAGCTAGTGAATGGAAAGTGGGATTGGAGAGGTTTAGCATCAATGACTACATCTTTGCTAGGTTTGAAGTGATGTTTGATCACTAGCAACAGATGTCTTCCACTTTCATTCTCAGGCTCATGAGCTTCACCCAGCTCCATCATTCTTCTACGATCAGAATCTTGGAGCTGCATCTCCTCATCAACAGTTTTATAGATTGACCTTTTTACTTCTACCCTCCCCCTGAAGACTTCAAACCATTGATCTTGATTACTGTAGAACCAACCAACAATTTCTCTTGAATCTTCTGGTTTGGTATAAGGTTTGGTTTTCTTCTTGAGGTGCTGTTGATGAGGAGGAGCTGGGAGGGAGGATTTGGACTCTTTGGAGGTCTAGGAGGGAGAGTGAAAGGTTGTTGGATAGAGGAAGGAGTGGATGAGGGAGTAGGCTGGTTTCTTTTGTTTTCTGTCTTCAGTTTGAGTATTTACCCTTTTCTTTGAACCTGACTTCCCCAATCTCTCTTCCTCTTCCTTCTTTACTTTGACATACAAGGCTTGCACATTCATAAAACTCATTAGATCAAGCCTCTTTCCACTCTCTCCTATAGCCTTCAGGAAGTCCATCATGACCTTACTTTCTTCATGGGTCCTTATGTTAAATGCAATGGTCTTTTTAGACTTTTGTTTGGCTTTTTCTTCTTATTCATCTCTTTTCTTGTTTACCAATTGACCTTGCTGACCTATGAAGGCTCTATAGATTTCTTTATTTGACATTTTCTCAAGGTAGTCTGCATACTCACCTTGAGAAATCAGAGCTTCTGTCCACTCATCTCTCATTTCTTTAGCTAGTTCAGAGTCAGTTATCCTGAACTTAGCCTCTTCTCTTCTTTTCTTTTCTCTTTCTTTTTCTTCTTTATTGAGTTGCTCCTGTAGCTGAAGAGCTAGAGCTTCATCTTCTTGTAATTGTGTAGCTGCAGAAACTTTAACTTTCAAAGTATCCATTTGCCTAGCATGCAACTGGATCTGTTGTTCCCTGAGAAGAATGGCAGCTTTCCTTTCTTCAATCTTTCTAATCTCAGCCATCTCATCTTCTTCTCTTTCTCTTCTCTTTTTCTCTCTTCTCTTTCTCAATTCTTTCTTCTTCTTCTGTCGTGATGCCCTTCCCCTTGTCTTTACTAGATACCTCTGCTTCAGCTTCATGGATCACAACAGCAGATGTATGAGATGCTGTTGGTATCTCAGCTTCAGATTCATTGGCAAGCTGAGGAACAGACACAAAGGAAAGGACTGCTTCACTCTTTTCCTTTTCCCATTCATTCCCATGTATAGCTTTAAAGGCCTCTTTGACATTCTGAGCAGCCACTTTTCTTGACTCTACTGCTGCACTCAGTATAACAGTTGGTGAGGAGGGAAGGGATAGATATGAGTCAGAATCATCCATTGCAAGTCATCCCTCCTTTTCAAGAAAAGCTTTGATAATCTTGATCATTGCTTGACTTTCTAAGGAGTTGATGTTGCAGATGTGTGTCCTGAGCTTAAAGACCTTATGCGGGAAATCTGGATTGAGGAGCAGGATTTCTTAAATGTTATTGATTTTCAAAGATGATCCATCACACAAGAAGAACTGAAAACCAAAGGACCCGGTGCTTGACCATCCTTGCACTTCCAGGCCCCTGACCATTTTATTGTAGAAGAATCTTCTCCAACATAGAACTTGTTCTTCTGCTAAAGCACTGCTCCTTATCAAGTCAAGTCTTGGAGCTAGTCTTTGTTCTGATGTTCTTGGAGACTCTGCAGTTGATGGATAAGCCAATTTAGTTGCTTCTTGAAGAAACCATTCAAACCAGGGCATGTTGTCTTCCATCAGATCATAAAATTTTCTAATGGCAAGTTCAGCAGGAAGATCTGTTGAATTGTTGATGCACTTTGTAAGGTATAGATCTAGGATATGGAAGGGATTTAGAGTATTCCAATTTAACTCTTCAATTTTTCCAGATTCCCATCCAATCCAAAACCTTTCTGATAGACCATCATATCCCCAAGATAGAATTGGGTTATATTCTGGATTCTATGCAATCAATTAGGAATGAGGGGATATGACTTGTCTGGAGATGCTGGCTGCAGCTGGAAGTATACTGAATGACAAAAGTGTGTCTTCATCTTGACTTTCATTCTCCAACACCTCATCAACAGCTCTGACAACTAACTTCCAATCCTCAGAGACATCTTCTTCTTCATCTACTGAGTCTGGCAAGTCATGGATTTTAACAAAAGCAGGTTTGAAGCGTGTACTTTGAAATGCAGCATGCTCTTGTATCCATTCATCAAGGCTGTCAGCATCATCTTCAGCAGTAACTATCTCCCCCTTTTTGGTTGCATCAGTGCATAGAGTTTCAGCTGTTTGAGTGCCCACTGGTACAAGGGAAGGAGTAGTCACAGGTGGGCATTTATGGGCTTCATGCATAGAGACTTGGTGATGTAGTTTGGACACTTCAGCCTCTAGCATTGCCACCCTAGCCGTCAATTCCAAGTTTTCAAGTTTCAATCTGTCCTCATCCACATTGTGAAATCCTTGGAACTAGATGGGGCCTTAGGCCTAGCCTCTGCATCCCCATCACCCTGGTTTTCTTGGCACCTGGGATTCCTCTCAGTGAAGAGTGTTTCAAGAGAAACATCCTCACTGTGAGTTGCCGTGGTTGGTGACTTAATAACGTTATCATTGTCCTCCTGGTCAATTGATGTACCAGTAGTAGTGATAGCCCTTTCCACATTCACTCTATCATCACTCCCAGAGTGAACCTTCTTAGGTGATGAACTTGGGCTGGGTACATTAGCAGCCAAGTCAATCAATACCTCCGAGATAGTGGTAGTTGGAGAAGGCATATCATCTTGACTAGGTGCCTCTACACTTAAGTTCAGAGAAGAAAAATAATGAAAGGGCTCAGAAGGTTGTTCTATGGATCAGGGATGTGATCCTAATCCTAATAGAGGAACTTCTAAGGAAGTCTCTCTAATAATTTGGCTATCCCTTTTAATATTATCATCAGAATGTTGGGATTCTGAATGAGGGCTTTTAGGTTGGGATTGGGCCTGTGAGACAAGAATAGAAGGAGTCTTCTTGCTCCTTTTTCTTTTTTTGGTATAGCTTGCCTCAACTAGGGCTGTGTGTTCCAGTTGGACTTCCAAAACAGGTGTACGTAGTTGTGCATGTGCACCCTCAATAGGATTCACAGGGGTTCGAACAATGGAAGTAGATTGATGTTCAAGCTTTGAAGAGGAGGGTGTGGGGTCAGTATCAGCTGGGATTGCTGAACTGTCACCCTGGGTACTTTGTATGTTCATCATTGTAGGTAACAATGGAACATTGACCCCTGAAAACTTTTTGGAAACAGTTCTCATGCTTTGAAAAATATTATTTTTATGTCACAGCATAAGGTAGATTCTTGCAGGTTTGGAAAGGTATTTTAGCTCATTGTTGAAAACTTCCTGCAAGAACCTTAGGTATATATAGAAGGCCTGTTTTGCACCTTCTTGAAGGTTATATTTCAAACCTTCAAAAATGAGATGTGCAAAGTTGAAACCTTGGCTAGTGACCATACCGTGAACAGCAGAGGCGAGAGCAGAACTTACTTGATGCCATCCACTTCTCTTCTGGGATATGCGTTGTAGAAGAGTGTGGCATAGAAACTTCCATGGAGGGCCCATCAGCGCCTTTTCAACAGTATATTCGTTCTGATTTCCAGTGTACCCTATGGATACAAAGGACCTCGTATACTCTTCCCTGGTGTATGAAATTGCGGCCCCCTCGTCCTGAAGCTTGAGGTGTTTTCTAAGAGTAGCTTCAGTGACGATGATGTCTTTGCCGTCTACCGTGGCTTGGATTTAGGGAATCCCCTATTCGGTAGATTAGACGGCGGTGTTCCAAAAATCCTCCATATGAGGGATGCATATGGTAGGGTTGGCGGTTAGTGCAAAATATATCTTTGATCGACAAAGAAAATCGATCATATCATCAAACTCTTCGGAATTATTTCCTTTAACCAGGTATGGATTGAGATTGTGGTAGGGTGAAAACTTGTCATCAGGGTGGTTTATGTCAAACTCTGCCATTGTCGTTGGATTTGGAGGGAAGGAGGAAGTTTTTGAAAGGTGGTTAAGTATGGAAAGCTTTGAATGTTTTGAATGTTTGAGAGAAAATGGTGACAGTTAGGTTGGAATTGAATGTGAAGAGGTTAAGGAGAAATTTGATTTGTGTTATAACGGCAGAGGAGGGAAAAAGCAAAGTTACTTGTACAGTACAACCCATTCACTTTTCACTGTTACAGCTGTAATACAGTATAGCAGTCATGGTAAAGACTGAAAGTACTTTTTACAGCGGGTAAAAGTTAATTTGGACTTATTTTTACCCATCAGCAGCAAACTTGGTTGTTACGGATGGTTAAGCCTATCCGCTACAAACTTGGTTGCTGTGAATGGTTAAGTCTGTCAGCAGCAAACTCAATTACTACTGATAGATGCAATGATCCGCAGCAAGGATGTTGCTGCTGATTGCCTTAAAGCTATCCGCAGGAAACTTGTTCCTGCTGATAACTTAAAGCACTCAGTGGAAAATTCTTTGCTGCTGAAAATTAGACCTGTCAACAGTAAAAATGGTTGCTGCTGACTTATAACTTTTATTTACAACAAAAGACAAACACATTTTAAAACAATTTTAGAGACAGATTTTATTCAAAGTTCATCATACCAATGGATTCAACTAAATATCTAAACCTAGCTTCATCAAAAGGTTTTGTAAACGAAGTCAGCATATTGCTCATTGGTATGAACTTTGGTTAAAATAATTCTTTTTTTGTCAGCTTGATCTCTTATGAAGTGATAACTGATGTCAATGTGCTTTGTCTTGGAATGCTGCACCGGATTGTTTGTGATTGATATAGCACTCATGTTGTCAATGTGAATGGGAGTAGCCATGAAAGTCATCCCATAATCCAACATTTGGTTTTGTATCCAGATGACTTATGCACAGAAACTTGAAGCTGCAATGTATTCTGCTGTAGAAGTTGATACACAAGTTTGCTTCTTGCACTGCCATGAAATCAGTCTTCCTCCCATAAACTGATACCCCCCTGATGTGGATTTTTTGTCCAAGTTACATCCTCCATAGTCACTGTTAGTGTATGCATACAGGTTGAACTTATCATTTTTAGAATACCATAGCCCAAGCCTCGGGGCTCCCTTTAGGTATCTAAAAATTATCTTGACAGCTTGATGTGTATTCTTTGGAGCTGCTTGGAATATTTCACAGAGGCATATTTAAAACATGATATCTAGCCTTGAGGCAGTGAGATACATGAGGATCCTATCGTTGCACGGTATTGATGTTGATCAGTGTCTTGACCATCTTTGTCTGGAGTCAGTTAATGGTGCACTTGCATAGGAGTTCTTGCAGCAGAGCAATCAACCATCTTGAATCTTTCCAAAATGCTCTTAACATATTTGGATTGGCTGATAAAGATTCCATTTGGAACTTGTTTGACTTGAAGATCCAAAAAGAAATTTAGTTCACCCATTGAACTCATTTCAAACTTTGAGTGCATCAGGATCTCAAAGTCTTTACACAACTTCTCCCCCTTCATCTTTGATAAAGAAGGTCTGGTCAATGGCACCTCTTCTGAATTTGTTGCTTAGTATATATCCAGATAGAGTTTCATACCAGGCTCTTGGAGCTTGACGTAAGCCATAGAGAGCTTTATCTAGTTTGAACACTTTGTTAGGATATGCAGGATCTACAAAGCCTGGAGGTTGTCTGACATATACTTCATCACCAATCTTCCCATACAGAAAGGCACTCGTGACATCTATTTGATAAATTGTGAAATTCTTGGATGCAACATATGCCAGGAAGATTCTGATTGCCTCCAGCCTGGCAACAGGAGCAAAGACTTCATCTTAGTCAATTCCCTCTTCCTGAGTGTAGCCTTGAGCTACAAGTCTGGTTTTGTTCTTGATGACAATGCCTTTCTCATCTTGCTTGTTCCTAAATACCCATCTTCTTCCAATAGCAGTTTGACCAGGTGGAAGATCAACAAGTTTCCAAACATCCTGTCTCTTGAATTGCAGCAACTCTTCCTACATTGCCTCAATCCAACTGCTGTGTTTCAGAGCTTCATCTATCTTCTTTGGTTCTACCAGAGACAGAAAGCAGGAATATAGACATATATTGGCCTCATGAGTTTTGCTTCTTGTTTGAACTCCTTGGTGAACTTGGCCAATGATATTTTCCAGGGGATGTTCCTTGTTGATTATCTGTGCTGGTACAACATCCAATTGTATTCCTTGCTCAAGATTGCTCTGATTCTGATCAAGAAACTCTTCATTCATGGTGGAAGAGTCTTCAATATCAGCAGCATCAGCATTATCGACAGCAGCAGAAGACTCTACAACATTTACAGATGTGTCTTGAAGTTCATTCGGATTTTCATTCTCAGAGAGGCTGTTGCTGGTGACATTTGAGAGTCTGGTTCTGGCTTCACTAGCTTCAATAGCTTCCACAACAGATGGAGGATCAATAGATGGCCTTTTCAGTCTTATAGAGGGACTAGTGAACTCCAATCTGTGGTCAGTGGAAGCTGGTGCCTTGGAAGAGGTAGACTCCATAATTGAGTAGATGAGAGACTCAAATATTTGTGTGAAGGAGTCTATATCAAAGAGCCAGTCTGGGCCTTTTCCCTGTTTACATGCAATATGTTCCCTACATTCCACATTGGCTGATTCTTCCACGATTCTTGTTCTTGAGTTGAATACTCTGTAGGCCTTGGATTGAGAGGAATAGCCCACAAAGTATCCTTCATCAGATTTGGCACCAAACTTAGGAAGAACCCCATGTGTGATCAGAATGGTGGATGGACATCCAAAAGGTTTTAGAAATCCAATGTAGGGAACTCTTTTGAACCAGAGTTCATAAGGTGTCTTGTTGAGAGGCTTGAAAATGAGAACTCTATTTTACACATAGCAAGCTGTACTGACTGCTTCTGCCCAGAATGTGAGAGGCAGTTTTGAATCAGCCAACATTGATCTTGCTGATTCAATTATAGTTATGTTTCTCCTTTCAGCAACCCCATTTTGTTGATGAGTTCTTGGAGCACTGTATTATCTTTCTATTCCCATGCTTTCATAGAAACAGTTCAGAGTGTGGTTGTTGAACTCTGTACCTTGATCAAACCTTATGACTTTCACCTTTTGATTGCTTTGATTTTTAACTCGAAGAATTTAAGTGTAGAAGCATGCTTTAGTAATTATAGATTAAATTCTATGTATCGGTGTACTAGGCTAGTACGCAGGAGGGTGTTCCTGCATACTTAGCTTGTTCACCAGTTGGTCATGCGTACTTAGTAAGTACGCAAGGCTTTTGCCTTACGTACTTAGCAAGTACGCATGACTAATGCCCTGCGTACTTAGCCAACTACGCAGGTAGTGTTCCTGCCCCTCTAAATAAAAGACTTGTCTTCATTTGTAGGTGAAACTTCTGGGAACTAGGTCGAGAGGTGTCCGGGCGGGATGAGCTCTCCTGCCCCTGGACCGTGAGCGTAGACGAGAGATGTGTGCTTCTTTGGTAGGTAATGTGAGATGACTTCGTTGTTATGGATTACGTATCGTTTTTGTGTTGATTCTCTTCTTTATGTTAGTGTTTCTCTCTGTCTCGTTCTTCTTTGTTCCCACACAAATCACTAAACAGGTCTGTGTATTTCCGCTGCGCGACGAGGCTCCAGGGACCTACATTAAGATTTAAGAATCTCAACAGTTTCATCTTTTGTTCTCAAGAAGTATACCCATGAAAATCTGGTATAGTCATCAGTGATCACCAGACAGTATAACTTCTTGCCCATTGACATTACATTTGTAGGACCAAAGAGATCCATATGCAGCAGTTGTAATGGAGTGTTATTTGAATTCAATGTCTTGGGCTTGTGAGAACTCCTGAGTTGCTTCCCCTTCAAGCATGCAATGCAAAGATCTTCAAGTTGGAATTCTTTGTTAGGAAGCCCTCTGACAAGATTTTCCTTTACCAATTTGTTAATGGTTTTTACATTGACATGGCTTAATCTCCTGTGCCAGAGAGATGATTCATCAACTGATCCCTTTGATAGAAAACAAGATACACTACCAGATGGAGTGACCTCATTCATGTCAAGCACATATAGGTTGTCTTTTCTCTAAGCAGTCAATAGGATCTTCTCTGGAGGAGGTTTGTTTAAGCCAGTGGATAGCACAAAACATTATTTATCAACAGATCTGGGACACACTCATGAGATTGAAGTCTAATTCTTTGACATAGTTTACTCTTTCAATAATCATCCTTTCATTGGACACAGTTCCTTGTCCAGTAATTGATCCTCCTTTTGAATCATTCCCAAAAGCAACATATCCACCATTGAAGTGTCTGAAGTTGGAGAGGATGGATCTGTTACCGGTCATGTGCCTGGAACAACCACTATCTACAACCCAAGTGTTATTTTTGTGACCTGGTTGTCCCTGCATATGAGAGATATCTAATTAGAGGGAGGAACCCAAGAACTTGCATACTTAGGTAAGTGTGTCGTTGGATCAGCAGCATCAATATACTTGCATTCAATGGAGCCAATGATGATGTTTTCAGGGATAGAGGCTGGGATCTTGGCTTTCCATTGCTGAGGAGTTGGTTTTCCAGATTTCTTTGCTATATCAGCAGCTGATGTTGCTTTGGCTACTAACAGATTTGCTTTATCAGCAGCAGATTTTTCTGCTGCGGACTTTGGCTTATCAGCAGCAGATTTTGTTGCTGCTAATGGTTTTACTTGAGCAGCAGCAGACTTGGTTGCTGCTGAAGACTTGTCCTTTGGTTTCTTGGGCTTCACTTGATCAACAGCATTTTTGTTGGCTGCTGATGGTTGAACAATAGATGTATGCGTATCCTTCTTTACCTTGTTAACAGGGGGTTTCTCTGTAGAAGTTCTTTTGTTGATAGGCTTTTGTTTATGAGGGTTTGATGAAGGATACGGTTGAAGGGATTAAATTCAAAATTTGCAGCAAAGTGGTCTGATTCACCACAGATGATGCAAGATTGTTGAGGTTTTGGCAGCTGCTTCCTTGGTGGGGAGAGAGAGTTTCTGAAATGAGTTGCCTTGGCTTCAAAGCTTCTTACCTTTTTGTTCTTGTTCGTCATCTCAAAAGCATGTTGCTTGAGGTTTCTTTGATGCTGAAGGTAGTAGAAGCATGTGCTGGCAGTGTGATTGTATTTGCCATAGACAAAACATGATTTAGCCAGTTTGTTCCTTTGGAAGTACACATAATCTTTTCTTTTGAACAAATCTTTGAAATTCCAGGGGTGAACTTTGTTGTGCTCAAAAGTGGCTTCCTCCAGTGTCTTTTGAACATATGGAGCTCTCTCTCCAGGCGCATGACATATGTCAAACACCTTCCTTGGTTGGGTGGATTTAGATTGAGGATTTGGGTTGGTGGAGGTTGAAGACTATCCCTTTTCAACAGTTAGCTTTCTTCCTTCTAGAGGATAGCTGATTTTGATTTGTTTGGTGAGTTGAGATACTGGTACTGTTTTTGAAGGGATGAGGGGGCTTGGACTGTTGGTTTGAATAACTTCAAAGGCTGGTAGTGATGGAGCTTTATTGGTTTCAGTGGAGTTTGAGCATGTGGACTAAAAGTACTATTAGAAATAGAGTTTAGGTCCTGGGCGTCATCATTCGTCAAGCCCTCATGAAAGGCGTTTAACATCTCCCACATTTGTAAACCATGGTGTGGGCAGTTCTTAATCAACATCTTGAACCTAAGGAAGGCTTCATGAAATAGTTCCCCAGATTGTTGTTGGAAATTTCTGATATTCTTCCTAGCATCACTAGTTTCTGATTGGTGTGGAACTCATCTAAGAACTGTTGTTGCATATCACCCCATGTGTAGATAGTTGCAGAAGGTAGAGAGTGGAACCACTGTTGAGCTTTGTCTTCTAGGGTGAATTGGAACAATACCAGCTTCACATCATCTGGTGTGAATCCCTGTCCCCTAATGGTGTTGCACATAGCATCATGGGCACTCAGATGCAAGTATGGCTCTTCTCTCCCCCAACCATGATACTTAGGCAAATTCTGAATTGCCTGAGAACGAACCTCAAATGATCTCGCATGTTGTTGTGGGATGACAACTGGGGATGGGTTGTAAGAAATGGATGGTCTGAAATGACTCTCAATCCCTCTAACAGGGCCTCTGTCATGTCTCCTTGGAATGCCTCCCGGATTTTCAACAGGAGGAATGACATTCCTAGGACCAGGTCTTCTTTGCATATTTACAGGCTGGTGCTGTGGTGGGATCGGTGTAGGAATATCTTACTGAGGTGGTTGTTGTGGCAACCTATGATCAAACTGATGCTCATTCAGCCTTTCAAACCGAACACCTATATCCTGTCTCCTGTATACTGGCATCCCAACCCTCAGTGTCTCCCTTCTATCAACATCATCATCTTCATAACCCCCTCATCATCAAAACCATCTATCTCATCCTCATAATCTAGACCTAAGTTGTATGGATGAAAATCCGGTGGGGGTGTGGAATGGAATATGGATGGCATTGTCATAGGTGGTTGTGAAGTTGGTGGTGGTAGGGGGTCTGTTACTATCCTCACGTATAGTGAAGAATAGTGAACTCAAAGGGTTGGTTTACATGCTGTTCTGGTGGTAACTGACCTGCAGGAGGCAAGTGATGTGAGGTTAAATATCCCATTTATAAGATTCTAAGCTTATAGTTTTAAGTGTTTAGCTTTGTATATCGAGTCTGTTTTATGTGCGTTTGGTATTTGTGTCTACTACATGTTTAATGTGCTAAGTGAATGGGAAAACACGAGCTTAAAATCATAAGGATAGTAGCATACACGGTCCCCAGAGAAGTCAAAGTCAAGCAAAGTCAAAATTGTGGAAATTAAGATCTTCGCGCCACGCGAAGATCAGGGAAGAAAAGTTCGCGACACGCAAAGGACAGTAAAAGCCCACCCGACTAATTTGTTCTTCGCGCCACGCGAAGAACGGATATTCTAAGTTCGCTACATGCGAGGAAGTCGATTACGGCTCTTTTTGAGAAAAATCCAATTATAAGCCATTAGGGATCCATAGTCGAATTAACTTGTCATTCTACGATCCAGAGCTTCCCTAAGGTGATTTCCAGAGATAAAGTTTCAATATTTTTAAGTTTTTTGATGCTAGATCAAGTGATACCAATTGTCGAAGAATCGATGACGATGTCGATGAGCGGCTAATCTCTTCGTGTCGTTTCCGGGTGTAGGATCTGCTTGTAAGTGATATACCTAGGTTCCTACTTGATTTGGTCTAATACTCTTGTAATCGTTTGATTGTTTGAGTTCCGGGATTGATGGGATTGATTGAACACATTTAGTTTATTGATTTATCGTATGCATCCGTTTTTTGGTTATCTATCGTGAACCATTGTGCATCTATGATTAGTTTTCTGAATTAGTAATTAACTATTTGGTAATGAACTTGTGTCAAGCATTCGGTTTTACAATCGTTTTTCAATACAATCGTTATTTGAATGGTAATTATTTATCAATCCGATTAATGAGTTATGTCTATGTAACTTCCAATAACTACAAACCTTTCTTCACCGAACTTGCAATCTGAGGTCGGAAGCGATCCATTTTCTCTTAATAGTTTTCAAAAGTTTAAAGTTAATTGTTTTTTCAACATCTGAACAGTTTTCATAATCAAACACTTTCCACCAATTCCCTGTGGATACGATACCCTACTTCACTATACTATAGTTTAAGGTATCTAAGGATTATAATAATTCTTTTTTATTGACCTTGACAACGCGATCAAAATGGCGCCGTTACCGGGGAATACGTGCGATTATTGTTTTAGTTTAAATTATTTTGTTTGGAGCTACTAATCTTTTGTTTCTTTGTGCAGATCACAGGTTTATGCATACTCGCAATTCAGGAAGGAAGTCACCACTTTTGTTTGATCCAGAAATAGAACAGGCCGCTAAAGCCAACCGAAAAATACAAAACCAAGTCCAAACCATCTTGGAGAAACTTGACAGCCCGAGAATGTCACAAAATCAACCACCAAACCCAGATCCAAACCAAGGTGGGGGACCAGTCCCACGTTTTCCAGATCTCCTATTCCCTAATTAACTACCACCAAATCAACAACCACCTCAACCATAGAATCAACCACCACCACAATTCCATAATAACCAACCATATAACAACCACCCAAGTTAGTCAGAGTTTGAGGATGATGGGCATTTGTCAACAGGACACAGTTACAGGCAAGAACACTGTTCTCAGCATGAGAACTGGGATGAAGATGAAGCATGGTATGACCTAAACCACCACCCCATAAATCAAGAAGTAAATAGGGTGAACAATTGGATATCACCACCACCAAGGGCCGACTATGAGTATCAACCGAGAAATCAAGGTAATTTTGACGAAGAGAACAGGTACAGGCAACCTTAAGTGAACAGGCCCAATTATCAAGAGGAACTGCCTAGGAACAGGAACGTGCCAAGACATGAACAGGGAGTAGACAGTCACTTTCGCCCTGCTTTAGCCCTAAATGCTTCCCCCATGATTCCACCAGTTCGTAGGGGGAACGCATTTGAGATCAAACCAGGATGTCTAGGGATCCTCCGACACTTCTTTGGGAGGGCTACTGAGGAGCCCTATACACATTTATCAGAGTATGAAGCCACTTGTGGAACCATCGGTGGTCAAGGGTTTACTACAGACGAGGTGAAGTTGGTACTCTTCCAATTTTCACTAAAGGACCGTGCTAAATAATGGTTCCTTTTATCTACCGTCTTCTAGTATAGCTACTTGGGTAGAGCTTCAGCAACAGCTTTGAGATGAGTACTCCCCACCACACAAGAGTAATGAGGCCAGAGCTGCAATCAGTGATTTCAGGCAACAGATAAGGGAGCCATTCTATGAAGCTTTCACGAGGTTCAAGGACTACTAAGGAATTGCCCACATCATGGTATAGAAAAGTGGGAATTGATCCAGGCATTCTATGATGACCTTCTGCCTGAGGATGTCAGAGATGTTAACTCCACGAGTAACGGGTCATTCTTCTATAACCATGTGGACGAGGATTGGGACATACTTGAGAGTATGGCAATGATATCCAAAAGACAAGCTAATGCAAGCAGAAGGGGAAAGTCAACTTCATCTGTGAAGTCGGTTGATTATGAGATGCAGAAGCGGTTGGATGCCATGGAGATCCAGATGGCACGTCTTGGTAGGCTGAGTGGTAAAGAGGTAGCAAATGCGAATCAATCTTATCCGGTATGTGACGGATGTGAAGAGTTGTGGCTTGTGTTAGTAAACTGCCCAAGAGAACAAGGAAAGCCTGAAGAAGTGAACCAGCTTGGAGGAGACAAGGCCACTACTACACACTATCATCCATGACTCAGAAATCACCCTTTACTCAGGTATAGTAATGCATCTAATCAAATGAATCCTAACTTTCAGGGTTCTAATGTGCAGGGTGGAGGACAACCACAACAATAACAATAACAAAACCGCCAACAAGGGTATAATCAAGGCGAATACCAGAGGAACCAAGGGGGCAACAAAGTTATCTAAGGAACTATCAACCACAAGATCAAAGGGGCTATCAACAGCAAGATCAACAAAGTAGTAATCAAGGGGGTGCCCAGTTTAATGCCCTCATGGATGCTATTAAAGAGCTGAAGAAGGATAATGAGGTTCGGGATAAGACAGTGAACGCTATATTGAAGCAAGTGGGTCAATTGGCTGAATATTTGAAGAGAAGAGACCCGGGAAAATTTCCAAGTAACACTCAGACCAACCCGCAACATCAACGGTCAAGTTCAAGTAACGCATATGTCGGTGCGGTCAGTATTTGCCAAGACAGTGAAGAGGGTGACTTGGAAGAGGAAAATGAGCAAGGAGCACCTTTTATCCCGATTGAAGTAGCGGGAATAAAAGTAAGTCAAGCACTCCTGGATTATGGATCAACTCTCAGCATTCTTCCAGGAAGCATAAATGATCAGTCAGACTTAGGTCCTCTCCAGCAAGTTGACACCACCGTGGTGTTAGTTGATTTGACACAAAAACGTTCACGGGGGATGTTGAGGGGAGTAGCTGTAAAGGTCGGGGAGTTCTACTATCCTGAAGACTTTCTAGTGCTTGACTATGCACTGAGTCTGAAGAAAGAGAAAGAAAGAGTCTTGCTTGGACGACCATTCTTGGCGACTGCCAATGCTCAGATCAATTGTCGGAACAACACAATGAGTATGACATTCGAAAACCGTGAGTTTAATATAGATATGCTTACAAATTCATTTACTTATTTTTCTAAAGTTAAATATGCTAAAACAAGTATGACTAACAAGTGTCCACCTAAATCCAAAATGGATGAGGGTGGCACAAATGAGAAAGGTTTGAATGCTGACACGTATGAGCTGAAGGATGAGAGAGAATTAGTAGATGCAGCATCACTCAAGTGCGGGGAAGTTGTAGTGCAAGTGAGAACACCACCATGGAACCAGCAGGTAAAGAGTGCAAGTAATCATCACAACACAAAATCAAGGTCATCAGCAAGATTAATGAAACCTCCAGAGTTCAGGAGGCAATCAAATGAGACTGATGAATCCGAGGTAATGAAAGATGCAGAAGAATATAGTGATGTGCAACATATGCGAGGCATGGAATTAAATGTCAAGATTACCACCGGGTAGGTGCAGCACTTAAAAGGGAATTTGCATTCCGACCACCATAACCAAAGTAAGGTACACCGCGTCAGGCTGAAGACGTTAAACTTAGCGCTCTTAAGAGGCAACGTATGTTTTACTTTTTGTGTCTAGATTAAATGAACGTTGTGGGTGTGTTCTGTAGAAACCCTCACGATACTGAACTCGTCCACTCGGGCTACCGAGGGGTTTAAATGGCTTGATGCATACGCTAAATACATCCGTGATTCCTACGAAAGTGAGTTAGGTTTTATTTTGTTTTTGTGCTTTAAATCGGGGAAAAGCCCAAGTGTGGGGACGTTCTGGGAACGCTGAGGCTGATACTAATTCAATGGGGGCCATGCATCATTCTCTGGGGGTAGGATACCGTGTGTAGAGTTTTTAGAGTCTTGAGTCTTCATTTTTAGTGTTTTCGATACATTTTCGCGTATTTTTGAAGTTTTCATGGAGATTTGGGGCCACATGAGCATTAAAAACCATCACAAAATCTCATTCCAGGTATATACGAACCTAATTGAAGAGTTAGAATGAATTTTGAAAAAGTTGAAAATTTGGAGTTGAAAATCTCAAAAAAATTTCTAAGGCAAAAATTGAAACAAAATTATAATCTTTCTGTGAAGGAGGCTCTTTCACGCCACGCGAACTTCCAGGACAGGTTCTTCGCGACACGCGAAGAACAAAAGTAATACCCGGACAAATTTTTTATTCTTCGCGACACGCGAGGGATTGACCTCAAGTCTTCGCGACACGTGAAGAAGCTAAGTTAAAACCCGGACGACCAATGGGTCCTCGCTCCACGCGAGGGATCCCCCTCTGGTGTTCGCGACACGCGAAAACCCCATAAACCCTTTTTTTTACTTTTTTTTATTTGATTCGTTCGAGTCTGTCGGGTCTTTTTATTTTTATTTGAGTCGTATTATTGAGTCGGTATGACACTTATGGGTTCATTTCGAGTTTATTTTGCAGATTTGGATTTAATTTCTCGTACGCAATCTCCATTCGAGAGACAATAATCCGATCTTGAACGTTTTTTGTACAATGCAACCCGCTTGTATCCGTGGAGCACGATCACGAATGAAATGCGATAACGTCGTTTATCCAGCTAAGTTTTATGTTTTGTATTTTTTTTCGTTTTTGAGTCGCTCTTCATACATTGAGGACAATGTCGTGTTTAAATGTAGGGAGGAGAGACCAAGTCCAGGTATGTGTCCGAGTCGTTTATTTTGAGTCATAAATCATAAAAATTTAAAAAAAATTCAAAAATGTCCCTGGATTTGAAATTTTGCAACTAAATGGAAAATGATAGTACAATCGGGAATTTGCTAATGTGGAATTAATTGAATAATAATGATGATCAAACATGTCTAACTTGTAACGTTTTTGTAGACCCAACCGATTTAAGAGCTTAAACATCCTAATAATGAATCAAGCTTAATTGAATAATTAATTCAAGATATCTCTTGGGTTCTCATCTTAGGGGTGTCGGTAAGGTCGAAACTGTCAATATAGGGTGATAGGTACCACTGTAAACAAAATTTTATACGTTTTTAAAATTTTTGGCACACCGCTTTCTTTTTATGAAAATAAATCCGAAAGTTGGTGGCGCCCGCAATCCATAATCCATCAATTAAATGAGCTTAATTAATTAAAAATTGAGTTCTTAGGTTCATCCTACTTGTTATCCTCCGGGATAGTGACTTTGTTGATACACCCATGGGCGGGACTTAAGTGATCATTATTGGATCGTGTTTCCCTTTGGGATGGTGACTTGAAGGATACACCCATGTTCCGAAGCTTAGGTATTTCATTGCTTAAAAACTGCAGCCTACGTGTCATATATCGTGTTCCAGCGTGATTGAAACACCACTGGGTTAGGTTTATTCATATAAGAATTAATAAAAGCTTGTATCATTCATCCATCGATCCATAATTTCTTAATTTTTAAAACGTATAAATTTGTGTTTATAGTGGTAGGGAAATATATATTGTTTAACACGGGCCTAAACATGACCTTGAGAAAGGATTAGGCTAAGTCGTAACTTTCTGAGTGTGAGACCCATAGATAAACTGCTGCTTGGTAATGTATAATATATAGATCACAGAATTGGGGGCTCGAGAGTCGTTGGTTGTGTTTAATCGGATCAAAATACCGATTGTTACGGTTAACATGTTGAGAACTCAAAAGATATAAAAGAATGAATAAAAAGCAAAATTTCTGATTATGATTCCTTTGCATAATTCTTTTTTGGGACGAAAAAGGTCAAGTGTGGGGATGTGACGTAAGGTTAAATATCCCGTGTATAAGAGTTTAAGTTTATAGTTTTAAGCGTTTAGCTTTGTATATCGAGTCTCTTTTATGTGCGTTTGGTATTTTTGTCTACTTCAGGTTTAATGTGCTAAGTGAGTGGGAAAACACGAGCTTAAAATCATGAGGATAGTAGCGTACACGGGCCCCGGAAAAGTCAAATTCAAAAAGAGTCAAAATTATGGAAATTAGGATCTTCGCGCCACGCGAAGATCAGGGAAGAAAAGTTCGCGACACGCGAAGGCCAGTAAAAGCCCACCCGACTAATTTTTTCTTCGCGCCACGCGAAGAACAGATATCCTAAGTTCGCGACACGCGAGGAAGTCGATTATGGATTTTTTTGAGATAAATCCAATTATAAGCCATTAGGGATCCATAGTCGTATTAACATGTTTCTAGAGATAAAGTTTCAATCTTTTGAAGTTTTTGATGCTAGATCAAGTGATACCAATTGTTGAAACGATGCCGATGAGCGGCTAATCTCTTTGTGTCGTTTCTGGGTGTAGGATCTGCTTGTAAGTGATATACCTAGGTTCCTACTTGATTTGGTCCAGTATTCTTGTAATCGTTTGATGTCGTTTGGTCGGTCAAAAACGATCCTTAAACAACTTAAATAGTAAGGGTAAGTAGAGTATCATATCCATGAGTAGTATGTGGAAAGTGTCACTTTGTTACAAGATTCAAAGACAAAAAACAATAATAACTGATTTGGATTTAGGTTTAAAACAATAATGAGAAAGGTAATCCTCTCCGGGGTTCGGGTATGCAAACACAAGTTACTTCAAGATAATTAGCAAGCAATTACATAGACATAATCATACGGTTCAATCGAATTCAGTGATAACATGAGAACCCGTTGTAAATAAAACTTATTCTGACACAACCATCAATGATCAACCAACTATAATCCAACCCCCAAGTTGTCCCCGATGTAAAGAAACCCGAGAGTATTGAGACTTGAACAACAAATTGAAATCAATCAATGAAGTTTAAAGCATTCAATCAATAAATGAAATCATATGGCTTAACATGCCAATCAAGATTACAAACCAAAGCTAATCATTCAAGAATTCACAAGAGTTCACAAAAACCTAGACCCAAAGAAGACTACAAGATATTTAGCCACTCATAATCATAACAACAATCAATATCAATGTATTAGAACTTACAAACATGAAAGATTAAGAACAATGGACTCAACTATGGTGGAATTCGTCCTCTTGGAGCTCTAGAACGGCTGGAATCCAAGTTAGATCGGAATGGGGGCTGCTATGGATAAAAACCTAGTTTAGGTTAATTTTCCTATAAAAACACTCCCCCGCGTACCGCGAAGATCTAAACCAAGTCCCTCGCGTACCGCGAGGGACAAACTAGTCAGGCGCGCCTTCTGGCTTCCTCGCGTACTGCGAAAGATGAAGCCTAGGTCTTCACGTACCGCAAAGACCAGAATTTCAAGAAACTTTGACTTTTGTACCTTTTGATCCTCGTGCTTTGTGTCCGATTGCTTCACTTCCGTTATTCGCTAATTTAGCACATAAAACCTAGGAGGTAGACACAACCACAAACACGCATAAAACAGCACAAAGATACATACAAAGATTACTAAAACGCACGCAAAGCGACATGTAAACTAGGGTTATTGAACCCTACATCACGAGTCCGCGATCTGGAATTGCAACGGGAGATGCACATGGCGGAAACCGAGTCGAGCACTATCGTTTGGGACGAAGGTGGCGACCGAGAGCAGCAGCCGCTCGCTTGTCACCCACACTGGTTCTACGAACCAATCTATCAAGAGTGTTTGTCTGAAGATGAACCGAGATTCGATGAAGATGGTTTGAACCCGATGAGGAATAATGTGTAATATCCAGGGTTTTCCGATCGATCACTTTCCATTCATGTCAATAAAATTTTACTTTTCAATTAAATTCCACGAACGTATTTAAATCTTGAATATTTACTCTTAGATAGATTTACTTAAATTTAAAACAAGTATACCCAAACCTCTCTCTATATATATATATATGTATATGTATATAAGACTTATAAATATATACATCTATATGAAAATAAGATGAATAGAATACTTAAGACTTCTTAAGATATAATTATTATTATATAAATAATATAATTATGAAACTTTTGTTCTTTAAATATTTAAACTTATAAATTTATAAACTTATGAATTATTTTATAAAATTTTAAAATAATAATAAAGGTATAAAACTTATAAATACAAAAAAGATTTTATAAAAAAAAACATATTTATTTTATAAAGTCCAGGGGCTAATCTGTCAATCCTCGAAACTCGTTTTAAAAAAGGATAACACTTACAAACACCAGGGGTTGTTGTGTAATTAGCCCAAACTTCCAGAACCCAAATCAGTCTCATGTTCAATCTTCGCCAAGCCCGGTTTTCACCCCGTTTATCTGAAAACGCGTGTTGCGACCAGATTCATTGCACCTCGGGCTCCCTTTCGAGCGTGCGATCCAAACCCGAGGTGTATCAATGCTCGAATCCAACTGTAACCACGCATAAATTCGAATTTTAATCCGTTTAGCTCGACCATAATCTCCCCCAACTAATCAAGCATTAAACACTGAAATTAGTTATAAATACCAAGCCTTTAACACTAGCGACATCACCCTCTAACTACACATACTCTCAATTTGGTCATTCATCATCTACACTGCTCGATTTAATCCGTGGACAGTCGCACTGAAGCTTGAACCTGTTCTCACTCACTTCGACTTCGTTTCAGGTAATTCGAATGCCATTTGCTTCGTTTTCATTCTTAGATCAAAATTCCTCTGTCAATTTGCAAAGACAGGGGATTAATCGATACGTATATCGGGAAATTTGATTCTAGGGTTCATAAGGAAAAGATGGGTGATTTGAGATGCGGTTTAACAAATTCTTTTTCCGGTTAAAACACTAGCGAGGCCCGTAACCGGGTGGTAGTGTGTGTGTGTGTGTGTGTTTGGACTCAGCTGGCCCGGGTTCGACTCCGGCCAGCCTGAGTTTTGATGTTTTATTTTTTTATGCTTTTTCAATCTGTTTTAAATACTTTTATTATTTTTATAAAATCTGTTAAACTTTTATAAACTTAAAATGGTTTTGAGTTACATTATTTTTTCTAGAACCGTTTTAATTAATTAAACTTAACTAAGATTTATAACCATTAAATCTTTAAAAATAGTTTTAAATACTTAAAAACCATAAAAGTGCTTTTATACTTTTATAAAAACTTATATTTGCACAGAAACCATTTCATGAAAACAGTAAACATAATTTATTTATTTTCTAAATTAAATAAATTCTTAATCTTTAATTTAAGTTTACAAACTTTTTAAAACTTATATAACTTTTATAAATATCAGAAAAGTTTATAAAACTTACATATTATTTAGGAAACAGAAAACTTAAAAAACTTATACATTTTTGTAGCATTTTATATTTATTTAATTCAAGACTTATAATTATTTAAATTAAAAACAAAAAAATAAATATACATTGTTAGAGATTTATAAACTTATAAAAATAGAAACTATAACCTTAAATCATAGATTTGTACATCTTATAAAACTTATATTTATTTGTTTATATAAAATTTAAACAGGAGAAGTAAATATACTTAATTATTTTTAGAATGATCATAAATTTATAAACTTTATAAAATAAAATAGAAACTTTAGAACATTTATAAACTTTATTTAAATACTTATAAACTTAAAGGGAACTTTACTTAAGACTTTATAAACTTGTGGTTACATTTAAAACTTTAAAAACATTTATACACTTATAGTTAAAATATAAACTTTATAAGAAATACTATTCAACACTTTATAAACTTATAATTGCATGTATTTATTTAAACTCATAATCATATTTTAAACATTATTGAAATACATGTTAATTTGAAAACAAATACTTGATACTTAAATAAATCTTGAAAGATTTATATTAATCTATTTTAGATAATTATATATCCTTAGTAATTATTTATTCTTTAAATAACTATTATAAATCCTTAATCACTATTTAATCTTTAAATAATTATTAGTAATCTTTAATAATTATTTAGTCCTTCAATTAAATTATCCTTACAATCTTATTCATAAAATACTAGAAAACTACTTTAAATTATTATTACCTAACTTATGTAATTAATAATTATAAAGCTTTTTAAATAATTATTTTAATTAATAATTATTCTAAACTATAAACTTATTAAACTTTGATATCCAAGTCTTGTGTTATTTATTCAAAACCCTATTTGAAACTTTAAATCTAAACTTTATAAACACAAACATTTCCGTCTCCCATTTAAAACCCTAGTTAATCTTAGAATCCTAGGTCATTTTCCATAGACTTGTAGGATCAAACTTGAAACTTTAGATTTGTGTTCTTTAGGCTTGTGTGAGGATATTCTCCGTCAAAGTCTTGCTATACTAAATCTTGTTGGACACTCCCTCATCCTTTCAAGTGAGTATACTTAGCCCCTTTTCGTTTTACTTTATTTATAACCTTGGGGTGAAACATGTATCAAAACTTATACAATTCTTGTACAACTATGCCTACATGCTTATTCTTGTGTTATTATGCTTGAGACTTACAATGCTTAAATTAAACTTAATACTAGCATATCCATTAACTTTGATCAAGCCTATAGTAACAATGATAGATCTATTGTATTTGACCAATCTAACTAGATTGATTGACCCTTCAGGGGGAGCCCATGGTGATTGTTACTGAATTTAAACTTTAAACTTTTAAGGGTAACCTTCGGGTTATGCCTAAACTTGGTTGGAGGATTGATATGCATAATGTTTAACATGTTTGTTCTCATACTTATACCATAGAATGCATGACATAGTGAATTGTAATACTTTTTAAAAACTTTTGCTAAAACTATGCTAAAACCTTCGTATCTTACCAACTATTTTTAGTTAACAGTTTACTCATATGTTTCAGGTACGCTAGCATGAGACTTGTTATGATCACATAGGATGCTTTGGACCTAGATTACTTATCAAATAAACATTATAGTCTTGTTATATGTTGTCTCATTCTTTGTATTGAACCTCTGAAAGTCATTAATGAAATATTTAAACTTTAATAGTCAACTTTGTGTTTTTTGAACAACCGCGTCCGCCCCGACGTATAATCTGCCGTCAGTTAGGGTGTGACAGAATGTTCGTTTGTGCGGGAGGTTCTTAGCGGAACTACTGTTCAAGATGATGGTCGAGTGAAAAATAAAGATGATCCTGATCTTGATGTTTGGCTTGGCGTGCGAAAATCTTCAGCTAAGGTGGCTACTGGCGGTGATGGGGTGGCTAAGGGTGGCGATCTCGTGGCTATGGAAATCCCACGTATTGAAACGAAAATGATGGAAGAGTTTAATATAGACTCACAAATTACGGGATATTCAATGAATTTGAAATTTCAAATCGAAGAAAATAATGGGGTTTCCAAACAGGTGTATAAAACTTCCTTAACCACTGCTACTTATTCGGTTATTCTTGGTAAAAACATTATTAGAGATATTGAGGTTTCACATGATATGGTGGGTCCAATCACTTTAGCAGATCGCATGTGTCCAATGCAATGCACACATGGGCTTCAAGAAAAGTGTGAATTAACGGTTCAACATGGTAGCTCAGTAACTATGGGGCTTTGTGAAAAAGTTACTGATAAGTTTAATTTAAATGGTGAGCCAAAGGTCATTCACACATGTGATAAAGAAATTAATATCATCAATATTATTGGGTCAATGAGTAAACGTAAATCTCCAACAAGGCCACAACAAAACTTTCCTTTTGAGGGGTTCAAGTCGATAATGAACGACAGGCGGTCCAATGCTCTATTCGACCCAGGTGGTACATGTATGGGACCCGCCACGACCCGTGTAGTTACGCTGTTTAGGCGGGTCGTGATAAATGAGAATCGAGTTGGTGTTACTTTTAATTCAGGTGGTACAAGTCTAGAGTCGGGCGAGATGATTCGTGAAGTTGGATTGTTTAGGCGGATCGTGATAATAGTGCTAGAGAGTCGGTTGATGTTCCGTTCGATCCAGGTGGCTTTGGTCCGAAGACAAAACCCGAGGATGAGTTTTTTTCGAAGACATGGAGTATGATGCAGATGCAGTGAATAAGAAGAAAAGATTTACTTATTTAATATTTGCTATCTTTTAAATGTTTATGTTTATCTTGTTTCCATGTTTATCCTTAATTCCTTTAGTATAAGTAGGGTTATGATTGTTTAGTTAGACAGTTTTTGATTGAATTTGAATGATAAGAACTTTGTTCTTGGAACCTTTGGTTTGAATTTATGGTCTTTAATTAACTAATCGTTCTTGAGCCATTTGATTGCTTCTGTTCCTACTTCAAAAACACTCTCACATCTCCAAATTCTCTCAAAATCCATCTTTGTTCTTGAGCTTTTCAGACCAAACATGATAGAGACCGATTCGAGATGGTCAATCTCCCAAATGATAGGAAACTTTGAGCGGGTTAGACTCATAAGAAATAAACAAGAAAGACAATAACTTTGGATTAATTTTCTTCTTGTTCTATTCTTTAATTAAAATGCCTTTATAAAGGCTTACAACTAAACTGAAATTAACGAAAATAAAGAGACATGGACAGAGTGGCAATAACTCAACCACTACACTAATTA
The DNA here is from genome assembly GCA_023525975.1 of Smallanthus sonchifolius. Classification (NCBI taxonomy): domain Eukaryota; kingdom Viridiplantae; phylum Streptophyta; class Magnoliopsida; order Asterales; family Asteraceae; genus Smallanthus; species Smallanthus sonchifolius. The sequence continues at coordinate 70,872,708 of CM042029.1, forward strand.
AGTAAACAAATAAGCAAAAAGGAAACTAAACTGTCGCATAATCGTGGACTGCATGAAGTAGTGTGTACGTGCATGGATTGAAGATGATGACTAGATGACGTGGCACGTATCAAAACATCATTGATTTCGGAGGTTCTAAGGGTTGTCACAACACAAGGTAAGAATAACAAGCTTTAACAACATTATCTACACCATATAAACCCATTTTTACACATGCGTAAAACCTAAAATCGGGTTTCATCCTTTGATTGTAATCCTGGTCATTCTAATGACCAACTTTGGTTACAAAAACACTCATAAGCATTCCAACATACAATTTGAACAGAAAAACTAAAATTTAAAACATAAAAATCGGGTTTTAAGTGAAAAACACACTCATGGTGAATAAATCTCTTGACTACTTTTGTTACTTGTTAGCTCAAGCATGTTGTAGAATCTCAAACTCGTGGATTACCTGCCTAGACAAATCATCCAACCGAAACCTTGACCTAGAAACATCAAGGTATGATATTTAGAACTTGCTTAAACATGATTTACAAAAACAATATTTTTAGTTTTGATTAGTTATATAATAAAGTACACGGATGGTACTTGTGGTTTACACAAATTTTAGATTTGGTCCCTAGGTATGAAAAAGTACACAGATAGTTCAAATTTTTACACACATGTAACACGTTTGGTCCTTAACTTGGATGGAGTTAACTATTCAGATAGTTAAATATTTTTAAAATAACTAAAATACCTCTATATTAAAAAATTAAAAAAAGCCATTTATATACACACAAACCTTGGATCTTCTCCGGTAACGCTAGTGGAAGCATAACCATCACCACATGGCAGCAACCATCGTCTTCTCCGGTAACGCCACAAATTCAAAAATTGGAAACACCCTCAATAGTTTGCAAGCTTCAAGATCTACCATCGATTTTTCAACCCAATAGTGTGAATTTATCCAGGTATGTTACCGGTTCGATCTTATCTTTCTTTGCTTTCAATTTTGAAAAATAAGCAATTTTGATTACATGGGGTTTCAAAAAGTCAGATCTTTTAAGCTTTCTGTGTTCATGTTGTTCATGAAATTGACGACACCAACAAAACCCTTCAACATTCAAGTTCAATTTGAAACAAAAAGCAAATCTTGATTAGATGGGGTTTCAAACTTTAAGATCTTTTTAGCAATTTGTGTTTGTTTGTGTCAGATAGGATGGTTAAAGTTAAAAACGAGAGGGTATCGATTGGGTAAATTTGATGTGTGCAGATATGAAATCGTTGCTTGATATGAAGGAATTATCGCAAAATGTACAGGATTTGAGAAGGGAATTAAGAGGGAGGCATTTGAGGATTTGGAGTTGCAGGTCGCGAAGACATTGGTTGTGAGGTGGAAGTGGAGGCGAACAATTGTTTCTTTAATTACTTCCACCAGGGTCTAATAACTTGAGGGGGGGAGGTGGTGGTTCCATGGTGAGTCGACGGGGGAGGTGGTGGTTCCATGGTGGTTGATGGCGATGGTTGTCGACAGTGGTTGCAGGCGGTGGTTGTAGGAGAGGTGGTATTGGTTCCATGGTGTGCTGGTGGTGATTTAAGTGGTTTGTAACTAGGGCTTTTTTTTAATGAAAAGTGATAAAGGGTATTTTCGTCATTTCACACACTTAACAAAAAATTTTAACGCTCATCCAAGTTGAGGACCAAACATGTTACATGTGCGCAAAAGTTTGGACTATCTGTGTACTTTTTAATACTTAGGGACCAAATCTAAAATTTATGTAAACCACAAGGACCATCCGTGTATTTTACTCTTAGTTATATATAATAGTACGTTAGAATCTCGTGTATTATACGGGTTGTATATTGAAAACGATATAATTCATAAATATGTATATACGTTTTTTTCTGAACTTAATTCGTAAACTTTGAAACGACTTCCATTTTGCAAATTGGAGAATAAAAACATGAGCATCATCAGAATTATTTGAAAATATTAAGATATTTCGTAAATGTAGTTTAATATAACATATTCTAATTTAAATATACGATGAAATAAAAAAAGGAACCAATAATTTAAAAAATATCTTCCGTGATTTGAAGATATAGATAAGAGAATTAACCAAATCTAAACAAAATTTTAACAAATATAATTGGTTTTACCAAAAGTATGTAAAATATAAATTTTAATATTGAAATGAAAATGAAAAAAATTAAAAAGTTTATTATTTTAAATGATATCTACAATTATAATTGTGATTGGTAATTAATCTTTATAATTAATGTTATTATTCAAATTTCTTTTTTAATTTTATTATCTGCTTCATGTTTTATATGAAAAATTTTTAAAAGAGAGTGACATAATAAGAAAAAAAGTATTTAATAAGAAAGAGAGTCGAAAAAATAAATATGAGGTTGTACCACCGAGTGAAATGTGTCCAAATTTAATTTTAACTATTAGAATAGATAGATTTTCTCAAATTTATAAGAATATATATTTAATTACACTTTATACAATAAAACTACTATGATGACAATTTTATTCATTGTTTTTATTTTCCTATTTTTATATCTCTTCCGTTAGTTGTAACTCATAAAAACATCTGATTGTGATGTCACATCTCTTCAATGCACTTTATAATAAATAGATACAGTTAATCATTTAACTTTAAAAAAAAAGTGATTCTTTCTGTAATCATATATAAAACCTAGTAAGTTATAGTATCAAAGTTATCTATACATATTAATAAAACAAGGCTTTTTTTAGCCATGTGTCATTCATCTAGTCCACTTTTATTTGCTTTTCCATGCCTAAATGCAATCGGGTCAACACACGGGTATGGGCGGGTAAAATTATGACCCATAATGAGAACCGGATTTATCACATTCTATTCCAATCTTGGATTTCATTATTTCTAACATATCGCCTCTTCACCATCTTCCTCATCTTCTAATGACTAGATCAACGCCGCTTCACCGTCGTCCTCATCTTCTATGATTCCATGAGTAGATGAGCATCTCCTCCAAAGTCTCCTTACATCCCTCGTCTTTTATCTTCGATTAATTCGTCCAGATAACCCGATTAATGCATTATTTCGTCTTTTATGTTCGTTTTTGTTTACAACCTTCGATCTTATGAACACAGGAACTAATTTCAGTTTCTTATTGATTTTATGTCATGGACCATTAAGGGCTGTTTGAAATTTCGATTAGGCTTTGCCATTAAATCACAAGTTTGAGCATCGCATCCTTCGATCTGTTATTGAAAATATGATAATCTTAATCGATTAGGCTTTGCCATTAAAAACATATACAGTTTTAGTCTTTGAAATTTCACTTTCTGATAATGCATTATTTCGTCTTTTATGTTCTTTTTTGTTTACATCCTTCGATCTTAGGAAACAGGAACTAATTTCAGGTTCTTATTGATTTATGTCGTGGAACATTAAGGCTGTTTGAAATTTCGATTAGGCTTTGCCATTAAATCCTTCGATCTTATGAAACAGGAACTAATTTCAGGTTCTTATTGATTTATGTCATGGAACATTAAGGGCTGTTTGAAATTTCGATTAGGCTTTGCCATTAAATCCTTCGATCTTATGAAACAGGAACTAATTTCCGGTTCTTATTGATTTATGTCATGGAACATTAAGGGCTGTTTGAAATTTCGATTAGACTTTTCCATTAAATCACAAGTTTGAGCATCGCATCCTTCGATCTGTTATTGAAAATATGATAATCTTATTAGATCTCGCATATGGCTATTATGCCATATATCAACTCTGCATAGCTTCTTTTAACGGTCTGCTCAGGTAATGCCTTCCAAATAATGTATATTTTGATTAGTCAGATGTGGCTAGATCTCACTCAAAAGGCTAAAGAAGGAGGTGTGGATGTGACTCGAACTATTGTTTTCTAGAATAGGCATGAACCACAACATGATAAAGTAAGTAAAGTTTATTTTTTATGGTTTTCTTTTTAGTTTTATATCATGTTGATTTATTTTATGCATTTTAGGCTGCCATGGAAAACATGAGCCTTCATATTAATAAAAGTCGAAATTAGTTTGTGTGAGACAACATAGTATGACTAAAAACCCATATAATATTAATATGTTTTTCCTGAAATTAAAAAGTGATCTAAGATGTTCAACCCATTCGACCCATTTCATTCTAATCTACTTGGTTGCATAGACGGTTTGTTAACGCCCTGCGCCAACTTGGAGGTTCACAAGGTTAGCCCTTGAATAATCAACATCTTTTTCCACACTAAGCATTTTTTTGTGATTTATGGTAATATTCTAATACTGATTATATATATGCAGATTATATGAACATTATTTTGTTTAAGGCGGTTGATCTTTGAAATAGAAGTGACAATTCTTTGATCATTATTCTAAATTATTAATTTCATTGTGTGACTTTTTGTGAAAAATCTTGCATGTAATAAGAGTGTTACTTGATCCAACCATTCATGAAGAGTTTACACATTTGGAGGAAAATGGATCAAACACCTTGGTGTTTTTTTATGGAACTGTATGAACCCTGTTCAATGATTAAATTGTTTTAATAATTCAGATGTTCATTATAAAACAGATGTTGAATGAAAAAGTAACATTTGTAAAACATATATTCTATATAGAACATCTTAATAACATGGAATTACTACCACAATATTCAATCGATCAGTGTCATATTTGATAATCCAGGAGTGCAGGAATTATTTGTCAAACTTCATCATAATGATAAAAGTTACCTTTTTATCGTTGTAATTTACTCTCTTTTTTCCATTTTCTAATGGAGTTATAGTTTTTTATTGTGTTTGCAGAATAGAGCTAAGGACATGTTATTGAATACTTAGTGGAAACATTTGGTAATTATCTAACGGATTTGAAGATGTAAGTTTACAACTTCTAACATTAAATAAGATAATAGCTTTATATTTATGTTGTTTTGTAGGTCATGTGTGTTTAATTGGGGGCTAAAGTTATGTATCTTACTTATGTTTCTGTAAATAATTTAGTGTGAAGTATGATCACATTATAATATTTCAACAAATACATAATATTTTGATTCAGTGATTTAAGAAGTTTTATGCATTCGAAGTACAGCTTATGCAACTGTCGACCAATTTAATCTGCTTTCTTTCAATCATACGAAGTATTCATATATTTATAAATTATATCGTTTTCAATATACAACCCGTGTAATACACGGGCCTCTAACCTAGTTATTTTAATATAAGATGCATAGGAGTTGATATATTTCTCTTTCTTCCTCAATTGACTTTTACCTTAAAAAAACTTTTTAGTGACCTCAAACTTAAATGAAAATTCGTTTTTTTTTTTTTGTAACTTCTACATTTGTTATTCAACAAATCGACTGGTGATATATATGTACACATGTCCCATGAATGTCTTGAAATTAAAATATCGTCACTTGATCACATATAATAACTTAGAAATTATGGTCCCTCATAATTTAGTTTAGAAAATAATATCTATCATTCTTCAAAATGATGCCAAGTAGGACCACGGTCACCTAACTTGCAATATGCAAGTGGAAGAAGTTGAAAGAATGGCATATCCATTGTTACACATTTTTTACATATTTTTGAAGTGTATACAACTCTATCAAGTTATTACCACTTATAAGCCTATAACAAGATATATGATTTCGTGACTTACAAGTATGAAGGTGTGTGTATTCTGTTATGAAATTAATATGTTAATATGCTATGAATTTAAAAAGTTAGTGTGTTCACATGTAAGTACACTAATTGTTCGATCTACCAAGCTACCACCTCATGCCTTACCCATATATCATACTCCCTTAGATGTTACATGTAAAATCTCGTAAGTAAATTCGAAAAATATGATGATAACACGTGAAATTATCTGTAATCATTTATAATTTAATGGCATGTGATACATCTAAAACATAATCGTATCATCTAAAACATAATCGCTACTTCATCTTCTTCAGTCTTCACCCACTTTCTTTATCATCCTTTCTCTTCATCTTCTTCACTCTTCATTTATATCTATAAGCTAACAAACCACCACAATGACACTTTGATTTATTAAGATCTTTCAAAATAATGATGATTAGTTGGTCGATTAGATATATAATTATTATGTATAGAAATTTAATACTATTCATCTAGGAGCATCACAAAGTACTGTTCATCCACAAAATATAATTATAAGCTAACAACCCTTCACCCCACCCCACCCCACCCCCTCCCTCTTTGAGTCAGGTTTAAACCTACGACCCTAAAGATTTCAATCTCTTACCATCACCCCATTTCATTTGATGCCAATTACCAATGGAATGAGAATTGATTAACAAGAAGTAAATGTATAACTTAATGGGAAAAGTATCAAAATGTATATTTAGCCGGTTAACTTAAAAAGACGCTTGCTTAGCCGGCAAAAACCAAAAGTTTAGCGGCGTAGTAGCGGCTAAATTTCCATTTTAGTAATTTTTTGTCTACTAATGTCCATTTTGATATATTTTTTTTTTTTGCTAATTTAAACGTGTATGGATGCTTATGTATAAGAATTTAGCAAATGTAGAAGTTGAAAGTTTGGATCGAAGCTAAGAATTTTTCTTGGGTTTGATGAATGTGGATGCACATCTATACTATATAATAAATAAAAAAAATTTCATGACATGTGTCGTCTCCATATTAATTTTTATTCTTTTTTTCTCGCCTCTGTATCTTGTTAAATAAATCATATCTTTTAATAATATTATATCTTTAAAGAAAATCTATATATATACTATATAATAAACAAGTAAAATAGGAGGACACTTGTCACAATCTAGGTCTCCTCATTTTCATTTTCTCGCATCTCTCACATATTAATAATCAACTCCACTATTTTAGGCAACTAAATTAATAATTTGTTTCAATTTTTATCTACATATTTTTTAATTTAAAAATGTGTTTATCATCAATTAATTTGTTCAATCATATTTTTATGAACTCTACAAATTTAAAACAATTTTATAGCTAGCTAGGATTCAAATACAATTTTTTTAATAATATATTTACATATTCACAGTGTTCCATTTTGACGAATGTATTACACGAGTTTTAAAAACATAAACTTTTTATTACTATGTATTTAATATTACATTTATTTAACCCGTGTAATACACGTGATTATAACCTAGTATTTTATAAAACGAGGCACACATCAAAATCAGTTTTTTATTAAAGTTTTTAGTAATCATGTAACGTTTTAATAAATGGATTTTAGTAACCAAGTTACCAACTTCGTATATCCACCAACAAATTTCATAAATTACATATATATACTCAGCAAAAAAATTAATTTGTATATATATCATTTTTAAAGCTAAAAAAATCAAATTTACTTCTTTAAGTTATTTTATTAAAAAAAATTAGAGAATGACTATTTTAGATTTTTACCCTTTTTTTATCAAAGTTTAATTTATATATATCTATATATATATATATATATATATATATATATATATATATATATATATATATCTCATTATAGCCAACCCACCTATTTCCTTGTCCGACCGAGCCGTTGTTGTACCACCGTCCTCGTCTTTTCCTTTGATCGCGGCAAACAAAAACCGAAACCCTAATCGGATTTCATGCTAAACATGCACGTATACAACGTAACAAACATAAATGGGGAATTACCTTAACGAAGTTCGAAAGTCGTTGGCTCCTACTTCCCTCTCCTTCTTTTTCGTAAGCGCACCTACGTCAAGAATGACCTAGGGTTGTGATTTAAGTGATATATATACCCCCACATATTACGCTTTGGGTCCCTTTACTTCAACGTGTGTTTTGATCTTGAGTTAGCTTTTTAAACGACTAATTGTGCCCTACTCGGTAGATAAACGCATCTCAAACGACAAGCCACGAAATTTCCCTTTTTTAATAACGAGTCGGGTCACCTTCTAACCCTAACTAATACCATATGGATTTTCGGGATGCTACATGTGAGCCAAGAACATGGCTGGTATTGGGTCACTAGAGTGGCCTCCGAGTATTCACACAATATTTAAAATCCATTATGTAATTTTCATTTTCTGGTTGTTCTTGGTTGGCTTTCATAAGCTTGTATGTTTTTTTTTGTTTATTAATAAAATCTTCCACCTTTAAAAAAACCTAGTTTTAAATCTAGGGTGTTGCGAGACGTTAAACGACGAAAAAATAACTAACATTTTCAAAATTTTATATATATAAAAAAAAGTTAAACCATAAAATAAATCAAAGCCTTTGAAAAGGTTAAAAAAAAGACAGACGAAAAAAAAAATGATTTTATTTTTTAATTTAAGTTGACGTTAACAACTCTAGCAACCGGTCGAGGGGTTTGAACCCGCGTTTGGACACATGTCAATCTCTGGTTACTTCTTACCCTTATTTTTCCGTCTCTCTCCTATTAAATATTTTTTTTTTTCATTTCTCTCTCCTTAAAATAATGTATATTAAGTACTAATCTTTGTATTAATAAATAAATATCTTATGAACACGTGTCCTATTGAATAATGATATTAAAATAATTTAATTTTATATTTTTAATATAAATCTAATTACGAATACTTATTATTTAATTATAAATAGTTATTATATCATCAATAAAATAAATTTAATATAAATTAACATTTTTATCAATTAAATAAAAAATTTGATACTTAGTTGAAAAAAAAATGTTTTAGAAACTAACTTAAAAGAGCTTATAACTGTCAAAACAAATTACATTTTTTAAAAACATGTTTTGACAAGTGTGTGTGTTAACAAATTACATTATATTTTATTCTACCGATATAATACACCGGTTTATTCAACCCGTGTATTACACGAGTTTCTAAAAATATAAAATTTTTATTACTAACTATTTAACATTTCATTTATTTATTCAAACCGTGTAATACACGGGATTTTAACATAGTTATACTAATAAATAAAAATCATAATGGACACGTGTCAATTTCTGTTGCTTCCTCAACATGTTTTTCCCGCGTCTCTTTTGTTTAAAATAATGATATTAAAAAAATAATTTTTTAAATATTTAATTTAAATCTAATTATGAAAACTTATTATTTGATTATGGATGGTTATATCATTAACCAAATGAATTTAATATGAACTAACATTTATTAATTACATAAAAAAAACTAATACCCTTATGAAAAAAAAATTAACTTAAGAATCAGAGTCATCACTCTCAGATTCAGTTTCAACCATGTTCTTGTTCTCGACCCTTGGGCCCCTTTCTCTTTCTAGCTCAACAGTCTTCAGAGCCTTAGTTAGCGCTGCTTGTAGAGTGCTCTTCAGAACTTCGGTTACCTCATCAACTATAGCTTTCCTTACAATCGGCTCCAGAACTAAGCAATATTCGTGGTGCTCCTCATGGTTGCTAAGATTTTATCGTTCTCGGTATGAATCGACACCCATCCATGGACTGAAATTTCACTTCCTTCATCTCGACGCGGTTGACACGGGGTCTACTCCTACGTCCAGTATGTGCACCTCTCTTTCCAGGCATTTCTGTTTTCTAACTATAAACAAGAAATACTCATGTCATCATTATAGACATTTTGTTTAGAACACATCGAGTAATGTAAATTACTAATTACAGAGACCAGCATGAAATTACTAATTTACTTTACTACTCGGGTTCTAAATATTTCCCGTCAGAATAACATTTGTATACAAGTTCAGAGTTTCTATATTCAGGCGCACTCTATCTACTTTCTATTCGAAGGCATTTACTATCTATGTTCTAAGTTAGGATATGGGCTACCTTTTATTCTAAGGCCTTTACTGTTTAATGTGTATATTGTTTGCTATACTAAGTCCTTTCTATTCTATTCTTTTGGCTTGGCTGCTCTGACTAACATCCCATTCTTCTGTCCCATTCTTACTTTAAGTTCAGACATTTTGGCAAATGGCCGAATATCTCAAACTATGGCTTTGATACCTACTTGAAAGGACCCACTCCGGGTACCTGTCATAGTTGGCACAAACAACATGAACATGGTTCTTAAACTTCGAATAAATATTAAAATCAAACAACGAAACTCTATTACAAAATCTAAGTTAATTAAAACTTTAAACATAAATTTTCTAAGAACATAAACTAATTCATGGGGATGTCAGTCTTCTTTAGCAGCAACCATCCAACCGTCTTTTTTCACGCCCTTGAGGCTTCATATCTTCCCTTTCCCGTTATTACCTGATGCGCATACTAAAACGTCAGCTAACGCTGTTGAATTCAAGTTTTCAAAACAGTAAGTATAAAAATTTTCTTTCTCATGTTAATCATATATGTAACACCCAAATTTTCAAGAAAATACAAGTATAAGGTTTGAAGTGGTCATTTGATAAAACCCTAGGGGGTTAAATGACATTGTGTTAAAGTACAAGGGGTCAGGTTGCAATTAAATTAAAGTTCAAGGACTGAAACTGAAAATTTTAAAAGTTGGACAGGTGGCACACCGCCACCATAAGGGATAGCGGTCCACTACGTAGGGAGCAAAGGATCACTTAGGATAAGCCACGTGTCAGGTGACTAATCGCTGAGTTTGAACGTGTGGAACACGGGTAGCAGACCATCATCAGGTCCCTAGCGGTCTGCCAACCGCAATGTTCCTTAGGGGTCCGCCATTATGTAGCGTAGCGGTCCGCTACATAGCCTCCAAGTCAATTAATTCGCCTCAAGGGGGTGGCGGACCGCCACCCTATGTCTTAGTGGTCCGCTACGGGTTGGACGACCACCCTCCAAGTCAATTAAGCCGCCTCAAAGGAGTGGCAGACCGCTACCCTATGTCTTAGCGATCCGCTAAGGGTTGGACGACCACCCTATAAATAGTTGGACAGTGAACTCGGTTTTAGACCATCCCACATAGCAAAACACACTTAGAAAACACACACTTAGCCTCGGTAAGCGTGTCAGAGCCCCGGTTCGCGTAGAGAATTCTGATTTCCAGTCTTTCGGCCCCAATACGTAGTAGATAGTTCCGAGGTAATATTCTGAAAAGTTCCTAATGACTTGGTTACTTTCACTAAACTAAGTACTTATGATTTAATAATATTATAATAAGTTAAGACCTCGATCCAAGTCGTTGTGTTGTTTACATAAGCACGTAGAGATCATTTGAAAGGGAAGGAAGTTAGAGGTGAGTTCTATGAGGCTCTTTTTAAATGTTTTACTTAAATGTTTTGGGCGGTATGCATGCAAGAAAGATTTACATAAATGCTATATACCTTGATTTAAATATTTGGGATAGCATTCAGTTGTAAGAAGTTATGTATAAAAGATGTCTAAATCTTAAAACTAAGTAATGGAGTATTCTTGAGATATTAAAGAAATGTTGGTCAACCATTCGACTGGTATGTAGTTATCTGGCAAACAGAATGTTTGTCTAAGGAAAGAATGGTGTATAAATCTCTCTTGGACCCTTCATTCTTTCATGTGAACATTTCTATTGGAGGTACTACTCTGGGAAGATAACCACCCTATCTTCTTTGATATACCATTGAGAAACTGATGTGCGTGAACTATATATATATATATATATATATATATATATATATATATATATATATATATATATATTTTGATAAAAATTTCCACACAAATGTCGGTTTTAAAATATGGTTTTCACCTAGACTAAACTTCACACACAAAGGCAAGTGCACCTATCGAGTGGTAATATAGTTTTGATAAGAACCGGATGTCAATCCATGGACACAGTTTAACTTCTTACCCCAAGTTTTTAATTTGATTAAGTGATGAATGGGAAATAATTGTTGGTTGAGTTCTTTTCTTTTTGAAATGAAAATTATGTTTTTAGATTTTTAGAAGACTTGCTTTAGAGAAAATGATAATTTTTTTTGGAACAATCATCTTAGTTTAGAATCCGCCTATTAATTATGTCAACCTCTATTATATGGCTAAAGCTTGCAATTATGTTAATGTTCTTTGAAGCATTCGAATTAAAATCCAATTATGGTTTATAACCCCCTAATCATTAAGAAAACATCGATGAGTCAATTTCATGTCGTCCACTTAATATTAGTTTAATTAGATAAAAGAGTGTAATTTCTAAACTTATGAAATTCTAAAACAAAGTCATATAAATTTTAAGCTTGAGTTATCTATACTTTTAATTAGTACAACCATTGTCATAGAAATAACATAACATTGCTCTTAGTTTTTTCCAAACACGATCAACGGGATTGCATATCTTAACATTTATTTCACAATCAAGGTTTCAAAGATATATTCTTAATTCTTAGCTATAACATTTTTAAAAAAGATGTTGAGGTTATAAATAAATATTAATCTCATAAGTTTTCCAACATGATATGATTTCTCATTTATAAACCTTGAGTTGTTCCACAAACACTTAGACATGCAATTCCATTAAGAAATTAACACAAAATCATCATAACATTAACATAAAACTTTAGCCATAGTTAAGAGTTCAACAAAATTAATTAAACTTTATCAAACTAAAATGACTGAAAAGATGTTTAGCTCATAATGAGCTTACACTCAACAATAACACAAATGGAACACATGCAAATCATAGTGAGTTCAAGATGTAACCAAAGCTTTCTAATGGATTAATGAGATGACTTCCAAGAAGGATTATGATGACGAAATGAGTCTTCCTTGGCCTCCAAAGCTTGATTCCCGAATGTGTTGTTAGAGGTTTTTCTCTCCAAAATCCAACCCCAACAAACGAGCCAAAGGGGCCTTTTTATACTACGGGGCACGACCCGTGTCTAGTGAGGCACGGCCCCGTTTTTTCCACCACGGCTTAACCGTTTTTGTTCTTGTCGCGTATGTACTGTGCATGTACTGGACATGGGGGCGTGCCTAGTGGGGCACGGCCCCGTGTTGCATCTGGTTGGGTGACAACAGTACTCTGGTACGGCTCAAAGTTGACCACGGGGTTGTGGCTAGTGGGGCACGGACCGTGCTTGGCTCTGTTACTTTGTCTTTTCTAATGATTGAGGGCACGGGGGCGTGTCTAGTGGGGCACGGTCCATTCTTTGTCTTCTGTCTTGCCCAATTCCTTCGCTTTTTTGTCGCTTTTTCACTTGTTTGTTCTTTTTAAGGTTAGATTTCCCTAAAACTCAAATAGAAGCTAAATGAGCGACAAATTTAATCAAAGTGTAAAGAAATTGACTATAAAAGGGATGCAAATGATGTAAAATATATATATAATTTAGAGCACATTAAACCTCCCCACACTTGAACCTTGTTTGTCCTCAAGAAAAACTTTAAATAAATTACTCCAAATGGAAAATAAAAAATCAACTTTGAACAAACCTTGAGTGTAGAAGTGATTTTCCTTCTTTGAAGAAGGAACACAAGCAAACGAGTGATCAATCGAGTAAAAGTGATCTTATGAAGTAATATCCCAGAAGAAATGGTTTGTTTTATGAAGTTATAGACAAGCAAGACTCTAACACTCATAATGTTCACACACACTCGGCTAAGTATTTATGGTCATACGTGTTGTGATGTATGTTTAGAACACTCAATTATTAATATGAGATGTGCTATGTTATATGATTGTTAAGGGATCAAAACTCTACCAACTTACAGGAAACTTTACATGAATCAAAAGGACTTATGGGTTCTGGTTTGGCTAGGTACTTAGGACTTTTGGTTTATTTGACTAGAAAGGAAACTAAATACTAAAAATTCCCTCTACAATACTCGGGTTAATAGGGGTAATACTAACTCGATGACTCGTTTAGGGCCAGATTGTCAAGACCGAATCTCAATTTTAGAAACCTCACTTCCTCCTTAACTTTGAGATACACATAGCTATCCTTCCTAAGGGTTCCCTCGGCTTTGAGCCTAATGGCACCCAACTTGATTGATGTCGTCTAGACGATCTATATAAAAACTACTAAACCTTAACCTAGACTCCTAAGTAATAAATAGAAAACCTACGAACTAAACCGCACTGACAGGCAAGTGTACCTATCGAGTGTAGCACAACTTAATGGTAAACCGGAATATTGAACCCTAAAGACACTACGAAATAATACTAGACTCTGACTCGGACGTAAGATTGATGATTGGGGGAAATGACTACACTAATGATTATCACTAAGAATGCAATAAACAATATCGACGCAACTATAAAGAGACAGAACTAAGGATGAAATCAAGATACGGGAAGAACACTACCTAGGTCGTAATCCTACTTGCAAAGCACAAATTATACCGGTTTTGGAACTATGATGGATCTGGGTTTCTAATGAAACAAATCTAGACAGCCTAGTGGATCCCTAATCACTCTCAGTGTGTCACCAAATAAGGAACCTACAGATGTAATAACTCACCAGATTGTTGGATCACGTCTCGGGTATTTCCAACTATGATAAAGTACCCTAATAAACAGATCACCTCTCAGTTTCACTGCCCACCATACATACAAGGAATGCACGGGGTAATCCTAAGATAACAACTATTACTTGACCTTGCAACAATCACTAGACACCTAATACTAACACCCTCTCAGACTGTTAACACTCGGATTCCTAATAACGAAGACTAGGCAACTAATATCACCTCTCGGGTATTGAACTAGGATGAACACTCAATTCTAATCAACAGTCCAATCACAACTCCTTTGGTCACTATCTCTAGCTAACCACATGCAATCACAAACCCTAGAATTTATGATCAAGATACGCTAATTGAACTGGCAGACAACCACAATCAACATATGGAATTGAAATCAATCGTACAATCATAATTAAGCATGCATATATCATCACAATTAATAACTAGGATTGTTTACAAAATCATCAAATCATCAATTGAATCCAAAACCGATAAAAATCAATACTTTTACAAATATTCATCAATTGACCTAGGCAGTATTATAGTTTTAGCCTAGAATCATGATCAACACAACCAAAACAGAAGTAGCAAACATAATCATGGTTTCAAACTCAGAATTCAAACACAAAGATTCAATCTTGAAACCGAAAAAGTAAATCAAACGAACCCGGACTCCAAGTCTTTGATCTTTACACTTGATTCCTCTTCCATTTGCTCCAAAATCGCCTAAAACCCTTCTCTGGACGGCTAAGATACGAACTCCTCTGATAATGGGATTACAATTCTATTAAAATTGATTTTTAGGGTTTTTCTGATTTCACGGGTCCCTCGCTTACCGAGAGAGGTTGTGGCCAGTCCCTTGCGTACCGCGAGGGACAATTTAGTCGGGCGCCCAATTGGCTTCCCTCGCGTACCGCGTGGGACTTGATCTCCATCTTCGCGTACCGCGAAGGAACAGAAAACCAACTTTTTGACTTTTATTTCTCGGGCTTCATTCTCGTGCTCGGTTTCTTCGTATATTCACGTGTATTCCATACGAGCACCTGAAATCATAACAAAGACTTAAAACGAACCAAAAATGACTCAAAACAATAATAAAACTAATCTATAACACAGGAAAACCTAGGAATAAAGATGTCTGCTTTGCACTACATCAAACTTCCCCACACTTAACCTTTTTTCGTCCTCGAAAAAGTCTGCAATTGAATTATAAATGAGATCTAACTTTAATAATCAATTAGCAATTCACGGTTCAATATACTCACGCGTTAAAAAGCAATAATCGGTATTTCTGTCTAATTAAACCCTAGCACCAACTATCTAGCCCCCGTAATATGTTCTAATTCCAATTTGTACAACAATCAATCAATCAATGTGACTCACACTTAAAAGCTACAGCTCTACCTAATCCCGTCTCACGGTCATGTCTAGGCACGGGTTAAACCATTTGCCGACCACGTTACACTAAGATTCACATATTTTTAGAAATCAATGGAAAATGGAATGAATGGATGGTAATGAGCATTAATTTAACATAAGAACTTTCGTCTAGAGGCGTCTCAACCAAGTCACTATCCCGGAAGCTAACACATAGACTAGATTCTACACATTTAAGCTCATAAATCTTACTTAGGGGTGTATCCTCCAAGTCGCCATCCCAGAGGGTAACACACAAGTAAAACTCAATTTTCAAATTAATTAAGCTCAAAATTATAGAAATTGTGGAATTATGGAATGGGCGCCACCGAAACTCGGATTTATTCTCATAAAAAGAGATTGGTGTGCCAAGAATAGTTTCAAAAACCTCTAAATATTGGCTTAACGTGGTACCTATCACCCTATGTTGACAGTTTCAGTATTACCGACACCCTAAGATGAGTACCCACAAGATATCATGAATTTATTATGTGATTAATCCTAAGTAACACTCACATGCTATTTAAGTTATTCAAGCTGGCTGGGTCTACCAAAACATCACTAATTAGACGCGTTTTCTATTATTTATTCATTGAAACTCAAACAAGTAGATCCAATTGTACTATCATTTTCCATTTATTATGCAAAAACTTGTATTTTCAGAGGACATTTTTCAATTTTATAATTTTTTTGTATTTTTGGATTTTTATAAAAGACACAAACACTCACATGCCAAAAACTTGATGTCGTTCAGACGGTCTATATAAAAACTACTAAACCCTAACCTAGACTCCTAAGTAATAAATGGAAAACCTATGAACTAAATCGCACTGACAGGCAAGTGTACCTATCGAGTGTAGCACAACTTAATGGTAAACCGGAATATCGAACCCTAGAGACACTACGAAACAATACTAGACACTGACTCGGACTTAAGATTGATGATTGGGGGAAATGACTACACTAATGATTATCACTAATAATGCAATAAACAAGATCGACGCAACTATCAAGAGACAGAACTAAGGATGAAATCAAGATACGGGAAGAACACTACTTAGGTTGTAATCCTACTTGCAAAGCACAAATTCTACCAGTTCTGGAACTATGATGGATCTGGGTTTCTAATGAAACAACTCTAGACAGCCTAGTGGATCCTTAATCACTCTCAGTGTGTTACCAACTAAGGAACCTACAGGTGTAATAAATCACCAGATTGTTGGATCACCTCTCGGGTATTTCCAACTACGATAAAGTACCCTAATAGACAGATCACCTCTCAGTCTCACAGCCCACCATACATTCAAGGAATGCACGGGGTAATCCTAAGATAACAACTATTACTTAACCTAGCAACAATCACTAGACACCTAATACTAACGCCCCCTCAGCCTGTTAACACTCGGATTCCTAATAACGAAGAATAGGCAACTAATATCACCTCTCGGGTATTGAACTAGGATGAACACTCAATTCTAATCAGATATCCAATCACAAATCCTATGGTCACTATCTCTAGATAACCACACGCAATCACAAACCCTAGAATCTATGATCAAGATACCCTAATTGAACTAGCAGACAACCACAATCAACATATGGAATTGAAATCAATCATCTAATCATAATTAAGCATGCATATATCATCAAAATTATTAACTAGGATTGTTTACAAAATCATTAAATCATCAATTGAATCCAAAACCGATTAAAATCAATACTTTAACAAATATTCATCAATTGACCTAGGCAGTGTTATAGTTTTAGCCTATAATCATGATCAACACAACCAAAACAGAAGTAGTAAACATAATCATGGTTTCAAACTCAGAATTCAAACACAAAGATTCAATCTTGAAATTGAAAACGTAAATCAAATGAACGCGGACTCCAAAGCTTTGATCTTTACACTTGATTCCTCTACCAATTGTTCCAAAATCACCTAAAACCCTTCTCTGGACGGCTAAGATACGAACTCCTCTGATAATGGGATTACAATTTTATTAAAATCGATTTTTAGGGTTTTTTTCAGATTTCACGGGTCTCTCGCGTACCGCGAGAGGTTTTGGCCAGTCCCTCGTGTACCCCGAGGGACAATTTAGTCGAGCGCCCAATTGGCTTCCCTCGCGTACCACGAGGGACTTGATCTACATCTTCGCGTACCGCGAAGGAACAAAAAACCAACTTTTTGACTTTTATTTCTCAGGCTTTATTCTCGTGCTCGGTTTCTTCGTATATTCACGTGTATTCCATACGAGCACTTGAAATCATAACAAAGACTCAAAACGAACCAAAAACGACTCAAAACAATAATAAAACTATTCTAAAACACACGAAAACCTAGGAATAAAGATGTGTGCTTTGCACTACATCATTGATCAACTCCGTACACTCAAATTGAGAGGTCGTTTGGTTTTTACTTCACTTTTCTTCATGAGACCAATTTCCACGTTGTACTGTTCAAATTTTCAAAATATTTTTTTTTTGTATTGCCACCAAAAACTCAAATCCAACACATCAAGATTAGTTTAGTCATTCAAGATTAGTGTAACCGGAAATCATAACACACGGACATTTCATTAGACAGGAAATCGAAATATAAGCCGGGAGCCTCACGAGGCAAAACGAGACTCTTTACAAACTACTTCCCTACACTAGAACATTTTACATAAAACCTCCAAACATCTCATGCGGAAGCATGGGCATCGGGTATTGGGAAGTGCGGTTGCAGAGATCAGCAAATTTCAGGTTGAGCGTGATGAGCTCCTCCTTCATCACAACCGCACGCTCGTAAAGCTGAAGCAAGCACCTCTCCGCAAGCATGTTCATCTCGGTTAGCTCCTTGATGAGTTCCTTGAGCTTGAGAACAACATCCACAGTTGTGGCATCACGAGTCTCAGTCCTTGGCTTCTTCACCGGGTTCCATTCCGATGTGCTTTCCTTGGAAGACATCTTCATTTTTGGTTGTGGAGTGAACCAATAAAAGGAGATACAATTTATAGGGAAGTCAGAGGTCCAGGCATGGTCCGTGCTTGCGTGCTCCACGGTGACTACGTAAGGAACAGACCTGCAGCAAGTACGGACTCAATGGAGATCGTGGCGAAGATTTCTAGTCATACACGGAGGCGTGTCTACCCAGGCACGGGGGCGTGCCTCGCTTACCAGACTCAAATTTTCACAAAACTTAAAAATAACGATATTTACAATGTGTCAATGTTTAATTTTGGGTCTTTGGCTAGACCCTCCCCATTTTTTTTTAGTTTACCCTAGGGTAGAGGTTGATGACCTCCGATATTATCTTAGACTGCTCTTGAATGTAAAGCTTCAAATGATGACCGTTCACCTTGAAACTTCTCCCGTCCTTGTGTTCAACTTCAACTGCTCCATACGGGAAAACTTATTTTACGGTGTATGGTCCGGACCAACGGGATTTCAATTTCCCAGTGAATAAACGAAGGCGGGAATTGTAAAGCAAGCACGATCTCCAGCTCAGAATTTTTTATTCTCCTTCAGACCGGAGTTGTGTAACCTTTTCGTCTTGTCTTTATATAGCTTGGAGTTTTCATAGGGCTGACAACGTAGTTCCTCGAGCTCGTTGATTTGAGCGAACCTGTTTTGGCCGGCTTATGCAAGATCAAGATTAGCAGTTTTCAATGCCTAATATGCTTTGTGTTCCAACTCGATAGGAAGATGACAAGATTTTGCATAGACGAATTTGAATGGAGTGGTCCCAATGGGTGTTTTATAGGCCGTGCGAAATACAAATAGTGCGTCATAGAGTTTCTCAGACCAATCTTTTCTATTGTGACCGACGGTTTTCTCGAGAATTCTTTTAATACCTCGATTTGTCACCTCCACTTGTCCACTTGTTTGTGGATGATATGGTGTGGCAAACCGGTGATGTACGCCGTAACGAGACAAAACCTTCTTTAATTGAGCATTACGGAACTGTGTTCCCATATCACTGATGAGTGCTTTTGGTGCGCCAAATCGCGCGAACAGTCTTTTCAGGAATTTGACTACTTTCCTTGCATCATTAGTGGGAAGTGCTTGAGCTTCAGCCCATTTTGAAACATAATCAACCGCTACAAGGATATAACGGTTCCCAAAGGATACGGGAAATGGTCCCATAAAGTAAATTCCCCACACGTCAAATATTTCACAGACTTGGATAGGTTTTTGAGGTATCTCGTTCCTTGATGAAATGTTACTTGCTCTCTGACAAGCGTCACATGATCGCACTACGGCATAAGCATCCTTAAAGATTGTGGCCCAGAAAAACTCTAAATCAAATACCTTCTTAGCAGTCAAGGTGACCCCATGATTCCCTCCCGTTGGTCATTCATGACAGTGCTTCAAGATTTGTTGTGATTCTTCTCTGAACACACATCGTCGGACGAGTTGGTCGGCTCCGACCCTGAACAAGTATGGATCTTCCTAGAAGTAGTGTTTGACATCCGTGAGGAATTTTCTATTCTGTTGATATGCCAACCCTTTCATAATGACCCTGCATGCGAGATAGTTCACGAAGTCCGCAAACCAGGGATGTTCTTCACAGATTGTATCTATACTAATCAAGAAATCATGCGGAAAATTTTCATTGATATCGACCTTCATGTTTTCTGCTGAGGTCTGGCATTCAAGACGCGATAGATGGTCAGCGGCGACGTTCTCTGCTCCTCTCTTGTCGTAGATTTCAATGTCGAATTCTTGTAACACGAGTATCCACCGGATCAATCTAGGTTTAGCATCTTGTTACTGTATAAATAACGCAATGTTGCATGATCCGTGTAGACGAAACCTAAATTAAGGGGGGGGATTGCAACACCCCAATTTCAAAAGAAATACAAGTTGGAGGACTAAAATAGACATTTGATGAAACCCTAGGGGTTAAAAGGACATTATATAAAAGTAGGAGGGTTAGAATGTATTAAATTCAAAGTCCAAAGACTGAAAATGAAAAATTATAAAAATGGGCAGATGTCGGACCGACATCAGATCCATATCGGTCCGACATGTAGGGTGCAAGGATTCACTCGATAGATGACACGTGTTGGATGACTCACCTTGAAATCTGACATGGTAAAATAGATGTCGGACCGACATGAAGGCAATAGCGGTCCGCTATGCCCATAGCAGACCGACAGCACGCGTATAACGGTCTGTTATGTGCCCGTTAAGCCAATACGCCGCCTTGCTTGGATGTCGGACCGACATCACCAGGAATATCGGTCCGACATGGACCCTGACTCGACCCTATAAATAGATGAGTTTGGTCATTCAAAATGGAAACAACAACAATAAACACCACAAACACACACACGCAAACCAAGGCAAGGTTAGCACGATGGTTACAAGCACGATGGTTACGAGTGCGGTTCGAGTTCGAAGAAACGTTTAAAACGAGGAACGAACTTAGGAACTACCCGAGGATAATGTAAGTACACTGGACCCGTACCCTAGACACAAATACGTGAATTATGTGTTTAAAATGATATGTGATATGTGTTATGTGCTATGTATATGACAAGGGTACGAGGTAATGACAGATTGGTCTAAACACTAAACGGGAATAATGGAGTAGTCACGACGTATCTAAGGGGTGGTGGATACGCCGGTGGTACTTCCTATATATAAACCTCTTCGTACGGGGTAAGAACCTTTCCAATACTCGGACCGAAGGTACGGCCTAAGATGGTTTCGAGGGGGTTAGCACACTCATAAAATACACGAATAGCGTGACCGGAGGTACGTCCGGAGATGGTCACGGGGGCGCCGAGATCCTAGGAAACTTGAACAATAATAAGAAGCTAAAGGTTTCATAATAAAATGAACGATGCAGTGTACTTACTTAGTGTAAGCTAATTCAAAAACGTTTTTCAAACATTGCAGGAAAGAAGCGCGTGGAATAAAGCTTCATGAAGACGGAGCTGTCGGAATTAGAGATCCCTATGTAATATGATGTCAATATATCTTTTGTAAAACAATATTATAATGAAAAAGTTACCTTAGCCAATTATGGCAAGGTTTTGATAAACTGGAACCGTTTTCCGCAATATAAAACTCTGATAAAATAGTAGAATAAGTAGGGTATTTCATGTTGTTAGTTGTTTTTCTCTCCAAAAGCCAATCCAAACAAATGAGCCTAAGGGGCCTTTTTATACTTTCTGGGGAATGGGTCACGGCCCGTGCCTAGTGAGGCACGGCCCCGAGCTAGGACCACAGCTTAACCGTTTTTGTTCTTGTCGTGTACGTACTGTGCATGTACTGGACACGGGGGCGTGCCTAGTGGGGCACGGCCCCGTGTTACATCCGGTGGGCGACAACAGTACTCTTGTACGGATCAAAGTTGACCACGGGGACGTTCCTAGTGGGGCACGGCCCGTGCTTAGCTGGGTGACTTTGTCTTTTCTGCTGATTGAGGGCACGGGGGCGTGCCTAGTGGGGTTTAAGATTTCCCTGAAACTCAATTCCTTTGCCTTTTTGTCTTTGTCTTTGTCTTCTGTCTTGCCCAATTCCTTCGCCTTTTTGTCGCTTTTTCACTTGTTTGTTCTTTTTAAGGTTAGATCTCCCTGAAACTCAAATAGAAGCTAATTGAGTGACAAATTTAATCAAAGTGCAAAGAAATTGACAATAAAAGGGATGCAAATGATGTGAAATATATGTATAATTTAGGGCACATCAGAAACCTTACATGGGTTTAAGATAAACATTTATTTTGAAATAGAGAAAGAAATGAACATCTGCCTTTGGCATGATTTCATAAAGTAAAGGATTTTGAGAAAGGAAATGGTTTTGACAAGTAAAATGTTTTAAAACTTATCATGGTATGCCTTGATAAGTGATGGTAAAGAAGTCAGGGTTTACATTGACTTGTAGAGGTCTTGACAATCATTGTCTTGACAAAGAGTAAAGAGAAAGATATAGAGTTTTTGGCATGTTTTGCCATGTCAAATATTTTGACCATATTGGTCTGTAAAGAAAGAAAAGACTTTTGCCACATCTGGCCAAATGCCACATAATATCTTGGAACTTAATACGTAGAGATGTACTGCATTCCTTTGTGCGGTGTAGTATGGACACCTTGTGCAAGAGTATGTATAAGTGGTGATGACCGCTTGGAGGTTAACGTGACCTCGAAAGGAAGATAAGTGTGCAAGTATAAAATATTATATTTGGGCAAGAAGTTAATGTGATGTTTAAATATGTTTCATATAAATCCATTTACGTATGAAACAGAGGTTAAAGATATCTTTGACTAAAACTTAGAACTCACTAGCGTAAAGCTGACAGATGTTTAAACATGTTTATCAGGTAAAGATGTAGCCTCCAATAGTAAAGGCTATGGGCTAGAGTAGAGGCATTCTTACAGGCTATCTGGCATACTTTGATGAACTAGCATTAGAATAGACATGTTATACTTTCTTATGAATATACATTAAACAAGCTGTGATATAAAATAGTATTTTAAAGTCTTCTGTTGTGTATGATCTTTGTTTAACTATATATTCATGAGTAAATCCGACAAGTGGCCGACATCTCGGGTGATCCGGGATGTGGGTGTCACAATATAAAACTCATATAATGAAAAACATTATTTATACTACTAAGTAAATATATCGCAATACAACATGTAATTTTAAACTTAGTTATTATATGCTCTTTACATTAGTCATAAATTATTAGTCAACAATCTATTTCTTTCTCTATTGTCACCGAAGGAACTTCTGCTATGTCCACAAAGCACTTCTGCCTATGTCTATGAAGGACTTCTGTTTGTCCACGAAAGACTTCTGTCCATGTCCACGAAGGACCTCTATCTATTTCCACAAAGGACCTTTGTTTGTTCCCAAAGGAACTTCTGTCTCAGATGACCGTCGTCACCAGAGTAACAGTGCCCTGCCGAGCACTGTCCCGGTTATTCATATGCCAGGCATACAACTAATGCCATGACACTTCTATAGGCTTCTAGTAGTGCTAGTCTCTAGGACTATACTACTACCTCAAGACTTTCTTCTGTGATAACCATACGCTTACATATTAGATAATGTATTTGACTTATTTCTTTCTTTATGTTTGTTTATAAAACATATGGTTAAATAAACTTGTTCTCTGTTCTTTCTGCTGTTTATAAAACGTTTAGGTAATATAAACATGTTCTCTGTTCTTTCTGTTATTTATAAAACGTTAAGTAATATAAACTTGTTCTATGTTCTTTCTGCAGTTTATAAAACATTTTAAGTAAAATAAAACTATACTTTATACTTCTTCTCTTGTTTATAAAACGTTAAGTTAAATAAACATCTTCTTTCTTATCTGCCATGTTTAAGTAATAAACTAAGCCTTAGGCGAAACTAATGCCTTGGGTGAAATTAGGTTCTCAGGCGAAACTAGGGTCAGTTTCGCTTCCCATAAACTAGGCGAATCTAATTAGTTTCGCCCCATGAATATTTTCGCTTGCTCTATCAGTTTTGATTGGTCGTCTTCTCAAGCAGAAATTTAGGGTTTTTTGCACGGAGAGGTAGCTAAGGATCAAACACTTCAAAGTGCTACCTTTTTATGTTCAAAGCGTTCCTTTTTCAACTGTAATGCTAGATCAATGGTTTGTTTCGCGTTTTAAACGTAAAAATCTAACCTTTGATCCCAAAAACTATAAAGACCAACAAAACTTAACAACTAAGATTTGGTTTGGATAATGGGAAAGTTGAAGAATGTGGAGGAGGGTGTGGGTGGCTAGACTTTTAGCCCCTCCCCCCCCCCCCTCTCCAATCCACAAGTTTTCGGCCCAAGGCCCTTCCTCACGAGCCCATTGTCTTTTATTTTCTTCCTTTATTTCATTTCGACCCGCAATTTTCTTTTATTATTTTCGGGACGTTACGCATTTCAAATAGCAAAAGAACTTTTGCTTGATGCCTTCATCTCCGGTGATACCATGATTCTGGATCCGTTGAAGAAAGAGACACTGTAACAATTATACGATGATTGATGAACGAATCAAGTGTGGGGAGTTGACAGCGAGAGAAAATGGGGGTGAGGAAACCCTAAGTCTGACGGAGTGAACGTATGGGGTAAAAAAATAATAAGATTCAATGTTTTTATTTTTATTATTTTTTAACAACTAAGGGTATTTTAATCAATTCACACTAATTTAATAAAACTTTTCTGTCGATGTTAGTCATCTAGACTAAAATAAAAAAAAAGGAAACCATAATTTCTCTCCGACAAAAGAATAGTTTTTTAGATTAAAGTGAAAGTTTTAGTTTTTTTAGATTAAAGTGAAAATTTTGACCAAATCCTAAGAAAATTAAATCTAACTCTTATTATTATTATTTTATTAATACTTTAAAAAAAATTTAGATTCAAGTGAAAATTTTGACAAAGACCCAAGGAAATTAAATCCAACTCTTATTATTATTATTTTATTAATATTATTATTATTATTTTACTATTATTGTTTTATTCTTATTCTTTCATTATTATTATTATTATAAGTACTTTTATTTATTGCAATTATCAATACTTTTTGCTTTAATATTTTTATTACTATTTATTTTTAGTCACTTTAATTATTCTATTTTTTGGCTTATTTTTGTTTTTTTATTATTAATTTTTAGTTTTTTTATATTAGTTTATTATTACTTATATTATTTTATTATTACTTTTTTTATTATCACTACTTCATTATAATAATAATATTATTAATGTCGTTATTGCTATTATTTCAAGTTTTTCTAGAGGGTGTTTGGGATTGATTATTTAACTCGAAAAGTGGTGTTTATTAATTTATGACTTTTATAGTATACATGTTTCCGCTATATCACGAGGGAGAAAATTACTTGTTAATTAAAAATTTTGATCGTTGGTTATTTAGTGCAATGGTAGCCTTAAAACTTTTCATAGTAGAGGTCTTGGGTTCGAATCCTGACAATAGTAAAAAATGGGTATGTGGCAAGGTCAGGGGGTTTACCCAGTTGAGAGGTTACTCCTGTAGTAGGCTGCCCTAGATGTTGTAGGTGTTGCTTTTAAAAACCTAATTATCCTAGAATTTATAGTGTTATCGTTAAAAAAAAAATTAAAAATTTTGAAGTTAGCATATTACTTTTCTATTGAACACTTTAGAACCAAGTGAATGTATCATCATCAACATTACTGTTATTATTGCTAACATATATCATATCATTATTATTAAAGAAAACTAATGAACGAGGTTTCATTTATTGATCATAATATTATTATTATTATTATTAACAAATATCATATCATTAACATTAACATTAACACTCAATACATTTTGAAATGAGTTTATCACACATGTGAACAGTAACGGTATCTCACTGGTTTTTTGGACGGCTGCTTTGTTTTCATTGGTTAATTTTTATTATTTTACTTCTGAAATTTCATGGCATGTTATTACTGCCTTACTAGTCCACAGCCACCACCTCCCGTCATTGCCTCTTCATCAGATCAGTGAACAAAAAAAAGAACATCATCGAGGACGAAATCGCGAGATGAAGATCTGAAAACTCCCATACCAGCCACTCTCTCCCATCACCACTACCACTACCACAGTCATCTTAGTCCATGTCTTCCGACGATCTCTTAGAAACCGTCCATCCTCCGCTCGCTTGAAGCCGTCAAAACCCTAATTAACGCCACTCACGTCGGCAAAATCTCAATCGTCGACAACGCCACCACCATCGTCCTCCAGCACGTTAAGTCGTCGTCTTCTTCGAGTCCAAATTCAACATGCTCCACTACGTCTACGGCGCCGTCAAGAAGTCCGGAGTCATGTAATTGAGGTGAAAATGCCCTATCCAGTAACTTCAGATGATGAAATAGGTCATTTTAAAAATGCTTTAGAGTTGGGGAAATTGAATAATCGGAAAGTTAGGGTAGCTGTAATTGGTTATATTACTTACATGTCTACTGTTGTGACTGCTGTAAAAGAATTAGTAAAATTGTGTAGAGATGGAGGAGTTGATTGCATATTTGGTGATGTTCATGTAATTGGATCAATTGAAGTAGATGTGCAGGATATTTTTAATGAAAATTACGGTTTTTTATATTTTAATTTTACGTTGAATGTATTTTTTTTCATTAATAATAATTTTATGTTTAATGAATTTTATTTATTTTTTAAATTTTTATTTAAAAAATGTAGGGTCGGTAGGAGTTACCCACTGATTGTGTTTAGGGTACTTAGGGTTAAAATGACGTGTGTTAATTGACTAATTTTAAGGTATTTAGAGGTTTAAGGGGTTCAGTAAGCGTTAACAATAGTTGCCCCAATGCCACGTGTCGACATTTTAATGGTTCATTTCTTTGAGGGTTTTTTTTTCATTTCCAACTCTTACACTAATTAAGTAGAATATACGCTTTCAACCCATATGATTTTCTAAAAATTTTGTTTTTATCTGTGATGACTTTTGTTTGTTAAGTTAAAAATAAAAAGGAATGTGCGTCTGTTTTTAGTTTTTTGTGAAAGTTCCGGTTCTTTTTTAAACGGATTACTGTTCAAAGCCGAGTACTTTTTATTATCGTATAGCGAGTGACGTTACCGTTACGATATCGTGACAGACAAAACCGCTTATGAGCGAACAACATCGTTGTCGATGCTTTGGTTTATCGTAACCGATATCGGTATGCGCTTTTATAGTTCTCGACGAGCAGAACCAATAACGACCAAACTCTTGCCGCGTTATAGAGGAATATACTACGCTCTCACCGCGAAGCGTAGGGTCTGTTTTTTTCTTTTCGTACGTTTTAACGTTTTGATTTACTATAAAATACGTTCCCACCGCGTAGCGTGGATTTAAATTTCTAGTTATTACTAAAGAAAACGAATGAACGAGGTTTCATTTATTGATCAAAATTATACATTATATAGTAGATCTAGTTATCTAGATTTTATAAATCAAAAAGCAAAAAATCTCAACTTTCCAAATCAAAAAGCATGTTATGGGTCCTTTGAAAATAAATGTTCATGAAAATGAATGCGTCCGTCAATTTAGGGATATTCACCAAAATAGCCATTTGACCATGATGCTTTACCAAAATAGCCATTGACTTTTTTATTTACCAAAATAGCCATTTTGGCGAAATTTTGCCATATTTTTTCGCCACAAATTTTCGCCATTTTTTTTTTTTTTTTTAATTTTGTGGGTCCGAATGGCGATTAGATGTGGCGAAATTTTTGGAATTTATTGAAAAATGGCGAAAATTTCGAAAAATCTTGAAAAATTCGAAAAAGTGGCGAAAATTTAACCACTTTTGGCGAAAATTTGACCATTTTTGGCGAAAATAAAACATCATGATCATCCAATAGATCAATTGGATGTGTGTAAGTAGACATTTTATAAGAAAAACGAATTTCATTGCTAAAACCACATTTTTCACAAATAAGATTTTTCAAACCCACGTAACTAATATTACTAGGAACACAAAAAACACGTCGCAAGCATTTTTTAAAGGAACATACTCCTCAACACCGTTAACAAAGTCCCATTTTCCACCGGTACATAAAATAATATTACAAGACATTACTTAAAAATAAGTTGTAAGTTGATGGATAAAAGGATGAATTTTATAAAGTGGATAAGTGAAAAAAATGTTTAAGTAGATGGAATGTGAAAGAAATGAATGGTAGAGAGGGATATAAATATTTGATGAAGTTTGTTAGATAAGTGGAGAAAAAATCAATGGTAGAGAGGGGTATAAATATTTGATGAAGTTTGTTAGATAAGTGATGAAAAAATGAAGGAATGGTAGAAAGAGGTATAAATATTTGTTTAAATAATATTTTATTTAAATTCGTTTTTTAAATTAAAATTATATTTTATTATTTTACAAAAAATGAAAAAAAAAATAATTGAAAAATAATTGAAAAAAAATAAATATTAAAAAAAATATAATATTTTAATATTAAAAAGTATATTATAATTTAATAATAAACGGCGAAAATATCCCATATTTTTTCGCCATTTTTCAAAATGGCGAAAATTTGAAATATTCTGATTTTTTTTTGGCGAAAAATCAGATGTTTTTTAGCGAAAAATACAAATTTTCGCCATTATGACAAATGACATTACCTGATTGGTTGGCTATTTTGGTAAAAAAAAAGTCAATGGCTATTTTGGTAAATCATCATGGTCAAATGGCTATTTTGGTAAATATCCCGTCAATTTAAACTGGCCCATGGGAAATGATTGAGTTTATGATTACGGGACCCCATAATTAAAAAATAACCAATAGACCCTCCTAGAATGAAAATCATTGCATGTGAGGTTTTTCCAACGTGGGATACATAATGTGTCCCTACTAATTGTATTTTGACCGGTTTGTAAACACTACTATTAGAATTTCTGTGTTGAAAATTTTAAAATACATCACTAATTTTTCTTTTATCTTTATAATACACATTACACAAAAGATGATTGTTAGCATTTATGTATTTATAGTTATATTGAATATATTATATTGGTTTAACTTTGAAATCTAAACCCTAAACCCTATAAAAAATTGATTACCAATTTAGAAGCGTTTCACATGAACATATTTGAAGGAAGTATAACCAAAAAACAATAGCATTTTGAGACCATCATAAGTAAGACCACAGAATGTTTACATTCCAATTTTTTTATGTGACATTTAGGAAAATTTGGACAAAAAGTAAAGAAAAGTAAAAAATTAGGGTTAGAAATGAAATTAAAGAACCTTCTGTTCAAGGTCTAAATTATAACACTTCATGACAAAATGAAAAGAGAGAAAAAAAATAGAGAAAACATGAGTAATTGAGGTGTGTCGTCCTAAAGAAGAATCTAGAGGAAATTCAAGGTGATTTCACTATTGTTGCAAACTTTTAATGGGAACTAGCGTGTTGCAACAATTCGATTTTAAATAAAATTTAAATCAAAACGTAGAAAAAAATAAGAATGTCACAACCTTACATTCATTATTTTATAAAACACTAGTTTAGACCCCGTATAATACAAATGGTGTGAATTAAATCTTTATGTATATATAATTTACAGACGTAAAAACGTATTAAATATACTAAAGATATAAAACAAAATTTTAAATATATAAAAATTAATATATAATTGGGTTTCGAAAATACGTTAATTACTATTTAATGTAATTTGACTTTCATTAAATTACTATTTGATTGTAAATAAAAGTTACATAATTAGATTTCAAAGTTTCTTATAATAAGTGATAATTTAAAATAAATGTGTTTTATTAGTATAATTAGTATTTTCGTGACACATGTTCATATAATTTTATTTATTAATATAAATATTATTATTTGATATTATTATTTAATAGGAGAGAGAAACCGAATAATTAATATTTATTAGGAGAGAGAGACGGAAAAATAAAGATGAGGAGTAACCAGAGAGTGACACATGTCCTTCATGGTTTTTCTTTATTATATAGTATAGATATAGATTATATACTCAAAGTTATAAAAGAAACTCAAATTTTGAGTCAACTCGATTTTAAATAAAATCTATACCATTGTTCGAATTTTGAAAAACGAAACAATAATAATAATAAAATTAAAAAAAAAAAAGAAAAAGGAAGTGAAAGTGGAAAGGAAAACAATAGTAATATTAAAACACAAATTAAAAAACAGTCGGTGACACATGGCAACCAATCAATAGATTCATTACTATTCATGGCTATTCATTTTTAATAATTTATACAATAAATGATTGAAGTGGTAATATAATCACTTGATAAACCTTTTATCCATTCCCTTTTTAGTTTTAAGAATATTGGTGTATATATTATCAAACATTATAAAATACACTCCTTATTTTGATTAGATAAAAATATATATTGGTGTATATATTATTAAACGTTATAAAAGACACCATTGGAGCGTTTTGGACGAACCCTAGTGATTGGAATCATTCCTTTCAAGATATTAGTGTCGGAATGGAGTTTTGAAGACTTATTTGCAAGCATGAGCGGTTAAACCACCCGCGATTGACCCGGGTGTAGGGTTTGTGTTAATAAATATTGTTTGGCTTGTTGAGTACGTTTTCGGATGGGAACTCTTAGTTGATTGTTGTCTATAATAATTGACTAGATTCTTGTGATTAGTTTGTTTCAAAGAACGAATTTGTATTTGTTATGTTTATTGACAATCATCCGTCTTTGGTTTTTTCTTAATCATTCACTATTGGTTGTTTAACGAACCTCATATTGCGCGGATTGATTTTCATTGAGACGAAATCCTAGAACGTGTTCGTATTCATTTGTATGAATCGTTAGGTCAACACAGTCGGATTCCTTTGGCTCGTGATTATCCTTTTTACAAGTTTTATCAAATCATGTCTATGTAATTTCCAGTTGTTAATCTTGACTAAGTTAAACGTGTTTTGCATAACCTGAACCTAGAAGGTCACCTTTCTCATCATTATTACAAATCCCAAATTTAATTCATTGTATGATCATTGCTTGTTTAAATTCTTTGTCTAAAGTTTGTTTACGTTTTCAATTCAAATCAAATCAAGTTCATTGTTTCACAATCATATCCAAAACTCAAAAGAATTCTATGTGTAGTTTTATTAAATAATCAATTTTGCATCGTCACCTACCACGAACACCTACCACAAACTCTTCGTGGTTCGACACCCTACTTGACCTACTAGTTAAGGTGAATAGGTCACATTTCTCTTTATCTTTGAGCGGTCCTCCGACATCGATCAAATTTTGCCGTCGTTTCCAGGGAGATTGTGCGCTTTGTGTTTAGCTTTAATTGATTTAGTGATTAACTATTTAATTTTTTTGTCTTGTTATCTCTTTCTCCTTCACTTTACGTTGTGTGTGTTTACTTGTGCATGTAATATCATAGTACATGCATACTAGCTTCTCTAGAAAGTCATCACCGTTAACCTTTGATCCAGAAATCGAGAGAAATGCAAGACAAAACTGTATTCTACATCGTGCAATAAGCCCCATTTCACAATCCATTGAGCAAGTAGCCAATGGTTCAGCTGCAACAGAAGGGATGGAGAATCATTTTCCCAACAACAACCAAAACCTGGTTAACAATCAAGATACACCAAATAATAAGAACCTGAATTTCATCAACCGTTCAAAATCAATATGAGGATGAGGATTCTTATTATGCGGATAATAGTAACTACATGAGCATCCCACAGTTCACCATACACATAGGCTTGTACACAATAGTAGAGGTAAATATAGACAATTCCACCAAGTGTAAGTCACACAAACCCTTTAGGTTAGCTAGATGAAAATCTTGTATATGTTAATCTGATCATGTGTTTATCAATCCAAACTAATTTATTTTACGTTGACTACTACAAAGTTCAATCACTTCACTCGAAGTCAAAGATTAGATTGAAGAATATAATATGATCCTTGAAGCAGGTCAAGAATTAGGTAACAAATCACAATAAGATGATATCCATTCCATAATTATCTTAAAGGGTTTCAAAAACTTCCAACGGACTCGTGATACTTATCGACATTCGATTTTAAGGACTTAGCAAGACTTGTCAGAAATCAGGAAAACGTTCGATTTAAAAATTTATCGAGATTATAAATAATAACAAATCATCGTAGTTTGTTGTAGGGTTTGTTCATTGTGATCCCAGTTTGTTACACGATCAATGGGTCGTCGGACCAATATTGTTTCTCTGGTTTTATATCAATATAGAATCAAAAATTAACAAACCGTTTTGTTAGTTTTAACCCCTAAAATTACTTTGCTTTAGTTAATAGACTTTTCAGACTTTGCTAGAAACCTAGGAACAACAATATGGATTTAAGAGATGAATCAAGCCTATGCAGTAGGTTCCATTATTCATAGATTTTGTCCACACTTATTTAGCCAACTCATAGATAAAAGAAATATGTGACAAGTCTTCATTTTCCAAACCACAAACTAAGCATCCACCACCTTCAGTCAAGAGGTTGGACACGTTGCAAACTTATCTAACAGAAAATGCAAATAATGGATGTTCATCTCAATTGTAACCCACTTGTTCCACTTGGATGCTACTCCCACATATGAAAAACAAATCATAAATCAACGATGAAAAGATCAAAACTTATAGGAGATTGCAAAATAATTCATTTAGCATCGTCTCTCTTCTCTAGTTGAATCATAACTTGCTAATTGGTGAAGCTTATATTTTGACACATGATCACAAGTGTTTTTTTTTTCTAAAATCACCACACCTGCACTTCATATGATTTGAACCCATAACCAATTAGTTAGTGTACTACATCACTTTACCACCAGGATGTCACTGACCGGACACTAATGATATACAAGTAACTGATCCAATCGGTTATGTTTAATACGACATAGTTATTATTAAAGTTTTATTAAAAATAGGTAATTTACATACCCAAATGGGCCATTGTCTATAGACCACACTTAAATTATAGGAGCAATAACTATAAAATAAATTAAATAAATACACAACAAGGCTTCTTAAGCCTTGTCTAAAGACTAATCAATAAAGATTTTATATCTGGAGCTAGTGGTGCACAAAAAAAACCGGTTCAAACCGGCAAACCGGTTAAGCGCTAACCGGTTCAAGGCAAACCGGTTCGGGTTACGTATAAACCGCCGGTTTAAAGCATTCAGGGGTCCATCGGGTTGAAGACCGGTTTACAATTTTGGGGTTGAATTTAAACGTATATTATAAAATTAGAAAGGATTAACTAGCATTTATTAAAATAATACATAATTAATTAATAAAAATTAAATATTATGACATACCTTATTTGGGTTCATTTCCATCTACGGATATATCTAAAATTAGAAAGGATTTAATTAAATTAAGAATTAGAAAGGATTAAATAGTATTTATTAAAATAATACAAAATTAATTAAAGACTTTAATATTATGACATACCTTATTTGGGTTTATTTCCATCTACGGATATATACAAAATTGGAAAGGATATAATTAAAAATTGGAAAGGATTTAATTAAATTAAGAATTGAAAAGGATTAAATAGCATTCTTAAAATAATACATAAATTAAGAATTAAGTAATTTTACATTCCTTATTAGGGGTTTACAAACGTATATATATCTAAAATTGAAAAGGATTTAATTAAAAACCTTAAAATGAATTTTAAAAAACATAGTAATTACAAATACCCCTGATTTAATTTTATTTAATTAAATCTAATTTTTAATTAAAAAACCGGTTTAAACCGGTTTACCATTCAAACCGGTTCAAACCCTACCCTAACCGGTTTGATAGGGTTAGGGTTTTTTCATTTGAAAACCGGTTTAACCCGAACCGGTTTAGGGCCAAACCGGTTTTGACCAATTATTGACCAACCCGGTTCGGGTCTGTTTAAACCGGTTCGGTTAGAAAAAACCGATTATGCACCTCTATCTAGAGCCCAAATAAAGTCCATAACATTCAATAGTAAGGCATTTTAACTTTTAAGCCCATATTGCAAAGCCCAGAATCTATCTAAACTTTTGGTAATTGTTTGATTTCAAAACCCCACTTTTATTAAATAAATGTTTTATACCCCCCAATTATTTTGGAAACGAAACCAAAACCTATTAAAATTATTTGGAAACTATAACATATGATATAAACAGGAGAGAAAAATGAGAAATCATTAACTTTGAACCGGCATCGAAATTCTACTATTTTAAGTAGAGATGTAAATAAGTTGAGCCGCTCGTGAGTTACCAAAGATCAGCTCGTTAAAAATTCGAATCGAGCCAAACTTAAAGGAACTTGAGCTTTTATTTAGGCTCATTTAATAAACGAACTCGAGCACGGAGC
This sequence comes from Smallanthus sonchifolius, assembly GCA_023525975.1. Classification (NCBI taxonomy): domain Eukaryota; kingdom Viridiplantae; phylum Streptophyta; class Magnoliopsida; order Asterales; family Asteraceae; genus Smallanthus; species Smallanthus sonchifolius. Next base: position 70,907,280 of record CM042029.1, read on the forward strand.
TTCACATATCGACCTCGAGCATGCTCACAAGCCTAAACGAACCTTTTTATTTGTATAGTTTTTATTTAATGTATTAAATATAATTATATAAAAAATACTATTATATATAAAATTACGGTAAAACTAATTAAATTAAATATATTATATTATACGTAAAAATTATAATTATAAATATGTATATATAAATAAAGTAATTAAAAAATAATAAATAAAAAGCGAGCGTAGCTCGAGCTTGAAAAAAATGCGCAGATCTCGAGCTTTCTATACGAACCAAGCTCGAGTCTAGACGAGCACAAACTCGGCTCGTCTCGACTCATTTATACCCCTAATCTTAGCAACAAGAATTTTGAGGAAGGGTCAAATTCTAAAAATGATTCAATGATACGTAGTTATGTTCCTTAATAGTACATTTTGTCACTTATATATAATTCTATTAATAGAAAACTTTTGCTAACGTCTACCGACCGACCCACAGACCCTCCTCTAGTTTCACCCTGAAAATGATGACGAGGGCACGTTGGCAACATCATAGGAAGGAGGCGATCTTGGCAGAGATCGACAACACAAAAGACTCTTTAACAGTATTACTGGTTCTTAATCAGGATTCATTGTCCTGCCGCTAATGGTAATAACATAAAGGACTCCCTTTAAGGGTGAAAGGGGTGCAATACCCGGGTGAAAGGGGGGTTGACCGAGTAGGCCGGGGTACACCGCCCCCTTCAATCCGAGTTGCCCGAGTAGAGGAAATCGAGTAGCTTAATCGAGTAAAATTACTCGGATGTGGGAGAGAAGGAGAGAGCCGTTGGAGAGAGAGAGAGAGCCGTTTGGGATTTTTATTATTTAAAAAAAAATCATTTTTTTCCTATATATACCCATACTCTACAAAGATAATTTTCATCTCATTTATATATCTCTCATCTATATATTTACACTTTTAAAAAAAATGGAAGGGTCATAAAAAAAACAACAAAGCCTAGAAAATTTAGGCCAAAAGTTCAATCTAAGCCGCTCCCCGACAAACCCAAGCCGCTCCTCGACGACCACAACCACCTCCTCAACGACCACAACAACCTCCTCAACCAATTCCAAGCTATTTCCCGCAACCACCATATTACTACCACCAAAGTTCAACCGATCCAAATATAATATCTCAAGATATGGATCCAAATTTATTATCTTAATTTTCGCTTAATATGGATCCTAATTTTTATCTCAATTTTCCTACCAATACCAAAACCAACCGTATCGTGATCCAAACGAGATCATTCGTTCGGAATCCGAAGATGAAGGAGAAGACGAGGATGATGAAGAAGAAACAGAAAATGAGGATGTTGATGAGCAAGAAGAAGAAGAAGAAGTTGACGTCGAAGTTGAAGATGTTGGCGCCAAGCCGAAAAGACAACACAAAACCTGGTTACCACCAAAGAAATGGACCGAAGAAGAAGAACCCCAAGTGACCCGGAGGATTTTACAAACCTCCTTCCCGACATAAACGTCGAACCGCAAGACGACACAACACCGACAAGGCCAAAACGTCTGGGGAAGAAATCGACCGAAAGTTCATCTAGCAAAGGAAATTTGGTAGGCATAGTCGAAGAATACAAGACTATGAAAGCGTTGGAGATAAAAAAAATATTCGGGATAAGACGGCGGAAACAAAATTAAAAAGAGAACAAACGGCGATTGAGTTGATGCTTGAAAAACAAAAGGATCGTGACATCAAAACGTTCACCGAATCGCATGATCATCTCATAGAACCGTACTTGTCGATTGTATTGCAACGTAAACGTGAAATTGCCGCAAAGTATGGATGGCAATGCACCTTTTAGATTTTTAATTTTTATTAGCTAGCTTTTATTTATTTTGTTAGTTTTCTAGTTTTTAAAATTATTTATTTCTAGGTTTTTTTTATTTTTAATTGTATTATGTTTATTTTAATTCAATGAAATTGCCTTTTTTTATTTAAATGTTTTTTTTAAATGTTGGTGAGTAAAATGAGTAGGGTGTTTCCAATAAAATCTGAGTAAATGAGTAAAATGAGTAGTTTTGAGGTGACAGAATTATATTGGGCAGTTTTGTTGAGTATAGTGGGTAAAATGAGTAAAAGGGTTGGGTGCCCCCTTCATCCTAACAGAATATATTTCTTCTAGGAGTAAAGTACACGGATGGTCCTGTGGTTTATCAAAATTTTGGATTTGATCTCTAGCTTTTCAAAAGTACATGGATGGTTCATGTGATTTGCAAGTTGTGGATAAAAAATAGTATATAATATATCTTAGTTGATCCACAAATATATTTAAGTATATATTAGTTGACAACAATTTTTTAAGACGTGGAGGATGATAATAATTTTAATTTTTCTTGTCTACAAAAGTATATTTTAAGATTCGTACATGCCTTGTCTATGTTCTAGATCCATCGATGGTTGATTATAGATGACGGGAAGAGACAACGATTATCTTTCACGACGGATGGTGGCAGACAACAGGGCGGTGGCAGGGATGGGGACTATGAATGCACGATTATAGTTGTTAATCTACAAACTTCTATTCGACAACTATTTTGGGATTCCTTTTTACCAAAAAAAAAATTAATTTAGTTTTGACTAATGAGTTTGCACTCAAATCTAACTTGAAAGACACAAGGCTATTTTATTATTTCACTACATTATCTTGTTTATAAATATATCTCCTAGTTTGTTACTTTATTTGGTTTCCATACTTATCTTGTAGTTGTGTTCTATATATACTACTAGGTTAATAACCCGTATATCACACATGTGTGAAAAATCAAAAAACAAATAATTAAAATATGTAGATAAATTTATTAATAATTGATATAAAATGTTACATATAAATTTAAAAAAAAATTATAACTTCAATAAGCATTAGGAATAGCAAATTTATCTTTTCCCTAATCATTTTATTTTAGCTAAAACAATATGCAATTAGTAACCTAAACTAAAAAAAACATACTCATTATTGATTAGTGCAAAAATGCATATTTAGCTAAGCATGTGTTAATAACAAAACTAAAAGTTTGCATTCAAACTCAAAAAGGCATACTCATTGAATAATTAGTACAAATAAAACATGGGAAAATAGCCAAGATCTGGATCTGCATATTTAGGCATAAATCTAGGCATAACCATGCGTGTGTGCTTCTTCCCATATCTTTTAACAGAATTTGCTCTCGAAACATCTTCTTCTTCTTTTGTTTTTCTGAATAGGATTGTCTTCAGGGCACATGCCATTCACGTGCCACAGCTGCTTGATTATGTTGTCAATTTCTTTGGACTCTGTGCTCACCTTGTTATCATCATAAAGCCCTTCTGGATGATAATTAGGCCTCATCTAAACAAACCAACATCAATATCAACTTTAAAAAATAAAAATTAAATTTTTTTTTTTGAAAAAAGAGCTGGTTGGGTGAGAGATGTGTACACAGTCAATAAAATCCCCATCTAGGCTCTATAATATCATACAAATAATAACAAAACAAATTGTTAATTAATAAAAATTTCATAAATTGAGACAAAATGTACAAATTTTTTTAATTAAAATCATCATATATATAAAATACTACTGACCTCGATTACTATTCTTTTAGCAGCAGGATGTTCATTGATGGATATATCCAAGGGTTTTCCTCCTTACTCACTTCTTCACCTAAAACCATATAATCGTTTTGATACTAAAATCTAAAATACAGTAATTTCTAACATTGAGAAATTGCAATTAGTGGAGGCAGAGTTGAGAAATTGCAATTAGTGGAGGCAGAGAAAAAGAATATAATTTGGGGTTTCCTGTGGAAAATATGAAACACCCTTCTAGATTTACAACTTAGTACCACTTCTTGTTCATAATCAAAAACATATTAAATAAAAAATGTTGAAAACACTTTAAATCATTCTGTTTCCATACATGTGAAACATGGTATTCAGGTCCATTGGTTAATGAGAAACACTTAAGATTTCCTCTCCTTGCCAAATTGAAACCAATTCAAATTAGAAATGTATATGTACAACACGAATAACACAATGGACATCTGTATATTAGTTCTAGTCTGCATCACTGACCTAAAATTGACTTAGACCAGCAAGACCTAACCCTCAACTCTACTCAAATGGCTGACAGTATATCATGTAAATAGCTTTCATAAAAAATGTAAATGTCATAACCTGATTGTTCGTCATCTCGGCTAAATGCTACCTGGAGGCATTTAGAAAATAAGTAAATTCTTAAAAATCTTACCAAGATCAAATTCCATTCCCAAAAGATATATAAATTACCATGATGTTGACTTTTGAAATTGAAATGAATCAGAGGCAGGTCAGAATCAGGATGGGATGTAAGAGTTGCACTTTCTATCTATGGTTCTTTTGAAATGCACAGCGCATCAGGTATCAGCTCTTAGCAACTTCATCAGCTTAAATTATCCCAAAATTCCATTTTGGTATCATGGTAACTTTCATCTATATTTCTAAGTCTACTGTAGAAACCGTCAAATGACACATATAGACTAAACATAAGTTACACATATCTTGAAAGCTTGACTCTTTATGCTTGAGAAATCAACATGCAAATGAACATGGAAATGGACAGTAAGGAGTAATCGACTGAACTATTGAGGCTTGAGGAACTGACATAAACCGACTATGTTTCCTGCCGAATTAGGGATTTATTCGGTATTCCTATTACAAAGATTGACATTGAATTCAAAGTGTCCACAAATTAGATCAGATTTATCCACAATTAGCATACAAAATCTTTTTTATACACGGTAAAATATCCATCAATTAGGCACAATTAATCACAAGAACCATAAGTTGATTTATGTAGTTTATGATCAAACACTTGATTTAAAAAAATAATAAGGCTACTGCAGTTCCTAGTATTCTACATATAGCCTATAAATCAAACTCAACAATTTATATTACTTGTTCCAGACTCCCATTAACCGTCAAAGAGCACTAATGACATGATAACCTAACTTATGAGTTCAGGAGGTTTTCAAATGAAAATTGAAAAGGAGAACATACCTTAAGTTCAGAAACCCTAAATTTCTTTCTCTAATTAGAGCTCTATCAATACACCAACTTGTAAATTGCACCATTCACCGGAAACCCTTTTAACGAAAGAAAAACAATGAAGTTACATACCAGGGCTTGGAATCGCCAGCACTTGATGAAATTCCCTTGCAATCGTCGACACTAATCTTAGCCGTATTTTGGAAAAAGTCAGAAGGTTTGCAAGGAAAAATTTGCACGAGATGAGAAACCCTCCGGAAATTACCTTTGTTTCTTCTGTTTTAGGGTTAGAACAAATATTTTAAAAGACAAAGAAGCAAGATTCCACATAATCGTCGCCACCACCACAATCTTCAATTCAATTCTATATCACAGTTGTGAACAAATGCTACCAAAAACCAATCAGAACTCACCTTAAAGAGAATTAAGAGGTGAAAGATTCTTGTTATTGGGAAATGGTCGAAGCATGGAGAAATTGACTCACCTGTTCACAGCATAAAAGATGATAGGTAGGGTGATGGTCAAGTATTGAAGAGCATCAACAATGGAGCGATAATGAGGGGGTGTTTGGGATTATTTATTTAACCAACTTATAACTTATTAACTTCTTAGAAAAGGAGATAAGTAATAAGTTTGTTTGGTTTTTCTTACTTTTCATCCTCTTTTTAGTAGTTTTTGAGAACTAAGAAATTGTGACTTATGACTTATGACTTATTACCTTTTTGAATAAGTCATAAGGAGTTTCAAATAAGTAATCCCAAACACCCCCTGAGAGAGATCTGAGTACAGTTCTCCAGTAGTGGTGAGGAGATATTGGCAGGTAAAGGGGTATGGGCCGGTTTAGCATCGAGCATATTAACGCGTTCAAGGATTTTCCAAGCATATTTGGACTGGTTTAGGAAGAGTCCATCATTGGTGTAAGTAACTTCTAGCCTAAGAAAATAGTTAAGCTCCCCTAGATCTTTCATAGCAAACTCTTTGTTCAATCTATTAATGAAGGCTGTGAGGATATTATCTTGGTTGCAAGTGAGGATCAAATCATCAACATAAACCAATAAATACATGATGCATGCATCCTTTTTAATACAAGTAGAGATGTGTATGCCCGACTACATCTAAAGCCATTGTTTGTTAAGAACGTGCTCAACCGGTAAAACCACGCATGTGGGCCCTGTTCAAACCCGTATAAGGCTTTGTTTAGTTTGCATACATGATTAGGGAACTGAGGATTAATGAAGCTCAGTGGTTGTTCCATATCAACACACTCATTAAGATGACTATGTAAGAACACTTGTTGACATCAAGTTGATGCAACTTCTAGTTGTTGAGAAAGGCTAAGGAGAGAATGATGTGAACGATGGAGGCCTTTACAACTCGGCTAAAGGTGTGTGAGTAATCAAGTCCGGGGGTTTGACTAAAGCCTTGAGCCACAAGCCTAGCTTTGTGCTGCTCAATGGTACCATCAGCATGAAATTTGGTGCGATAAAGCCATTTGGAACCAACAATATGTTGGTTCATGGGGCAAGGAACCAAGGAGGTGGTATCATTATTATGGAGAGCATCAAGTTCACGATGCTCTGTGCTAAAGCCTTGAGCCACAAGCCTAGGTTTGTGCTGTTTAATGGCACCATCGGCATGAAATTTTCCCGATAAAGCCATTTGGAACCAACAATATGCTGGTTCATGGAGCAAGGAACCTAGGAGGTGGGTATCATTATTATGGAGTTCACGATGCATGGCCTCAATCCATTTGGGATCTATAGCAACTGAATTGAAACCTTTAGGATCCGTAGAGTCAAATAGGGCACTATGAAGAGCATGATTAGTAACATGAGATAAGTTGGCTTGGTGGCGTGGTTTGAATATACCAGCTTTTGCATGAGTAAGCATAGGATGTGTCGGGAGAGGGGTGGTAAAGGCGGAGTGGGAATAGGGCTGGGGAATGTTGTGGGTATAGTGGTAATAGGAAATGGCGTAAGGATGGAAACAGTGTGTGTTGGAAGTGGAGGTGACGGTGGAAGAGTAGGAATGGGGCTGGAAATAGTGGAGGGAATATGGGTGGTGGGCATAGTGTGGGTTTGTTGGATGGTGGTGGCAGACGAAGTTGGTGTGATAAAGCTCACTATGCTCCACCAATGTGTGGATGTATTTATAAAAAGAGAATTTACAATACAAGGATACAAGAATTGATAAAATAAATAATCACACATAAAGAATAGAAAACTACACAGTTAAAATATATACTCAATCATACAAAGAGTTATTTGAGGTGAATTTTATATTTCTAATATGTTATGAGTCGTATTCGATCTTTTTTTCTAAATCCTAACTTCTGTTATCGTCCTTCCTCACCTTCCCTATGGATGACGACATCCTCCTATGCCACCAAATCGGCAAACAACACCCTTCCAATGGCCACCCTGCTTCATGTGCTAAATATTCAACTCTCCTCTTTAAACTACCTTCTTTAGCGAAATCAAGTGCTCCCCATCCTCTCTAATTAAAAGTTACTTGGTCATATTGATGGTTCTTTTCCATCGCCTCCCATAACCCTAACCAGTAATAGTAAGATTGCACCAAGTCGTGCTTATGCTTCTTGGCTCAAAAGTAATCAGCATGTACTCCTACTGCTACAATCTTCACTCATGGAAGAGGCGATGGTTGAGGCCATCGGTCTCGCTACTGCTAGCCAATTATGGTGTGCCCTTGAAGCCGCCAATAGCCACGATTTTATGGAACACACACAAAATCAACGTGACTCTCAACAAACCTTTGGTTAACCAATTTGTTATATCATTATAGCATTGCATATCTCCTAGTTTGCTAGTTTATTTGGTTTCATACTCTTTTTTAAATGGCAAAGATAATCGAAATCAAGAATACGTTCTTGATTACTTACAAGCAAGTTTGCATGAACATCAAGTTTTTTAGCAAGTAAGAAAGCAAGAGGGGTTCAATATTTGAATCCATGTGTAAGTGCATGAGAGAAAGTTTTAAGCAAGATAGCAAGTAAGGTAAGCAAGATTAGCAAGTTAAGTAAGAAATCAAGATAACAAGAAAGCAATAAACCAAGAGCAAGTTTAGCAAGAATTTAGTAAGAAAGAAGCAAGATCAACAAGTAATTAAGCAAGTAATTAAGCAAGCCAAGCAAGTTAGTAAGCAATAAAGCATGGCAGACCCAAACAAGCATTGGGTCCAGTTCGTGAGCAAGGGCATGTGTCACTTCAGTGCCCAAAGTTGAATAAATCGAACTACACCACGTGGTGGATTCTAATGGATCAGATCTTGAAGGATTATGGCCTTTGGGGGATGGTGTATGTAGAAGTAGAAGCAGGAGTGGATGAGAAAAAAATGTCAACCACAAAAGCAATGATCTTTCAGACATTGCCTAAACATATCTTAATGCGGGTTGCTCAATACCAGAGTGTAAAAGAAGTGTGGGATTCAACCAAGATCCTACATCTAGGAACATATATGGTTCATAAAGTATTTTTTCAAACTTTGAGGACTGAACTGGAAGCTATGTAGATGAAAGAGAATGAAACGGTGGATGTGTTTGCGGGGAAGTTGAATGGCATAAGGGCTAAGTTTAGAACTCTTGGTTCTATTCTGAAAGATATGGTAGGATGAGATCGTATCGTACCGGTACTGAACTGGTACCGTAACGAAAAATTCGGTACCTGTATTTTCGGTACCGAACCGGTACGATACCGGTACTCGTTACAAAATGTTCATCTATGAATGGTATTGGTACTGAACCGGTATTGGTACCAAATTAATGGAAAAGTGGGTACCAGTACCGAATCTATCGGTACGGGTACTCGATACCAAATGCTCATCCCTAAGACAGAGTGATCATGAGAAAGTTACTAAGTTCACTTCCAAAGAAGTTTCTTCCACTTATAGCCTCGATGGAGCAGTATTCTGATAATGACAAGATGCTCTGTAAAGATGTAATGGGTAGGGTGAAGGCATTTATAGAACGAATCAAATGTTTGAAGAACCTGAAGAGAATGATCAAAGCAAGTTACTTATGGCAAGAGCAAGTACTCAGAAAGTTAAAGATCGGGAAAGTTGGCACTATGGAAGAGAACGAGGTGATGGAAATCAAGGTCGTAGTCGAGGTTTTGGAAGAGGAAGTGGAGGAGGTTGTGGAACAAGAGACAACAGCTTAGGTACTATGAGTGTGGTGAATTTGGTCACTTTGCATACGAGTACACTAAGTGAAAAGAAAAGGAAGTAGAAGCCCATCTTACTCGAGAGGTGAAAGAGATGCTAATGTAAAGAATGGTATGTCATTGACAAGATTAGGGGGTAATTGTTGGACTAATCTTGTCATGGTTCAAACGATGGAGGGGTGGTTTAGTAATTTGGAGTTTATATCTTGAGTCCAAGTAGAATACGTAGATGTTTTAGATTATGTATTAGGTATTTAAGTCAAGATATGTTTAGGTTTGTTTTTTCCTTTTAAAAGGTGAATTATTTACAAATTTTTCATTCATTCAATAAAAATTCGAGTAAGCTTACGTTTGATATTTTGTTTCAAAATTAATTAAAGGATGAAGTGCATTGAAGATACAATCTACTATATAAAATAATTATAATAAATAAATAAAAACTTTTAGTGAAGTTTATGAAAACTAGATTAGATGCAAAGGAAAATACAATGGTTTGAATCTAAAAACTAGGGTTGTAAATAAACCGAACATTCAACGAACAGTTCGTGATCGTTCGACGGGAATTTCGTTTACGTTCGTTCGTTTAATAAATGAACGAACATGAACAAAAAACTCCGTCCTATTAACTAAATGAACAAACATGAACAGAGGTCTCGTTCACTCAATTGTGTTCGTGAACGTTCGGTAACGTGTTCGTGAACGTTCGTTTATTAACATTCGTTCGTTTATGTTCGGGTTTGTTCATATGCCATTTATTTATGTTGTTCATTAAATATTTTTGTATATTTCTATTTTATTTTATCTAAACTTTTTATATTCTTTAACTTTTATTTTATTTTTTATCCTAAAACTAAGTAAAGTAAGTTCGACACAAGTATAAAAAACTTGATATTAAAATGATCTTAGACATTAGGGTTGATATCAAAAGTTTCAAACTACCCTTCGTTCGGTTCCGTTCGTGAAACAAATCCATTTCCTTAATGAACGAGCACGAACATGAAATTTCGTTCGGTTAGTGTTCGTGAACCGTTCATGAAGAAGTTAAATGCTTAACGAACGAATATGAACAAAGCTTCGTTCGGTTCGATTCGGTTACAGCCCTACTAAAAACTAATTAGAAAAGGCGGGAGTCATAGACTTGCATTTTCTTTTTATCAAATCACGTGGGTTTAGATTTGCAACAAACCTCCACTCAAACCCATGTCAATTGGGCTCCCCTCTAACATGAGATGCAAACTTCTTTTATACCATTATTACATTATATTTATTCTTGGGACACGTTTGACGTACACCAATTCAAGACGAATTTATATACAAGGCATCAAACCATGATCTCATCCATCTTGAACCACGACCAAATTGGGGTTACATTTGTTTGGATCCATTACATAACCCAATTGTCTAATAATATATAAGACATTAAGACCACATCTGATTCCAGATTAAAAACCGATTAGTAATAGAGGGATCAGACATCGAACATATCGCCTTACCGTCCCACTAATTAGACTGGGCAGACCATATTTTAGAACTTGATGACAAAATGAATATTATGATAACATATGCTTTGGTAAAAAATTAGAACTTTAAAAAAAATAACTAAGATATAGAGTCTGAAGTATTCGGTAAACGAGATTCGAATAAATAAAAATTAATTAAAATCCACTTCGATCAGTCCACTTCACCGATTCAAATGAAAAACGTTTTAAATAGGTTAACTGAATCGTTAGGCACCTGGTTTATGGTTTAATCGACTGGTTTGATCTGGTCCGGTCATGAAAACATTGTTTATGAGTGAATGTAAACTTAATGAAACCAAGTTATATTGATCTTCTAAAAGAAACCAAGTTCTGATGATACTTTTGATTTATAAAGGAAAATAAGTAACAAGCAATATGTTATTATAAAAAGTTATGATAAAACTTTTATGACATATAACAAATTTATAAAAAAAAAAAATTAATTACACGGATGGCTCCTTTAGTTTATCCAGATTTCACTTTTGACCCTTAGGAATGGGAAACTACAAGTTTAGCCCAATAGTTTGCACGATTGTAACACTCATGGCCCATGGGTTGAATGTCCGTTAAGTTTATTCGTTAACTGAGTGTAAAATGACCAAAATACCCTTACATTATAAAAAAATAAAAAACAAAGATTTTAAATCATAAAACCCATCCCGAACACCCCCTTTCTTCATCCCCAAACTCTCACCCTTCCTCCCCCACCACACTCCAACAAACACCTTCATCCTCTCTTCACGCTACCACCCACCATCTCCGGCATCATTTCCGGCAAGATCAGCGGTACCGAAGGGCAAGAAACATTTAAATCTTGAATCTTGACTTAGCACCCACACTCAATTCTGATTGTTCAAAATTAACATTTACCCACTATGCAAACAATCACAATACTCAGCAGCAATCATAAAGACGAGCGACGAATTGACTTACCCCATCCCCATCCCTCCATCTTGATTCAATTATATATTTATACACACACAGTTACACCCATCTCTGAGAAATTACAGATAACCCAATTCCCTCTACTTGTTTATGGTATTTTCAGATCTTAAACTCCATTTGAAGACTTATTCTGAAAGCAATTTCAATTTAAACTGATTCTTGAATAACCCCCAATTTTATGCTAGCTTTGATTTGGATTACATTAATTAGATTTTTGTCTTGATTTGGCATCATTTCCGCCTTCGGAACCGCCTGATCTTGCCGGAAATGATGCCGGAGATGGTTGGTGGCAGCGGGGAGAGGGGATGAAGGTGTTTGGGGTTGAAGAAAGGTGGTGGAGTGTGGTGGTGGAGGAAGGGTGAGAGTTTGGGGATGAAGAAAAGGGTGTTTGGGATGAGTTTTATGATTTAAAATCTTTGTTTTTTTATTTTTTTTTATAATGTAAGGGATATTTTGGTCATTTTATACTCACTTAACGAATATCCAACCCAGGGGCCATGGGTGTTACAATCATGCAAATTATCGGGCCAAACTTGTATTTTCTCATTCCTATGGGCCAAAAGTGAAATCTAGATAAATCACAGGGGTCATCCGTGTAATTAATTCTAAAAAAAATAAAAGAAATACAAAGGTTGGTTCTAATATTTTTTTTATTCGATTAATTCGGTTATGTATACACATATTACCATAACCAAACCATAAAAAATTGTTATAAAAAATTATAACCGAACTATCGGTTTCTCAATCATTAAGAATTTCAGTTATATTTTTCAGTTATTCAGATTATAATTCAATTATTTAGTCTCTATGCTCACCACGTAACGCGAAGAACTCTAGGTTGAAACCTTTGAGTTATTTTCATCGTTCAAGCATTGTGTACTTGCTAAATAAAAAACTTCCAAAACTTATATGGGTTATAAAGAATTTACCTCATGGATTAGGATTTAAATACTTATTCTTTGAAATCTAGACCAAATTGTTCATGCATTTTGACATTTAAGCTTCTGATATTTCAAAATGCAACAAACAATATACCGAAAACTGATTAACCAAAGTGATACTAAGTCTTTTACCAGTTTACCTATCAATGTAATCGGACACGTTGAACTTTTTTTTTATCATTCTCTTTAAAATATAAAGAGAGGCGTCAACAGGAAATTGTTTAGCAGTTACCGATTGAGCCTGGATATTGCGCCATATACCCAGGTACTGAACCCTGACCACTCGTATCTGATAAAAGAAATACTTAGGCGGCTCTCGGCGATGCAAACGTGCACTAAAACGCCATATTTCGCCCGTTGCCCTTGTCCCGAGCGCGGTGGTTCCCACAAATTGTTCATGCATTTTGACATTTAAGCTTCTGATATTTCAAAATGCAACAAACAATATACCGAAAACTGATTAACCAAAGTGATACTAAGTCTTTTACCAGTTTACCTATCAATGTAATCGGACACGTTGAACTTTTTTTTTATCATTCTCTTTAAAATATAAAGAGAGGCGTCAACAGAAAATTGTTTAGCAGTTACCGATTGAGCCTGGATATTGCGCCATGTACCGAGCGCGGTGGTTCCCACAAATTGTTCATGCATTTTGACATTTAAGCTTCTGATATTTCAAAATGCAACAAACAATATACCGAAAACTGATTAACCAAAGTGATACTAAGTCTTTTACCAGTTTACCTATCAATGTAATCGGACACGTTGAACTTTTTTTTTATCATTCTCTTTAAAATATAAAGAGAGGCGTCAACAGAAAATTGTTTAGCAGTTACCGATTGAGCCTGGATATTGCGCCATGTACCCAGGTACTGAACCCTGACCACTCGTATCTGATAAAAGAAATACTTAGGCGGCTCTCGGCGATGCAAACGTGCACTAAAACGCCATATTTCGCCCGTTGCCCTTGTCCCGAGCGCGGGCGCGTTGGTTCCCACTAAGTGTCGTTCCTTGTAAGGTAACAATACTAAAGGAATGTTCCACCTTATAACCCAATTAAATGTTTGTCATCCCACCTATGTGGGACAAGTTTTCCCACTTTTCTACTCAAGAAAAGCTGATTTTTTCAGCTCTAAATACTCTACTTTGAGCATCGATATCTCATTAATCTTAACTCCGTTTTGGACGCGGTTTTTTTCCTAGCGAAGGTTTCACATAAGAGAACACAAAACCATAAAGAAATAATAGTGTTAACATAAGTTACATATATTTATTTATGTTTAAAGTTGGCAAAAGTCATTTTTGTAACTTTGTAAAAAAACTCATTTTTCACCCAAAACTCCTACATTTCTTTCATTACCAAAATGTAGAATACTAAGAAGTGACAATTACATATATCTTCTTCTTAAGTTCCTTTATTACATATTTACCCAACACCAAAATTTAATTACATATTTCGCCTTCTTAAACCTATAATTTTAAATTAATTGGGGAAATATATAATTAAAGTTAGAGGTTATAGATATATATATATATATAATTTAGAAGTTTAATAGGGGAAATATGTAAAAAAAAACATACTAAGAAAGGCAACCAAATATCCCCAACAAAAATCTTTGTTTCTCTCTCATCAGATAGTGGTTTGTCCATTTACATCGGAACTAATGTTTTCAGAATATGACTGGGCCGCAGGTTGAACTAGAAATGACCATACAACCGGTGTGTAATTATAAATATAACCATGCTCTGTGCATAATTATATACAGATGTTGCTCAGTTATATACATATGTTGCAGTAGTATATGAACGCATATACCTCTAGCCAAAATACATGTATCGCATCCTAATAACTTCTTACATCTTGCACGTTAAAAACAGTGTGGTCAATTCCGGTTAGCATAACTCAAGCGGAATTAAACCGGTTAGGATAAAAAAATAAGTTTACATTGCAATTTCAAAAACCTTTGAACTTGTATAGATAGAGTTTTATAATCGATCTCCTAATAGTTCAGATAGATTAGTAATTATTATATTCTGTCAAACTTATCATATATACTAATAAGCACTAAAGTTGACGGCTCACTGTAGAAATACCGTTCATTATAACTAAATACATTTTGATAGGGTGTGAACGTTTTTATTTTTAATCATGATTGGATGGTTTTGACGGTTATGTCACATGACACGTGTTGATAGGCTGAAAAAAATAATATGATCAACATACTTATAAAAATAATTTTGATGACTAGACTTAATCTGATAAAGAAAATTCCGATGACTTGAGCCGATAACAAATCCCTCATATTGAAAACTTGTAACGTATTTTAAAAACAAATTGTTTCCGTCATTTTTAATATATTCCTTATAGATGAACATATTTTAAGATATTAAGAAAGTTCAACCCAAGTTTCATTTTTAAAGCATCAAATATATCTTTTTAATGATATACTTATTAAAAAATATATTATATTTAATAATTTATTTAAAATAAATTAAAAACATAAATGAATGACATGATAATTTGGTTGAGCTTTATCTTTTTATTTTTTATGTATATGTAAAAGAATATTTATAAAAGTTAGTAAGAGATGAAATCAAAGGTGTTTGTAAATCGAGTAAACCGTCCAAATCAAAACAACTCGGCACTTTAACAAGGTTTCAATGTCTAATCAATGGTATGAAACTTGGAAACAATTGTTCAACATTTTTTAATAACCAACTATGTATATGTATTGTTTTATGATTTTATCATTTAAATTTTTTTGAGTAAACTGAAGTTTTTATCCCTGAGGTTTGAACAAAACATCAGGTTTCATCCTCATGTAACACATTTGATCCCTGACATTTAATGTTTTAACACTTTGCGTCCCTGGTCCTTAACTCCGTTAAGTTTTCTGTTAGTTTTTATGCAAATTTACTAATTTATCCATCATCCCTTCTTCTTTTTCAACCATCAGACCCAAAAAGTAATTTTGACTACAAATTTTTACACTCGTCAAACAACTACATCTAATCGGAAACAACTTGCAGACCGTTTTTAGCACTAAAATCTTCATTACCGTCGTTAAACCCGCCATAAAACGAACCAGACGAACCGCCACCGTTCACCATGGCGGCATACGAAGCCTACCGGTGGTGGTGGTGATCGGAGAACGACGACGATGACCACGACGAACCAGGTGACAGGGGATTCACGTGGTGAAAACTGTTTCCGTTGTTGGAACACCATCCTCATTCCGTTTCCGCTGCCATCAGGTCTCACCTTAGCCTCTGCCACCGCTGCTACGGCAGAACCCTAGATGGGGTGTCGCCGAAAAACTCATCCCGTCTCCATCTCCGTCGTTTAACATCGTCATTGTCGCTATCTAAGCCACCTGACGCCGCCTGCTACCTTTTCTCCACCTCTGTCTCTGCTTCCTGGAATCCATAACCACTGTCGCCGTCATTTCTATTGGAGCCACCAAGAGCCGTTGTCGGTTATGAGGGAGGTGGTGCTAGAGAGCCGGTGGCCGGAGGGGGGCTCGCGCCAGAGGAAAGTGTCATTCATGTTATTGAGTCTCATACATATTTTATCGAGTTTGATGAAAAAGAAGAAGTGGTGATGGGTATATTAGTAAACTTGCACAAAAAGTAACAGAAACTTAACGGACTTATGGACCATGGACGCAAAGTGTTAAAACATTAAACGTCGGGGATCAAATGTGTTATAGGGGGAAGAAACCTGATGTTTTGTTCAAACATCAGGGACGAAAACTGAAGTTTACTCAATTTTTTTATATAAATTAACGATTTAAAATAACAGAAACAATCAATTCAAACGGTTAAAACACCAAATCTGAATCATCAACCTACGAATTTGAATTTTTATTTTCAGAAATCCTACATAACCTATATTTTAATTCTAAAAAACTAATTATAATAATATCCGGTTTTTAAATCCGGTTGAAGCGGTCCGACCAATGAACATCTGGAGCGACCGGTTCGACAACCGGTCGGTTTTCAAAACATTAGTAATAACAACATATTTACTGTACGTATGTGTGGCTTGAATTTTCTACTTTCGAATTTGAATTTTGTCAATGAGAATGACAGAAGACCTCAACATATCATGTACAAAATTTTATACTTGTGGCCTGTGGGTTTTAACGTGGTCGCTTGCTACCTCTCAAGTTATCGAGTGTAGCTAAAATGGCGATTTAGGATTATGTTCGGATTTAGAGAAACTCATACCCAAACAGAAACATAGCAGCATAGCTTAAAGAAGAACATATCATGAACCTTACGTATGGAATTTCTAAGATTTGAACAAAGGATAATTGAGAGTCGTGAAACACTTTAAGATCGAAATTATTCGGTGGTTCTTTCAAATACTTTAATTGGATAAAACTCAGATTGAGATATCAAGAAATCGAATATGTGTGTGTTAGAGAGGATTTGTGAAACAAAGAGTCTCAACCAAGATGATCAAAATCAGTTTTTGTAGGATTAGGGTTAGTAACTGCCATTGGCTCTATTTAAAATTCTAAATTTGAAATAATTTTAGGTTGAATGTTAACTAGGATTTCTGAAAATAAAAATTCAAATTCGTAGGTTGATGATTCAGATTTGGTGTTTTAACCGTTTGAATTGATTGTTTCTGTTATTCAAATTTTAAATAAACTTTTATTTTTTTTCCTGAAACCCGAACCAACCGCTGGCCGCCCAGAACCGGCCGATTAATTGAAGAATAGCTCATATGGTCATGACCGGATGGCCGGTGGCACCGGTTCCCGGTCCGACTGGCCGGTCTAGTCCGGTCGTGAAAACATTACTTATTAGTCCTTGGCCTTTGTGGCGTAGTGAAATCGGTGATTGCCGCCCACAAATGTGAATATTACAAATATAGGTTATGTAGTTATTAGTTAAATAAGTAAATTGGAAGGATAACATAAGTGTTGTATAATTTATGGGGGTATGGAAACCTCAGTAGTACTTGAAAGCGTTACAAATGTAGCATCGAAAAAGAAGCGCTTGAAAATGTTACAAATGAAGTTGTAATTGACCGTTTTCAAAAGATAAAATCACGTAGAGGACAATTGTAATATATATTTTGTTTTGTTATATTTAATGAATTTTGTTTTTACATCTCGTTGTGTAGCTTATTTTTTACCTGTTTTTTTTCCCCCTCTAAGTAAACTTTCTGGATCCGCCACTGCTCAATGGGTTTTGTAAACCCTTAAAGACTTGCTAAACGCCTTCATAAGCTTGAAATTCTTTTGATCTGGAGGGATGCTTTCTCCCTTCCTGTCACCAAAGATGGGTTTAAAAAGCTTCTTCAAGACCTTTTGAAACCCCAACCGACGGTGGTGGTAATGTCGACGCCGCCCTTGAGCCACCTCGGATTCTGAGGGCGGAGACTGGTACCTAGGTGCCCGAGGACGAGGCTCAGAAAGACTCCTACCAAGAATGGCTTGATGCAGTTGCACCTCAAATGAGAGCCTTTCAAACCTGTCCAGTAATGTGCTTTGCTCATCACCAAATCTCTTCATAACCACTTTTGCTTCTTCCATTCCCTTTGTTCCCATCTCTCTCACTCACAACATTTACATATATGTATTCTCTAAGCTCTGTAGGAGGATATATACCTGAATTGAGTGTGATGAAAGGAAGCTAAAAAGATGAAAAGAATTAAATGCCAAACCGAAACAATATTTAAAGTGATTAATAGTAGAATTCAAAAATATTTCAAATTTGAAACAGAAAAATCAAACTATCATAAATTTTATGATATATGTGTTTCAAACAAGACTTTAATTCTTGAGAGAGAAATATTTGAAACTACTACCAGCATCTTTAAAAAAAATTAAATGAATTTCATTTTAATGATCAAATGAACTTGAACGATAAAAATTGTGGGGAATTGTAATAGCTCAAGCAAGATTATTGATTATTTATTTATTATTTATGAAATAATATATTAGTAGGTTAGATTCTCGTGTATTACATGAGCTGAATAAATACAATTTTATATAGTTGGTAATAAATATTTAAATATTACATATAACTTAGAACATGTGTAATACACACGGATGAAAAAATATTAATACATAAAGATCTTAAATATTTATTGATGTATTTTACATGTGTAAAAATGAATTACATATAACAAAGATAGAAAATAAAATGTAAAAAATAATATATAATTGGGTTTCAAAAATACATTAATTAGTATTTTATGTAATTTTGACTTTCATTACTATTTGATAGTTCCGATATTGAATGATGTGAGTTAATGCGATCAAAAAACTCATCTACCGAAATTCATGTTATTTTTTCAAATGTTTGAAAGGTTATTGGTTTTAATATTGACTAAACTTTAATATTTGTCAATTAGCTAGTGGTGTAGTGGTAAGACAGAGATCTGGTGTTTCTAGTGATCCAGATTTAATCCCTACTCTCCACATTAGTTTCTGCGGCATGCAAATGATGCCTAGTTTAGGCTGATGCACCTGGGTTTTACCCACGCCGATCCAGGGTTCGAACCTCGGCTCTCCATCAAGCCCGGAAGAGGCAGTATTGGGTGAGATTTTCCCTTGGATGCTCTCCAACTCTGACACCAAGTGGGCCCGGTTAAGACAACATATTGGCCGGAGTTGGACGAGGTTCTCCCATGTGACGGAGGGGTGCGACGTCACAACAATCAATGTTCGCCGTTAAAAAAAAACTTTAATATTTTATTTATTTTTTTCACTTCACATTTCAAATCCCCACATATTATTATATTGAATTTTTAATACTTATTCCAAATAAAATATCATTATTTGTACTAATAAGATGACTTATGATGTTCACGTCGTCTTTTTAGTATACAAATAAATGGACTCGAAACGATCGGGTTTACGTTTACATATTTCTACCAATTTTAATCATGTCATGTCGGTCTTATATTTGGCAAAATTTATGTGATTTCACTATAACAAATTTGCTAAGTTCATATAAATTCTTTTATAACTTTACAAACTTAAAGTTGTATAATTTATGAAACCATTTATTCTAAAAAAACATATATACAAATTGCATATTTAAGTTATCTTCAAGAAAAAAACATAGAGTCATGCTCATGAAGCCAAACGTGAAGCTGCAACGACGCGCCTTGGAGGGGAGGAATTTAATAGGGGCCAGAGGGGGGTGCCCCCTTTATTTTTGTTATCATATTCGTTATACTGTTTGGGACCCTGATAGTCCAGATCAAAAGCCTGAATCTGCTCCATAAATCCAAAAAAAATTGGTTTTTTCCCTCATTTTTTACTCAAAAGTATTGATTTTAGCTCACTTCGTTTATTTCATATAAGTTATAGTGTTTGGGCTCCTAGTTTAGACCAAAATCCAAATCTATTCCACAAATCCACTAAAAATTTTAGTTTTTTATGCCTAGTATTTTCGACCCTCCAATTTAATTGTTTAAGTTCCACCAATGATGGCTTGTGAGTTGCTTTATTCTTTTCCTTGAATGTGGTTTATACCTAACTTTTAACTTTGAAGGCTACTTATTCCACACAAAAGTATTTGAATAAACGATGTTTAGGAACATGTTTTATCTTTCACTTTATAACATATATGGTTTGTACTGTGTTTGTTTTTCTTGCGCGAGAAAATATGTGTGGTGATGTCTATGTCTAACTTAGGTTAGTATTGTCTGCTTTAGACCGTCTTTTGGTTGCTTTGTTTAATACTTTTGCTCTAATTTTATTGTACATGGATATAACATAAAGGAAGTTTCAATCTTTATATGTGATGTCATACATTAATAGTAAATTCTTAGGTTTGTTCCAACTTAAATCTATTTATGTTTTTGTTTTACTTATCTTTTTGTAGGATAAGTATGCTCAAAAGACTGGACTGGTTTCACGGTGCTTCCTTTTCTCGCATCACTTGTATTTAATGTTTTATTTTTCTTGTAATTTTACCATAAATTTCTTATGGTTTTTTTCATTTTATGTGAAAATAACATGTTTATATGATATAGGATAATTCTTCAGATTCTTTGGATAATTTTGATAAGGAGGTATACATTGTGACTTAATATATTGTGACTTATATAAGAAGTGAATGTTTATTTTACTAATTTTTTTGGTTAAAATGTTACAGTTATCTCTTAATACATGGCACAGGACTTATACTCTACAATCCTTGGGTGTTCCTTTAGCATTTTTATTTTTTTAGCAATATGCAATTAATCTAAATCTGAACTAACCCTCAATGAGTTGATATTGTATCTTAGTGGTAACAAATGGGTGGGTTAAATATATTGTGAGAATACGTCTGGTCAGACTGCATAATATTTGGTACGGGTTAGCTTGACCCAAAACACTTTTTAATCCAAAAATTCTAATTTTTATAATAAATAGTTAGTTTGTCAATGATGACTAAGAAAATATATTTGTTCAATAATAATCTAAGTTTTAGATGAAAATGTAAAAGAAAAAAAAAATCTATGTGGTTTAGCTGATTTTACACATAAGTCCCTCATACCTTATACTTCATTTTTGTTTGGTTAAGTATCTATACTTTTAATAGCTCAACAAAAAGGTCCTTTATATTAACTTTGGGGGCTTGATCATGCAAGAAAGGACATATTTATTAAAATAAAACTTGAGTTTTTTTTGTTTTTTTTTTTCACAGCAAATTTCTTTACTTAGTTAAGTTTTTTTTTTTAACGACAAATTTTCTTTACTTAGTTGAGTTTTTATAAATGTGGGATTTAATCATGTAAAAGTAAACTACCAGTGTAAAGTTAGCGAAAGTCTACCGCCCTACAAGCATTTTTTGACAAACGCCCTTTTGTAAATAATATGATTTGGGGGGGGGGTGTTATGCAAAAGTACATTTTGGACCACATTCAACCCGTTTGACATGTTTTTTTATGCTAAAAAAATTATTTCACCAATTTGAACCGTTAGAGATAAAAACAGAACCCAAATCGATCATTTCATAAATAGGCAGGTTGAAGTTGCCACCTCTATTATGTTTACAATAAAGCTAATTAGCTAACCCGTGTGGTCGTACATTTCGGAACTGTTTTGACCCTTTACCTAACCCTCCCTGACTAGCCCATTTATCACGTCACTTTCAAAAATATGATGATAGTTGGGTTTTCATAATGTTATGCATACTAGCTCACACACATATATATACAGGGGTACATCTATCTCACCTCTAAAATATTTCTTGATCTTTTTTTTTCTAATGATTTCTTTCTGTAACAAAATTTTGTTTTTGATTTTAAGTGCAACTATTGATATGTTATGTAATATATTTTATACGGATTAACTCTGATAAATGACGTTGTTATTATCCATTGTGATCTAAAACCTGAGAACATCCTTTTATGCACTAGGTGAAAACGGGCCGGGTCACTTTGGGTTGACATACAAACACTTTTTATTCAATTTTTTTTGTATTTCAAATAATAATTAACGTTTTAATAATGATTACCAAGACAATATTAGTCTGTTATCACAATGATAATCTAATAATGTGAATAAAAACAATTAAGGAGATTGTTGATCGAGTAGGGTTTTGGCAAGTTTCAATCCATTTGATCAGTTCTCCTTTTCGATAAATTTTATATATTTGACCCTTTTGACTAGTTTGGGATAATACAGAACCAAAATCAACCTATTGATAAGTAAATGAGTTGATAAGTCCTATATATGCTTGAAAATTGTGTAGGCAGATTGGTCGTCCCTTTTGAGTAGTTTCTACTTATTAAAGGTTTAACTTCTAGATTAAATTACATTACGGAAACAGCCACGGCCAAAATTTTAGTTGCATTTTTTTTTTAACTTTGAACTTGGTTTTAATCGTACAATGTTGTCTAAGTGTGTTGTTCTTTATAGGGATCTTCACTAGCAAGTAGATGGGGGCTATAACTTTATATTTTAGCGCCAATTTTTTCAAGTCGCATAGAACACTCGAAATCGCAGGGACGGCCCCGTATTATACCCATTTACCCGTAAACTTTTTTTATTTTCCTTTTGTCATTAGCTAATGGAATAATCTATTAATCCATCAAAGTTCCCGTTTTTAAATTTATATTTTCTTGGGCAATATTTTTAGCAAACTAGTGGATACACCAGATATCCATAATTATATCTAATATCCGACGTGTAATTAGTAATATGTACCTGACAGTTATGAGAAATAGTCTTACGATCAAGTACAAAGCTCAAATAACCATACCCGGCCATTTTCATCCCTACACAAAAGATATGCAAAGTTTAGTTTTATGTTTATTTTAAACTACTTGAATAAATCTTTTTAAAATATATTTGTGTTGAAATGTATGTATATTTCCAATTCAATATCAAATGAACGTTATATATATAATAGTTTTCTAATTGTTGGTACTATTGTTAACATGACGATGGTTGTCACTGAGTTCGAGCTGATCAATGTCTCGGTTAAAGTTGGAAGTTGTTAAAGTCAAGAGTTTGGAGTTTGACTAGAGTTGCAAGCTTTGAAAGTTAAGGGACTTGTTATGCCAGCTGATCAAACTCCATTGGATATAAAAGGAAATACAATTTTTGTTTTAGATGATATCATATTTTCTCTCAATGATTTGTTTACCCTTTTCTCTTCTTGAAGCTCATACACGATTTCTAGGGTTTTCATTTTGTTGGTAATTATTTTCCAAATTTGTATTCATCAGATCATCACAATGATGATCTTGTTCTTATCGTTCTTGTACATTCTGAGTGTATCTAAATTTAGTTTTGTATATCTAGTATCAGATATTTTGAGATTGGGTTACATATTTTTAATTTGGGATTTCAGAGGTTTGAATATATTTTTGTGACAATTTGTTAACAAAGTATATTATATTTGATATACTATTTGGAAATATGTAATAAAACATAAGATATAAAGAATATGAAAAATAAATTTAGGGTTTCAATTGTAGATGTGGTGGTAGGGTGGCAATTTTGACCCATCCTTTAAAAAATTGGTTTATTTAAGCAAAAATCAATTGAATATGGGTCAATTTGGGTGACCTCAATGTCACACCCCACCGAAGGCGGAAACACGGAGGTGAGGCGAGAGCGGTGCATCGAACACTTAGGCGCAAGAGAATGCTAACGGGTACATTGCAAATTACAAAAGAACCATTACTAAACCCAAAATTAAAATAAGTCATACAACACCCGAATTCAAATAATAAAAGGAGCGTCTTATAAACAACCAAAGTCATATGTACTAAGTTTGTTCCAACGTGAAACCACAAAATCTAAACAAAAGCGTGCCCCCATGAACCTTATCTTCATTTCTGTTTACCTGAAACCATGTTTCAAAAACAGGTCAACTATATAAATAGTTGGTGAGCATCGTAGATTTTACGACTCTATAAAAGTTTATAAAAATCCAAAGTCAGTACACATGTATTAGACAACATATTACCATGAGCCGTGATCAAAGCCTAGACAAAATAACAATAAAGTACCTCATACGGAAGTCTTATGCCAACAACCGCCTAAAAAAAATAATTGGCTAACTTTGCGCCCACGTGACCCTACAAGTCTGGTTGGCGCGACCAAACCATGAGCGGCGGTGTCAACCCAAGTAGTACTACTCAAAATTCCCAACGGCTACGCTCAGCTAATTGATTACAAAAAAAAATTGGGGACTTTAATGCATAAATATAAAAATAACTCATGTAATCAATGTATCATGTAACATGTGACTAAATAAAAAAATAAAACAGCTTTCCCCCAAAACCAGTAAGACAGTAAGTAAAAAGGGGGCCACGAAAACTCACATAAACAAAGCGGGTGAGATGTGCGACGAAATCGAAAAATACAGACAAATATCGAGTACTATCCAAGTCTCACTAAGCAAATGGACATAAAACACATTTTAGGACTCCTAAAATATGTGACTAGTTCAGCCAAACTAAAGTGGCTATTTAAAGTAGTGCATACCGAAAAACCTGTGCATACGCGTAATCACTTAAAATTATAAAACCGGCTTTTATATAAATTCGTGACTTTAAACTTTAAAACTAATATCTTATTAAAGAATATCAATAGTTATAATGTTTATTATAAAAATCTTAAGTCACGGTGTCGCTTTGCTCAAAAACGATGTTACGCGCGTAAAGTCCGGTCTACGTTTTAAAATACGATTCGTCCAAAATTAGGGTTTTAGTGTGATATTAAGCACCTAAATTAAATGACCAAATTTAAGTTTTAATTAAGCGTATACTTCTGTCCACAATTCTTAAAAACCTTTATAAAAATATTTTTATACAAAAATTTCCGAAATAGTAGTTTTTATAAAGTTTTAATGGACCAAAATTATATAATCATACTTAGACATAAAATTAATTTTTAAAACTTTTACTAACTGTTCATATATATAAATAAAAATTTCTGACCAAGTTTCATAATTTTTCAAAATCCAGATTATATTATGAATATAATATTGTTATATTTTAACAAATTCGGAAAAAATGGATAAACTTGTCCAAACTTAACGAAATTTTTACCATGTTAGTTTTAAGTCCATATGAGATTCCATTAAAAATTTCAAGTCCAAAGGTTCTACAGAAGTATAAGATCCCTAATTCTTTTGGTTGAACTTTAAAAATACCAAACACCTACTGAAACAACTCCAAAAATCACAAAATTTGGACAGGAGTCTTATTTTATCATATACTAACTACTGACCAAAATCCAGCCTTTTATAAAATCCAGAGGTATTTTTCCCAATTTTCATGTATTAAACTTGTGTGAATTTTAATAAATAATCTATAAAGAGTTTAGTTGCCAAACTTTCCAGATTTTCAATTTTGATCATAAACTACTGATTAAAACCACTTTTGAGTGCTGGATCAATAATTTTTAAAAATTCATCAAGAACATGTTTGTTCTTGAACATTCAACAACTAACAAGTTTAATCAAGGAATATACCTTCCAAATTCAGCAAATGATGATAAAATTTTGATGCTAATCTACTGAGTTTTCCTTGATTTATAACTTACAATCACAAATGTGGTTCAATTCCTAGATCAAAGACTACAAAATCAACAAAATGTTCTTTAAATTTGAGAAAAATGTAAGTATGAACACCCTAGTGTTCATACACTTTGAACATCAAATCTTGTAAGTTTTTCACTAGATAACTCATTGTGGATGTTTACAACTAGTTTTTATCCACAAATCCTTGTTAAAATCACAAGATTCAAGCTTAAAAACTCATAAAACAACAAAACTTGAAAATCAAAGTGAGTGTGTGTAGTGTGTGTGTTCTTGGTGTTCTAGAGAACACATGCAAGAATCAAAACAGAAAATTTAAGATGAAATCATAAGCAAAAATACCTTCTAATCACTAAATCAAGCTCATAAACAACTATGATCCAAGGATTCAATGTTACATGAATGATCTAATCTTGATATTAAAAAAAAATCAAAGAGTGTGTGTGTGTGTGGGGTTTCATACGGCCAAGGAGAGGGAGAGGGAGAAGAAAAGAGAAAAATGGGAGTGGGGTGGGGTATTTATAGGGGGAGTGTTTGTCTTGAAATTTAAAAGAAAGTTTTATAAAAATATACCCACTTTTTATAAAAATTACACTCCTAAACACTTTAATAAATATTTTCATCCAAACATAAAATTATAGCATCCAAAATAACAATTTTTTGAAAATTTTTAAAACCTAAGAACTCAAAAAAAATTTTAAAAAGGTATACCGGGTATTTAACGGAAGAACCATCTGTGATCGTTAGTTTAAATCAAGAATCACAAAAGATAGCACATATAACATTATAAAACATCATTCTTAACTAAAATATAAATATAAAAATTATTTTCGAGAATTTTAATTTTGCCGTTTATTTAGCGCGAATACGGTATACGCGGTGTATGCACTTAACCGGCTTTCTAGTTCGGACCTTAATGTTTGTCTAAGGAAAAGTTCCTATAATCCATAGAAACACTTAATAATATATAAAACCATAAAATTTAAAAATATAACGTATAAAAGTCGAGAAACGGTAAGGACCTGAAAAACCGCAGTTGTCACATTATCCCCCAGTTGAAAGGAATTTCGTCCCGAAATTCAACTGGTGACAGTAGTAACCGCTTCCTTCTCAAAGAGATGAGGATATTTTTGCTTCATTTGGTCCTCGCGTTCCCATGTGAATTCGGGTCCACGCTTCGAGTTCCAACGGACCTTCACAATAGGGATACAATTGTGCTTAAGCGCCTTGATCTCGCGATCCAAAATCTCAACCGATTCCTCGATAAAATGTAGTTTCTTGTCAATACGGACTTCCTCGGGTGGTATCACTAAGGACGCGTACACTTTTTGAGATTTGATACATGAAAAGTATCGTGTATACCGCTGAGTTTCTGAGGAAATTTCAATTTGTACGCCACGGGGCCGATTCTATCAACAATTTCATACGGCCCAATATACCTCGGATTGAGTTTACTCCTCTTT
Organism: Smallanthus sonchifolius; assembly: GCA_023525975.1. NCBI lineage: Eukaryota > Viridiplantae > Streptophyta > Magnoliopsida > Asterales > Asteraceae > Smallanthus > Smallanthus sonchifolius. The sequence continues at coordinate 70,934,370 of CM042029.1, forward strand.
CCAAATCGAATAACGCCCTTCCAAGGTGAAACTTTTAAAAGTACTTTGTCACCAATTTGAAATTCCAAGGGCTTTCTTCGATTATCGGCATAGCTTTTCTGTCTGTCTTGCGCGGCTCTTAGTCTATCACGAATCTTAAAAATCTTGTCCGTAGTTTCCTGAATTATTTCAGGGCCCGTCAAACGATTGTCACCAACTTCGGCCCAACAAAGTGGTGATCGACACTTACGCCCATACAAAGCTTCAAACGGTGCACATCTGAGGCTAGCGTGATAACTATTATTATAAGAAAATTCGTTTAACGATAGATGTGTATCCCAATTACCACCAAAATCTATTACACATGCCCTTAACATATCCTCCATGGTCTGAATTGTCCGTTCACTTTGACCGTCAGTCTGAGGATGATAAGCCGTGCTCATATCCAAGCGCATTCCCAAAGCTCGTTGTAGTGTCTGCCAAAATCGGTAAGTAAAACGACTATCCCTATCCGAAATGATGGAAACGGGCACTCCATGCCTAGAAACGATCTCACCAATGTACAAACGGGCTAACTTTTCCATCTTATAATCCTCTCGGATGGGAATAAAGTGAGCAGATTTTGTAAACCGGTCAACAATGACCCAAATTGAATCATAACCGCTGGAAGTTCGGGGTAATTTGGTGACGAAATCCATAGCAATCTGCTCCCATTTCCACTGAGGGATGTCGGGTTGCTGCAAAAGTCCCGACGGTTTCTGGTATTCCGCATTGACCTTAGAACATGTCAAGCATCTCCTAACATAACTTGCAATATCTTTCTTCATTCCGGGCCACCAATAAAATTCTTTCAAGTCTTTGTACATCTTGTCGGCTCCGGGATGTACAGAATACCTCGACTTGTGAGCTTCATTAAAAATCAGTTCCCTCAAGTTATGGGAATCCGGAATCCACATTCGATCCAAATAATAAATCAGCTCATCAGTTTTCTGTTCAAATTTTCTCTCAGCACCACATAAAAGTTCATCTTTCAAATTATTTCTCTGTAGTGTTTCCTTTTGTGCCTCGAGAATTTGAGCTTTCAAGCTTGTTTGGATTGTCATCCCCAAAGCACGAACTCGAATAGGTTTTATTCTTTCCTTTCTACTCAAAGCATCTGTCATCACATTTGCTTTCCTAGTGTGATAACGGATCTCACAGTCATAGTCATTCAGAAGCTCAACCCATCGCCTTTGTCTCATATTTAACATCTTTTGATCAAATATATGCTGAAGGCTTTTGTGGTCGGTAAAAATAGTGCATTTGGTGCCATAAAGATACTGTCTCCAAATTTTGAGTGCAAATACAACAACACCCAACTCCAGGTCATGAGTTGTGTAATTCTTTTCGTGCACTTTCAATTGTCGGGATGCGTACGCAATAACCTTATCCTTTTGCATCAACACACAACCAAGACCCTTTTGAGATGCATCACAATATACAACAAAGCCATCCGTACCTTTAGGAAGAGTTAGAATCGGAGCGTTACATAATTTCTGCTTTAATAACTGAAATGACTCTTCCTGCTTGTCACCCCATTCAAACTTTCTATCTTTCTGAGTCAAGAGGGTTAAAGAATGAGCTATCTTCGAGAAATTTCCTATAAATCGCCTATAGTAACCCGCCAAACCAAGAAATTAACGGATCTCAGTTGGGGTCTTAGGCGTTTCCCACTTCTTTATCGCCTCAATTTTGGCTGGATCGACATGAATGCCTTTCTCATTAATCACATGACCTAGAAAGTGAACTTCTCTAAGCCAAAACTCACACTTAGAAAACTTGGCGAATAGTTTCTCGTTTCGAAGCAATTCCAAAATCAATCGCAAGTGATGCTCGTGTTCTTCCTTACTTCGAGAATATCGTTGATAAAGACTATCACGAATTTGTCTAAATAGGGTTTACACACCCTATTCATCAGATCCATAAATACTGCCGGGGCATTGGTTAACCCGAAAGGCATAACCAAAAACTCGTAATGACCGTACCAAGTCCTGAACGATGTCTTTGGTATCTCATCCTCCTGGACCCTTAATTGATGATAACCATATTTGAGGTCGATCTCAGAAAAATGAGTCGATCATTGTAACTGGTCAAACAAATCATCGATCCTCGGGAGTGGATATCGGTTCTTAATCGTCAATTTATTCAACTCCCGGTAGTCAATACACATTCAAAATGATCCATCCTTCTTTTTCACGAACAAGACCAGAGCTCCCCAAGGTGAGAAACTCGGTCTAATAAATCCCTTCTCTAAAAGTTCCTGTAACTGATTCGACAACTCTTGTAATTCAGACGGTGCCAGACGGTATGGGGATCTAGCAATAGGTGCGGCACCGGGTACCAAGTCAATCCGGAACTCAACTTGTCGTGGAGGGGGTAATCCAGGCAAATCCTCAGGAAAAACTTCCGGGTACTCGCGTACAACTGGAATATCCTGAATCTTAACCTCCTTTGATTTCTTCTCAATGACATTAGCAAGAAACGCGTAACTTCCCTTTCTAAGGTATTTCCATGCCTCCATGCAAGACACAGTGTTCAAACTCCTTCCGGGCTTATCGCCTTGGACAATCAGGACTTCACCGTGTGAAAGCGGAATTCGAACTATCTTTTCTGAGAAAACAATTTCGGCTCGGTTTTCGGATAACCAATCCATGCCAATAACAACATCAAAACTACCAAGCTCTATTGGGATAAGGTCTACATTAAATTGGTGATTATTTAGGTTCATAGTGCAACCTCGGATAATGTCACTAGCTTCAATCAATTTACCATTAGCTAGTTCTATAGTATAGGCCTCTTTCAATTTCTGTGATTTTAACTTAATCAATGATCTAAATTCAGAAGATATAAAGCTTCTATCAGCCCGTGTATCAAATAGTATAGATGCATAAAGATTGTTGACAAGAAACGTAGCCGTCATCACATTCGGGTCCTGACGTGCATCTGCAGCCCCAATCACAAAAGCTCTACCCTTAGCTTGATTCGCTGCATTCCCACCAATTCTGCCCAATTTGGGACATTTGTTCCTGAAGTGATCAGTTGCCCCACATTCAAAACAACCCCTTGGTGCATTAGGGTTGAATCTGCAGTAGTTCGCTGTATGCCCCACTCGTTTACATTTTGCACACACGAACTGCTCGCAAGTCCCAAAGTGTTGAGAATTGCACTTGGCGCAAATAGGTGGATTCCAGTGTTTGCCCTTTTCTGTGGTGTCACCGCCACATAATTCTTTACAAACTTACGCTTCTTACTTGGACCACCAGTAGATTTCTTCATAGCCTTCTCCTCTGGTTTCTTTCCAATTGTTGCTTTCTTAACCAAGATTCCATTTCTCAACATCTCATCAGTTAATTCACTCGCCAATTGGATCGCACTTTGCATAGTAAAAGGTTTGGCTGAAGTAACCATTCCCCGAATCTGGGGCACCAATCCCCATATATACCTTTCAATCCTCTTAGATTCGGGTGTCACCAAATGTGGCACCAAACGGGACAACTCTTGGAATCGAGTTGTGTAAACCAAGATTTCAGCTCCTTCCATTTCTAGGTTCCAAAACTCAATTTCAATCTTCTTTATTTCATTTCGATGACAGTATTCCTTAATCAACATTTTCTTAAACTCGTCCCAAGTCAGGTTATCAGTAACTTGTTCTCCTAACGCATCAACTTGAGAATTCGACCATGTTAGGGCTTCGCCCTGCAGAGAGCAAGCAGCATACTTAACCTTTTGATTATCCAAGCAGTTACTGATTTTTATGACAGACTCCATCTTTTCTATCCAACGAACAATCCCAACTGCTCCATCACTACCATAAAAATACAAAGGTTTTCCTGTAGAGAAGTCTTTAAAAGTGCATCCGCGGTTGGTGTTACTAGTATTTGTGCCACCACCAGCACCACCACCAGCTCCACCACTTCCAGAAGCACCACAACTAGTGCCGCCAGCACTCCTGATTAACCATGTGGTGATCTGTGCCACTATTCTTGGTATAGCCGCATCTATCCCTTGATTTATCAGCTGTTCCAAATCCGGCTGAGTATTCTCTGTCTCATTATGCTGAGGATCCCTCCTCGGTGGCATTTTCTAAAAACGGAAACGGACAGGAATTTGATGAGAGTTTGAGTAAATGAAAATACTTGATTAAAAATCACTCAAAACATAGTAAACAAACCATATATAAAAGACATGTTTTTGAGAATGACAATAAATTTTTTAACCGAATCATGTACACAAGGTAACAAATAAGGATGGTAACAATACACAAACAATAACCAAATGAAGTTTATAGCATACAAATAATTATCCAAAATATTGTTTCATTCCATCATCAAAAGATTTATAAAAATGCTTCATAAAGCATAGATAGTAGCTAGGGTTTACAAGAATTAGTAATAATTAGTTAGAACTAAGCCAATACCCCAAAAATAAAGTTTTTGTAACCCATCAAAAGGACCTGAGCACATGCCGCTCAATGACCGAAATAGTAACCTAGAACCACAGCAATGAATGCGACAATGAAAGTCACTAGTACAACCAATCCCAAGCAGGACCTCTTCTCAACACGATCGACACGTAGGTTCCTGTTTAGCTCTGACGCCTGAAAAGTAGTAACGAACTGATATAACTCGGGTATCAGCTCCAGAATACCCTCAACCACAGAATGGAAATGCTGAAGTCGCATCTCATGTCCGTAAGAGGACTCCACTAACTCATCAACCTTCACCTCCAACAAACTCCGAGTGTCCTCGGGCTCTAGCTCCTCTTCCTCTTCATCTGACGAGATCTCGATAATGGTAGGGGCAATCCTAGAAGACGATCCTCTGACCTCAAAGGTCGATCCTGGAAATCGCGGCTGTCCACTAGCAGGAGCAGCAGGGTGAAGAACAACATTCACTGGTGCTACCCTGGGAGGGGGTAGGAACGAAGTAGGTGAGGATAGACGGCACCTTAAATCCTCTAAGCTGGTCGCGTAGCTAGACTCACCGGGCACATAGTGCTCCGACGGATTCTCCTCTGACGTATGAATTGGCTCGGGAGCACTCCAATCACTTGATGCTGTAGGGACAGGTACAAGAGGGAAGCTGTTGAAGCTATCAGTCTCATCGTCTGTAGAGTACTGCTGATGTGAAGATGATGATAAAGACATGCTGTGACGAAGAACGTAAAGCTAGTAAGAATAAGTAATATAAAATTATATGCAATGCACACCTAATTCCTAAGGTTCTTTGCAATGCTTCCTAAGGTCATAGTCTAGGTTTGAGTCTCAGGCAAACCTAATTCTCTATAACCAGTTCTCTGATACCAAGTCTGTCACACCCCGCCGAAGGCGGAAACACGGAGGTGAGACGAGAGTGGTGCATCGAACACTTAGGCGCAAGAGAATGCTAACGGGTACATTGCAAATTACAAAAGAACCATTACTAAACCCAAAATTAAAATAAGTCATACAACACATGAATTCAAACAATAAAAGGAGCGTCTTATAAACAACCAAAGTCATAGGTACTAAGTTTGTTCCAACGTGAAACCACAAAATCTAAACAAAAGCGTGCCCCCATGAACCTTATCTTCATTTCTGTTTACCTGAAACCATGTTTCAAAAACGGGTCAACTATATAAATAGTTGGTGAGCATCGCAGGTTTTACGACTCTATAAAAGTTTATAAAAATCCAAAGTCAGTACACATGTATTAGACAACATATTACCATGAGCCGTGATCAAAGCCTAGACAAAATAACAATAAAGTACCCCATACGGAAGTCTTATGCCAACAACCGCCTAAAAAAAATAATTGGCTAACTTTGCGCCCACGTGACCCTACAAGTCTGGTTGGCGCGACCAAACCATGAGCGGCGGTGTCAACCCAAGTAGTACTACTCAAAATTCCCAACGGCTACGCTCAGCTAATTGATTACAAAAAAAAATTGGGGACTTTAATGCATAAATATAAAAATAACTCATGTAACATGTGACTAAATAAAAAAATGAAACAACTTTCCCCCAAAACCAGTAAAACAGTAAGTAAAAAGGGCCGCGAAAACTCACCTAAACAAAGCGGGTGAGATGTGCGACGAAATCGACAAATACAGACAAATATCGAGTCCTATCCAAGTCCCACTAAGCAAATGGACATAAAACACATTTTAGGACTCCTAAAATATGTGACTAGTTCAGCCAAACTAAAGTGGCTATTCAAAGTAGTGCATACCGAAAAACCAGTGTATACGCGTATTAACCACTTAAAATTATAAAACCGGCTTTTATATAAATTCGTGACTTTAAACTTTAAAACTAATATCTTATTAAAGTATATCAGTAGTTATAATGTTTATTATAAAAATCTTAAGTCACGGTGTCGCTTTGCCCAAAAACGCCGTTACGCGCGTAAAGTCCGGTCTATGGGTCACTTTGCTAGGAAGTGCAAGGCACCTAAAGCCAATCAGGGTGCAGGCCATCAAAGACAAGCCTACCAAAGTCAGCCCAGACAACAGCAGCAACAGCAAACTCCCCCAGCACAAACTGCAGCCTGTGCAAATGTTGGAACTGCAGAATTCGACTGGAGTTTTCAATATGAAGATGTTCCTGTCTCCAACCAAGCACTTATGGCAGACACTGCAGAGATACCACCTCAGGTATTTGAACATCTATGCTCTCAAGCTTGCATTGATAAAGTTTTAGGTTATAGAAAACATAACCAAAACCTTATAGATCAAAATGAAGAGTTTCTTCAAATGAAATTTGAGTTCAAAAGGGTTGAAATCACTTACAAAGAAAAAATTGAATGCCTTAAGAAAGAGATTTCATCTCTAAAACATGAACAAACCAATCTTGAAACTCAGATTGATGATCTATTAGTAAAACTTAAATCAACCAGAGCTGATCTGGCAGAAAAGAAAGTTCATGTTGAAAAATATGAATTTTCTTCTAAAAAGCTACAGAGACTTCTAGACATTCAAGTCCATGAAAAGGTAAAGCTTGGAGGACTTGGATATGGCAAGGAACAGTACAATACTGTTCCTCATCGAGCTGACTATGTTGCCATCTATGAACCAAGCTTCGATGTCGCAAAACTCGACACTGCAAACAGAAATCTTGATCCTTCAATGGATGAACCCCTTGTTAAAGACTGCACTACCTCATCAGAATCTGAGTTAACCCTCTCAGACCATGATGAAACCAGTACAGTCTCATCTGAAGCTGTTCTGAATAGAGTCCCAGTCCCTACTGTTCTCCCAGCTGTTCCAGCCCCTGTACCATTCAAACAGATAAGGATCAGCTATCCTCCAGGTGGAAGAAAGCTAAACACTGAAAAGGGACAAACATCAGGACCCACAAACTCCAAGTCTCAGTTCATGCCAAATCAGAAGAATCAGCAACAGGTTAGAAGAGTTACGACCAAGAAAACTCAGTTCAGAAACTCTTCTTCTCCACCAAGGAAGCAGCAGCCCAAGGTTCAGCAGTCCTGCATCATATGTGGGGAATCAAACCACTTTGCTGCAAAATGTCAGTTTAACCCCTTCAACCAGATCCTTCTTCAATCAGCGCATAAACAAAAGAAGGATCAGCATACTTCAGTTGATAGGCCATCTGCAGCCAGTAGAAGAGTTGAAACTGCAGAAAAATACAAGCAGCAGCAAAAGGCAAAGCCTTCAGCAGCCACCAAATCTGCTGCTGCTCAAACAAAGCAGTCAGCAGCAAAAACTAAATTTGCTGCTGCTCCAAATAAGCTTTCAGCAGCAAAAGCAAAATCTGCTGCTGAAAGGCCAATGTCATCAGCAGCAACATCTGCAGCTGATAAGCTGAAGCCATCAGCAGCAAAACCTGCCCCTGCTGACAGGCCAAAACCTCAAGCAGGAAAATCAGCTGCTGATAGAGCAAATTCATCAGCTGCCAAAGCCAAATCCGCAGCCGATAAAGAAAAGAGAACTGGAAAACCACTTCTTAAACAATGGAAAGCCAAAATCTCTGCTCCTGTCAGCAAAATCATCATCGGTGCTGTTGAATGCACGCATGATGAATCAGAATGTCCAAGAACTCTTTTCTTCAAAAAGGAGAGCTCTTGGACCACTCCCACTAACTAAATCTCTTTCATGTGCAGGGACAGCCAGGTAACAAGAATAACACCTGGGTGGTAGATAGCGGCTGTTCCAGGCACATGACAGGCAACAGATCCATCCTCTCCAACTTCAGACATTTCAATGGAGGATATGTTGCCTTTGGAAGTGACTCAAAAGGTGGATCTATCACTGGACAAGGCACTGTGTCCAATGAAAGGATGAGTATTGAAAGAGTCAACTATGTTAAAGAACTTGACTTCAATCTCATGAGTGTTTCTCAAGTATGTGATCAAAAGCATTGGATGCTCTTCACTGACAAAGAATGTTTCGTGTTAGCTCCTGGCCTATCTAAAACCCCCCAGAGAAGATTCTCCTAACTGCTAATAGAAAGGACAACTTATATGTGCTTGACATGAATGAAGTCACTCCATCTGGTAGTGTTTCATGTTTTCTGTCAAAGGCATCAGTTGATGAATCCGCTCTCTGGCACAGGAGGTTAAGCCATGTTAACATCAAAACAATCAATAAATTAGTGAAGGACAATCTTGTCAGAGGGCTTCCTGACAAAGAATTCCAGCTAGACGATCATTGCATTACCTGCTTGAAGGGAAAACAACACAAAAGTTCCCATAAGCCCAAGACATTGAACACAAATGACACTTCTCTCCAGCTACTGCATATGGATCTCTTTGGTCCTACAAATGTCATGTCAATGGGCAAAAAGTCCTACTGTCTGGTGATCACTGATGACTTCTCCAGATTCTCTTGGGTATTCTTCCTAAGAACAAAAGATGAAACTGCTGAGATTCTCAAATCCTATATTCTCAGGGTAGAGAATCAAAGTAATCTGAAGGTAAAGATCATAAGGTGTGATCAGGGAACAGAGTTCAAAAATCACACTTTGAACAGTTTCTGTTAGAGCAAGGGCATTGAAAGGCAGTACAGTGCTCCAAGAACTCCTCAACAAAATGGGGTTGTTGAAAGAAGAAACAGGACTCTGATTGAATCAGCAAGATCTATGCTGGCTGACTCAAAGCTGCCCCTTACTTTCTGGGCAGAAGCAGTAAGCACAGCTTGTTATGTGCAGAATAGAGTCCTTATTGTTAAGCCTCTCCAGAAAACTCCCTATGAACTCTGGCTCAAAAGAGTTCCCTACATTGGCTTCCTGAAGCCCTTTGGATGTCCATGTACCATCCTCATCACACATGGAGTTCTTCCTAAATTAGGTGCAAAGTCTGATGAAGGTTACTTTGTGGGTTACTCCTCTCAATCGAAGGCCTACCGAGTGTTCAATTCTAGGACTCGGATTGTGGAAGAATCTGCTAATGTGGAATGCAGGGAACACGTTGTCTGTGAACAAGGCAAAGGTCCCAACTGGCTTTTTGATATAGACTCCTTCACCCAGATTTTTGAGCCCCTCATATTCTCAAATATGGAGCCTCCTTCTTCAAAATCAACACCTTCTACCTCAACCTCTTCTTCTGACTACAGACTGGAGTTTCCCAGTCCCTACATCAGGATGAAAAGGCCATCCATTGATCCTCCATCAGTGGCAGAAGCTATTGAAGCCAGCTCAGGTGAAGCCGGTACATCCAACACCACAAGCAGCAATCTCTCTAACAACGAAATCCTAAATGAAGCCTCCTCAATTCATGATAAAGAGGCCTCTGATGCTAATGTTGCTGACTATGTGGAACACAATGATCAGATCCTCCAAGCTCCTCTCCACACATCTGAAGACAATACTGATCTAAACCACAGTAATCTTGAAGAGGGAATATGGCTGGATGTGATACCTGCTCAGAGAATAAACAAAGAGCATCCTCTGAAAAACATCATTGGCCAAGTCCACACAGGCATCCAGACAAGAAGTAAGTCTCATGAAGCCAACATTTATTTGTTCTCTTGCTTTCTATCACAGGTGGAACCCAAAAGGATTGATGAAGCTCTCAAGCACAACAGCTGGATTGAAGCAATGCAGGAAGAATTGCTGCAATTCAAAAGACAAGATGTTTGGAAGCTTGTTGATCTTCCACTTGTTCAAACAGCCATTGGAACAAGATGGGTTTTCAGAAACAAGCAAGATGAGAGGGGCATCGTAATCAAGAACAAAGCCAGACCGGTAGCTCAAGGTTACACTCAAGAAGAAGGCATTGACTATGATGAAGTTTTTGCTCCCGTTGCCCGTCTGGAAGCCATTAGAATTTTTCTGGCTTATGCAGCATCCAAAAACTTTATGGTCTATCAAATGGATGTGAAGAGTGCCTTTCTGTATGGCACGATTGATGAAGAGGTCTATGTCAAACAGCCTCCAGGCTTTGTAGATCCTGCACATCCAAATAAGGTCTTAAAACTGGACAAAGCTCTCTATGGCTTACACCAAGCCCCAAGAGCCTGGTATGAAACTTTATCTGGATATCTACTTAGTAACAACTTCAGAAGGGGGGCCATTGATCAGACACTTTTCATCAAAGATGAAGGGGGAGAAATTTTGTTGGTCCAGATTTATGTTGATGACATTATCTTTGGATCTACAAGAAAGAAGCTCTGCAAAGACTTTGAAGTTCTGATGCATTCCAAATTTGAAATGAGTTCAATGGGTGAACTAAATTTCTTTTTAGGACTACAAGTCAAACAGGTACCAACTGGAATCTTCATAAGTCAATCCAAGTATGTCAAAAGCATCTTGGAAAGGTTCAAAATGACTGACTGCTCTGCTGCAAGAACTCCTATGCAAGTGCACCATCAATTATCTCCGGATAAAGAAGGACAAGACACTGACCAACATCAGTACCGAGCAATGATAGGGTCTCTCATGTAACTCACTGCCTCAAGACCAGATATCATGTTTGCAGTTTGTCTCTGCGCAAGATTTCAAGCAGCTCCAAAAGTGTCTCATCTTCAAGCTGTCAAAAGGATCCTTAGATACCTAAAGGGAGCTCCAAAACTTGGGCTATGGTATCCAAAAAATGAAAATGTCAATCTCTATGCTTACACTGACAGTGACTATGGGGGTTGTAACTTGGACAAAAAGTCCACATCTGGGGGATGTCAATTTCTTGGAGGAAGGCTCATCTCATGGCAATGCAAAAAGCAAACATGTGTTTCTACTTCAACAGCTGAAGCAGAATACATTGCAGCTTCAAGCTGCTGTGCACAGGTCATCTGGATCCAAAATCAAATGCTTGACTATGGAATGACCTTCATGCAGACTCCAATTCACATTGACAACATGAGTGCTATCTCTATCACAAACAATCCGGTGCAGCACTCAAAGACAAAGCACATCGACATCAGGTACCATTTCATAAGAGATCAAGCTGAGAAAAAGAGAATTATTTTAACCAAAGTTCATACAAATGAGCAATATGCTGATCTGTTTACAAAACCTTTTGATGAAGCTAGATTCAGATATTTAGTTGAATCAATTGGTATGATGAACTTTGATTAAAATTCATCTCAAGTTTCTCCTTAAAATGTGCCTTTTTGTCCCTTGTTGTAAATAAAAGTTATGGGTCAGCAGCATTTTTGCCCTTCAGCTACTGACAGGTAAAAGCATCAGCAGCAAAAGTTTTGCCACTGATAGCTTTAAGTTATCAGCAGGTACATGTTTCCTGCGGATAGCTTTAAGGCTTTCAGCAGCAATTCCTTTGCTGTGGATCTTTAAACCTTTCAGCAGCAAAATCTGCTGCTGACAGACTTATCTTTCCGCAGCAACCAAGTTTGCAGCGGATAGGCTTATCCATCGGCTGTAACCAATCTTGCTGCGGATACTCTTATCTTTCAGCAGCAACCAAGTTTGCTGCTGATGGGTGAACATAAGTCTAAATTAACATTTACCCGCTGTAAAAGTAAATATCGTCAGTCTTCACCATGACTGCTCGACTGTTTTACAGCTGTAACAATGAAAAGTGAAACAGGTTGTACTGTACAAGTAGAGTTGCTTTTTCTTCGTCTGCCGTTATATCACCAACTCAAATCATCCCTCTACCTCTTCATATTCAATTTCAAACCTAGCTCCCATCTCTTTCTCTCCCGTCCCCACAGCATTCAAAGCCCTCCATAATCAACCACCATTCAAACACCCTTCTCTTTTCCCTCCAAATCCATCACAATGGCAGGCGCAGACATAAACAACCCAAACGACAAGTTTACTCCATACCACAACCTAACTGCATACCTAATCAAGGGCAAGAAATCCAAAGGTTTCGACGGTATGATCGACTTCCTCTGTCGGTCCAAAATTTACCATGCCCTAACCGTCAACCCAACCATATATACTTCACACATGGAAGATTTTTGGAGCTCAGCCGTGTATTCTACTGAACAGGGCACTCCTCAAATCAGAGGCACAGTTGACGGTAAGGAAATGATCATCACTGAAGCAAAACTCCGCCAACACCTCAAGCTTCAGGATGAAGAGGACGCCCTCTCTTACCCAAAAGACGTATACATGAGGACCTTTGTATCCATAGGGTACACTGGGAATCAAACAGAGTATACGATAGAGAAGGCACTCATGGGTCCCAAATGGAAGTATCTCTGCCACACTCTTCTCCAATGCATATCTCAAAAGAGGAGTGGCTGGAACCAACTCAGCTCCGGACCTGCGTCGGCAGTTCACGGTATGATAACAGGAGCAGGTTTCAATTTTTCCCACCTCATTCTTGAAGGTTTGAGATACAACCTTCAAGAAGGGGTGAAATCTTCATGTACCCAAGATTCTTGCAGGAAGTGTTCAATTTTGAGCACCAAGATCTTTCAAAAACTGCAAGAATCTACTCCATTCTGGGACATAAGAACAACATTTTTCAGAGCATGAGAACAGTTTCATCAAAGTTCTCAGGGGCCGATGTTCCATTGTTATCTACAATGTTGAACACACATAGTGCCCAGGGTGACAGTTCAGCAAACCCAGCTGATACTGATCCCACACCCTCCACCTCACTACCACAAACTCAACCTACTGTTTCCCTTGATCGAACCCCTGTGCATTCCACTGAGGATGCACAGGCACATACATTACTCACCCCCAGTTTGATTGCTCAACCGGAACACAGGGCCCCGGTTGCAGCCAAGTATACAAGGAAGAGGGGCAAGAGAACTCCTTCTTCTCTTGCCTCCAAGGCCCAAACCCAAGCCAACATCCCTCACTCAGAATCACAACATTCTAGTGAGAATATCATAAGGGAAAGCCACATTGCTAGGGAGACTCCTTCGGAAGTCTCTCTATTAGGATTAGGATCACTTCCCGGATCCATAGAACAGCCCTTCGAGCCATTCCTCTCTTCTTTGAACTTAAGTGTAGAGGAACCTGACCAAAGTGATGTACCTTCTCCAACTACCACTATCAAGGAGGTACTGATTGGTCTTGCTTCCGAAACACCCAGCCCAAGTTCTTCACCCTTGAAGGTCCACTCTGGGAGTATTGAAAGAGTGGATGTGGACGAGGCTGTCACTACTGCTGGTCCATCAACTGACCAGGAGGACAGTGACAACATCTTTAAGACCTCAACCACGGCAACTCACGGTGAGGGTGTTTCCTTGGAAACTCCCTTCACTGAGAGGAATCCCAGGCGCCAAGAAACCACGGGTGATGGGGATGCTGAGGCTAGGCCTACGGCCCCATCTGGGTCCAAGGATTCCACAAATGTGGATGAGGACAGACTGAAACTTCATAACATGGAATTGACGGCCAGGGTGGCTATGCTAGAGGCTGAAATGTCCAAACTAAGACACCAAGTCGCTATGCATGAAGCCCATCAATGCCCAACTCTAGCCTCTCCCTCTCTTGTATCAGTAGGCACCCAAACTGATGCTTACCTGTCTGCTGATGCAACCAAAAAGGGGGAGATGGTTTCTATGGAAGATGATACAGACAGTCTTGATGACTGGATACAGGAGCAGGCTGCCTTCCAAAGCTCACTTTACAGGCCAGCTTTTGTACAGGTCTACGACTTGCCAGTAACAGAAGATGAAGAAGAAGAAATCTCTGAAGACTGGAAGTTGGTTGTCAGGGCTGTGGATGAAATGCTGACTGATGTTGAAGGCAAAGATCAAACATCTACATTGGTCAGCATCATCCCTGAAGCAGCAGCCATCATAGGTCAATCCACTACCCCCCAAATCTTCAAATCTTCAAAGAAGCTAGAGTTTGACTCTATTCTAGCTTGGGGGTATGATGGATCAGCTGAGAGGTTTTGGATTGGATGGGAGTTCAGCGGAGTAGAAGAACTGAACTGGAACTCTCTCAATGCCCTCCAAGTCCTAGAACTGCATCTAACTGACTGCATCAACATTTCAGCAGATCTCTCAGCTGAACTTGCCATTGGCAGGTTCCATGACCTGATGGAGGATAATCTACCCAGGTTCCAAAGATTCCTACAAGCAGCACATCGGGTAGCTTATCCTGAATCCTCGGCGGCCGCAGAAAGAAGACTGACTCCTAGCAATCTTGAAATAACAAGGAGCAGTCTTCTCACTGAAGAAGAAGTTCTGGGCCTTCGAAGGTTCCTGTATGCCTTCCTGGTCAAGGACTTGGATGTGCTAGGTTGGGTAAGCACTAAGTCTCTTGACCACACTTTTCTGCTCAGCAACGGCTCCTCTCTCATCATCAACACCAGAAACATCCTTCATCTGCCCTCAGACTTTCTCTTCAAGATCTATCAGCTCAGAACCAACATCTGCAATGTCAACTCACTTGAAATCCAGGCAATGATAGATACTGTCAGAGCCAATCTTGAACAAGTAGGAAGAATTACTGAGGCAGTATATGTGTCAAACTCTGACACTAACACTGACTCAGCTTCCCCTCGAGTTAACATCTGCACTGCAGCTTATGAGTCAAGATCAACTATCAAAGAAAAACTGAGAGAAATAGAAGGTCCTGAGTATCAACTTGATGAAGACGATGACCTTCCCTTATTCACATCTCAAATTGCCAATGAAGCCGAGGCAGAGATCCCAACAGCACAACAATCAGCTGTTTCTGTGATCAGTGAAGCCAGAGCAGAGGCATCCAATGTTAATAAAGGGAAGGGCATCATGACAAAAGAGGATGAAGAGAGGTTGCAAAAGGAAAAGAAAGAGAAAGAAGAGAGAAGAAGGAAAAGAGAAGAAGAAGAGTTGGCTGAAGAGATGGCTCAAAAACAAAGGCATGAAGATAGAAAGGCAGCCATACTTCTCAGACAACAGACAATCCAGCTATATGCCAAACAGCTGGATGAAATTAAGGTAAAAGTCCTTGCAGGGTCTCAAGTTGAGGAAGATGAACAACTTGCTAGACAGCTGCAGGAACAGTTTGCAAAAGAAGAAGAAGAAGAAGCTAAAGAGAAAAGGAAGGAAGATGCTAAGTTTAGAATCACTGATTCTAAATTAGCAAAAGAATTAAGGGAGGAGTGGACTGAAGCTCTGATCTCTCAAGGTGAGGATGAAGACTACCTTGAAAAACTTTCAAACAAAGAGATCTAAAGAGCCTTCATGGGTCAGCAAGGTCAGTTGGCAAAGAAGAAAAAGGCTGAAGAAGAAGAAAAAAGCCAAACAACAGTCCATAAAGACCATTGCCTTCAATAAAAGGACCCATGAAGAAAGGAAGGTCATGATTGACTTCCTTAAGGCCAGAGGAGATAGTGGAAAGAGGCTAGGTCCTATGAATTTCATGAACCTGCAAGCCCTCTACTTTAAAGTTAAAAAGGATGAGGAAGAAAGACTAGGGAAGAAGGGCTCCAAGAAAAGGGTACTTATCAAAGAAGATGAAGAACCAAAGACAAAGAAACCCAAGCCTTCTCACTCACCTACCTCTTCCTCAGTCCATCATCCTTCCACTCTCCTCCCCAAACCTTCCACTCCTCCACCCAAAAAGTCCAAGTCATCCCACCCAGCTCCCACTCATCAACAGCCTCCCTTGAAGATACCCAAACCCTCTCCTAAACCAGAAGACTCAAGAAATATAGTTAACTGGTTCCACAATTCACAAGATCAAGTGTTTGAGATCTTCAGGGGGAGAACTGAGAGAAGAAGATCCACTTACAGGTCTGTTGATGAGGTTCTGCAACTACCTGATTCCGACCTTCAAAGAATTTTAGAGCTGGGTGAAGCTCATGAGCCTGCAAATGAGAGTGGGAAACGTCTTGTGCTAGCAATCAAACACTACTTCAACCCTAGCAAAGATGTGATCATAAACATCAAACCACTCAAGTCCCACTCTCCATTTGTATCCTGGACCTACAATGCTGATTTGGATGAGTTCACACTAACTGATGTAAAGAAGCAGCAGATGAGATGTTCAAGCAAAGCAATCTACAAAATACAACACAAAGACATCAAGACTCTTTCTGAACTTCCACTGAACAATCCCAGCAAGGATCCAAGAGGCTATAAGGTTGAAAGGATAGTCAGCCACATGCAAAAGCTTCAGCAGCAAAGTGATTAGAAGAATTTTTGG
Organism: Smallanthus sonchifolius; assembly: GCA_023525975.1. NCBI lineage: Eukaryota > Viridiplantae > Streptophyta > Magnoliopsida > Asterales > Asteraceae > Smallanthus > Smallanthus sonchifolius. Next base: position 70,950,889 of record CM042029.1, read on the forward strand.
TTGCATCAGTTTAGGGGGAGTTTGTAGAACCAAAGATTGATTGCTACCAAATTATTCTAAGTACAAATGCTGCTGATAGTCTTATCAGCAGCATTCAACACTTGTTGCTGCTGATAGGCTTATCAGCAGCATTCTGCACAAGTTGCTGCTGATTGGCTTATCAGCAGCAGTCATCCATGTTTGCTACTGATAGGCTTACCAGCAGCAACCTTCACTCTTTGCAGCTGATAGCCTTATTCACTAAAGACCAAACGTTGCAGCTGACTATCCAGGCCAAGCGTCTCTGACACCTTTCTGCAAAAGCAACTGACAGACTCAAAGCAGAAGGAACCGCTATGGTCAACCAATGACGGACAACAATACACTTCTCCAAGCATGCAAACAATCATGAATAAAGAAAACGTTTCAGTAAAGTTAACTAGTTTAGCCTTTACGTGTAATGTAAATTAATAAACAAGATCAACGGCTTGTGTTCGATCTGATCCTTAGAATCAAGGGTCTGTCTTGATTCTAAGTTACTATAAATACTGTGTTACCACTTCATTGTAAGTGTGTCTTGATAGTGCTTGTAGTGCTTGTAGTGCTTGTCATACTTATTCATTGAGTTTCTCACTTGTAATCTTTGCATTCACAAAAGCTTAATACAACAGTGTTTATCAGTATTCTTTGTGTTTACTTGATTATAAATTGTGTAGTTGATTTTGTTTCCGCCAACCTCAACTAAGAACAGAACCATCTTGTATTCTCACGATCCTACAGATTGTAACAATACACAAACAATAACCAAATGAAGTTTATAGCATACAAATAATTATCCAAAATATTGTTTCATTCCATCATCAAAAGATTTATAAAAATGCTTCATAAAGCATAGATAGTAGCTAGGGTTTACAAGAATTAGTAATAATTAGTTAGAACTAAGCCAATACCCCAAAAATAAAGTTTTTGTAACCCATCAAAAGGACCTGAGCACATGCCGCTCAATGACCGAAATAGTAACCTAGAACCACAGCAATGAATGCGACAATGAAAGTCACTAGTACAACCAATCCCAAGTAGGACCTCTTCTCAACACCATCGACACGTAGGTTCCTGTTTAGCTCTGACGCCTGAAAAGTAGTAACGAACTGATATAACTCGGGTATCAGCTCCAGAATACCCTCAACCACAGAATGGAAATGCTGAAGTCGCATCTCATGTCCGTAAGAGGACTCTACTAACTCATCAACCTTCACCTCCAACAAACTCCGAGTGTCCTCGGGCTCTAGCTCCTCTTCCTCTTCATCTGACGAGATCTCGATAATGGTAGGGGCAATCCTAGAAGACGATCCTCTGACCTCAAAGGTCGATCCTGGAAATCGCGGCTGTCCACTAGCAGGAGCAGCAGGGTGAAGAACAACATTCACTGGTGCTACCCTGGGAGGGGGTAGGACCGAAGTAGGTGAGGATAGACGGCACCTTAAATCCTCTGAGCTGGTCGCGTAGCTAGACTCACCGAGCACATAGTGCTCCGACGGATTCTCCTCTGACGTATGAATTGGCTCGGGAGCACTCCAATCACTTGATGTTGTAGGGACAGGTACAAGAAGGAAGCTGTTGAAGCTATCAGTCTCATCGTCTGTAGAGTACTGCTGATGTGAAGATGATGATAAAGACATGCTGTGACCAAGAACGTAAAGCTAGTAAGAATAAGTAATATAAAATTATATGCAATGCACACCTAATTCCTAAGGTTCTTTGCAATGCTTCCTAAGGTCATAGTCTAGGTTTGAGTCTCAGGCAAACCTAATTCTCTATAACCAGTTCTCTGATACCAAGTCTGTCACACCCCGCCGAAGGCGGAAACACGGAGGTGAGACGAGAGTGGTGCATCGAACACTTAGGCGCAAGAGAATGCTAACGGGTACATTGCAAATTACAAAAGAACCATTACTAAACCCAAAATTAAAATAAGTCATACAACACCTGAATTCAAACAATAAAAGGAGCGTCTTATAAACAACCAAAGTCATAGGTACTAAGTTTGTTCCAACGTGAAACCACAAAATCTAAACAAAAGCGTGCCCCCATGAACCTTATCTTCATTTCTGTTTACCTGAAACCATGTTTCAAAAACGGGTCAACTATATAAATAGTTGGTGAGCATCGCAGGTTTTACGACTCTATAAAAGTTTATAAAAATCCAAAGTCAGTACACATGTATTAGACAACATATTACCATGAGCCGTGATCAAAGCCTAGACAAAATAACAATAAAGTACCCCATACGGAAATCTTATGCCAACAACCGCCTAAAAAAAATAATTGGCTAACTTTGCGCCCACGTGACCCTACAAGTCTGGTTGGCGCGACCAAACCATGAGCGGTGGTGTCAACTCAAGTAGTACTACTCAAAATTCCCAACGGCTACGCTCATCTAATTGATTACAAAAAAAAATTGGGGACTTTAATGCATAAATATAAAAATAACTCATGTAACATGTGACAAAATAAAAAAATGAAACAGCTTTCCCCCAAAACCAGTAAAACAGTAAGTAAAAAGGGGGCCGCGAAAACTCACCTAAACAAAGCGGGTGAGATGTGCGACGAAATCGACAAATACAGACAAATATCGAGTCCTATCCAAGTCCCACTAAGCAAATGGACATAAAACACATTTTAGGACTCCTAAAATATGTGACTAGTTCAGCCAAACTAAAGTGGCTATTCAAAGTAGTGCATACCGAAAAACCAGTGCATACGCGTATTAACCACTTAAAATTATAAAACCGGCTTTTATATAAATTCGTGACTTTAAACTTTAAAACTAATATCTTATTAAAGTATATCAGTAGTTATAATGTTTATTATAAAAATCTTAAGTCACGGTGTCGCTTTGCCCAAAAACGCCGTTACGCGCGTAAAGTCCGGTCTATGGGTCACTTTGCTAGGAAGTGCAAGGCACCTAAAGCCAATCAGGGTGCAGGCCATCAAAGACAAGCCTACCAAAGTCAGCCCAGACAACAGCAGCAGCAGCAAACTCCCCCAGCACAAACTGCAGCATGTGCAAATGTTGGAACTGCAGAATTCGACTGGAGTTTTCAATATGAAGATGTTCCTGTCTCCAACCAAGCACTTATGGCAGACACTGCAGAGATACCACCTCAGGTATTTGAACATATATGCTCTCAAGCTTGCATTGATAAAGTTTTAGGTTATAGAAAACATAACCAAAACCTTATAGATCAAAATGAAGAGTTTCTTCAAATGAAATCTGAGTTCAAAAGGGTTGAAATCACTTACAAAGAAAAAATTGAATGCCTTAAGAAAGAGATTTCATCTCTAAAACATGAACAAACCAATCTTGAAACTCAGATTGATGATCTATTAGTAAAACTTAAATCAACCAGAGCTGATCTGGCAGAACAGAAAGTTCATGTTGAAAAATATGAATTTTCTTCTAAAAAGCTACAGAGACTTCTAGACATTCAAGTCCATGAAAAGGTAAAGCTTGGAGGACTTGGATATGGCAAGGAACAGTACAATACTGTTCCTCATCCAGCTGACTATGTTGCCATCTATGAACCAAGCTTCGATGTCGTAAAACTCGACACTGCAAACAGAAATCTTGATCCTTCAATGGATGAACCCCTTGTTAAAGACTGCACTACCTCATCAGAATCTGAGTTAACCCTCTCAGACCATGATGAAACCAGTACAGTCTCATCTGAAGCTGTTCTGAATAGAGTCCCAGTCCCTACTGTTCTCCCAGCTGTTCCAGCCCCTGTACCATTCAAACAGATAAGGATCAGCTATCCTCCAGGTGGAAGAAAGCTAAACACTGAAAAGGGACAAACATCAGGACCCACAAACTCCAAGTCTCAGTTCATGCCAAATCAGAAGAATCAGCAACAGGTTAGAAGAGTTACGACCAAGAAAACTCAGTTCAGAAACTCTTCTTCTCCACCAAGGAAGCAGCAGCCCAAGGTTCAGCAGTCCTGCATCATATGTGGGGAATCAAACCACTTTGCTGCAAAATGTCAGTTTAACCCCTTCAACCAGATCCTTCTTCAATCAGCGCATAAACAAAAGAAGGATCAGCATACTTCAGTTGATAGGCCATCTGCAGCCAGTAGAAGAGTTGAAACTGCAGAAAAATACAAGCAGCAGCAAAAGGCAAAGCCTTCAGCAGCCACCAAATCTGCTGCTGCTCAAACAAAGCAGTCAGCAGCAAAAACTAAATTTGCTGCTGCTCCAAATAAGCTTTCAGCAGCAAAAGCAAAATCTGCTGCTGAAAGGCCAATGTCATCAGCAGCAACATCTGCAGCTGATAAGCTGAAGCCATCAACAGCAAAACCTGCCCCTGCTGACAGGCCAAAACCTCAAGCAGGAAAATCAGCTGCTGATAGAGCAAATTCATCAGCTGCCAAAGCCAAATCCGCAGCCGATAAAGAAAAGAGAACTGGAAAACCACTTCTTAAACAATGGAAAGCCAAAATCTCTGCTCCTGTCAGCAAAATCATCATCGGTGCTGTTGAATGCACGCATGATGAATCAGAATGTCCAAGAACTCTTTTCTTCAAAAAGGAGAGCTCTTGGACCACTCCCACTAACTAAATCTCTTTCATGTGCAGGGACAGCCAGGTAACAAGAATAACACCTGGGTGGTAGATAGCGGCTGTTCCAGGCACATGACAGGCAACAGATCCATCCTCTCCAACTTCAGACATTTCAATGGAGGATATGTTGCCTTTGGAAGTGACTCAAAAGGTGGATCTATCACTGGACAAGGCACTGTGTCCAATGAAAGGATGAGTATTGAAAGAGTCAACTATGTTAAAGAACTTGACTTCAATCTCATGAGTGTTTCTCAAGTATGTGATCAAAAGCATTGGATGCTCTTCACTGACAAAGAATGTTTCGTGTTAGCTCCTGGCCTATCTAAAACCCCCCAGAGAAGATTCTCCTAACTGCTAATAGAAAGGACAACTTATATGTGCTTGACATGAATGAAGTCACTCCATCTGGTAGTGTTTCATGTTTTCTGTCAAAGGCATCAGTTGATGAATCCGCTCTCTGGCACAGGAGGTTAAGCCATGTTAACATCAAAACAATCAATAAATTAGTGAAGGAAAATCTTGTCAGAGGGCTTCCTGACAAAGAATTCCAGCTAGACGATCATTGCATTACCTGCTTGAAGGGAAAACAACACAAAAGTTCCCATAAGCCCAAGACATTGAACACAAATGACACTCCTCTCCAGCTACTGCATATGGATCTCTTTGGTCCTACAAATGTCATGTCAATGGGCAAAAAGTCCTACTGTCTGGTGATCACTGATGACTTCTCCAGATTCTCTTGGGTATTCTTCCTAAGAACAAAAGATGAAACTGCTGAGATTCTCAAATCCTATATTCTCAGGGTAGAGAATCAAAGTAATCTGAAGGTAAAGATCATAAGGTGTGATCAGGGAACAGAGTTCAAAAATCACACTTTGAACAGTTTCTGTGAGAGCAAGGGCATTGAAAGGCAGTACAGTGCTCCAAGAACTCCTCAACAAAATGGGGTTGTTGAAAGAAGAAACAGGACTCTGATTGAATCAGCAAGATCTATGCTGGCTGACTCAAAGCTGCCCCTTACTTTCTGGGCAGAAGCAGTAAGCACAGCTTGTTATGTGCAGAATAGAGTCCTTATTGTTAAGCCTCTCCAGAAAACTCCCTATGAACTCTGGCTCAAAAGAGTTCCCTACATTGGCTTCCTGAAGCCCTTTGGATGTCCATGTACCATCCTCATCACACATGGAGTTCTTCCTAAATTAGGTGCAAAGTCTGATGAAGGTTACTTTGTGGGTTACTCCTCTCAATCGAAGGCCTACCGAGTGTTCAATTCTAGGACTCGGATTGTGGAAGAATCTGCTAATGTGGAATGCAGGGAACACGTTGTCTGTGAACAAGGCAAAGGTCCCAACTGGCTTTTTGATATAGACTCCTTCACCCAGATTTTTGAGTCCCTCATATTCTCAAATATGGAGCCTCCTTCTTCAAACTCAACACCTTCTACCTCAACCTCTTCTTCTGACTACAGACTGGAGTTTCCCAGTCCCTACATCAGGATGAAAAGGCCATCCATTGATCCTCCATCAGTGGCAGAAGCTATTGAAGCCAGCTCAGGTGAAGCCGGTACATCCAACACCACAAGCAGCAATCTCTCTGACAATGAAATCCTAAATGAAGCCTCCTCAATTCATGATAAAGAGGCCTCTGATGCTAATGCTGCTGACTATGTGGAACACAATGATCAGATCCTCCAAGCTCCTCTCCACACATCTGAAGACAATACTGATCTAAACCACAGTAATCTTGAAGAGGGAATATGGCTGGATGTGATACCTGCTCAGAGAATAAACAAAGAGCATCCTCTGGAAAACATCATTGGCCAAGTCCACACAGGCATCCAGACAAGAAGTAAGTCTCATGAAGCCAACATTTATTTGTTCTCTTGCTTTCTATCACAGGTGGAACCCAAAAGGATTGATGAAGCTCTCAAGCACAACAGCTGGATTGAAGCAATGCAGGAAGAATTGCTGCAATTCAAAAGACAAGATGTTTGGAAGCTTGTTGATCTTCCACTTGTTCAAACAGCCATTGGAACAAGATGGGTTTTCAGAAACAAGCAAGATGAGAGGGGCATCGTAATCAAGAACAAAGCCAGACCGGTAGCTCAAGGTTACACTCAAGAAGAAGGCATTGACTATGATGAAGTTTTTGCTTCCGTTGCCCGTCTGGAAGCCATTAGAATTTTTCTGGCTTATGCAGCATCCAAAAACTTTATGGTCTATCAAATGGATGTGAAGAGTGCCTTTCTGTATGGCACGATTGATGAAGAGGTCTATGTCAAACAGCCTCCAGGCTTTGTAGATCCTGCACATCCAAATAAGGTCTTAAAACTGGACAAAGCTCTCTATGGCTTACACCAAGCCCCAAGAGCCTGGTATGAAACTTTATCTGGATATCTACTTAGTAACAACTTCAGAAGGGGGGCCATTGATCAGACACTTTTCATCAAAGATGAAGGGGGAGAAATTTTGTTGGTCCAGATTTATGTTGATGACATTATCTTTGGATCTACAAGAAAGAAGCTCTGCAAAGACTTTGAAGTTCTGATGCATTCCAAATTTGAAATGAGTTCAATGGGTGAACTAAATTTCTTTTTAGGACTTCAAGTCAAACAGGTACCAACTGGAATCTTCATAAGTCAATCCAAGTATGTCAAAAGCATCTTGGAAAGGTTCAAAATGACTGACTGCTCTGCTGCAAGAACTCCTATGCAAGTGCACCATCAATTATCTCCGGATAAAGAAGGACAAGACACTGACCAACATCAGTACCGAGCAATGATAGGGTCTCTCATGTAACTCACTGCCTCAAGACCAGATATCATGTTTGCAGTTTGTCTCTGCGCAAGATTTAAAGCAGCTCCAAAAGTGTCTCATCTTCAAGCTGTCAAAAGGATCCTTAGATACCTAAAGGGAGCTCCAAAACTTGGGCTATGGTATCCAAAAAATGAAAATGTCAATCTCTATGCTTACACTGACAGTGACTATGGGGGTTGTAACTTGGACAAAAAGTCCACATCTGGGGGATGTCAATTTCTTGGAGGAAGGCTCATCTCATGGCAATGCAAAAAGCAAACATGTGTTTCTACTTCAACAGCTGAAGCAGAATACATTGCAGCTTCAAGCTGCTGTGCACAGGTCATCTGGATCCAAAATCAAATGCTTGACTATGGAATGACCTTCATGCAGACTCCAATTCACATTGACAACATGAGTGCTATCTCTATCACAAACAATCCGGTGCAGCACTCAAAGACAAAGCACATCGACATCAGGTACCATTTCATAAGAGATCAAGCTGAGAAAAAGAGAATTATTTTAACCAAAGTTCATACAAATGAGCAATATGCTGATCTGTTTACAAAACCTTTTGATGAAGCTAGATTCAGATATTTAGTTGAATCAATTGGTATGATGAACTTTGATTAAAATTCATCTCAAGTTTCTCCTTAAAATGTGCCTTTTTGTCCCTTGTTGTAAATAAAAGTTATGGGTCAGCAGCATTTTTGCCCTTCAGCTACTGACAGGTAAAAGCATCAGCAGCAAAAGTTTTGCCACTGATAGCTTTAAGTTATCAGCAGGTACATGTTTCCTGGGGATAGCTTTAAGGCTTTCAGCAACAATTCCTTTGCTGTGGATCTTTAAACCTTTCAGCAGCAAAATCTGCTGCTGACAGACTTATCTTTCCGCAGCAACCAAGTTTGCAGCGGATAGGCTTATCCATCGGCTGTAACCAATCTTGCTGCGGATACTCTTATCTTTCAGCAGCAACCAAGTTTGCTGCTGATGGGTGAACATAAGTCTAAATTAACATTTACCCGCTGTAAAAGTAAATATCGTCAGTCTTCACCATGACTGCTCGACTGTTTTACAGCTGTAACAATGAAAAGTGAAACAGGTTGTACTGTACAAGTAGAGTTGCTTTTTCTTCGTCTGCCGTTATATCACCAACTCAAATCATCCCTCTACCTCTTCATATTCAATTTCAAACCTAGCTCCCATCTCTTTCTCTCCCGTCCCCACAGCATTCAAAGCCCTCCATAATCAACCACCATTCAAACACCCTTCTCTTTTCCCTCCAAATCCATCACAATGGCAGGCGCAGACATAAACAACCCAAACGACAAGTTTACTCCATACCACAACCTAACTGCATACCTAATCAAGGGCAAGAAATCCAAAGGTTTCGACGGTATGATCGACTTCCTCTGTCGGTCCAAAATTTACCATGCCCTAACCGTCAACCCAACCATATATACTTCACACATGGAAGATTTTTGGAGCTCAGCCGTGTATTCTACTGAACAGGGCACTCCTCAAATCAGAGGCACAGTTGACGGTAAGGAAATGATCATCACTGAAGCAAAACTCCGCCAACACCTCAAGCTTCAGGATGAAGAGGACGCCCTCTCTTACCCAAAAGACGTATACATGAGGACCTTTGTATCCATAGGGTACACTGGGAATCAAACAGAGTATACGATAGAGAAGGCACTCATGGGTCCCAAATGGAAGTATCTCTGCCACACTCTTCTCCAATGCATATCTCAAAAGAGGAGTGGCTGGAACCAACTCAGCTCCGGACCTGCGTCGGCAGTTCACGGTATGATAACAGGAGCAGGTTTCAATTTTTCCCACCTCATTCTTGAAGGTTTGAGATACAACCTTCAAGAAGGGGTGAAATCTTCATGTACCCAAGATTCTTGCAGGAAGTGTTCATATTTGAGCACCAAGATCTTTCAAAAACTGCAAGAATCTACTCCATTCTGGGACATAAGAACAACATTTTTCAGAGCATGAGAACAGTTTCATCAAAGTTCTCAGGGGCCGATGTTCCATTGTTATCTACAATGTTGAACACACATAGTGCCCAGGGTGACAGTTCAGCAAACCCAGCTGATACTGATCCCACACCCTCCACCTCACTACCACAAACTCAACCTACTGTTTCCCTTGATCGAACCCCTGTGCATTCCACTGAGGATGCACAGGCACATACATTACTCACCCCCAGTTTGATTGCTCAACCGGAACACAGGGCCCCGGTTGCAGCCAAGTATACAAGGAAGAGGGGCAAGAGAACTCCTTCTTCTCTTGCCTCCAAGGCCCAAACCCAAGCCAACATCCCTCACTCAGAATCACAACATTCTAGTGAGAATATCATAAGGGAAAGCCACATTGCTAGGGAGACTCCTTCGGAAGTCTCTCTATTAGGATTAGGATCACTTCCCGGATCCATAGAACAGCCCTTCGAGCCATTCCTCTCTTCTTTGAACTTAAGTGTAGAGGAACCTGACCAAAGTGATGTACCTTCTCCAACTACCACTATCAAGGAGGTACTGATTGGTCTTGCTTCCGAAACACCCAGCCCAAGTTCTTCACCCTTGAAGGTCCACTCTGGGAGTATTGAAAGAGTGGATGTGGACGAGGCTGTCACTACTGCTGGTCCATCAACTGACCAGGAGGACAGTGACAACATCTTTAAGACCTCAACCACGGCAACTCACGGTGAGGGTGTTTCCTTGGAAACTCCCTTCACTGAGAGGAATCTCAGGCGCCAAGAAACCACGGGTGATGGGGATGCTGAGGCTAGGCCTACGGCCCCATCTGGGTCCAAGGATTCCACAAATGTGGATGAGGACAGACTGAAACTTCATAACATGGAATTGACGGCCAGGGTGGCTATGCTAGAGGCTGAAATGTCCAAACTAAGACACCAAGTCGCTATGCATGAAACCCATCAATGCCCAACTCTAGCCTCTCCCTCTCTTGTATCAGTAGGCACCCAAACTGATGCTTACCTGTCTGCTGATGCAACCAAAAAGGGGGAGATGGTTTCTATGGAAGATGATACAGACAGTCTTGACGACTGGATACAGGAGCAGGCTGCCTTCCAAAGCTCACTTTACAGGCCAGCTTTTGTACAGGTCTACGACTTGCCAGTAACAGAAGATGAAGAAGAAGAAATCTCTGAAGACTGGAAGTTGGTTGTCAGGGCTGTGGATGAAATGCTGACTGATGTTGAAGGCAAAGATCAAACATCTACATTGGTCAGCATCATCCCTGAAGCAGCAGCCATCATAGGTCAATCCACTACCCCCCAAATCTTCAAATCTTCAAAGAAGCTAGAGTTTGACTCTATTCTAGCTTGGGGGTATGATGGATCAGCTGAGAGGTTTTGGATTGGATGGGAGTTCAGCGGAGTAGAAGAACTGAACTGGAACTCTCTCAATGCCCTCCAAGTCCTAGAACTGCATCTAACTGACTGCATCAACATTTCAGCAGATCTCTCAGCTGAACTTGCCATTGGCAGGTTCCATGACCTGATGGAGGATAATCTACCCAGGTTCCAAAGATTCCTACAAGCAGCACATCGGGTAGCTTATCCTGAATCCTCGGCGGCCGCAGAAAGAAGACTGACTCCTAGCAATCTTGAAATAACAAGGAGCAGTCTTCTCACTGAAGAAGAAGTTCTGGGCCTTCGAAGGTTCCTGTATGCCTTCCTGGTCAAGGACTTGGATGTGCTAGGTTGGGTAAGCACTAAGTCTCTTGACCACACTTTTCTGCTCAGCAACGGCTCCTCTCTCATCATCAACACCAGAAACATCCTTCATCTGCCCTCAGACTTTCTCTTCAAGATCTATCAGCTCAGAACCAACATCTGCAATGTCAACTCACTTGAAATCCAGGCAATGATAGATACTGTCAGAGCCAATCTTGAACAAGTAGGAAGAATTACTGAGGCAGTATATGTGTCAAACTCTGACACTAACACTGACTCAGCTTCCCCTCGAGTTAACATCTGCACTGCAGCTTATGAGTCAAGATCAACTATCAAAGAAAAACTGAGAGAAATAGAAGGTCCTGAGTATCAACTTGATGAAGACGATGACCTTCCCTTATTCACATCTCAAATTGCCAATGAAGCCGAGGCAGAGATCCCAACAGCACAACAATCAGCTGTTTCTGTGATCAGTGAAGCCAGAGCAGAGGCATCCAATGTTAATAAAGGGAAGGGCATCATGACAAAAGAGGATGAAGAGAGGTTGCAAAAGGAAAAGAAAGAGAAAGAAGAGAGAAGAAGGAAAAGAGAAGAAGAAGAGTTGGCTGAAGAGATGGCTCAAAAACAAAGGCATGAAGATAGAAAGGCAGCCATACTTCTCAGACAACAGACAATCCAGCTATATGCCAAACAGCTGGATGAAATTAAGGTAAAAGTCCTTGCAGGGTCTCAAGTTGAGGAAGATGAACAACTTGCTAGACAGCTGCAGGAATAGTTTGCAAAAGAAGAAGAAGAAGAAGCTAAAGAGAAAAGGAAGGAAGATGCTAAGTTTAGAATCACTGATTCTAAATTAGCAAAAGAATTAAGGGAGGAGTGGACTGAAGCTCTGATCTCTCAAGGTGAGGATGAAGACTACCTTGAAAAACTTTCAAACAAAGAGATCTAAAGAGCCTTCATGGGTCAGCAAGGTCAGTTGGCAAAGAAGAAAAAGGCTGAAGAAGAAGAAAAAAGCCAAACAACAGTCCAAAAAGACCATTGCCTTCAATAAAAGGACCCATGAAGAAAGGAAGGTCATGATTGACTTCCTTAAGGCCAGAGGAGATAGTGGAAAGAGGCTAGGTCCTATGAATTTCATGAACCTGCAAGCCCTCTACTTTAAAGTTAAAAAGGATGAGGAAGAAAGACTAGGGAAGAAGGGCTCCAAGAAAAGGGTACTTATCAAAGAAGATGAAGAACCAAAGACAAAGAAACCCAAGCCTTCTCACTCACCTACCTCTTCCTCAGTCCATCATCCTTCCACTCTCCTCCCCAAACCTTCCACTCCTCCACCCAAAAAGTCCAAGTCATCCCACCCAGCTCCCACTCATCAACAGCCTCCCTTGAAGATACCCAAACCCTCTCCTAAACCAGAAGACTCAAGAAATATAGTTAACTTGTTCCACAATTCACAAGATCAAGTGTTTGAGATCTTCAGGGGGAGAACTGAGAGAAGAAGATCCACTTACAGGTCTGTTGATGAGGTTCTGCAACTACCTGATTCCGACCTTCAAAGAATTTTAGAGCTGGGTGAAGCTCATGAGCCTGCAAATGAGAGTGGGAAACGTCTTGTGCTAGCAATCAAACACTACTTCAACCCTAGCAAAGATGTGATCATAAACATCAAACCACTCAAGTCCCACTCTCCATTTGTATCCTGGACCTACAATGCTGATTTGGATGAGTTCACACTAACTGATGTAAAGAAGCAGCAGATGAGATGTTCAAGCAAAGCAATCTACAAAATACAACACAAAGACATCAAGACTCTTTCTGAACTTCCACTGAACAATCCCAGCAAGGATCCAAGAGGCTATGAGGTTGAAAGGATAGTCAGCCACATGCAAAAGCTTCAGCAGCAAAGTGATTAGAAGAATTTTTGGTTGCATCAGTTTAGGGGGAGTTTGTAGAACCAAAGATTGATTGCTACCAAATTATTCTAAGTACAAATGCTGCTGATAGTCTTATCAGCAGCATTCAACACTTGTTGCTGCTGATAGGCTTATCAGCAGCATTCTGCACAAGTTGCTGCTGATTGGCTTATCAGCAGCAGTCATCCATGTTTGCTACTGATAGGCTTACCAGCAGCAACCTTCACTCTTTGCAGCTGATAGCCTTATTCACTGAAGACCAAACGTTGCAGCTGACTATCCAGGCCAAGCGTCTCTGACACCTTTCTGCAAAAGCAACTGACAGACTCAAAGCAGAAGGAACCGCTATGGTCAACCAATGACGGACAACAATACACTTCTCCAAGCATGCAAACAATCATGAATAAAGAAAACGTTTCAGTAAAGTTAACTAGTTTAGCCTTTACGTGTAATGTAAATTAATAAACAAGATCAACGGCTTGTGTTCGATCTGATCCTTAGAATCAAGGGTCTGTCTTGATTCTAAGTTACTATAAATACTGTGTTACCACTTCATTGTAAGTGTGTCTTGATAGTGCTTGTAGTGCTTGTCATACTTATTCATTGAGTTTCTCACTTGTAATCTTTGCATTCACAAAAGCTTAATACAACAGTGTTTATCAGTATTCTTTGTGTTTACTTGATTATAAATTGTGTAGTTGATTTTGTTTCCGCCAACCTCAACTAAGAACAGAACCATCTTGTATTCTCACGATCCTACAGATGGTAACAATACACAAAAAATAACCAAATGAAGTTTATAGCATACAAATAATTATCCAAAATATTGTTTCATTCCATCATCAAAAGATTTATAAAAATGCTTCATAAAGCATAGATAGTAGCTAGGGTTTACAAGAATTAGTAATAATTAGTTAGAACTAAGCCAATACCCCAAAAATAAAGTTTTTGTAACCCATCAAAAGGACCTGAGCACATGCCGCTCAATGACCGAAATAGTAACCCATCAAAAGGACCTGAGCAATGAATGCGACAATGAAAGTCACTAGTACAACCAATCCCAAGTAGGACCTCTTCTCAACACCATCGACACGTAGGTTCCTGTTTAGCTCTGACGCCTGAAAAGTAGTAACGAACTGATATAACTCGGGTATCAGCTCCAGAATACCCTCAACCACATAATGGAAATGCTGAAGTCGCATCTCATGTCCGTAAGAGGACTCCACTAACTCATCAACCTTCACCTCCAACAAACTCCGAGTGTCCTCGGGCTCTAGCTCCTCTTCCTCTTCATCTGACGAGATCTCGATAATGGTAGGGGCAATCCTAGAAGACGATCCTCTGACCTCAAAGGTCGATCCTGGAAATCGCGGTTGTCCACTAGCAGGAGCAGCAGGGTGAAGAACAACATTCACTGGTGCTACCCTGGGAGGGGGTAGGACCGAAGTAGGTGAGGATAGACGGCACCTTAAATCCTCTGAGCTGGTCGCGTAGCTAGACTCACCGAGCACATAGTGCTCCGACGGATTCTCCTCTGACGTATGAATTGGCTCGGGAGCACTCCAATCACTTGATGCTGTAGGGACAGGTACAAGAAGGAAGCTGTTGAAGCTATCAGTCTCATCGTCTGTAGAGTACTGCTGATGTGAAGATGATGATAAAGACATGCTGTGACCAAGAACGTAAAGCTAGTAAGAATAAGTAATATAAAATTATATGCAATGCACACCTAATTCCTAAGGTTCTTTGCAATGCTTCCTAAGGTCATAGTCTAGGTTTGAGTCTCAGGCAAACCTAATTCTCTATAACCAGTTCTCTGATACCAAGTCTGTCACACCCCGCCGAAGGCGGAAACACGGAGGTGAGACGAGAGTGGTGCATCGAACACTTAGGCGCAAGAGAATGCTAACGGGGACATTGCAAATTACAAAAGAACCATTACTAAACCCAAAATTAAAATAAGTCATACAACACCTGAATTCAAACAATAAAAGGAGCGTCTTATAAACAACCAAAGTCATAGGTACTAAGTTTGTTCCAACGTGAAACCACAAAATCTAAACAAAAGCGTGCCCCCATGAACCTTATCTTCATTTCTGTTTACCTGAAACCATGTTTCAAAAACGGGTCAACTATATAAATAGTTGGTGAGCATCGCAGGTTTTACGACTCTATAAAAGTTTATAAAAATCCAAAGTCGGTACACATGTATTAGACAACATATTACCATGAGCCGTGATCAAAGCCTAGACAAAATAACAATAAAGTACCCCATACGGAAGTCTTATGCCAACAACCGCCTAAAAAAAATAATTGGCTAACTTTGCGCCCACGTGACCCTACAAGTCTGGTTGGCGCGACCAAACCATGAGCGGCGGTGTCAACCCAAGTAGTACTACTCAAAATTCCCAACGGCTACGCTCAGCTAATTGATTACAAAAAAAAATTGGGGACTTTAATGCATAAATATAAAAATAACTCATGTAATCAATGTATCATGTAACATGTGACTAAATAAAAAAATAAAACAGCTTTCCCCCAAAACCAGTAAGACAGTAAGTAAAAAGGGGGCCACGAAAACTCACATAAACAAAGCGGGTGAGATGTGCGACGAAATCGACAAATACAGACAAATATCGAGTCCTATCCAAGTCCCACTAAGCAAATGGACATAAAACACATTTTAGGACTCCTAAAATATGTGACTAGTTCAGCCAAACTAAAGTGGCTATTCAAAGTAGTGCATACCGAAAAACCAGTGCATACGCGTATTAACCACTTAAAATTATAAAACCGGCTTTTATATAAATTCGTGACTTTAAACTTTAAAACTAATATCTTATTAAAGTATATCAGTAGTTATAATGTTTATTATAAAAATCTTAAGTCACGGTGTCGCTTTGCCCAAAAACGCCGTTACGCGCGTAAAGTCCGGTCTATGGTTTAAAATACGATTCGTCCAAAATTAGGGTTTTAGTGTGATATTAAGCACCTAAATTAAATGACCAAATTTAAGTTTTAATTAAGCGTATACTTGTGTCCACAATCCTTAAAAACCTTTATAAATATATTTTTATACAAAAATTTTCATAATAGTAGTTTTTATAAAGTTTTAATGGACCAAAATTATATAATCATACTTAGACATAAAATTAATTTTTGAAACTTTTACTAACTTTTCATATATATAAATAAAAATTTCTGACCAAGTTTCATAATTTTTCAAATCCAGATTATATTATGAATATAATATTGTTATATTTTAACAAATTCGGGAAAAATAATTAAACTTGTCCAAACTTAACAAAATTTTTACCAGGTTAGTTTTAGGTCCATATGAGATTCCATTAAAAATTTCAAGTCTAAAGGTTCTCGAGAAGTATAAGATGTCCAATTCATTTGATTGAACTTTAAAAATATCAAACACCTACTTAAACAACTTCAAAAATCACAAAATTTGGACAGGGGTCTTATTTTATCATATACTAACTACTGACCAAAATCCAGAATTTTATAAAATCCAGAGGTATTTTTCCCAATTTCTATGTATTAAACTTGTGTGAATTTTAATAAATAATCTATAAAAAGTTTAGTTGCCAAACTTTCCAGATTATCACTTTTGATCATAAACTACTGATTAAAACCACTTTTGGGTGCTGGTTCAACAATTTTTAAAAATTTATCAAGAACATGTTTGTTCTTGAACATTCAACAACTAACAAGTTTAATCAAGGATTATACCTTTCAAATTCAGCAAATGATGATGAAATTTTGATGCTAATCTACTAAGTTTTCCTTGATTTATAACCTACAATCACAAATGTGGTTCAATTCCTAGATCAAAGACTACAAAATCAACAAAATGCTCTTTAAATTTGAGAAAAATGCATTTGAACATCAAATCTTACAAGCTTTTCACTAGATAACTCATTGTGGATGTTTACAACTAGTTTTTATCCACAAATCCTTGTTAAAATCACAAGATTCAAGCTTAAAAACTCATAAAACAACAAAACTTGAAAATCAAAGTGAGTATGTGTAGTGTGTGTGTTCTTGGTGTTCTAGAGAACACATGCAAGAATCAAAATAGAAAATTTAAGATGAAATCATAAGCAAAAATACCTTCTAATCACTAAATCAAGCTCATAAACAACTATGATCCAAGGATTCAATGTTGCATGGATGATATAATCTTGATATTAAAAAAAAATCAAAGAGTGTGTGTGTGTGTGGGGTATTTATAGGGGGAGTGTTTGTGGGGTATTTATAGGGGGAGTGTTTGTCTTGAAATTTAAAAGAAAGTTTTATAAAAATATACCCACTTTTTATAAAAAATTACACTCCTAAACACTTTAATAAATATTTTCATCCAAACATAAAATTATAGCATCCTGAAAAACATCACATTATAAAACATCATTCTTAACTAAAATATAATTAGCACATATAACATTTAATAAATATTTTCATCCAAACATAATGTTAGCACATATAACATTATAAAACATCATTCTTAACTAAAATATAATTATAAAAATTATTTTTGAGAATTTAAATTTTGCCGTTTATTTAGCGCGAATACAGTATACGCGGTGTATGCACCTGAAAAACCTGGCTTTCTAGTTCGGACCTTAATGTTTGTCTAAGGAAAAGTTCTTACAAACCATAGAAACACTTAATAATATATAAAATCATAAAATTTAAAAATATAACGTATAAAAGTCGAGAAACGGTAAGGACTTGAAAAACCGCAGTTGTCACACTCAAAGTAGTCAAAGATTTAATTTGGGTCACCTTAAATTTATCAACGTGTTAATTTGGGTCATCTCAAATATTCAACGGATTAATTTGGATCACCTTAAATTATTAAACTAAAATTTTGTTAACTTAAAAAAAAGTGCATATCGCCTCACCGCCGCCGCCCCCCGCCACCCCACCACCGCAGCACCCGTGCCTTTGCCACCACCCCCTCTGCGGGCGGCATCCCCGCCTCGCCGCCACCCACCGTCGCCCTTGCCGCCACCCACAGCCGCCCGACATCCCCGCCTCGCCGCCACCATACCACCGCCACCTCCGCCCCCCCCACCCCGCCACCGCCGCCCCACCCCCGTCACCATCTGCCAACCCCCACCATCCGCCAACATCGCCCCGTGTTGTGCTTGTCGGCCTGACTTAATTCGCCACCAATATCCAACAGCCATCAACTAAGCAAGCCGCTGTCTGTATAGAATCTGGTAGGGCTGTTCAAAAAGCTCGCGGCTCGTGGCTCGCTCGAAGATCGCTCGAAAAAAGCTCTGAAAAATATCGGCTCTAAAAAAGCTCGGTTATAAACGAGCCGAGCTTGCTTGAAATGTAATCGAGCCGAGCTCGAGCTAGGGTTGGCTCGGCTTGGGCTAGGCTCATTGGCTCGACACGTTTGCTCGTCTAAAAAACTAATATATATATATATATATATGTATATATGTATATATGTGTGTGTGTGTTATATTTGTGTTATATTTGAAGTATGATGTTTTGATTTTTTAAGTTCATTTGTTTTTAAGTACTCTAAGTTTTGTACTAAAATTTTACTTTATTTACCGTTGTATTTACTCTCTACTTTATAAGTTTTGGGTTATGTATGTTTATTTTTTGTCTTTTATATATTGTTCTTTTCATCTATTTAGTTTTTTGAAGAAAATAAACTTCAAACTGATAATAAAAAACTTTTTTTTGTTTATATATATTATATATATATATATTTATAAAATGTTACTTTAATCTCCTCATGTTTTTAAAAGTTTCAAATTTACCTACTGTGGTATATATAATTTGATTTTTTCCTTAATAATTTTCGTTTGTCTGTTTAATTTTTTTTTTCTTAAAGGCCCGATATAATTTTGTTAAAAACGGATTCGTGATCAAAATATAGTATTTTTTAGTATCATGAGTTATATCGGCTAACGATAACGTGCTGATACCGTGAAAATGAGACCAACACCGATTGAAAAACATCAGTACCGTTAAATAATTGTCTTTTATAAGAAGTAGCGTAAACGTTGTGATACTTTAACAAACCAAACATATTATTACGTTTTCATTCAATATTTATTAACGTCGCTTCGAGCGCGGGTTGAGTTTAAGGAGGTGGGAGTGGTACCCTCCCACTTCAAGCTACCATTTCAAATCCACCAATGAAAATATGTCACCTCATTTTGACAAACTGTCATCCCAAAATACCCTTCATAGTAGGGTGGCACCGCTATTTACCCGCCCGCTTTCTCCCCTTTCTTCCCTTTTTTTGACAGGTTCCAAAACCCGCTAACAATACCCGCTTGTTACCCGCTAGGAATGGGAGTGGTACCCGTTGTACCCTCCTTGTACCCGCTCTGAAGCCGCTCAAAACTCCCACCTCCCTTACATCATTAACTCCGTCGTTTTGTGGCAATTTGATTTAAAAATTTGGTAATTTCAGAGGAAAACTAATAAAAAACTTAACACATGTTAGTCTTAGGGACGCATAGTGTTAAGAATTCAAACATCAGGAACCCAAAGTATTAAGACTGGACTGAACCTGTTAATAGGGGCAAACCACATGAACGAAAACTACAATTTACTAAAAAAAAAAAAAACAAATAAGATGATAAGGCCAATATATTCCAAAGCAAAAGTAGACGGCCACCCTAGAAATTGCCGCCGATAAAATATCGCAATCCAACAGTTCTACGCGTGGTCATCACTTAACCACACACGTGTCAAATCAATGTTCGTTGGTCATCCATCACCCTCCGTTACGTTAACCTTCCTTCATGAACCCTCCTTCTATAAAGTCCCCCCAAAATCATCATTATCCTTTATCCAGCAATCCTCTTTACATTCTTCAATTTCTTCAATCTCAAGGTAGTTTCTTTGCAATTTTTTTATTGTTGATTTTATGTTATTATTTCTTTGATTATTATGATTTTTGATCTGCATGATGAGTTAACTTTCTAGGTTTAAATAAATTCCATCTAATAATCAACACAATTGTTAGAATTAGAAGATCAATTTACTGTGATATCGATTAGTGTTTTTTTCAGATCTGATCGAATTTGATTATGTGTTTTTGATCGGTGTGATGATTTAAAATTCTAGGTTTAATTCGATCTTAACAATCAACACAGTCGCTAGCTTTAATAGATAAATTTGAAAGATATCGGTTAGTATTTTTGTTCAGATCTGAATATCTGACGGATGAATGATTCTCAATTTGTATAGTTCTTTCAATAATCGGTAGTTTATATCGTTGATGATGATTTTGATTCGTGATCTGATGCGTTTTTATTGATCTTCGTTTCACGATTGATATGGATTTGTGTGTGTGTGATGTCAGAGATTATGAATAATGAATTTGTTCTTATAATTTTTGTGATTTGAATCTGAACAGATGCAGATCTTCGTTAAAACCCTAACTGGCAAGACAATCACTCTCGAGGTCGAGAGTTCCGACACAATCGACAACGTCAAGGCTAAGATCCAGGACAAGGAAGGTATTCCCCCGGACCAACAGAGACTCATCTTCGCCGGAAAGCAGCTCGAGGACGGCCGTACACTCGCCGACTACAACATCCAGAAGGAGTCCACACTCCATCTCGTCCTCCGTCTCCGTGGTGGCATGCAAATCTTTGTCAAAACCCTAACTGGGAAGACAATCACTCTCGAGGTCGAAAGCTCTGATACAATCGACAACGTGAAGGCCAAAATCCAGGACAAGGAAGGAATTCCACCAGACCAGCAGAGGCTGATCTTCGCCGGAAAGCAGCTTGAAGACGGCCGGACTCTAGCAGACTACAACATCCAGAAGGAATCCACCCTCCACTTGGTCCTCCGTCTCCGTGGTGGCATGCAGATCTTCGTCAAAACCCTAACCGGGAAGACAATCACTCTCGAGGTCGAAAGCTCCGATACAATCGACAACGTGAAGGCCAAAATCCAGGACAAGGAAGGAATTCCACCAGACCAGCAGAGGCTGATCTTTGCTGGAAAGCAATTGGAAGATGGCCGGACTCTTGCTGATTACAACATCCAGAAGGAGTCTACATTGCACCTTGTGTTGAGGTTGAGGGGTGGTATGCAGATTTTCGTGAAGACGTTGACGGGGAAGACGATTACTCTTGAGGTCGAGAGTTCGGACACGATTGACAATGTCAAGGCGAAGATTCAAGATAAGGAGGGGATCCCTCCGGATCAGCAGAGGCTGATCTTCGCCGGGAAGCAGTTGGAAGATGGGAGGACTCTTGCGGATTATAACATCCAGAAGGAGTCTACTCTGCACCTTGTTCTTCGTCTTCGTGGTGGTTTTTGAAGGTCTTTGGTTGTGGTTTGATCTTTTGATGTTTGGAACAGTTTGTGGTAGTTGAATAAAGTTGTTTGTTATTGGTTTGTTTAGTGATTGATGATGTAATTTGAATATTTGATGAATGATGTTTGGTTAAGTTTACTTGTGTCAAACCAAGCACTTTGAAATGGTAAGCAGGTTAGAACTAACAATGATATGTTGGTAGTGTTTCCGGATCAAGAGAGTCGATAATCTGTTGGTCGACTTTCTTAGGTTCCTTATATATACCTGACCATTTTCATATCAAACGACGTTCTTCACATTTTTCTCTGTATTTTTCATTGTTTAGCTGGTTTTCTATTTGTGTTTGTTCCACCATTACGGGAGAGTCACCCGTGGTGAATGGCGGTGGTAGATCGTTGTAATCATTCGAGGGGCTTATTTTATTTATTATAGTGGAATTCTGATCAGATTTGGAAGGGTTTTTGTTTTTCTTTTTATGCTCTTTTTCTTGCATTTTTATTGATTTCATCAATAACCGATCTATAGCTGATTTGTTGATCGGATCATCACTAGAATCATCAAAGCACTAGATCCACCCCCTACGTGAGACTTCTCATCTCGAGAAAATGACCAAGATCTCGTGATCCGGTGTCAAACTTATTTGAAGAAAGCTCAAATCGAATATAACAAAAAGATTTATCTATACAAAAGTATTTATCAAATGGTTCCTGTCCACATATAACATGCTATACAAACACTATTTATAGAGTTAATTACGTAAATGGCCCTGTGTTCTGATTAAATAGTATGTTTGGTCTAAGGTTATTAAAATTGTAAATTTAGCATAAACTTTTGAGATTGGTTGTGACTTTAACCTCTAGTGTTAACACCAGTTAGTCTTCCCTTAAAATCGAGAATTAGAGTCATGTGATGGACAATGTTGTAGATAGTAATAGATTAGATTGTCATTAAAAAAAATAAGGTGAACAGTTAGTGTAATTGTTTTTTTAACGGCATGTTTCATAATTTTGAAAATTCATATAGTACAAAAATTGTACTTTATTCTTTATATTATAACAAGAGAAAAAACTAATTTAAGAGAAAAACGAAATGAATATAACTGAGAAAAAATTATAATTTAATCTTATTATTTGACTTTTCACAGTTCATAAAATTGCAATGTTTAACCTAAAACAATTTTGAATGGTGCTCAATTAAATCTTAATCCTCAAATGTATCTAAAATACCCCTCAACATCATAATATAGATTACAAACCCGAAAGCAAGCATAATGTCACGGACCAAGTATTCGAAAATCGTTTTGTTATGTTTGTACTTAAACACTTGGGTTTGCTGGCTAGTCCGGACTTCATCGGGGACGGCCTCAGTGGGATAGACGACGTGAACATACCTAGGTGTCTTGCACACTGAACGCATCACTGGTCGCGAGCTGTTGTCGCTTGCCTGATGAGTCAAAGGCAGGACGAAACCAGTAGACCCTATCATAAGCGGGACGGATTGGCTGGCCCTAGGACAACCCAGGGCACCACACATGGCCTCGAGAGATGATCGCGTAACAAAGTGGTATCAAAGCCAAGTTGACCCTCGGATACTTTGGAACTTGACTTATCCCAAATGTGTGTTTACCGGACGAGTATGATTATGCAGTGGTGGTGGGAGAAGACCAAATGGTCTTTGTACGTCGCGAGTATAGGATCGTGAGTGCCGCCCTAGTCTAGTTAACATTACAACCCGACGTGATCAAGTTCAGCAACTACGGTCTAGCAATGCCGTAGGGTATTTAATGGTTATAAGGGACTGATTTCGCCAGTCCCCGGTCAGTGACAGATACTTAGTCCCAAATAGTTAGGTTAGTAACTGAAAATCAGTCCCCAATGTATATCACCAACAGAGACTAATAGTTAGTCTCCGATACAAAAAAACCAGTCCTTAATTTGTCCCCCGAACACCACATTATTTCAGTCCCCGATACATTTATTTAGCGACTGGAAATCAGTCAAGGATGATAAGATATTTCAATCCCTAATGTGTAACTTTAGGGACGGATACTCAGTCCTCCAAAAATGTCTAAATTGTCCCTGATATTTTTCGTTAGGTTCGTGATTCCATATCAAATCAGTATCCGATAAGATGTTTTAACAACTGAGGATTAGTCTCGGAACCACACAAGTTCAGTCATTAATATGATCCTTCTAGGGACTGAAAATTAATCTCAAATAGTTTGTCATTTTAGTCCCTAATATGTACTTTTAGAGTCTGATAATCACTTCAGTCTCCAAATCAATTGCCAATCAACAATTTTGCTACATAAATTTAAAAAATGACTCTTTTAAAAGACCACTTTTTTTTCTATTTACAAAATTATACAAATGTCAATAACAACAAAATATCGTTTCATGTCTTTCCTAATTTAATAAGTTTAGATTCTTTCTACATATTTTCTATGTTCACCGTCTAGTTTTCAGGTATGCTCTTACTTCTTTCCTTCCAACTTTAAAATGATCATACTATCTACTCTTCATTGAGTTCCATGATCTGCTCTTCATTAAGTTTCATGTTTGTCTGCATATACATAAAGGTAACAAAATTACACCATAATTAATTTGACCTTTTTGAGATGTAACATTCCTCTAAATAGGCTAACGGGAGACATATGCATACAGACATACACAGGGAAGAGATGAAGAGTGATGCTTTTGTTTTACTTTCAGAGCTTACCTGAATATTAGAATGCCACATTATCAAATGACTTTACAGTTTGCTTACTAAATTCACCATCTTGCTATGTTAAACTTGCAACAACTTGCAAGCATTTCAGATGTCTACTTTTCTGCACATTTTTAGTAGGCACATATGGTGAAAAAATGGATCATACGATTATAATCTCATTTATATGATCACATTATTTTACAATGAATAGAAGGCAGGAAATATTTATGTGTACAAGGAGAGACAACCAAAACTACACCTAGTGAATTTAGTTTTTTAATTACCAAGAAGTTTAAATTGAATATTTTAAATAATATATGAACATTAAGAAAAAAGTCAATACCTTTCATGTGTACACCATCAATTAAAAGTTGTGGATTCAAACTCTATCCGATTCTAAATTTTATGGATGCTATGCCGTAAGCTTCTGCTTCCTCCTGTGTACCTATATCACATCATATCATATCATATCATCATGTTCTGATCTCAAGAGTTAAACAACAAAAAACTGAAAAAGTGATAATTGATATATATATGTACTTAATACATGTGACAATACATATAAAAATGTACAATGAATGAACTTACTAAAGGTACCAAGGTACAAGTCCTTATTGCCTGCAACCCTTCCAATTCTAGCTTGCCACCTTCCATGTTGATGATGCCTGCAAAATATTTAACTTTTTTAACCAAAACCAATTTATTATCAATGAAGCAACATTTGACCACATTCATCTTTGTGTACTATGTTTCAAATATTTGACCAAAGGTTTTTTATAAATTATAATATGTAACTTATCGATCAATAACGAGCCACGTCATAATGAACTAGAAAAGATGCATACTAATTTTAAAATATAATTAATACGAGGAATGCAAGTGACATTGCATGGCACAAAAAGCAACTGCAGAAATCATATAATGCATCTTTTGTCATAAAAATAAAGTTGGCGTTTTTCATCTCATATGTGCATGTCTGCCTTTCACAAAAGGTGGAACAGAGTGCAACCATGCAATGACAACTTGTACATCATGAATAAACGATTGCACTGAAATCTGTGGTTGGGCTGCCATCATCACTGTATCTTTAAATATAAATGGAGCATGTGGAGTGATTAGATTAATAACCAATATTGATAACAATAAGATAGATAAATAGGATAAATAAGAACGTGATAATAATCCAAGAAGGAGATGAGGAAAACAGAATTACAGAAATTGGATGAGAAGGAGACTATCACAATTGTGAAATAAGTTTCTTCGATGATCCTCTAGACAATCTTAGACCCCTTTAAATAGACTAAAATTATCAATTTAATTAAGGACATAATCTCTGAATTTAATTGGTATTTTTGACTCCCTTTTATTCTTTCTTGGACCAGCTGTGACATTCCCTTTTTTTGGATCGACTTAGCTGTCAAACACGGTTTCCTTCGGCTCATGTGACACGCTTTCGTTTGGGCCGACTTGCTTCACAACAGCATGGTGCTGGTTTAGTAAGCCCTGCAATAAGCTGCATGGAGGAATCAAAAGAAAATGCAAATAAAGCATATGATCAAGTATAGAAGGTGACCAAGAAAATACGTAGAAAAAAGAAAAGACAAGCATATTTAGAATACAGTCTCAGAAAGTCTCAGAAACTAACCTGCAAAAGCGTTTGGATCCGGTCCATCAGATTATTCTCATGTGACTAATGGGTCAGGCTATTCATGTGGATAGTCTTGACTTGTTCAATGGCAATTAAGATGATTTCCATGATTTTTCTTATTTTTAGCATTCAATAGGGTGAACAAAACACACATGTAATACAGATGTTTTAATAACTAGTAGTTTATAAAATTTCTACTTTATAACACTAGAAGTATGATTTCAAATTAATTAAAATAGGGGATTCAGTAAGTTTTCTGCATACAAATTTTATATCTTAAAACTTTTGCCTTAAGTATTACTTTATCCTTTTATAAAGCCCCTTAATACTACGATGTTAAAGATCTTTTTTTTTATTGTAGATATCTTCCCACTTCCGGTTCATCTAAAAATCAACCCAAAATCGTAGCAAGTAGAGGTAGTTAATACCTAGCACAGATCCATAGCAGAGACAGAGAGCCAATATATATGTATATGGTGCATATATACCAGTTCAGCTGTTTGAAGTATGTCATGATGGCATACATTTCATAACCATATGACTACATATTAATATCACTATATCAGACATACATTTCATGAAGAAACAAAACAATATGAAGTTCAATTTCAATCCTATAAATATTCATTTTGAATTAGACCTTCAATAAAATATATCAGACCTTCATTTAGTTTATACTTTATTCGCAATTGACTCATGTCACATGGTTGAATATATTATACCTTCAAGAAATTAAAACAGCTAGAAAAATCAAGACTAAATACATTCTTCATTAGGCCAAAAAAAAAAACAAAGAAAGCAACAAACATGACAACATTTTAAAGGAAAATTCCATTTATGCATTTCATCAAACACTTGGTGTTCATCAAGCAAAATAAACTTTATCCAATCTCACTAGGTATTGAATACCAACAAGGAGTATAAAATGCAAACCAAGAGTCCTAACTATAGATAGAAGATAAAGACCTGATAGAAGAAATTGTTGAAGTAATTCCATTAATCTGGTTCAACCCATTTCTTCTCTTTCACTCGAATCTTAACCTGCACATACAAAAAACTAGTGATATATGATTGTCATTTTATTGGTTTTGGATTAGGGTTTTTGAGAAGGATGAAAGATGGAATGGAGAGTGGATCGAGGGAGAAAAAAACGATAGAAAAGATGAAAGGGAGCAGGGATAAATGATCAGGGTTATGGGAGCGGGAATAATAAAATTATGTGAAAATCAAACATTCAAACTGCCAAGGGGATAAGAGAAATGGTGGGGAGTGAAACCGTGAAAGTAATTAGGGTTTGTTTGGTATTAGGTAATGGAATGAACGAGAAAATGGAATGAACGAGGTAATGGAATAGACAATGAAATGAAATTGACCATTAAGACCAGTGGCGGTGGTGACGGTGGCGATGGTGGGAGGTGGTGGTGACGTGGCGGTGGCGGCGGTGGGTGGTGGCGGTGGGTGGCGATGGTGTGGTTGTGGGTGGCGGCGGCGAGAGATGGTTGTGGGTGGTGGAGGCGACGGCGGTGGTGGGTGGTGGAGGCGGTGGTGGGAGGTGGTGGTGGTGATGGTAGGAGGGTGTGGTGGTGATGATTAAGAGTGAAAGAGGTGATGGAATGAAAAAAAACAAGGGGTGGATGAAATGAATTTAAGAGATTTATAGGGAATGATATTCCTTGTGAAATGGGTGATTTCATTCCATCGTCCAACCAAACACCATTTTTTCATTCTCTCGTAATCGTTCATTCCATTACACCTCTCATTCCTACATATCAAACGCTACCTTATGAGGGAAAACCGTTGGTGCAATGATAGTCTTAAGACTTCCCATAATGGAAGTCTTGGGTTCGAATCCTGGCAACAACAAAAAGGGGGTTCCTTTTATGTTTGGCTGCCCTAGATATTTTAGGTGTTACCCTGAGTAAACCCAATTATCTTAAAATATTTAGATGTTGGTGTTCAAAAAAAAATTAGGAAGGAAATCAAAGAAATGGTGAATGAGTTAGTATATGAAATAACTTTTTGGGAAAATAATAGAATTAGTAATTAAAATTTTAAATTTTAGTTGTAAGTTTTAATTATTTTCACCCCATCATTTATCAATTAGGAGAGAAATCAAAGAAATGGTGAATGAGTTAATATATGAAACGACCGAGCATAAACGACCCTAATTCATTAATCATTGGGCTAATCGATCATAAAGTGTCATTATTGACCCTAGTTGAACATCATTCGCACTAGTTGAACATCATTCGCCCTAACTGACCTTCAATAATGATAATTACGCATACCCGACCCTAATTCACCTTCATGGGCCTAATCAACCCTAAAGTGTCATATTTGAGTCTAACTACACATTACTGACCCCCGTTAGGACTTATTGTTAGTTTCTAATATATTTCCTCGAAATCTATACTATATAATAAATAAAGGTTTTTGCATGTCACTTGTCGCCTCCATATTTATTCCCATCATTTTTTTTTTCGCCTCTATCTCCTATTTAATACAATTCTATATTTTAATAATAATATATAATTAAAGAAAAAATACTAATTATACTAATAAAACACATTTATTTTAAATTATCACTTATCATAAAAAACTTTAAAATTTAATTATATAACTTTTATTTTCAATCAAACAGTAAATAAAAGTCAAATTATATTAAAAAATATTTATTAACGTATTTTCGAAACCCAATTATATATTAATTTTTACATATTTTGAATTTGTTTTCTATCGTTAGTATATGTAATAAATTTTTACATATGTAAAATTTATATATAAAAATTTAAAATTTTTATGTATTGATATATTTTACCCCGTATGTAAACACGGGATCTGAACTAGTGGTTGAATATGTGTCACTTATTAGAGACTATATATCAGTCTTTACTTATTTCATTAACAAAACTATCCGAGACTAAATATCAGTTCTAAATAAGACCCTTACCAAATTTCTAGACTAGTTTTAACCCTTTGGTACTTTCCTTAAAATTATAGATTTTGCGTCAAATAATTAGAGACTGAAAATTAGTCTTTGATCCTTTCATATACAAAAGGCGTTCAAGACCGAATATCAGTTTATTTTGATCCGCTATTAGGAATATTAAGGACTGATTTTCAATATCTAAGATGTTACCTACATTAGGCTACATATTATAGACTGAAGATCAGTCGCCTATACATTAACATCATTTTTCGTTACATGGGGGACGTATTTGGGACTAAAATTTAGTAGCCTATAAGTTTCCCTCCAAAACCTAATTTTGCACAGACATATTTGTGACTAATGTTTAGTCTTAAATAAGGTGCGAAAATATTAGAGACTGATTATCAGTCACTAAAATAAGTTCTATAAATATTAGTCCCCGATATGATTAGTAACTTATAAATCAGTCTCAGATACTACGTATTAGTGAGTAATATATCAGTCCCTAATAATTTAGTCTCTAATGGTCACTTTTTTGTAGTGAAATGAAGATGAAGACTGCTACAACCTTCAGGTCCCCATACTGAAAATAGGCGAACATCGGCGCCACTCAAATTAATCCGATGCAATTATCTGAACGATCCAAACGAAGATCTCTATTGTTGAACTAGCGGGAGTCCTTACCAAAGTGAATCATCCTCAATCATAAGAGGTGAAGCATTGTCCTACGGCTGAAAAAAATTAAGGATTGCGGGCATGCACAAGGACGTGCATGAAATGGTGGTGGGAGAGTATCACGGACCAAATATTCGAAGATCGTTTGCTATGTTTGTACTTGAACGCTTGGGTTTGCTGGCTAGTCCGGACTTCATCGGGGACGACCTCAGTGGGATAGACGACGTGAACATGACTAGGTGTCTTTCACACCGAACCCATCACCGGTCACGAGCTATTGCCGCTTGCCTGATGAGTTCAAGGCAGGACGAAACCAGTAGACCATATTATAAATGGGACGGATTGGCTGGCCCTGGAACAACCCAAGGCGCCACACAGAACCTCGAGTGATGAACTCGTGACGATAAGCTATTGCTGTAGCAAAGTATAAGTTTGCATTTGTTGTTCCCTACAAATTTCGTCAAGACAAAACTTAATTAAAGTAGCATTAGAAGTACACAAAACAATTTACCTTTACTGTGTAAAGAAACAATAAATCTGCATTAGAAAAAAAAAAGATACAAAAAAAAATGAAATTTAGTATTTATATTATAACTAGAAATTAAGCCTGTGCGATCCAGTGGGTTTTCAAACTTCATTACGCACGTTGTGGCGATGAAAATAACATGAAGTTGTCGTGACTCGGTTATGGAGATCAAAAATAGATAAATTGTGGTACGAATAGGAGTTAACATTGAAACGGAAAATTCGTTAAAGAAGTTAGCAACAAAGTAAAACAAAATAGAAATAAAAAAATATAAAAAAAATGTAAATAATAAAAAAAAGGAAAAATCCGATTTGTCAAACCCTAGACTTGAACCTACGTAGGCGGATTTTTATTACAGGGGTAAACTTGAGAGTTTAGAAATTTAAACCATAAACATTACTCAGTTATCGCGCGTTCATAACAACAAATGTAATCAAAAGTAAAAAAAAAAAAATCAAAAAAAAAATATTGGTAGCTAGGTTTGAACCTGCGACCCAGAAGAAAGGAAAGAGTTTAAACACAACCCAACAAAGAGAAGGTTTAATCTAAATATAGGAAATCAATTACTAAAAGAAGAAGGGTTTTGTTGGTGGATTCCTGTTAAGCCACCAACATTGCGTTTTAAGGTTTTAAAAATGATTGTTAGAGTTTGTAGTATTAAAAATATAGTGTTATTCAATTATAAAATTTATATTGTTAATTGTCTTTTAACTTGGATTGGCCCTAATTAAGATAAAAAAAATTAGTTAACTTAGGTGTAGGTTAGAATCATTATAAATTATTTGCAAGTATTCTATTTAAAAGTTGTGAAAATATAAACATAAAGTTGCGAGTTACAAAATTACGTTCTCGTGAAAATAAACGTTAATAAAATAATAAATTGATTTTAAAAATAAAAAAGAATGGATTAAGCACCTGCATTTTCATTGTGCTTTAAGGATGGACATGTACTTTTCTTTTCGTAGTTTATTTTAGGATTACAACTTCCAACAGTATCTGCGGATATTTAGAAAAAAAACTTATGTTGTGAAAATAAACGTTGAGGAATGCGAAATCAATTTCTAATTCGTTTTAGGATTGCAAATTCCACCGGTATATTATTAGTTTAAGAAAATTTTTAATGCCCGAAATAACGAAGTTTATTTTATTATGGTCTTAGAGATTTGCCTTTATGAAATAAAGATCGAAGGACCGATGTTGCCAACCCGCGAAAGAAACAGTGGGGCTTAACCTAGCCGCCACCCCTCCCCCTTCCTCATACTTCCATTCTCATGCAAATGATCTAGAGAGAGAAAGTTGTGAAAAGCACGCAAGATCGTTTTTAAAGTGTGCATTTTGGCTTAGAGAAGTTCATTCTTGAGTCATGTGATTAATTCAACTGGATCCCGCAGAAACTAAATCGGTTGTAAATTAGAAGTCAGCAAAGAACCCTTATGAGATTTGAAGTTTCTTAGGGTTGGCAAGCTACGACAAGAGGTTCATTTAAAACTTCTCCAAGATAGCTTTGTCGTTAACCAAACTGACCAGAAAAGAAGAAAAGTTTATATAAGGTCCTGCCCAGGATAATGTTTTGACGGTTTGGAATTTGGAACCAAAATGATTTTACCTTTATATAGACTATATTTTTATTTTGAAATAGAGGAGCATATAAAAATGGAGTCTCAACCATCCACATCTACATTTCTACATTTTCATAATATATCACCATTCAAATCATTCTTCTATCTCCATCGTCTCCGATCGCCTATTCTTTCTTCCGGTCAGGTACCCACCATTTTCATTTTTCATCTAATCGATTTTAATCTCATTCTTAAAATTCGATTAATGAAGAATTTGTTTTTCTTTTTTATTTTTAGAATTTTGGTGCATTTTCTTTCTTCATTGTTTCTAGAAGTATTGCCTAAAATTTAATTAGGATAATAATGATTTCCTCCTAATCCATGGTGATCTCATTGTTATAAAAAAATGTTATATAATGATTATGATTAGATTAGGATTACGGGTGTTCATATATGGATGAAACCAAAGCACGTCGGTTCGTTTGAGTTTTACACAGTTTACGATTCTGTTTTGACAGTTTAGGACGGTTTGAAATTTGGAACCAAAATGACTTTACCTTTATATTGACTATATTTTTATTTTGAAATGTGTGGTCAGATATATGTATTATATACATTAATTATACAACTTAACGATTTTTGAACAATAAACAGTAAAAAACAGACTTGGTTTGGACCCTGCCCGCCAACCCATTCAACCTGGTCGGTTTGGCTGGTTGTTTTCTAAATCCTTCGTTCAAGAATTTATGTCAAAACTAGTCAAGAACTTATGTCAAAACTGGCCGGTCCAGTTAGTGTATACTTCCTAGTTTTCAAGATGAATATAAAGCAGGGCTGCTGCTTAATGAGCGAACTAAGCCAACCTCTAGGCCGGCCTCGGGCTCGAAGTTAATCGAGTCAACTCGGCTCGGTTTTTTTTTTTAATTGTTAACAAGTTGAAATTTAAGCTCGAGTTCGGCTTATAAAAGGTTTGAGTTACAAATTTGAATAAAAAAATAATATCTTTTACATACGTGCAAAATTCATAAACTGATTCAATAAGAGCCAACGAGCTTAGATTTATGTAAAACTTGACTTGGAAAGATTAAGATTGAATTACTAACTGAGTTATAACTTATAAACATTTAAATTTAGGCTTAGTTTAAACGGGCCAACCGAGCGAGCCAACTAGCTAGCTTACCTTTACTCGAGCTCAGCTCGTTTATAAACCAAGCCAGCTCAGCTCATCTCATTTATAAACGAGCCAAATTCGAGCGAGTATTTTTCAAATGAGTTTCAAGTCCTGAACATTTTGAACCAAAGATATGGAATTGTAAAAAAAATTCAATTTTAGTTTTCTATGTTATGTTTCAGCTGTTTTAACACAAAGAAGCCTATTTGGTTGGTTGCTTGGTTGGTTGTTGCCTCCTATTCTAGCACTCAAATTTCATGTCTGAGATTGACATCCAAATTCCAACTGCCTTTGGTATGTTTAATTCCATCTGATATTTTTGTGTTAAAAAGTATCAGGTTTTTTTTATTTATTTATTTTGTGTGCAAGTAAGATCCATTTGCTGAGGCAAATGCTGAGAACTCGGGTGCGGCAGGATCAAAGGAATACGTTCATATACGTATACAACAACGCAATGGTCGAAAAAGCCTGACAACTGTTCAAGGGTTAAAGAAAGAGTTCAGCTACAATAAGATACTTAAAGACCTTAAAAAGGAGTTTTGCTGCAATGGTACTGTTGTTCAAGACCCTCAACTTGGCAAGGTAACAACACTCCGTCAACCATAGTAGTCAGAGGCTCAAGACGTAAAGGATAAGCGTTGGGCCTAGGCGCATAGTATAAACAAACAAAACATTAAAGGGTTTTAGACATGTTTCAGGCCATTTTTAAATGTTTCAGACCATTTCTAGATGTTTCAGATCAGTTTTAAATGTTTCAAACCAGTTTTAGCCAGAATCCTTGCCTGAGCGTCTGCACGCTTTAGACTACTATGGAGTCAACTACTCGTTTTGATCTGATACCCAATCCACCCGTTATACATTGCATCTACATGCTCTGTTCCATTTACACGCTCTAGGTTGCATTTATAGTTTTATACGCGCTGCACTTACATACTCGATGCAGGTTATCCAACTTCAAGGTGATCAAAGGAAGAATGTATCTACCTTCCTCATTCAAGTAATGATTATATACACTCTTCCAAATTTTTATTTTTTATTTCAATTTTTTCTGTGTGTGATTAGTGGGTTTTTCCAGGCTGGCATTGTGAAGAAAGAACACATCAAGATTCATGGTTTCTAGATAGCTGACATGGCAACATAGTACTACTGTGCTTGCAACTTGTGCTGTATCTAAGTGATATTATCTGCTGATGTTAATTTATTTATTTTTGGTTTTATGTATAATAACCTATTATTTGGAATTATATATTGTAAAATCTTTAAAATAATCTCTGCTAGTGTTCCTGAATTGTAAGTATTGTTCAGGACATGGCAATATTCTTTTGTTCTCTTTCTTTTTCTTATTAGAGTAAACTATCATTTTCGTCCCTGTGGTTTGGTCAAAATTGTCACTTTCATCCAATAGTTTGTTTTTTTGTATCTGGGTCCTCATGGTTTTAAAATATTGCCATTTTCATCCTCGTGGTTTTAAAATATTGCCACTTTCATCCAGTCAGCTAACACCGTCCGTTTTTCTCAGTTAAATGAGGGGTATTTCAGTCCTTTTACTTATTTGTTTTATTTTTTCATTTTTTTTACTCTCACTTTTTAATCATCCCCAATTTAACCTCTAATTTAATCATCCACCTGCTGGCCTTCTTCCTCTTTTCCTGACCAGTTTCCGACGAGCACCACTGGAACACCTCCGTCGCTTGTTTCTATGATTAAAAAGTGAGAGTAAAAAAGATGAAGAAATAAAACAAATATGTAAAAGGACTGAAATACCCCTCATTTAATTGAGAAAAACGGACGGTGTTAGCTGACTGGATGAAAGTGGCAATATTTTAAAACCACGAGGATGAAAATGGCAATATTTTAAAACCACGAGGACCCAGATACAAAAAAACAAACTATTGGATGAAAGTGGCAATTTTGACCAAACCACAGGGACGAAAATGGCAGTTTACTCTTCTTATTATGTAAACAGGAAACAGTTATATGCTCATAATGTACATAATTTGTGTTATCTTTGGCTGCGTTCTGGTAAAATAGTTAACATCTGTTAAAGTAATAAATAAATTAATATAATATATGATAAAATAGAGTTCAGTTGGATTAAGGAAGACATTTCTTTCTCAAAAGAAAATTACATTTTAACTGCAAAAAAAATATTATTATAAAAAAATAGAAAGACGAAAAATATAATTCGGTACAGAATTTATTCATCGAACAAGATGTTATCTAAAATCCAGGAAACTACATCAATTTTTCAGTTATAGATCATTCTGATAAAGCAATATATAAACAAGAACATTGTTGTTAACATGTAGGTTTCATTACAATCTTAACGGGTCATAAAAGTCGACTAGAACAAAAGACAGCCATCATAGGAAACAGCAAGAAGGAGTCTACTTAACTTACACATTGCTTTGCTTGTAGAGCTTAGTGTCGAGAACTTGTTTGCCGCACATTGCACAAACCCCTGCCATTTGCAATCATTAATAATATTTTATGTTATTTGACAACATTTTAAAGATGATGAAAGTGAAAAATGAGAAATGAATGCATAAAACTAGATTAGGATTTAGGATGTGGTATATACCTTTAGAGTAGGCACATGTGTGGCAGTACTTGCCATTTTGGTGTACTTGCTGCTTGCAGATGATACACTTGGTTGTGCCTAGAGGTGACCATCTAGAGACAAAAAAATATATATATAAATAATTACTCAAAATCATAGTTGTCAATAGCGAATAGCGGTAAATAGCGACAAGCTACCTATATGCTACGTAGCGAATAGCGGTAAATAGCGCCCGCTATTTCATGTTTAGCGGTAAAGTAGTAGAAAATTTTAGAATACAATTAGTCAACTATTTGTGCAATTATAATCAAGAAAAATACATTCACACCACAAAAATAGCTAAAATACATTACCACTATATTAAAAAAACACCATAGCGCTAATTTATATTAAAAAAAACAAAAAAACGCTATTTGCTCGCTATGTAGTTGCGATACGGAAGATAGCGGTGCTCTACCAAATCGCTAGGTAGCGCGCTATAGCGCCCGCTACCAGCGCTACTGACAACTATGCTCAAAATGACTTATAGGTGCCAATTTCAACATGTTTACTTATCAATGTGTTGATTTTTAACTCTAACGAGTCAAATGGAAAAAAGGAAACCGGTCAAATGGCTCAAACAGGTTGAGAGTCATCCAAAGCGTATCCAAAATAGCTTTACTCAAAAGATAAGATCATA
Organism: Smallanthus sonchifolius; assembly: GCA_023525975.1. Classification (NCBI taxonomy): domain Eukaryota; kingdom Viridiplantae; phylum Streptophyta; class Magnoliopsida; order Asterales; family Asteraceae; genus Smallanthus; species Smallanthus sonchifolius. Next base: position 70,986,668 of record CM042029.1, read on the forward strand.
AGATTATTAACTTGTATCGTTTTTGTAATTAATAATTAATGGGAAAAAAAGTGTTTAAAGTAAACACTTGACCCAACCCATTTGAACATGTTACGCGACCCACCAAACCGTCTGTTTTCAACCTCTGAACAATGTATTCAAGTATTGGTTTTAAAAAGCATGATACACTACATAGGGTTTTGATCCCAAAATCTGAGGTGATGCGAGCACATCACATACGCAAGGCGTTTGTTATTAAAAAAATACTAAAGACCATTTATAGATAGTATTTTAAACTTGTAACTTTTAAGCACTAAAATATAAAATATTTGTTGGGATGTAGGCTTCGGGTCAGCTGGCCCTAGCCCGAAGCGGGCCCAGTTTAGTTAACTTGTTGATTAAGGGTCTAACCCTAATTTATGCCTATAAATTAATCTCTTGTACTTGTAATTCATTATCACTCGATAAAAGAAAACCCTAGTTGCCCCCGTGGATGTAGGTCACATTGATCGAACCACATAAATCTTGTGTCTCTTTATCTTTCTTGTTTGTGTGTTGCGTGTTTGATCCTAACAACTGGTATCAGAGCTCGGGCTCTTAATCAATCAATCGCAACCACAGGTCAGTTCGCCGCCGCCGCCGCCACCGTGTGAGCAGTAACCGCCGCTACAGTACTGCCGTGCGCGTGAACAGTAACGTCGCTACAGTGTTTCCCCACGCTACAGTGTTTCCCGGCTGCTACAGTGCCGCCGCTACAGTACTTGCTGCTAGGGTTTGACCAGAAAAAGTCAACAGCCTGCTGAGTTTGACCAAAAAAAGTCAAACAGCCGCTGTTTTGTTTGATTTCGCTGCTGCGATTTTCGGGTGGGCTGCACGTTTTACAAGGTTATGTTTTTTGGGTTATTTTTGGTATTTTTCAAGAAGCTCAGGTGCGTTATCAACTCCTTTTGTTTTTCAATTTTTTGAAACTGATCTCACGGGTAGTGTGCGATAGAACAACACTCAAGTTCAGGCAGCCGGCCAAAAGTTGTGTTCGAACACTATTCCAGTTTTGACTCTATCGTTAAGCATTTGTAGTTGGATAATGGCTGAGGAAGGAAAGACCAAGATAGAAAAGTTTGACGGGCAGAACTTTGGATGGTGGAGAATGCAAATCACCGATTTGCTAATTCAGAAGGATTTGGATTTGGTACTAGAACCACCGCCCACACCGATGACACCAGTTTGGTTGGCACTTGACAAGAAAGCCAAGTCAACTATAAGGCTTGCTCTGTCAATGAACGTTGCCTACAACATCTTGGAGGAAACCACAGCACGTGGCATAATGGATGTGTTGGCCAACATGTATGAGAAACCATCAGCTGCTAACAAGGTGTTTCTGATCCGGGAATTGGTTAATACCTGCATGAAAGAGGGAAGTTCAGTTACTGATCATATTAATGTTTTTAATTCTCATCTGAGACGTCTGTCTTCAGTAAACTTTAAAATTGATGATGAGTTACAGGCGTGCTTACTTTTGTCTTCATTACCTGATAGTTGGTCAGGAACAATCACTGCAGTCACAGGTTCTGTTGATGTTTTAACATTCAGCAAGGTTCGTGATTTGATCTTGAATGAAGACTCTAGAAGAAGAAGTACCGGAGAATCATCAAATTCCGTGCTGAGTACTGAGTCAAGGGGGAGAAAGAGTGAAAGGGGGAAAAACAGAGGTAGATCCAAGTCAAGAAAGAGAGGTCAGTCAAAGCCAAGGGCTGACATTGAATGTTGGAACTGCAAAGAGAAAGGGCATTTCAGAAACCAGTGCCCCAAACCGCCGACCGTAAAGAAAGAAGTAAACAATGTGACAGTCGAAAAACAGGATGATGAAGAATCTGTAGATGAGACTCTCATATGCTGTGTTGAGAGTTCCGTGGAATCCTGGATCATGGATTCAGGTGCATCATTCCACGCGGTCTCATGCCCTGATATGGTCCGAAATCTTCGAACAGGTAATCACGGTAGAGTTCGGTTAGCTGATGATCAGATTCTTGATATTACAGGGATTGGTGATGTAGACTTAAAGACTTCCTTGGGAACCACTTGGACATTGGAGAATGTCAGGGTTATTCCAAACCTCAGGAGAAAGTTGATATCTGTCGGGCAGTTAGACGATCTGGGATATGATGTTACTTTCGGTGGAAGGCAATGGAAGGTCGTTAAGGGAAATATGGTGATTGCAAAGGGTAAGAAACGGGGTACGTTATACATGGTTGAAGTACCCGCAAGTGGTATTAATGCAGTGACTAGCGGGTCGAGTCCTTCGAGTTTGTGGCATCAAAGGCTCGGCCATATGAGTGAAAAGGGGATGAAAATGCTCGTCGCCAAGGGAAAACTTCCAGAGATAAAACGGGTCGAGTCAGAGTTCTGTGAACCCTGTGTTCTCGGGAAGAAAAAGAAGGTGTCATTTGTGAAGACTGGCAAGACACTTAAAGCTCAGAAATTGGAGCTCATTCATTCAGATGTTTTTGGACCAACACCAGTTCCATCCTTAGGAGGCTCGAGATATTATGTAACCTTCATAGATGACGCCACACGCAAGGTATGGGTGTATTTTCTTAAAAATAAATTTGAAGTTTTTGATGTTTTTAAGAAATGGAAAACGGTTGTTGAACTTGAAACTGATTTGAAGGTAAAATGCTTGAAGTCGGATAACGGAGGGGAATACATCAACACAGAGTTCACTAATTTCTGTGCTGAACATGGCATTCGGATGATAAAGACAGTTCCAGGCACTCCTCAACAAAATGGAGTCGTAGAAAGAATAAACAGAACGTTGAACGAAAGAGCCAGAAGTATGAGATTGAATGCAGGGCTCCCAAAGACGTTCTGGGCTGATGCAATTAACACTGCAGCCTATCTTATCAACCGTGGGCTTTCGGTACCGTTGGGCTATAAAGTTCCTGAAGAAGAATGGAAGGGTAAATCGGTCAAATATGAGCACTTGAAAGTTTTCGGGTGCAGTGCTTATGACCTAAATAAAGATGGTGACAAGTTGGATGCAAAAGCCAAGAAATACACCTTCATTGGCTATGGGGCAGATCAAATGGGCTACAGGCTGTGGGATTTTGAAAGAAGAAAGGTAATCAGAAGTAAACATGCTACCTTCAATGAAGCAGAATTGTACAAAGACAGGAAAGATTCTAAGGTTCAGAAAGAGTCGTGGAGGTTGAGATAGAAAACCAGAAACCGGTTCCCGAACCTGATGTTGACATGTTTCCCGATGGTGGTAATGATGAAGAGTCAGGAGGAGTTTCTGACAGTGGGAGTTCAGAGTCTGAAGATGAACAACCCCCTCAGCAGCCCGACCAGTCTGCAAACTGGGTCAGAAGGTCCACCAGAGTTACTAAACAGTCTGACAGATACAGTCCCGGTCCTTCAGTTAATTATATTCTCTTGACAGAAAATGGTGAACCAGAGAATTACACTGAAGCGGTAAAGGTGAAAGATTCGCTCCAGTGGGAGCATGCTATGAAGGATGAAATGAGCTATTTGAATAAGAACAAAACATGGGTCTTAGTCAAGCTTCCGCCAGACAAAAGAGCTCTACAAAACAAATGGGTCTTCAGGGTCAAGGACGAACATGATGGGTCTAAACGGTACAAAGCCCGTTTAGTTGTCAAGGGATTTCAACAGAAGAAGGGGGTTGATTACGATGAGATCTTCTCTCCAGTGGTGAAAATGACAACCATTAGATTAGTTCTGAGTCTTGTAGCAGCAGAAAGCTTACACCTAGAGCAGCTAGACGTGAAGACTGCTTTTCTTCACGGTGATCTCGATGAAGACATTTACATGGCACAACCTGAGGGTTTTCAGGTTGCTGGGAAAGAGAATTGGGTCTGCAAACTGAAAAAGAGTTTATATGGTCTGAAACAGGCGCCTAGACAATGGTACTTGAAGTTTGATAACTTCATGGAGAGGTCAGGGTTCAAGAGATGCCAGATGGATCATTGTTGCTATTTGAAGAAGTTCAACAACTCTTATATCATACTGTTACTTTATGTTGATGATATGTTGATTGCAGGATCTGATATGAAAGAAATTAGCAAGTTGAAGAAACAGATGTCTCAAGAATTTGAGATGAAAGACTTGGGTGCAGCCAAACAGATTTTGGGAATGAGCATAACCAGAAACAAAAATGATGGTTCTCTTACACTTTCTCAGGAAAAATACATAGGGAAAGTGTTAGAGAGGTTCAAGATGAACAGTGAAAAGACCAAGCCTAGAAATACTCCATTGGGAAGTCACTTGAAGCTTACCAAGGACCAATGTCCTAAAACTGAAGAAGAAAGAGCAGAGATGGCTAGCGTTCCTTATGCATCAGCAGTCGGCAGTCTTATGTATGCCATGGTCTGCACTAGACCAGATATAGCTCATGCCGTTGGGGTCATCAGTAGGTTCATGTCTGATCCAGGGAAAGAACATTGGGAAGGTGTCAAGTGGGTGCTCAGATACTTGAAGGGTACTCAGAAGATGGGGTTATGTTTTAAGGGGAAAGATGCTATACTCAGGGGTTACACTGATGCAGATCTAGGTGGTTGTAAAGGGTCGTTTAAGAGCACGACAGGGTATGTTTTCACAGTGGGAGGTACAGCAGTGAGCTGGATGTCCCGTCTTCAAAAGAGTGTTGCTTTATCAACTACAGAAGCCGAGTACATGGCTGTTGCTGAGGCCAGCAAAGAAATAATTTGGTTAAGAACATTTCTTGAAGAGTTGGGGAAACGACAATCTGATTACTCATTGTATTGTGACAATGAGAGTGCAGTGAAACTTGCCAAGAATCCCGTCTATCATGGGAAGACAAAGCACATAGGGATGAGATATCACTTCGTCAGAGAATTGATCAATGAAGGAACAATCAGTCTGAAGAATATTTCGGGTGCGAAGAATCCAGCAGATATGTTTACCAAATATGTGGCGCTGGATAAGCTGAAGCTTTGCATAGCTTCAGCTGGTCTCCAGGAATAATGTTGAGGAGACGGGGTAACTAGGGAGTACTGAAGATCAGAGGGGTTTTCATTTGCAGAAGTACAAAGTGGAGTTGAACGTGTTTCGAAGCCTCCAAGTGGGAGATTGTTGGGATGTAGGCTTCGGGTCAGCCGGCCCTAGCCCGAAGCGGGCCCAGTTTAGTTAACTTGTTGATTAAGGATCTAACCCTAATTTATGCCTATAAATTAATCTCTTGTACTTGTAATTCATTATCACTTAATAAAAGAAAACCCTAGTTGCCCCCGTGGATGTAGGTCACATTGATCGAACCACGTAAATCTTGTGTCTCTTTATCTTTCTTGTTTGTGTGTTGCGTGTTTGATCCTAACAATATTAAAATAAATAAATAAATAAATACAAAAAAAGCTCTAGGTACAACTAAAGAAGCTTTATAAACAACTAAAAGAAGCCTAACTCTAATTACTAACTAGGTACAAGTAGCCTATGCATAAGGTACAATATTATAATACAGTATTTTAAAACAAATCAGCAATATACATATAAATAGAAGAGTATTGGTCAAACTTGTTAAAATACCAGTCATAAGCATGATGTGCCGCGTCATACGGCATCATGCATTAGACTGCATCATGGAATCGCATTAGCGATGCGTATTTATCATCGCATCATGCGCATTGTGCATCAGGCGCGCATTTCCAAACCAAGATTCCAGTCAAGTAAAAGTGAAGGTCAAAAGTAACTCCTCTTTATCAAGTTAAACTATTCATCCTCAATCAACAATATCCAACTAAACTTAGGAATGTGTTCACTAAGAGCTTCTATACATATTCTATTATTTTCTTTAACATAATTGTAAGATGGTCTAATCCTTTGTATTGCTGGTTACTTTCTACAAATATAAAGTTCATGTACAGGTGGTAATGGCATTTTTATGGGGATAAACTAGATAAATTAACCATACATTTATTTTTCGAGAGAATCAGTGAGGTATCAAGTGAATAAAATAGAATAAAAATGGGTTTCATACTTTCATATGGAAAGACATTGTTAAACTTAAAACCAATAGCCTCAATAAGGAATAATGAGCAAAGTGCCACAACTATGTTTTCAAAAGCCCACAACATGCGCAGCTAGGCTACCAGGTGCAACCCAACACCATCTTGTCGCTCCGCTTCAAAATCCCCATTTCCAGGCGCTCAGGCGCATTTTCAGGCCAAGTTCCAGCTAAGTTCAGGCCAAATTTCGGCTAAAAGTCTTCTGAATAGGTCTAAAACAAGCCTGGAATCAAGTAATCAACCTAAAACAGCCTAAACTAGCCCAAAACAAGCCTAACACGTGTCTAAAACCCCTAAAAATGGTACTTTTATACTATGTGCCTCGCTTTTTAAGCGCCTCGTATGTATCCACTTTCTCTTATCTAAAACCAAATCATTAGTCATTTCCCCATCAATTAAATCCCTTTTCACTACTTTTAACATGTTAATTTCAACATCAATCATCAATCCTAGAAGATAAACAACATAGATTTCCTATCAGGCTTTCAAAAGTTCACCAATACAATACATATTCACAATTAAGCCATAACTAAATGCAGCATGCTTCAAATTCAAATATAATTCAAAGACACCATATTATCAAACCTCCTATTTTCACAACTATTACTCTTAGGTCAATAATCAAATTGATGATTTCAAATTTGATGCTTAAACAATACCTGTTTTTCTTGGAGAGAAGCTTGTTTTCATTGATCTTGCGGCCACCGCCTTCAGTCGTGTTGCTTGCTCCTTCTTTCCACTTATCTGGTACAATCACTTTCGACAATTTCTTCTCACCTGATTCAATTTGCCAATTTCACCCCCAAATCATTATAAACCCTAGAAATTTCATAACACCGAATCGAATTGCATAACACACGCACACGAGATCGTTGCAGACAATTGAAAATTGTTTTGAGTAATTGAAAGTAAACGAATATGAATGGAGATTAAAGACTTAGGGGGTGTTTGGATTTACTTTTCAAACTACTTATTAACTTATTACCTTTTTTAAAAAGGTAATAAGTCAAAAGTTCGTTTGGATAAATGATAAAAAAGTCACTTTTAAAGGGGATGAAAAGTTATTTTTGAGAAGTAGAAAATTCTGACTTTTACAAAAAGTCAGAAGTAGTTTTTAATAAGTAATCCCAAACACCCCCTTACACTTGTCGCAAACCATCGTGGATTTTAGGGTTCTGGGGAGAAATAAACGAGAAACGAATCAATTAGTGATGCAAAAATCGGTTTTTTAACTCGAACCGGTTTGGACAATGAAAAGTCAAAACCGGTTTGAGCCTAAACCGGTTCCGTTTAAACCGGTTTCATAGATGAAGAATGACTAACTGGTCAAACCGGTTAGAGTTGGTTACAAACCGGTTTGTGTGGTAAACCGGTTTTTATTAAAAAAAATAAATAAATTCAAATAAATTTTATATTTTTAATATAAAAAAAAAAAAATAACAAATATAAAACATAAAGTTCAACGTTTATTAATATTTGGAAAGTTCGGAAATTAAAAAACATGAAAAGATAAAATTATAAAATTGTAAAACATTACAAATGACAATATATATTTTTATTTTTTAGAATATTGATTGATTATTCTTGTGCGTTGTCTTCGGAACTAGAGCTTCGTAGCCTTGCATCTTCGGCTAGTTCTTCATCGGTGACTGGTTCGGATATTCCAAGATCAACCTCGTTGTTGTGTATGATTTCTTCGGCTTGAATTTCGTCTTCGAGAGAAGTTTGGTCTTGTATCTTATCCATCGCATCCAAATGGTCCTTCAAGCAAATGCACATTTCCATCGCTAGGGGGTGAGTCTAGTCCTTCGTATCGATAAGACCCTTCCACTAAAAGAAAACGCAGATTCCGAAGCTACCGTGGAAGCTTGGACGGTTAGTACATCACGGGCTATGGCGGAAAGAATCGGAAACGAAGCTTCGCTTTTTTTCCACCAAGCCAAAATATCAAACTCCTCAAAAACAGTAGGAGGCATAAACGCTAAAAAGTTTGTGTCAATATACCTTCCGAGTTCGCTACTCGGGGTGGTACCTCGAGCCCGTTTACTAAATTCATTTAACATTTCGTTATATAAATTCAAATTAACATCTCTCGAACTACCACTTGATGATGTACCCATTGTATCATGTGGAGTCGGAGTTGTACCATATTTATGTAAATAAACATCAAATAAATCTTGTAAACATTTGTTAAAATATGCTTTTGTGACTTGTGCAAAATGGATGTCTTCACTATCCAAATTCAAAGCGTAAGTAATTCTATCAATCAAAGTTTCAACCCCGTAAACATTTATGGTAGGGTTTAACGCGGCGGCGCAAGTTATAACGGGAGACATTTCTTTAAAATATTTCACTAATTTTTCTTTCATCGGTTCTATCATTTTTTGTAAAAAGATGACTTTTATTTTCAAGTTCATACAACTTGTTAGCCATTAAATATATTTGTTTTAGCGTTAATGGACTTGTGGGATAATAAACACCGGATAAAAAAGTGGTGGCGGTTTTGAAAACTTCAAGCAATTCGGTTACGTCTTTTAAAATGTCCCAACTCGTAGATGGAAATTTTAGAATTTTACGACGAGGTTTTGAGGCAAGCATTTCATGAAATAGTTCTAAAGTTTCTCTTTGTCGTAAAGCGCTATAAAACATGGTATAAGTCGAGTTCCATCTTGTCTCGACGTCCCAATTCGGACCTAAGCAAAGATTATTTGTTTCACGACAAAATCTAATATAATCATGGTATCTTTTTTTGTTACTAAAACTATCTTTAAGCATTAGTCGAAAAGTATATGTTAAGTTTGAAACCTCTTCAATTGCAAGCCCGGCTTGCACCGCCAAGTTAATGATGTGTGCGACACATCGACTATGGAAAAAAACGTCGTTGCAAACCGGTTTATATTTAATTTTTAGTTTTTGAACCGCATTTGTATTATTAGATGCATTATCAAAAGACATTGAAAAAAGTTTATTTTGTAATTTAAATTCGGTTATAACACCATCTAATATATAAAATAAATTTTCGTCGGTGTGTGGATATTCAAACAAGTCAAACGCGAGTGTACGCTTCATCATTTGCCACGTATTGGGATCAACCCAATGCGCGATAATGCAAAGGTACGAATCGGGTATACCATGTGGAGCCGACCAAACATCGGTGGTTAAGTTTACACCGGTTTCCAAATTTTCAAAACCCAAAATTAATTCTTTTTTTGCTTTTTTCCACATTTTTATACAATCTCGTCTAAGGGTTGTGCGACTTACTTGATGATAACGTGGTTGGAGTGTCTCTTGAATCATCCTTGTCAAGCGCGGATTGTCAAAGTTGTTGAACGGCAATCCTTCTTGAATCACTAACCTCGCCATTCGACCTTGAACAATATTTGGATCAAAGTTCCAAATTCCTCCTTTGCTTGTCATCGAGGCTTGACCTTCACTTTGAATTCCCTTCAAGGACGGGCAAGATTTTTTCATATGCGTTTTCAAACTAGTGTTTGAATCTTTTCCCAAAAACGCACCACACATCTTGCACCGAGCACGTTCCTTCCCGTTTGACAACAAACATAGATCGTAATTGCACCAAATTGCTGGATTTCTCGTTGTTGCTCGAATTTCCACAACGGTAACTTCGTTTGAGGAACCACCAACACCAAAACTTGTCATGCTTTTTTTTAGAGTTTAGAGAGAGTTTAGAGAGCATTTTTGAGCGGTTAAAGAGCGGTTTTAGAGATTAGAGAGTGTAAAGAGAGGTGTGATCAACCCTAAACACCCCCATCTATTTATAGTGTTTTAAGAGTGCAAATGGGGCCAAAAAAACAGCCAAAATCGACCCCAACGGCTATAAATCCGTTCCCCAACGGCTAGTTTTTTGCCAGCGCAAAAACCGGTTCAAATCGGTTTTCCAAACCGGTTCACATAAACCGGTCCCCAACCCGGTATACTCCTAAATGCTTCAAACCGGTTTCAACTCGGCGGTTTTAGCCTAACCCGAACCGGTTTGGACCGGGTACAAAAAAACCGGTTTTTTTGTGCACCTCTAATCAATGATGCATCACATACTATTTAAATCCGTTGGGAAAGCCTTTTTTTCTAAATGAGGTAACACAAATGGTCTTTTCAAATATTACCTTCAGGTAACAAAAATGGTCGTTTAATTGTGGTAAAAACGGAGTTGTATTCAAAATATGATGGGTTATATCAACCGACAGTAATATGCTGGTACTGTGAAAAATAAGACCGACGCCGATTGAAAAACATCGTTACCGTTATATAACTGTCTTTTATATATGTTTCGATATGTATAACCGAGTAGCCGTAACCTCATACGTTTTGTTTATGCATTTAACCACGTTTCTTATATTCTTTAGCCACGTTAATCTCACTGCCTCACCTGCTTTCGATCTCCACAACCGACTCGCTATAACTTCATACGTTTCTTTTATGTATTTAACTATGATTCTTTTTGTGCTTAGCCACGTTAATGTCATCGTCTCAACCATTTAAGGTCCACCTCCCACCACGAAGTGCGGGGGGAAATTTATCTAACCACGTTTATTTTTTATGCTTTGACACGTTAATGTCCTCGTCTCAACCGTTTAAGGTTCGCTTTCTGTCGCGGCGGGCAAAATTTCTAGTTTTATAATGTAAGAATAGGCTCAAATAGTCAAATGTTCAATGTTTCCCAAATTCAAAACCTGCATACAGTATGCAGAAAACCAAACTCTAAATCAAATCACTCTCCAATAACACAACAAAAACAACTAAAAAATGGAGAACCCAAATCAACCACACACATTTAGTCTCTCAAATCTCATCAATTCTTCAACAACGACACAATTGGCCTTCAATTCTACAAACCCTAAACCTCAAATCCAAATTAACCCCATCTACCTTCCTCCAAATCCTCAAATCCCACCTCAAATCTCCCTTGATTTCTTCAAATTGGCAATCAAGAACACATCTTTTCAACCAGATATACTTGTCCAATACAGAATGACCCATCTGTTAATCGGGTCGGGTTTGGTTAACCCTTCAAAACCCATCTTAAATTCGCTAATCCAGAACAACCTGTTACGAATAATTTTTAATTATTTTTATTATTATTTAGTCAATTAGGTTAAGGGGGAAATGTTTTATTTAAGGATAGTAGGAGGTGTTCAATGTAATTTATATTGCTATTTATATGGGTGTTTAGCTATGGAATGAATATGCAGAAATTTTGAATTCAATTCATTCCATCTTTTAGTTTATTCTCCTCCAATTCTGGTTTAACCCTATCAAAGGTATCAGAGCCGTTCCGATTCCCCATCGGAATTCTATCACGCCATCATGGCGAACACTCGTGATCAAGAGGTTGAAAAGGAGCCCGACAAGGCGATTTCTGACCTCTGGGCAACCCTAGCCGTCATCATGAAACAAGAGCAAACGATGAAACGACAGGAACAAATAATGGTGGCACTAGGATTGGATCCAACCAGATCGAAGCAGAAACAAGCTTCAGCCGCGTCATCCACACTACCCGTTGTCACACCCCAACCGACGGCGGATTATACGTCGGGGCAGACGCGGTTGTTCAATAGCACAAGGTTGACTATTAAAGTTTAAATAGTTTTATTAAATAACTTCAAGGTTCCAATACAAGGAATAAATCAAATACATAGCAAGAATACAAGTCTAATTGATTAAGCATTCTAGGTCCAAGCATCCTATGTGATCACGATAAAGTCTCATGTTCTAGAACCTGAAACATGTGAAAGAATCTGTCAACTACAAAATAGTTGGTGAGATACAAAGGTTTTGACACAGTTTAACAAGGATTTGAAAAGAATTACAATTCACTATGATATATGCTTTCTATAATGTAAGTATGAGAAACAAGTATATTAAACATTGTGCACTTCAACCCTCCAACCAAGTTTAGGCATAACCCGCAGGTTACCCTTATAAGTCTCAAGTTTAAAGTTTAATTCTGTAACAATCACCAAGTGCTCCCCCCGAAGGGGTCAATCAATCAAGGTGGATTGGTCAAATACAATAGATCTATCATTGTTACTATAGGCTTGATCAAAGTTAATGAATGTGCTAGTTTTAAGTTTAATCTAAGCATACAAGTCTCAAGTTTAACATAAGAATAAGAATCTAGTCATAGTTGTACAAGAATTGCATTAGTTTAATGTTTTTGAACATGTTTCACCCCAAAAGTATAGAAAGAAAAAAGGGGCTAAGTATACTCACTTGGATTGATGAAGAGTATCCGGTAAGAGTAAGTTTGCAAGACTTTGAGGGAGAATATCCTCACAATAAGCCTAAGAATATAAGTCTAAAGTTTCAAGTTTATCTATATAGGTCTAAGACAAAGGATCTAGGATTTCAAGATTTGACTAGGGTTTCAAGTGGGAGACGGGAATGGTTTGTGTTTATGAAGTTTAAATCAAGTTTATAATAAATGTTTTGAAGGAATGATACAAGACTTGTATGTCAAAGTTTAATAGATTTATAGATTAGAATAATTATTAATTAAAATAATTATCTAAAAGTTTCACAATTACAATCAAAATAGTTTTCTAAGTATTTAGAAATAAATAATTTACAAGAACAATTACTTATTTAATCAACATAAATCATTCGAGATTTGATTAAGTTTCTAAGTATTAAGTATTTATAATACAAATTAATTCGTAATATAAATACGTTTAAGTAAATAATAATACTTATAAGTTTATAAGATATTAAATAGAATATGGTTATATCTTAATTATAAGTTTATAAATATTTTTAAAGTCTAAAAGAAAACCATAAGTTTATAAGGTTTTAAATAGAGTTTCTATAAATTTATAAGTTTATAAGCGTTAAATAAAGTTTGTGTTCAAAATTATAAGTTTATAAGTAATAAAGTTTATGTTTAAGGTTATAAGTTTATAAATATTCCTAATTTATATGAGTTCATAAGCTATAAGTTTCTTTTAACTTTAGGATTTATGAAATTTATAAACATTCTACAAATAAATAAAGTATATTTATTTTGTTTTAAAATAACTAAATGCGCAAATTTTATATAGAATATGGATTTTATAGAAGGTACAAGTTTTCAATTTCTATAAAATATTTCCTATTCAGAATATAAATTTTTATAAAATTTAAAGGTGTTTTTATAGTTTTTAAATATTTACAACTATTTTTAAAGAATTAGTTTTTATAAATTTTAACTAAGTTTAATTTAGTTAAAATAGTTTCAGAATACAAAAGTGTAGATAAAAGCCATTTCTGGGTTTATATGAATTTAACAGATTTTATAAAAAAAATTTATAAATTTTAATTATGATTAAATAGGCACAAAAAAATGAAACAAAATAAAACGGGCCACCCGGATCGAACTCGGGTCCCGCCCGGTTCACCAATGCACATACACAAGCACTAACCATCCCGACTACGGGTTCGTTAGTGTTATACCTGTAAAAATAAATTAATAAACACATTTTCAAACCATCCCCAAATCCATATGAACCCTAGAATCAATCTCGCCAAATTCGTGTCGATTTGCCCTCTGTTAACGCAATTAAACAGAGGGCTTTCGATCCTCAGAGTGCAACGATAATGTTAGTCACAAGAATTACCTCAAATGGTTTCGGATTGAGGGAGGACAAGTCCGATTTAAGCGTCGGCTGTCGGGAGCAAAATCGCGGAATGTAGATGATGATCGTTCGAATTGAGAGTGAAGAAAGTTGTGGTGTGATGCTACTGAGGTTTCTAATCGGTATTTATAGCCAATGTCGCGATTTAAAGCCGGATTAGGTGGGGAGGTCTCAGGAGTAAATGCCGAATTCAAACTTGAACCCACGCCGCATTAATGTTGGTATCGAGTGTTGGGATACCTCGGGTTAGGGTCGCACGCCTGAGGCGAGACCCGAGGTTCGTCGAATGTGGACGTTTACGCGATTTTGAGTAAAAAGGGCTGAAAAACGGGGGGATGCGGGACTCGAACCCATGACTGGTTCTGGGTTCGGGAGTTTGGGTTTGTGGCAGAACAGGCCCTTGAGGTTTCTAGTGGTACCATTTTATGTTAAAAAGTTAAGTTTTTTGTTTAAAACGAGTTTTCCAAAATGACAGTTTTGGTCCCCGGGGTTTCTATAAAATAAAAGTTTAACGAGTTTTCCCATTGGATTAAATTTTTATAAAACGAGTTATATGGATCGTTTGCTTAGAAATTTAAATAATTAAAATGAGGTTACAAACTCATTAAAATTTTCAAGAGTATATGTATATATATGTATCATTTTTTTATAAAATTCTCATGTATATATATGTATATATATACCTATATATATGTATATATATACCTATATATATGTATAGGTTTCAAGTATAAAAGGAAATAAATATCTATTAAACGGGTTTGGGAAATCCAAGATATTACAGTCTCCCCACTTTAGAAAATTTCGTCCCGAAATTAAAATAGAAGGTTTCCGTTTTATGTCTATGATACGCACAAGGATTTTGAGAAAAATATTTTACATCCCTTAGTAAACTACGGGTTATGTTTAGAATCCTAACTGGAATGACAGGAATAAGATTACGCTCAAGTTTCTAAGTTTCCAAGGTCTAGGGTTGCCAAGAGTTTCCCTACGAGGCATATAGTTTCATTGAAAACAAATGAAATGCATTCGAGAGAATATCTGCTGAATTACCATTCAGGATTTCAAGCGGGATGCATCACTTAGGATGGATTCGATGATAGTTTAACGATTTGAGTTTGTAGGCTAATACGTCTAGGGATTGCTACGGTACCTAAGTCCCGCGGCTACCTCTGACGATAAGTTTTAGATCGTAGTACATGACAGAGTTCACTATGTCTTCCCATACGTTGATTTTCATACTTACGTGTGCACCCGCAAGCATTTAAATTGTTGTATAGTTTGCATAGGTCCTTCCGTTTATGTGTGGATCAAGAAAGAGTACAAGAACTTGTCTAACACACGACTAAAGTTTCCACATAAGAGTGATCATTGGTTAACGAGTCCCTTAGAGAGAAACGTCATTCAATGATTAAAGAAAAAAGAATGTGACAAGATTTAGAGTTTCAAAGTTTCCTCGTGTTTGAATAAGAATACCTCAATCATCGAGTAGTTTAAAGTCTTTACATTTTCCTCGTGTTTGATCAAGAATACATCAGACCATGAGTAGTTTAAAAGTCTTATACGTTCATCATGTTTGAACAAGCATACGTCAAACATGGAGTAGTTTAAAGTCTTTACAATTTCCTCGTGTTTGATCAAGAATACATCAAACCTTGAGTAGTTTAAAAGTCTCATACGTTCATCATGTTTGAATAAGCATACGTCAAACATGGAGTAGTTTAAATTCTTTACACTTTCCTCGTGTTTGATCAAGAATACATCAAACCTTGAGTAGTTTAAAAGTCTTATACGTTCATCATGTTTGAACAAGCATACGTCAAACGTGGAGTAGTTTAAAGTCTTTACACTTTCCTCGTGTTTGATCAAGAATACATCAAACCTTGAGTAGTTTAAAAGTCTTATACGTTCATCATGTTTGAACAAGCATACGTCAAACATAGAATAGTTTAAATTGTGTTTGATCAAGAATACGTCAAACATAGAATAGTTTAAATTGTGTTTGAACAAGAATACGTCAAACATAGAATAGTTTAAATTGTGTTTGAACAAGAATACGTCAAATATAGAATAGTTTAAATTGTGTTTGAACAAGAATACGTCAAACATAGAATAGTTTAAATTGTGTTTGATCAAGAATACGTCAAACATAGAATAGTTTAAATTGTGTTTGAACAAAAATACGTCAAACATAGAATAGTTTAAATTGTGTTTGAACAAGAATACGTCAAACATAGAATAGTTTAAAGTCTTTTAGTTTAGCTTCAGTGTATAGAAGTATACGATTACGTTTTGGGTATAAAATGGTTATCTAAATACTCTAGTGTTTAAGAGAGATGTGGGACAGCGTTTAGAACAGGATTAACCATTATACGCTCTCTCACAGAAGATTCGAGTTGTCCAGAAGGTTAGGTGGATCCCGATGTTTGAGTTTGAAGAGAAGACTAGGGAGGTACTCTACTAAAGAGAGCAATGTCCTCCTTCGTTTTAGTTTCTAGTATCAAGAGTGAAGTTTTCTCGTGTTTACGGAATGAACGTTTATCAAGTCTTACAAGGTTTAGTTAGGATGAACTCAAAAAGTTTTCAAGACTAAGAATCCAAGTATGAGTTTGATAGTAGGATAAGTCAGTTGATTTCAAGTTTCAATATTAAGCTTTACATGATCCTTTGTTGTACATGCTCCCTTTTAGTTTCAAGATACGGTTTTGAATATTTGTATAAGTTTTTTTTACATGACTCGAAAGTCTCTGACCTCGTGTATAAGAAGTTTAATGTTTTAGTAACGTGCATTTAAGCTTTTAGTTCCCGTTGTGATTTATAGTAAGTCTCTTACGTGACAAGAGTTGAATGAGGAAAGTCTCAATGCATAGGGTAACGGGAAAAAGTTACGATAAGGTTTACGATAGTGTGTTAACAAATGATTTATCTTGTCTCATATCAGCCGGCATAGTTTTTCTTTTGTATAGAATGTAATTAAGATGTTCAAAAACGACGAGTTAGGCAACGATAAGTAGTATAAGTAGGACTTTATAAAGGGTCCGCATGATTGTCAAACTGAAGGTTGGTCAAGTTTAGAAGTGTGAAGTCTATATAAGGGGTAAGGATCATAGTTGATTACAGCAGTGGTTCGTAAGTCGTGTTGTTTTAAGAGAGTGCTTACGAATTAGAAGGTTTGTTCAAAGTTTATTCTTCAAGTATGCGTGTGTCACTTAGGATTTTTTTTTATAGTTTAATGCAACGTTGTTAATTATCTCAAGTACTAACGTGAGCTACTCTTGACGAAAGTGTTTGGGTAGAAGTGTTAAGTTTATAGTGCTAGAAGGAAAGTCAAGCTAGTAAGTGATAACAAGATAAATTTTAAAATAACTTTCGTTAAATGTTTCAAAATTGGGACTTCTAGCCCTTACATAATACAATTTAAACGGAAAAATTAATGTGTGTAAGTAAGTTGATTTAATATGTTCAAAAGGTTTTTACTCATAATACTGAGTCATCACAGTAAAAAAAATGGGTTTTGGCTTGAAGTTGGTGGGCTAACGAAGAGAATTCCCGGAAGAAGGGGTGGGTCGCAAGGACTCACTTATGTACCCTATTTCCATAGCCAGAATTTCCTCGTGAGTCTACAAATTTTTAGTTATTGTCAACGATATTTGGGTTTAAGGTACTATGTCGAGGTTCATTGTGGGCTTAGAGTCTTTAAACGTGGAGCTTGTCTATTCCATGGTAGGCTTCTTCTCTTGCGGGGAAAACGATTAGGTTACTAATCCCTTTGTTAATGTACTTTAGATTTAAAAGACGTTAAGTCTTGTTTTACAAGAAACGGTGATGTGTAAGTTTTAAAGACGTATGAAAGTTTCGGGATGTAATAAAGTGAAACAAAGTTTGAGTAAATCATCAAATGAAGTTGTGAGTGATAAAATGAAAATACAAGAGTTTCTCCTTAGGTGTCAAGTTTATAAAGTAATGAAGTTTGTAAAAGGACTTGTAGGATAATACATGGTTTTAAATGTGCTGGTATTACAAGGATCATGAAGTTTAAGGACGTATGAAAGTTTTGAGATGTATAAAAGTGTAACAAAATTTTTTGAGTTAGTTATCAAATGAAACTTGGTTAAGTGCTAAGGAGGTAAGGTAAAAATACAAGGGTTACCTCTTAGGTGTCATATTTATAAAATAATGGAGCTTTGTAGAAGAATTTGTAGGGTAATACATAGTTTTAAGGGTTATATTACAATGATCACGAAGTTTATTGGGTAGTATCTATAAATATAAGTTTATGTATATAGTTTTTTTTGTATAATCTCGTAAGAATTTCTCCTTGAAGGTAACTCCTTCAGGTCATGACGAGTAAGCATGCTGTCATGTGACCATTCTTGAAAAGACGGAACATAAGAATCATAGAGTAAAGGTTACAGAGGAAAGTTTTTGAATCATGAATCTATGAAGCGTAAGGTATTTGAGATGGTACTCATTTAGTGCATATCACTAAGTGAGTACTTTGACATATCAAGAGAAATTTGAGCTCACTAATGTTTAGAGAAGTCATGCATTCCTATAAGTGGATACTCATCCCAAAGATTCCCAGGAAAGCATACGGGTCCAACGGTTGATTTGGATTTATACGAAATGCTTTCCTTGACAGAATTTCCCAGAATACAGGTATCCACCCTTCCGGTCCGCACAAGCTCTCACACATTATCTAGAACTTAAATATTCTTGACGAGAGTTTAGTGGTGGATTAGGCTTGAAGCCTAAGAATGTATCCTCGACGTAGTAGACTCTTGTAGCATGTAGGTAAGTAGAAACGTAGAATCTCCAAGCGTTCGCGTATAAGATTTAAGAATAGAATAAGGAGAGAATTCCTAGTAAAGGGACATGAGATAACTCATGTTTGGGTCTCCTAAGTTATAGTCTAGGTCATGTGTCTAATAACCTAATTCCCTATAACCAAGGCTCTGATACCAATCTGTCACACCCCAACCGACGACGGATTATACGTCGGGGCGGACGCGGTTGTTCAATAGCACAAGGTTGACTATTAAAGTTTAAATAGTTTTATTAAATAACTTCAAGGTTCCAATACAAGGAATAAATCAAATACATAGCAAGAATACAAGTCTAATTGATTAAGCATTCTAGGTCCAAGCATCCTATGTGATCACGATAAAGTCTCATGTTGTAGAACCTGAAACACGTGAAAGAATCTGTCAACTACAAAATAGTTGGTGAGATACAAAGGTTTTGACACAGTTTAATAAGGATTTGAAAAGAATTACAATTCACTATGATATATGTTTTTTATAATGTAAGTATGAGAAACAAGTATCTTAAACATTGTGCACTTCAACCCTCCAACCAAGTTTAGACATAACCCGCAGGTTACCCTTATAAGTCTCAAGTTTAAAGTTTAATTCAGTAACAATCACCAAGGGCTCCCCCCCCGAAGGGGTCAATCAATCAAGGTGGATTGGTCAAATACAATAGATCTATCATTGTTACTATAGGCTTGATCAAAGTTAATGAATGTGCTAGTTTTAAGTTAAATCTAAGCATACAAGTCTCAAGTTTAACATAAGAATAAACATCTAGTCATAGTTGTACAAGAATTGCATAAGTTTAATGTTTTTGAACATGTTTCACCCCAAAAGTATAGAAAGGAAAAAAGGGGCTAAGTATACTCACTTGGATTGATGAAGAGTATCCTATAAGAGTAAGTTTGCAAGACTTTGAGGGAGAATATCCTCACAATAAGCCTAAGAATATAAGTCTAAAGTTTCAAGTTTATCTCTATAGGTCTAAGACAAAGGATCTAGGATTTCAAGATTTGACTAGGGTTCCAAGTGGGAGACGGGAATGGTTTGTGTTTATGAAGTTTAAATCAAGTTTATAATAAAGGTTTTGAAGGAATGATACAAGACTTGTATGTCAAAGTTTAATAGATTTATAGATTAGAATAATTATTAATTAAAATAATTATCTAAAAGTTTCATTAGAACCCCGCCCTCCCGGAACTTATTAGATCTGTCAATACCTCCACAAGGTTTAAGGATAATCCGGAGAGAAGGGGAGTTGCGTGGATTAACAAGTTGGTCAAAAGCCCCCGACAAGTTCTTTTAACAGAAAAAATAACATTAGAACCCCCGCGACCTCTCAACCCAAAATCCGTGCGAGATCCCAAACGGTATTGTGATTTCCACAAAGACACTGGGCATGACACGGATCATTGTTGGCATTTACAAAAACAAATTGACATGGCCATACAAACCGGCAAACTTTCCCATCTGTTGAAAGAAATTCATGCAGGACCATCGGGAGGAAAGAATGCAGGCAAAAAAACGGTCTGTGACTTATGCATGATAATGAATGAGGAATCCTCAAGCTCACGGGGATATAAACGCGGGGGCGCACGACTAGAAGCCTGGATGGAACAACCGCTTACTTTCCCGCCTGTTCAAGGGGGTGCCTCATCCATCAGCCCAGTAGTAATCACAGCATTAGTAGGTGATTACCACATCAGTCAGATTTTAGTCGACAGTGGAGCTTCAATGGACATCATGTATGAGCAGCTTTTCAGACGTCTGGATATGGAAGATCAAAAAACCTTGGAACCTACCGACGTTGATCTCATAGGGTTTTCCGGGGAATCCGTGGTCCCTCTAGGACAACTCACATTACCAATGACCCTGGAAGAAGGCGCTAAAATCCGTACGGTCCTCGTGACTTTCATAGTAATCCCGGCTGTTTCGAAAAATAACTTGATACTCGGACGATCAGGTTTGGCGTCTTTTCATGCAGCAGTGTCCACTGTCCACTCCGCTATCGCATTCCCAACTCCCAAGGGAGTAGTGGTGGTGTATGCTGACCAAATCATGGAAGTATTACAAGGACAAACTAGCTGGACCTCGAGTAAAGATCATTTTGACACTCACATAAAAAGTACATATGAACCGGAGAGGTGGATTATGAACCCCGCATACCCGGAACAGATAATTACCATTGGACACACCTTATCCACCGTAGGGCGAGACTGTTTGAAGCAGTTGTTACGAAACAACATAGATGTTTTTGCATAGAAACCGGCATATATGAAGGGAGTTCCATGGGAATTAGCCGAACATCGCCTACATGTATACAAGTCTGCTAACCCGGTAACTCAAAAACGACGGAGGATGGGCCTGGATAGGAGCAGGGCAACTGTGGATCAAGTCCGGGATCTGGTTAACGCGGGGATCCTCCGAGAAGTTCGTTATCCTTCATGGATCGCCAATCCAGTAATGGTAAAGAAAGGAAATGGTACCTGGCGTATGTGTATCGACTACAAGAATCTAAATAGTGCATGTCCTAAGGATGTCTACCCTTTACCAGAAATTGATCAGAAAATTGACTCATTAGCCCCTTTCCATTTCAAATGTTTTTTGGACGCTTACAAAGGTTATCATCAGATTCCCATGGCCGAAGACGACGAAGAGAAAACAGCTTTTATCACCGATATCGGCGTTTTTTGTTACACAAAAATGCCGTTTGGATTAAAGAATGCAGGGGCCACTTACCAAAGGCTCATGGACAAAGTATTCGAACCTCAAATTGGTAAAAATTTGGAGATCTATGTTGACGACCTGGTCATCAAAAGCCATGATGAAACAAATCTCCTAGCAGACATCGCTGAGACGTTTTTAAGATTGAAAGAATCCCGAATAATGTTAAACCCGGGGAAATGTTCGTTTGGAGTAGAGGAAGGGAAATTCCTCGGTGTGATGGTCACCAAGGAAGGTTTCCGGGCAAATCCGGAAAAGGTTTCAGCTATCACCCGGATGCCTTCCCCGTCATCCATCAAGGAGGTGCAAGCATTGAATGGACGTTTGGTGGCAATAAATCGATTTCTGGCTAAGCATGCAGAAAGATCTCTACCTTTCATCTAAACTCTAAAAAATTGTCTCAACAAAGCATAGTTCCAATGGACGGACCAAGCAGAGGAGGCCTTCCAGCAGCTGAAACTGTACCTTGCGAAACTCCCCACCCTTACGGCACCAGAAGAAGAAGAGAAGTTAACAGCATATATCGCAGCTGCGGATGCGGCCATTAGCGCCGTCCTCATGGTTGAAAGGAAAGGTGTGCAAACTCCTATCTATTATGTCAGTCGGGTGTTAACAGACCCGGAGACAAGGTACTCCTTACTAGAGAAATTAACCTTGGCTTTGGTACACGCTTCTCGAAGATTGCGTCGATACTTCCAAGCCCATCCGGTGGAAATACTCACAAATTTTCCCATCCAGCAAGTGTTAAAAAAACCTGAGTTATCCGGAAGATTAGCCAAGTGGGCGATTGAATTAGGAGCTCTTAGTCTGGAATACAAGCCTCGAACCGCATTAAAAGGGCAGGTAATTGCCGATTTCCTTGCAGAAATACCGGAGGGGCGAGAGATGGAGATCACCAATGACCCAGTTATAGCTGAAATACAGATCAAAGCACCTCAATGGTGGTCGTTATACACTGATGGGGCTTCAAGCATGGAAGGGTCCGGGGCCGGGCTTATGTTACTTAGCCCAGAGGGGGTGGAAATCACATATGCGGTAAAGTTAAACTTCAAAAGAACGAACAACGAAGCTGAATACGAAGCTTTGTTAGCCGGATTGCGATTAGCAGCGACCATGAAAGCCCAGCACATCCGGGCACACGTGGACTCACTCTTAGTGGCTAACCAAGTGAATAAGATTTACGAAGCCAAGGGGAAGATGATGATCGAGTACTTAAAAAACACTAAAGAGATGATGTTGCAATTTCAAAAGTGTAGCATAAAGCATATTCCTCGAAGTCAAAACCGGAAAGCAGATGCTTTAAGTAAATTGGCGTTGGTCCAGTTCGCTCACTTGGTGAAAGAAATACGAGTACAAACATTGGATAAGCCCTCCGTTGGCACAGAAGAAATTAGTCACCTTGAGGACGTTGGTTGGACATGGATGACGCCCTTGGTGGCATATTTGAAGGAAGGAACTTTGCCAGAAAATAGAGCAGAAGGGTTAAAGTTGCGAACAAAGGCCTTACAGTGTCAGCTGGTAGACGACCGGCTCTATAGAAGAACTTTCCTAGGGCCTCTGTTAAGATGTGTTGGTCTAAAGGAAGCTGAACTATTAGTCAAAGAGGTGCATGAATGTTCATGTGGAATGCATGCCGGCCCAAGGATGATAGTGGCCAAGCTAATGAACATAGGATATTACTAGCCGGGAATGCATGTCACAGCAGTACAAACCTTGCAGAAGTGTTTTAGCTGTCAAAAGCACGCGCCTAAAACATTGAAGCCTAAGAACGATCTCATACCAGTGACTGGAGCATGGCCTTTCCAAAAGTGGGGAATAGACATTGTCGGACAATTTCCGGAAACACCCGGACGCGTCAAATTCTTAATCGTCGATGTGGATTACTTCACCAAATGGGTGGAAGCTAAGGCAGTCGCAACAATTACTACCACCCAGATCAAAAAATTTGTGTGGGACTATATAATATGTCGTTTTGGCCTCCCTCTATACCTGGTGAGTGACAATGGAACACAGTTCGAATCATTAGTTGGATGGTGTGAAGAAATGGGGATCCAGCAAAGTTTTACGTCCGTTGCTCACCCGCAGGGAAACGGTCAAGTAGAACGAATCAACCAGAGCATTCTAAAGGGCATAAAAACTAGGCTCGTAGCCAAAGGGAGTTCTTGGGTTGAAGAGATACCTAGTGTATTATGGGCCCATCGCACCACCCCGAAAACAAGCAATGGTGAAACTCCTTTCAGTTTAACTTATGGCCACGAAGCAGTAATCCCAGTCGAAATGGGTACGCCAACAATACGTATTGCTACAACAAATGGTCGGGATAATGATCGAGAATTAAGACTGAACTTGGATCTTCTGCAAGAAAGAAGGGAACAAGCACTCATCCAAGAAGCTAAGTACAAGCAAGTTCTGGCCAAGTACTATAACAAGAATGTTGCACTTCACCAGTTCCGCCCAGGTGAGTACGTTTTTAGAAACAATGAAGCCAGTAGGGCTGAGCCCGGAGGAAAGTTAGGGCCTAACTGGGAAGGGCCTTACCAAATTAAAGAGTCCCTGGGAAAGGGAGCACACTCCTTGACCAGATTGGATGGAACTAACATGCCCAGGACTTGGAATGCAGCCCAACTCAGGAAATGTTATATGTAGTCCCTATGGTCGTGTTCACGGTTTTTTCAAGAAACAAAAAAGAAGAGCATGTTTTCAAAAACATAAATAAAATTCCCGTTTTTATAATCAAACCAACATTTTAAAAGACCGGACCACGTGTCCGGCACCAAGAAGATTGGATTTTAATCCAACATTAAAAAAGACCAGATCAATGTATCCGGCACCATAAAAGACCGGACCACGTGTCCGGCACCATGAAAAGATTGGATTTTAATCCAACATTAAAAAAGACCGGATCAATGTATCCGGCACCATAAAAGACCGGGCCACGTGTCCGGCACCATGAAAAGATTGGATTTTAATCCAACATTAAAAAAGATCGGATCAATGTATCTAACAACATAAAAGACCGGGCTATGTGTCCGGCACCATGAAAAGATTGGATTTTAATCCAACATTTTAAAAGACCGGATCAATGTATCCGGCACCATAAAAGACCGGGCTACGTGTCCGGCACCATGAAAAGATTGGATTTTAATCCAACATTTTAAAAGACCGGATCAATGTATCCGGCACCATAAAAGACCGGGCTACGTGTCCGGCACCATGAAAAGATTGGATTTTAATCCAACATTTTAAAAGACCGGATCAATGTATCCGGCACCATAAAAGACCGGACCACGTGTCCGGCACCATGAAAAGATTGGATTTTAATCCAACATTAAAAAAAGACCGGATCAATGTATCCGACACCATAAAAGATCGGACCACATGTCCGGCACCATGAAAAGATTGGATTTTAATCCAACATTAAAAAAGACCGGATCAATGTATCCGGCACCATAAAAGACCAGACCACGTGTCCGGCACCATGAAAAGATTGGATTTTAATCCAACATTTTAAAAGACCGGATCAATGTATCCGGCACCATAAAAGACCGGATCACGTGTCCGGCACCATGAAAAGATTGGATTTTAATCCAACATTAAAAAAGACCGGATCAATGTATCCGGCACCATAAAAGACCGGACCACGTGTCCGGCACCATGAAAAGATTGGATTTTAATCCAACATTAAAAAAGACCGGATCAATGTATCCGGCACCATAAAAGACCGGGCTACGTGTCCGACACCATGAAAAGATTGGATTTTAATCCAACATTTTAAAAGACCGGATCAATGTATCCGGCGCCATAAAAGACCGGGCTACGTGTCCGGCACCATGAAAAGATTGGATTTTAATCCAACATTAAAAAAAGACCGGGTCAATGTATCCGGCACCATAAAAGACCTGACCACGTGTCCGGCACCATGAAAAGATTGGATTTTAATCCAACATTAAAAAAGACCGGATCAATGTATCCGACACCATAAAAGACCGGACCACGTGTCCGGCGCCATGAAAAGATTGGATTTTAATCTAACATTAAAAAAAGACCGGATCAATGTATCCGACACCATAAAAGACCGGGCTACGTGTCCGGCACCATGAAAAGATTGGATTTTAATCCAACATTTTAAAAGACCGGATCAATGTATCCGGCGCCATAAAAGACCGGGCTACGTGTCCGGCACGATGAAAAGATTGGATTTTAATCCAACATTAAAAAAAGACCGGATCAATGTATCCGGCACCATAAAAGACCTGACCACGTGTCCGGCACAATGAAAAGATTGGATTTTAATCCAACATTAAAAAAGACCGGATCAATGTATCCGACACCATAAAAGACCGGACCACGTGTCCGGCACCATGAAAAGATTGGATTTTAATCTAACATTAAAAAAAGACTGGATCAATGTATCCGGCACCATAAAAGACCGGACCACGTGTCCGGCACCAAGAAGATTGGATTTTAATCCAACATTAAAAAAGACCGGATCAATGTATCCGGCACCATAAAAGACCGGACCACGTGTCCGGCACCAAGAAGATTGGATTTTAATCCAACATTAAAAAAAACCGGATCAATGTATCCGGCACCATAAAAGACCGGGCCACGTGTCCGGCACCATGAAAAGATTGGATTTTAATCCAACATTTTAAAAGACCGGATCAATGTATCCGGCACCATAAAAGACCGGACCACGTGTCCGGCACCATGAAAAGATCGGATTTGAAAATATTTAACGATGAAGTAAAGCATAACACATAAAAAGGATATTTGCATTCGAAGGTAAAAAGGTAAGTACATAAACAAGATTACAGTATCAAAAAGTAAAAGGGCACGCAGGCTCCAAAAAAGATAAATAAAAATACAAAGAGGTCAGTCTTCAATGGTAAGAACATCCCTGATCTCCTTAAGATCCAATTGATCAGCCAAGGAGGCAAGAGTACCTACAACGGGGAACTCCATAGTATCAAAGGCATCTTGCCTCTGAGTAAGTATAGTACGGGCCTCCGGGCTCCAGCCAGGGAGACTCTCCAAAGATAAACCAGTTTCCCTGCTTGGAATCCATAGGATAGCCCATCATGATAACCTGACGCTTCAGCAGCTCCGTTCAAACCAACTACCCCATCAATAAACTCATCACTACCCTTGACTGCCTCCACCACACTGGAAAACCCTTTCGCCACCAACCACCTCCTATCTTCCTTCAACAAAGCTAACTCTTTCACCATTTTAGCCTGCAACAAGAACGTCCGGCACAGATGGGGATCTGTCAAACAGTCACCCTGCAAAATATTCCAGTTAGGAACATGTTTGGATTTAGAATCTGCCGGAGTCCAAGGCTCAGATTGGGTGGGCATTCTAAAGTCTGATTGGCTCGTGTGCACACAAGAAGATCTAGGGGAATGAACCTCCCCAGTTCCGGCCGGTGCCTTCTCCTTCTCCTTCCCTCTATCCCGGGGAGGGATTTGAGTTCCCGCCGGTATGCTCTTGGGAACAGGGGAAGGTTTGACCTTAGGGACAGAAGGCTGAAGATTAGGACCTTCCGAGTTTTTAACAGCAGTTTTGGCTGTTTGCATGACAGGGCAAGTTGGAGTAACACCTTCACCAGTTTTTAAGCCTAAAAAGCATCGGAAAGGAGAATATCAGAAATAATATTCTTTACATTTAACAAAGAAAAACAAAACGGATACACACCTTCGGGGCTCGCTCCTGGGGCCTTCTTTCCAGCAGCATAAGCCTCGGTCAGCTTTCGCCTTTTCTTCAGAGGCGAGAGTACTTTCTCTCCGGAAGCACTACCGGAAGCTGTTTTCCTTACTAAAATCTCTTCAGGTTCATCTTCTTGACTTTCTGAAACAATGCATCAACTTAAAACAAAGAGCAGAAGGGAAAGTAAGGAAACAACCAAACATTCATTGCATATCAACTAACCAGTTACTAGAACCTCTTCAGCCTCTTGCAGACTAGCACGGGGAAAAAAGAAACGTTCATGAAAAACTTCAAGAACATTCCTTTCACCCGGCCCCACATTCAAATATGTCCAAGTAAGATTTTTAAAGGAATCCGGAAAAAGAACATCATAATAACTAGCAACTGCTGCAAGTGAAAAAGGGAAAACGCAGTAAATACAAACATAATATATACAGAAAAGAAAGCTCCATCTATCGAGGAGAAATGTAAAACAACATACACTTACGTTCTTTTCCCACAGAGTAAATCGGGAGACGGTCAAGCCTTCCCCAGTTCCGGCTCATACCAACACCGACAAGGGCATGTTCTGGAATCTCCTGAATGTCGGCTGGACGGGAGGTCAGTAGGGAGAAAACAGGAGTTTTCTTAAAAGCATCCAGATTAGGGGGAATGTCCACCACAGCCAGACGAAGTGACCGGATCTGCATGCTGGCGGGAACCATCCGGGCAGTTATGTAGAAAAACCTTTCTTTCCAACCCCGGAATCCCTGAGGGGTCTCTTTGGCATGAGGAATCACCCTAGGGCGTTTAGAGAAGGAAAATCAGCTATCTTTCAAATATAGCTTGTAAAAATGATGAAAAATGGCAACGGAAGGGTCCTGTTTCAAGACGATACAGTAGAACTCAAAATGCCTAATACGGCACATTCCAAGAGGGTGAACTTGGGAGAGGTGAATTTTGTAGAACTGAAGGAGATCGATAACAAAAGAAGTGACCGGAACTCTGAAATTAGCCTCAGAAAAAAAGTCAGCATATAAGGTGATCTTGCCAGGAGGAGGTTTAGCCGCCGTGCCTCCTGAAGAAGGGTACTCGGGTTCCAAATCATTAAGAATTCCATACGAAGCTTTCAATTTCTCGAAGCGCTCCACGCTCCAATTTATGGGAATCAAATCCACGTTGGCGTTATCACCCATTCGTCGAAAAAATTAACAAGATCGGAAGGAATTAAAGAAGCAAGGTTCAGGAGAAATAAAAAAGGGTTTGTAGAAGACGAATAAAAGGCAACAATGCCTTACTCCCCTTTTTTATTAGTCAAAGAGGAGATGACAAACGGTCGGATAGCGGCGCCCTAGGAAGGGTTATGGGACTGATAGATGGGACGTGCGGCAGGTTCGAAAGAAGCATTGCCCGCACGTGTCAAGTTTCTTCATCTTCTAAAAAAAAAGTTTTTATAGTCAATTTAGTTTTTTGAAGAAACAAAGAAAATCAAATTGACTAGGGGGACTTGACGACGTATGATGAAAGGATCATACATAAGGGGCCTAAAAGAAAGAAATCTAACTTCTTAACCACCATGAGGGCCCACGAAAAGAAGGAACCAATAAGAAAGGGGCTGTCACTATCATACGGTTAGAGGAAAGAGAATGTAAAAATCCTATAAATAGAAAGTGATCTCATAGATGAAAGGGATCCAGAGCTGGTACTTGATTGAATTCGGAAATTATTATCAAAGGGGAGTTTTTACGTCTCTTCATTTCACAATTACAATCAAAATAGTTTTCTAAGTATTTAGAAATAAATAATTTACAAGAACAATTACTTATTTAATCAACATAAATCATTCGAGATTTGATTAAGTTTCTAAGTATTAAGTATTTATAATACAAATTAATTCGTAATATAAATAAGTTTAAGTAAATAATAACACTTATAAGTTTATAAGATATTAAATAGAATATGGTTATATCTTAATTATAAGTTTATAAATATTTTTAAAGTCTAAAAGAAAACCATAAGTTTATAAGGTTTTAAATAGAGTTTCTATAAATTTATAAGTTTATAAGCGTTAAATAAAGTTTGTGTTCAAAATTATAAGTTTATAAGTAATAAAGTTTATGTTTAAGGTTATAAGTTTATAAATATTCCTAATTTATATGAGTTCATAAACTATAAGTTTCTTTTAACTTTAGGATTTATGAAATTTATAAACATTCTACAAATAAATAAAGTATATTTATTTTGTTTTAAAATAACTAAATGCGTAGTTTTATATAGAATATGGATTTTATAGAAGGTACAAGTTTCAATTTCTATAAAATATTTCCTATTCAGAATATAAATTTTTATAAAATTTAAAGGTGTTTTTATAGTTTTTAAATATTTACAACTATTTTTAAAGAATTAGTTTTTATAAATTTTAACTAAGTTTAATTTAGTTAAAATAGTTTCAGAATACAAAAGTGTAGATAAAAGCCATTTCTGGGTTTATATGAATTTAACAGATTTTATAAAAAAAAATTAGAAATTTTAATTCTGATTAAATAGGCACAAAAAAATGAAACAAAATAAAACGGGCCACCCGGATCGAACTCGGGTCCCGCCCGGTTCACCAATGCATATACACAAGCACTAACCATCCTGACTACGGGTTCGTTAGTGTTATACCTGTAAAAATAAATTAATAAACACATTTTCAAACCATCCCCAAATCCATATGAACCCTAGAATCAATCTCGCCAAATTCGTGTCGATTTGCCCTCTGTTAATGCAATCAAACAGAGGGCTTTCGATCCTCAGAGTGCAACGATAATGTTAGTCACAAGAATTACCTCAAATGGTTTCGGATTGAGGGAGGACGAGTCCGATTTAAGCGTCGGCTGTCGGGAGCAAAATCGCGGAATGTAGATGATGATCGTTCGAATTGAGAGTGAAGAAAGTTGTGGTGTGATGCTACTGAGGTTTCTAATCGGTATTTATAGCCAATGTTGCGATTTAAAGCCGGATTAGGTGGGGAGGTCTCGGGAGTAAATGCCGAATTCAAACTTGAACCCACACCGCATTAAATGTTGGTATCGAGTGTTGGGATACCTCGGGTTAAGGTCGCACGCCTGAGGCGAGACCCGAGGTTCGTCGAATGTGGACGTTTACGCGATTTTGAGTAAAAAGGGCTGAAAAACAGGGGGATGCGGGACTCGAACCCATGACTGGTTCTGGGTTCGAGAGTTTGGGTTTGTGGCAGAACAGGCCCTTGAGGTTTCCAGTGGTACCATTTTATGTTAAAAAGTTAAGTTTTTTGTTTAAAACGAGTTTTCCAAAATGACAGTTTTGGTCCCCGGGGTTCCTATAAAATAAAAGTTTAACGAGTTTTCCCATTGGATTAAATTTTTATAAAACGAGTTATATGGTTCGTTTGCTTAGAAATTTAAATAATTAAAATGAGGTTACAAACTCATTAAAATTTTCAAGAGTATATGTATATATATGTATCATTTTTTTTATAAAATTCTCATGTATATATGTATGTATATATATACCTATATATATGTATGGGTTTCAAGTATAAAAGGAAATAAATATCTATTAAACGGGTTTGGGAAATCCAGGATATTACACTCGTGCCGTCTACACCAAATCTAGCAAAGGAAACCGAATCACAACCTGCTCCGCCTACACTAAAAATAGTCCCACAACCCATAACAGCCGTTAAAGTTGCACCAAAAACTGCTCAAATATCCATGCGAACAATCCCTTCAACCCCTCCAAACCCGAAAAGACCGCAAACAATTACACCCGTACCATTTCCAAAAACCGTATCATTAGTGGTTCTGAACCTATTGAAGCAGATGACGAAACCGGTGTTCGTAAAGGAAGAATCGACACCGATAGGCGATGCAACCGATAGACGTGAATGTCATCCATCGTAGCGTCTCATTGACACAGCCCCGAATGCCATTGGACGAACTGCATGGCGTCCACTGTGGAACGGGTCGACCCAAAGTGTCCATGGATGTTGCAATTGTTTTCCGTTAATTTATGATTCTTGAGGTCAAGAATGTTTTTAAGTGGGGAGTATTGTTACGATTTATTTTTAATTATTTTTATTATTATTTAGTCAATTAGATTAAGAGGAAAATATTTTATTTAAGGATAGTAGGGGTGTTCAATGTAATTTATATTGCTATTTATATGAGTGTTTAGCTATGGAATGGATATTCGCCTTTTAGTTTCTTCTTCTCCGATTCTGGTTTACCCCTGTCACAACCCACCTGATCAAATCGCTCAATCTCTGATCAAATGTGGAAAAGATTCAAACTTTTGTAGTTCAGAGTCTTTAACAGTATTTGATTGTGTTATTGATTGGTATTGCCAAAAGGGTTTGTGTATCCAAGCTTTAGAGTTCTTTAATCTAACCAGAGATTTGACTAAATATTCGGTTGGATCATGTCGAATATTGCTTAATTCGTTATGCGAAAACGATGAAGTGAAGATGGGTTTGTGTTTATATGGTGTCATGATTCGACACGGGGTTTTGAATCCTTTAATTGATTCGTTTACATTGCGTGTAATCGCGAAAATGTTAAGCAAACAGGGGAAAATCGAAGCAATTCTTAGATTGATCAATACGGGTGTAAACGATCCATTCATATACGATTTAGTGATCGAAATTTGCAGTGAATTGGGAATGTTCAAAGTTGCACTCCACCTGTTCGACGAAATGTCTGAGAGAAAACTAAATCCCGGGTTTAACACTTTTGCTTCAGTTCTCAACAGTGGATGTAGATACAAGAACGACGAGATGATCATATTCGCAATGGAATCCATGGCCGGAAAAGGGTACATTTCAAAAGTTTATCCGAACATGATTCACTTATTCAAAAGCTTTGTGACTTGAAAGAGACTTATGCAGCAGAAATGTTGTTTAAGACAGTTTGTGAGACACAAACATTGTTAGGACACAAGACTTATGGTTGTATGCTTCGAGCCTTATCTATAGAACATCGCGTAAAAGAAGCAATCGCGATGTATCATGTTATGGAACATAAAACAGTCAAAGTCGACCCTGTGTTTTATAACGAGTTTATCAACATTCTTTGCTATGAAAACACATCAAAAGAAGTTGATTGTTTACTTAAAGATTTGATCTCAAAAGGGTAAAAACCAAGCCCAATCGTGCTATCAAAATACATAACCTCTCAATGCAAGAACCACAGATGGAAAGAAGCAGAGGAGCTTGCAGGATTGGCTCTGCAAGAATCTGTTTTTCTTGAAGCTTCTTGTTGTGGTTTGTTAATCAAGCGTTATTGCAAGAGGGGGCAGATCGATTTAGCGATTGATTTGCATAATCAAATGGAGAAGAAGGGTTATGCTATGGATTCAAGTGGTTATAATGCACTTATAAATGGGCTTTTGGAGGCGGTGAGGGTTGAAGAAGCAGAAAGAATCTTTGGTTACATGAGAGTCAAGAACTTGCTTCCTAGTGAAAGTTTTGTGATCATGATCAATGGGTTTTGTCGCGAGAATGAGTTGAGAAAAGGCATGAACTTGCATGATGAAATGGTGGAGATGGGATTGAAACCTAGCGCGAAAATGTATAGAAGATTGATTTGTAATTTTAGGTAGAATTTTTTTGATGTTGAGGAGATTATGGTCTTGTTATGGTTGAAATTGTCATTGACAGATAATTTCATGCCAATTTGAGATCATATAAGCTCTAATTTCTATGAGTCTAACAAATTCGAGCCAAATTAGTTTATATGAGTCAAGTAACTCGAGATAAACTACAAGCGAGTTTTTATCAAGTTAGTTATGAAAGAGATGAGTAAGTTACGAGTCACGAGTTAGGTGGACAACCCGTAAACATAAAATGTCTTTTTTTATACCCTGAAATGATATTGTTTTTGTGGATGTGACAAAATGAATAAATGTTTATCTAGTTGGTTGATCTAGATATTTTTTTAAAATGATACGTGACACTTTTATCTATTTGACCCGTTTACTTCATTTATTTTATGATAATATTTTTTATTTACATGTTTCACTCATTAATTTCAATTGTAGTTTTCAAATTAATTTTATTGCACCACTTGCTCAATCTTTAAACTACCTTAATTTGATGGTCCCATGAACTTGAAAATAATAATATCACCCAAGTCAAAAGTAAAAAAAAACAAAAAATTAACCATAAATTAACTTTAGATCACGCTTGGTAAAACGACCTGATTTAACTAGCTCAAACAATGTATGAGGTAATTCTTGACATGTCCCGAAAAAGAAAATAGGTTTTGGGTCAGCTAACATGACCCGTTTAAAAGTGAGTTAACCCGAACACGACTCGCTTAATAAGTGGGTTGACCT
The DNA here is from genome assembly GCA_023525975.1 of Smallanthus sonchifolius. NCBI lineage: Eukaryota > Viridiplantae > Streptophyta > Magnoliopsida > Asterales > Asteraceae > Smallanthus > Smallanthus sonchifolius. The sequence continues at coordinate 71,019,896 of CM042029.1, forward strand.
GTTAACCCATTTAAGAGTTTTTAAAAAAGTTAGTATTTATATTTTAGACATGAAAAGTGTTGATATTTAAAGTTAAATATTTTGATTTTTAACTTTTCCGATAACTATTAATTTTTAAAGGTCAAACTAATTTTCTTTTTTGAATCATTTCATTAACTCTTCATTTACAACAATTTTATTTTATTAGTTTTAACTACCAATTCTTTAATTTTTCCAATCATTTTTCTAATCTCGAGCTAAATGTTTAGACCTAAGTTTGTTCATTGAAAAGAGAGTTGAAGTATTTATTGTTTAAATTGTTATTAAGTCGTTAGATATTACTCATATCTATATCTATATCTATATCTATACTATATAATAAATAAAAGTTTTCCCATGTCACTTGTTATTTTTATATTCATTCTAATCATTTTTTTCTATGCTCTATCTCTTATTAAATACACATCCATCTTTTAATAATAATATATTTTTAAAGAAAATATTAATTATACTAATAAAACACATTTATTTTAAATTATCCCTTATTATAAGAAACTTTGAAATCAAATTATGTAAATTTTATTTTCAATCAATAGTAAATGAAAATCAAATTATATTAAATAGTACTTAACGTTTTTTCAAAACTCAATTATATATTAATTTTTATATATTTTGAATTTTATTTTCTATACTTAGTTTATGTTATATTTTTACACCTGTAAAATATACACAAAAAGATATATACATATATATATATATATATGTATGTGTGTATATATATATTTGAGAACTCTAAATATCTTGAAAACTCTGAGAACTCCTATCAATGGTTTATAGTTTTTGAATTTTGTATTTTTTATATATTGTCATGTGTGTTTATGCACATAAAAAATAATCAAACTAATTTTTACATACGTTTTAACATTTTTAATTTTTTACCTATACATGTGTAGGTAATAAAACCTACACATGACTACACATGTGTAGGTAAAAATTTAAAAATATAAAAATTAGTTTGATTTTTTTATGTACATAAACATACATGGCAATATAAAAAAAATACAAAATTTTAATAATATAAACCATTGATAGGAATTCTCAAGATATTTAAGAGTTCTCAAATGATTCAATCCATATATATATATATATTTATATATATATAAGGGATCAAGAGAAAATCACAAAGTTAGGCAAAAAAATTTATTTACGTATACGTATCCAAAAGCAAATTTTTTTATTTACGTATACGTAACCGTAATTTTTTTGTTTTATGTCTACGTATACGTAACACTATGTGTAAAAATGTTTTTTGGTAAAAATGTTTAATATTTCATTGATACTCTTATAAATAAATAAAAATAAACTAAAACAAAAAATAAAAATTATTATATGATTGGGTAAAACTGATTTTTTTAGTGATTTTCTTGGTTTTCGCCTAACTTGTGGTTTCCCTTGGAACCCTCCCATATATATATATATAGGAAAAAGATCATGTGTAAACCCATTCTAATTATGTAAAACAAAAAACCATTTGAACCAATGAGAAAATGTCACATGTCCAGAATTATTATATGATTGGGTAAAACTGATTTTTTAATGATTTTCTTAGTTTTTGCCTAACTTGTGGTTTCCTCTGGATCCCTCCCATATATATATATATATAGGAAAAAGATGATGTGTAAACCCATTCTAATTATGTAAAACAAAAAACCATTTGAACCAATGAGAAAATGTCACATGTCCAAGATTTTATGGTGGCTCGATGGGTAATTTGGTCATTTGACTTTTTTTAAAGAATCTAGAGATTTAATCGATTAATAAAAAAATAAAGTATTTTCTAATCTATACATACTAATAAATAAAGGTTTTTTAGTGTCACGTGTTATCTTCATATTCAATCTCACCATTTTTTTTCGCTTCTCTTTCTTATTTAATGCACTTCTATATTTAAATAATAATATATATTTAAAGAAAGTATTAATTGGACTAATACAACACGTTTATTTTAAATTATCCCTTATTATAAGAAAACTTTAAAATTTAATTATGTAACTTTTATTTCAATCAAATAGTAATTGTGTCACACCCCAACAAGGCGGAAGTATGGGATGTAACCGGTATATCGCATTGAACACAAGTACAAGAGAAACTTAAAGGAAAATTGTGCATTACATTGAACCATACTACATGCTTCTAACGAAAGTACAAATACAAGAAAAATCTCTAAAACAGTACAAAGTGTTTAAATGCCTGACTACAACCAAAGTATATAATCATAACTAGAAACAATAGTTCTAATCCAAAAGCGTGCCCTCATAAAAATCTTTTCTTCAATTCTGTTTACCTGAAAGCATGTTTCGAAAACGGGTCAACTATATAAATAGTTGGTGAGTTCGCAGGTTTGCGACTCTATAAAAAGTTTCGGATAAAAATCCAAAGTGATCAAAAATCCATTGATCGAGTGCACATGTATTAGACAACATATTACCATGAGCCGCAATCAAAGCCTCGACGAAATAAAAATAAAGTACGACATACGGAAGTCTAATGCAAACAACCGCCTAAAAAATTGGCTAACTTTGCGCCCAAGTGACCCTACAAGTCTTGTTGGCGCGACCAAACCATGAGCGAGGGTGTCAACCCAAGTAGTACTACTCAAAATTCCCAACGGCTACGCTCAGCTAATTGATTGCCTAAATTGGGGACTTTAAGGCATTATAAAAAAAAACTCATGTAATCAATGTATCATGTAACATGTGACTAAAAAAAATGAAACAGCTTTCCCCCAAAAAACAGTAAAACACTAAGTAAAGCCCACGAAACTCACCTGGACAATGCGGGCGAGTGATGCGACACAGTCGACAAAAACCGATAAAATCCGAGTCCTAACAGGGTCCTACTTGTCAAGTGGACACAAACGATGCATTCAGGACTCCTAAAGGTTGTGACCAAGTCAACAAAACAAAAAGTGGCTATGTAATCGGTTGCATACCCAAAACCCGTGCACGTGCGTACGAACCGTTAAGAATTGTAAAACCGGCTTTTATATGAATTAATAACCTTAAAAGTTTAAGTTTTAGATTTTAATAAATAACATCAGTAGTTAAAAAGTCACATTTGATAAAATCTCACGTCACGGTTTCGTATGATCAAAAACGCGATTACGCGCGTAAAGTTCGGTTTACAGTTTGAAAATCAGATTCATCCGAAATTAGGGTTTTAGTGTGATATTAGCACCCAATTTAAAAGTCAAGTTTAATGTTTTAAATGGGGTTATACTTCTGCCCAAAATCCCTTAGAATTTTTATAAAATTAATTTTATATAAAAATTTTCCAAAATTAATAACTTTTTATAAAATTTAAATGGACCATAATTTCAAAACCATACATAGACATAAAGTTACTGCTTAAAATTTATACAAATTGATCATGTAAATAAGTAAAAATTTCTGACAAATTTTCATATTTTTTTTAATATCCAGATTATTTAATATGAATTTAATATTGTTAAAATTTTACAAATTTGAGAAAAATAGCTAAACACAAAACAAATTTATCAAATTTTTACCATATTAGTTTTAAATCAATATAGGATCCCATACCAAGTTTCAAGTCCTGATTTTATCCAGAAGTATACAAACCCTAAATCGTCCGTTTAAAATTTATAAATACAAAACGTATACTTAAACAATTCCAATTTTCATAAAATATGGACAGGAGTCTTAGTTTATCATATAACTATCACTATCCAATTTTCAGAATTTTTCAATACTCATAAGTATTTTTCCTAAATTTCCATGCATTAAACTTGTGTGAATTTTAATAAATAATCTATAAAGAGTTAGATAACCAAATTTTTCAGATACTCTTTTTAAAACATATTCTACTGATTAAAACCACTTTTGGGTACTAGATCAACAATTTTTAAAAATTCATCAAAACAATTGTCGTATAAAAATAAATATATTAGTTTCATTATTTGTTTCACGTGAAACAGGGTTGGGTGTATAACCTAATAACCACTAAAAATACCAAATATCTCAACACTAAATATTTTCGGGTTCAATTTTCAAACAATGACGTATAAAACTATTCTAACATAAAATCAAAGCTTAACGGGTAAAGTTTATACCTTCCGTATAAATGGTTCGCGTACGCGGAACCTCCCGTATCACATGAAATACGAACCAAAAACACCATTAGGATCGTTTTTATCTCCCGGACATTCCCACATGCTCCAAATTGACATGCAATGCCGTTTCGATGGCCATGCAACCCGATCAATTTCCTGTTTTCGATCCTAGAAACTGTTACAATCTGTTCGTATTAAAAAATATACTTTCTAACATCTGATCGGAATTTCCTTTAGTAAAAACATTAATATATGTTCTCATAAACTACTATCCAAAAATCGTCACGATCCAACGGTCGGATCTCAGGGGATCGACGATTCTTTGAGACCCAGTTTTTCAAATCCGAAAATCCGACCAGTCACATTCTAGGGTATGAAAAGCATACCTAGAGAGATCTGATAAAAAATTCCTTCGGTAGGGTTTTGCGTCTATGTGTTTAAAAGATCATATCCAAAATTCATGCATTTCTAACGGTCGGATTTCCGGGGATCGTCCGATCTTTAAGACTGCGCATGCATAAAACTTTCGGGACAGATTTTAAAAACTCTTTTTAACGAATTTAAGCAAGGATTTAGACAAATCTGAGCTTACCATTGCGTTCTTAGTGTCGAGAAATGGTTCCAGGTGAAAAACGAGATTCTGCCACCACTGGCCACCGTGCCGGATCACCGTTGACCGCCGCACCTCCTTCGGACCACCACTACTTTGCCGGAAACCTCTCCAGCCCTCTCCACTCTCTCTCTCTAAAATTTCTCTGAATTTTTGAAAATGAGATAGTGGGTTAAGATGGGGGTATTTATAGCCCCTGCGGTTTCCGATCGCGTGTCGGTTTTTTGCTTAAACAAACCCGATAAAAATAGTGGCGTTATTTTACCAAAAAATAACTCGTTAGAATTTAATATTTTATCTCGAGTCCTTGCGTCTCGTAAATATATATCCTTTCGGATTTAAATTAAATTTTACGAAACTGCTCGACTCTGGTGTTAACACGTATAGACCTGAACTTGATCAACTTTTTGACATTATAACACCAAAATAAATCTTGCTATTATCTTCCGTTCACTAACGAGTTCTTTTCGTATGAAAGTATATTTCAACATAATAATAATACTATTATTATACGAACTCGTCGAACACAGGTGTTGACCGTAAAAGTCACGGTTGTCACATTCTCCCCCAGTTAACAGAATTTCGTCCCGAAATTCAACTGGTATAGCATGGTATAGCATGGATATAGCATGGATATTTGACAAATCGAGATTTAAGAATAACCGAGAGTAGGTTACATCTAGTTAGGCTCAAAAGCAAACTGAATAATAATGAGAGAAAAATCCTTCGAATTCCAAAGAATCTATAGATCATTGATTTACTGAATTAGTTAAACGGTACACTGTTGATGTTATTCGGAAGATTAAGAAATCCGCCAAAGGATTGATCTACACAGGTATACAAAGTTGGTACAAATCTAGAATGATGTTATGTTACAAAATCCCGGTGATTTAGTATCCTTTTATAAGCAAGGAAAAGTATCATTCTGTTTGTTTCCATTAAGGAATACTATTATAAATAGTAACCATAAAATTTTAACAAGGGAGTTACTATTAAGGTTCAAAGAATCGGTAGAATCACCACGACTCATTGGAATAAAAATGTATCACAGCGATAACAAATATCATAGGTTATAAAGGATGGTCATATCATGTACTTAGAATACAGAGAGATAACACCTCGTTAAAATGAAACTTGTCGTCAATACGAACTTCCTTAGGTTGTATAATTACGGATTCGTTGGTTAAACATCTTTTGAGACTCGATATACGATAAGCATCGTATATACCATTAAGCTCCTGAGGTAGTTTCAGTTTGTACACAACAAGACCAATCAAATGATTATTACCAACCTCAACGCAACAAAATGGTGATCAACCTTTGTGTCAAAACAGAGCTTCCAATGGTGCTCATTTAATGGTAATGTGATCACTGTTAGTGTAAGGAAATCGGACCAAAGGTAAAAGAGTATCCAAATTACCACCAAATTCTATCACACAAGCCATGAGCATATCCTCCAAGGTATGAATAGTTCGTTCACTTAGACCGTCAGTTTGAGGATAGTAAGCGGTGCTCATATCTAAGCGCGTTCTCAAAGCTTCTGTAGTGTCTGCTAGAAATGGGATGTAAAGCGACTATCCGTATCGAAGATAAAGGAAACAGGCACTCCATGCTTGTTACAATTTCACCACAATACAGTCGAGCTAGCTTTTCTACTTAGAACTCCTCTCGGATAAGTAGAAAATGTGCAGAGCTCGTTAATTGGTTAATAATGTCCTAAAATGAATTATAGCCGCCCAATGTTCTAGGTAGGCCTAGTAACGAAGTCTATTGAAATTTGTTCCCACATCCCTTTGTGGAATCTCAGGTTGTTGTATGTACTTATTGTTAGTAATAGTAATTACTCATAATGGTCAGTACGTTGTTGCGTCATAAGGCGACACAACATGGTTAGTGTGTATACAACATAACCGTATAAGCAGATACAAGGGAATTTTGAAAATCACCATAACAAAAGGACGAGATTCACACTTCTTGTACTAGAATTGAAGAGTGATGATTAGTCATTAGAGAGTGAATTAATAACGAGTAATCTGAGCTTAAAGGTTTACAAAGCAAGTATATAATGAGTACCAATATGATTGTACCAAACTCGAGTCGTTAAACCAAAGATTAACAAACATAGAAGTTTATACTAGGATTCTGTCGAGATAAATTTGCTAAGAGTCAAATTTACTCAATCCTATGAAGTGTTATAGCAAATGAGTCATCATCGTAAAATAGATGTCAACGATGACTCGGTGCTATGTAACTTAACCACAAAGCATTAGGATTCGGTACTAACTCGCGTGTTAGTCTCGATATAATATAACCATGTTTGATGATTTTCAACTAAAGGTTCGTATACATATTGCCCAAGGTTAGCAATGAGTTATACTAAAAATCAAATCACCACAAGATCTAGATAGAGAAAGTGACTAAAGATCCAGAACGATCTAGTCAAGTAGATTAGTTAAAAGACTAGGTGCAAGTTCAATATTTGGACATTGAACTAACTAACACCAGAAATCGAATTTGGTTAACGGTTAGAAATGGAATTCTGAAATTTTAACAAGAAGTCCATATTAAAATATGGTCTACTCCTCACATCGAGTCGGCCAAATTTGATAGGATAACATTAGACGTCTGCATATTTCTTTATGTGTATTGATATGATTCGGAAGTAATCCGCTATTCAGCTAGATGAGGAAATAAACAGTCATATTATGGAAATAATCTCATAAAAATAGTGTCCCCCGAAAATGATTATGAGCTCGCTAATCCACAAAATGGGTAGACTTTGATATAATATCATTGTCAATTTAGTATGGGGTTTAATTCTTATAAAGTAGACGTCAGAAAATAGGAGAGGATCAAGTAAAACTTCAGGAATTTTTCAAATGTGAGGATGTCATGCTCATAGGTCCTTTAAAGATAATGCAATCTCAAGTGGATCTTCAAGAGAGCAGAGTCAACTATGATTCGTCGCTTGTTCCTCTTCCTAGTAACGTATAACTTTAATCGGTTAAGAATTCGTAGAACACAAAAATAAATTCAAAATTTCTCTACTATGATTTAGGGCGCATCTTTCAAATGATAAGGTTTTCAAATTTCAACTTAGGTCCTCGCTTTCCATTAAAGTCGGTGAAAATGGAACATAAGATTTCAGAGTTTGTCCTTAGATCTCGTGTTGAAGATGGTCGAATTGATTATCTGACAACAACTGGTAGTACAGTATGCCTGCAACTTTCTTGGCTTTCGAACGGTACCATTATGACTTACCGTTTTGTATTTCACCCATACTAGTTATAGCCTTAAAATCCTTTGCATAAGAGTTTAAGCCATAAATTTGATGGAATGAGTGTTTGATGTCATAGATTCATATTCCTTAGAGCACGTGTTAAGAAGTTGTTTCTAAACAGTAGTTGCTCTAAGGCTTTCTAATTACACGAGGCTGAGAATAAGGGATACGTATACGTCTCTACCTAGTTGGAAATCAAAAAGTCAATCAACAAAATGACATTTGAGAGAGAACAAGTACAAAAAGGATATGAGACTATCCTATTCGGATCTATAAGGACGGTATACGTAGAGTAACAAATAGCGATAATCACCATAAATAAACTTTGAATGATTACTAATAAAAATTTTGATACACAAAGAATCATTCCAACATAAAGTTTCATTTTCTCCATCAAAATGGTTTTCAATAAGACATCGAAGCGCCAGGAGAAATCAAGATTTGCAAAACATATGTAGCAATGTTCACAAAAAAGGGCATTAGTTTCATACTAAGCCATAGCTATCCCAAAATAAAAAGTTTTTGTAAATCCAACTAAAAGAATCCTAGGCACAAGCCGCTCGGTGTCCATAGTATAACTACAAATGATAGAAATAAACACGAAAATGAACGTTGTAAAGATGGCTCCTCCCAAGTAAACAAGTTTCTCAAGTTAAGTTTCCACAATATAAGCGTCGCGGTTAAGAGAATCGGGATTGAGTGTACCAAATTACCATAGTGAGTGCAGAGCACTTGCAATGGAAATTTCAAGTAGGTGTAAGACTGAATTATTAAAAATATTTATCAGGAGTATACTGAGAATGACAAACACCGAAATGAGGATTTATACGAACGATCGTATAGAAAGGTTATATTGTCTAAGAAAAAGAAGCTTATATTTCTTTAAGGAATTTCTCCATCATATTGTTACTCCATCGATATTAGAGTGCATTTGGATTATAAGATAAAATACGAGATTATACCGAGACCTCCGATGATAGTCGTACACTTACTCCAAGTGTCGAGCGTTGTAAAGTCCCATACTGAATTTACGTGGCCAGTAAAATCTCAAGGGATATGATTTAGCAAGTAAAATAGATGAGAGAAAATATTCGTTGCTCAAGATTCAGTAAGGAGTTGATTATATCAAATTAGAATTTCTCTTGTTCCTTCAGAACTGCGAGAACGTTACATGAAGATCTATTAGGGGAGTCAGAAATGTCGAGGTCTGATTCACGCTAGACCGAAAGTCGTCACATGCATTGATAAACATATAATAAAATTGAAATGAGAAAATCTTTAGCTGGATCTAAAAAATGAAGCAATACTTAACAAATAATTGCCAAATCCGGTCCAAATACCGAGGTTAAATCAACTGAGAACACATCTATTCAGTGTCTCGGTCTAAATTGTCATCCACAATAAAACTTGATAAGAGTTTTGGATCCATTAAGATTCAAATATAAAAGAGACAATATAAATTCCCATGTCACCTGAGGTAGCCTATCGCATCATTCGATGTATTCGGCTCAACCCTAAGGTTACGATAGTTTCGATCAATATTCGGATGACTGGGAATCGGGACTAGAAATACAGATTAATCATGGACATTAACTCGGACAGGAAGACTCTCTAGAGTTCTCATGCACTGCAAATTATGATTACGTGTGCACCCGTAATGATAATTTACTTTACATGGTCCCTATAGTGTTTCCCTTATCCCAAGCTCTCAGCTAAGAAAAAAGAAACTGAAATGTTCATTGGATCACATCATCGAGTTGCACTTTCGCGTAAAAATGTGGATGTTCTATCTGATCACTTTTAATTATTTGTACCAATACTCATGGATCTGCAGACTAAGGCTGTTGTTGGATGGAGGTAATGATAGAAAGGAACAACCGGCGCCCTCTAATAAAATAAAAAGTGTGTGGTGGAAGTCAGGCAGTAATAATAGGGCAGAGATCCCCAAATCTGAGTCGATCAAGTCATGCTACAAATTTGTATATATACGTGGATCCAATGATCCAACAAAACAAACAAAAAAAAGTTTATGGGTCTCCTGACCCGTAGAGTTCTCTCTCGTTTAGTCCTGCTTCTCCACCTCATGTTCCCTTTTGATCGAGAAATTATGGCTGCCATATCTCATGGCGAAAGTTCTAGCCATCCAATCCAGCAGATCACCAAAGCAAGTATATACCGCACAAAGTGAAAACAATAGATGTTAAATAAGAAAGTCGACTCCAGAACTGGAGTAGATGCAGGTGCGATGTAGGTACAACTACAGCTCGAGGTAACACCAAGACAGATAGATGCGGATACAGATTACCGCAAACGTAACCGGAATCATCAAAGAGTACGCGTAGTGCTGTGACAACGACATGGTTATGATGAAGCAATGTGTCGTAGATAAGCAAGAGGTAGTATGCAATGCACAAATAATTCCTACGGTTCAATGCAATAAACTTAGAGTTATAGTCTAGGTCTAGTCTCGAGTAAACCTAATTCTCTATAACCAGTGCTCTGATACCAAGTCTGTCACACCCCAACAAGGCGGAAGTATGGGATGTAACCGGTATATCGCATTGAACACAAGTACAAGAGAAACTTAAAGGAAAATTGTGCATTACATTGAACCATACTACATGCTTCTAACGAAAGTACAAATACAAGAAAAATCTCTAAAACAGTACAAAGTGTTTAAATGCCTAACTACAACCAAAGTATATAATCATAACTAGAAACAATAGTTCTAATCCAAAAGCGTGCCCTCATAAAAATCTTTTCATCAATTATGTTTACCTGAAAGCATTTTTCAAAAACGGGTCAACTATATAAATAGTTGGTGAGTTCGCAGGTTTGCGACTCTATAAAAAGTTTCGGATAAAAATCCAAAGTGATCAAAAATCCATTGATCGAGTGCACATGTATTAGACAACATATTACCATGAGCCGCAATCAAAGCCTCGACGAAATAAAAATAAAGTACGTCATACGGAAGTCAAATGCAAACAACCGCCTAAAAAATTGGCTAACTTTGCGCCCAAGTGACCCTACAAGTCTGGTTGGCGCGACCAAACCATGAGCGGGGGTGTCAACCCAAGTAGTACTACTCAAAATTCCCAACGGCTACGCTCAGCTAATTGATTGCCTAAATTGGGGACTTTAAGGCATTATAAAAAAAAAAACTCATGTAATCAATGTATCATGTAACATGTGACTAAAAAAAATGAAACAGCTTTCCCCCAAAAAACAGTAAAACACTAAGTAAAAAGGGGCCCACGAAACTCACCTGGACAATGCGGGCGAGTGATGCGACACAGTCGACAAAAACCGATAAAATCCGAGTCCTAACAGGGTCCTACTTGTCAAGTGGACACAAACGATGCATTCAGGACTCCTAAAGGTTGTGACCAAGTCAACAAAACAAAAAGTGGCTATGTAATCGGTTGCATACCCAAAACCCGTGCACGTGCGTACGAACCGTTAAGAATTGTAAAACCGGCTTTTATATGAATTAATAACCTTAAAAGTTTAAGTTTTAGATTTTAATAAATAACATCAGTAGTTAAAAAGTCACATTTGATAAAATCTCACGTCACGGTTTCGTATGATCAAAAACGCGATTACGCGCGTAAAGTTCGGTTTACAGTTTGAAAATCAGATTCATCCGAAATTAGGGTTTTAGTGTGATATTAGCACCCAATTTAAAAGTCAAGTTTTATGTTTTAAATGAGGTTATACTTCTGCCCAAAATCCCGTAGAATTTTTATAAAATTAATTTTATATAAAAATTTTCCAAAATTAATAACTTTTTATAAAATTTAAATGGACCATAATTCCAAAACCATACTTAGACATAAATTTCCTGCTTAAAATTTATACAAATTGATCATGTAAATAAATAAAAATTTATGACAAATTTTTATATTTTTTTTAATATCCAGATTATTTAATATGAATTTAATATTGTTAAAATTTTACAAATTTGAGAAAAATAGCTAAACACAAAAAAAATTTACCAAAATTTTACCATATTAGTTTTAAATTAATATAGGATCCCATACCAAGTTTCAAGTCCTGATTTTATCCAGAAGTATACAAACCCTAAATCGTCCGTTTAAAATTTATAAATACTAAACGTATACTTAAACAATTCCAATTTTCATAAAATATGGACAGGAGTCTTAGTTCATCATATAACAATCACTGTCCAATTTCCAGAATTTTTCAATACTCATAAGTATTTTTCCTAAATTTCCATGCATTAAACTTGTGTGAATTTTAATAAATAATCTATAAAGAGTTAGATAACCAAATTTTTCAGATACTCTTTTTAAAACATATTCTACTGATTAAAACCACTTTTGGGTACTAGATCAACAATTTTTAAAAACTCATCAAAACAATTGTCGTATAAAAATAAATATATTAGTTTCATTATTTGTTTCACGTGAAACAGGGTTGAGTGTATAACCTAATAACCACTAAAAATACCAAATATCTCAATACTAAATATTTTCGGGTTCAATTTTCAAACAATGACGTATAAAACTATTCTAACATAAAATCAAAGCTTAACGGGTAAAGTTTATACCTTCCGTATAAATGGTTGTTCAATTTTCAAACAATGACGTATAAAACTATTCTAACATAAAATCAAAGCTTAACGGGTAAAGTTTATACCTTCCGTATAAATGGTTCGCGTACGCGGAACCTCACGTATCACATGAAATACGAACTAAAAACACCATTAGGATCGTTTTTATCTCCCGGGCATTCCCACATGCTCAAAATTGACAAGCAATGCCGTTTCGATGGCCATGCAACCCGATCAATTTCCTGTTTTCGATCCTAGAAACTGTTACAATCTGTTCGTATTCAAAAATATACTTTTCAACATCTGATCGGAATATCCTTTGGTGAAAACATTCATATATGTTCTCAGAAACTACTATCCAAAAATCGTCACGATCCAACGGTCGGATCTCCGGGGATCGACGATTCTTTGAGACCCAGTTTTTCAAATCCGAAAATCCGATCAGTCATATTCGAGGGTATGAAAAGCATACCTAGAGAGCCGGTAGGGTTTTGCGTCTATGTGTTGAAAAGATCATATTCAAAATTCATGCATTTCTAACGGTCGGATTTCCGGGGATCGTCCGATCTTTAAGACTGCGCATGAATAAAACTTTCTAGACAGATTTTAAAAACTCTTTTTAACGAATTTAAGCAAGGATTTAGACAAATCTGAGCTTACCATTGCGTTCGTAGCGTCGAGAAATGGTTCCAGGTGAAAATCGAACTTCGGCCGTCACCGGCCACCGCGCCGGACCACCGTTGACCGCCGCACCACCGTCGGACAACCACTACTTTGCCGGAAACCTCTCCAGCCCTCTCCACTCTCTCTCTCTAAAATTTCTCTGAATTTTTGAAAATGAGATAGTGGATTAAGATGGGGGTATTTATAGCCCCTGCGGTCTCCGATCGCGTGTCGGTTTTTCGCTTAAACAAACCCGATAAAAATAGTGGCGTTATTTTACCAAAAAATAACTCGTTAGAATTTAATATTTTCTCTCGAGTCCTTGCGTCTCGTAAATATATATCCTTTCGGATTTAAATTAAATTTTACGAAACTGCTCGACTCTGGTGTTAACACGTATAGACCTGAACTTGATCAACTTTTTGATATTATAACACCAAAATAAATCTTGCTATTATCTTCCGTTCACTAACGAGTTCTTTTCGTATGAAAGTATATTTCAACATAATAATAATACTACTATTATACGAACTCGTCGAACACTATTATACGAACTCGTCGAACACAGGTGTTGACCGTAAAAGTCACGGTTGTCACAAATTGAAAGTGAAATTACATTAAATAGTAATTAACGTATTTTCGAAACCTAATTATATATTAATTTTTACATATTTTGAGTTTGTTTATATCCGTAGTATATGTAATATATTTTTACACTTGTGAAATATATATACATAAAGATTTAAAAAATTTAAATATTAATATATTTCACCCCGTGTGTAGACACGGGACCTAAACTAGTATATATATATATATATATAACTTTTTTAGAGAACCAACACGTGTTTATCCCTTTTGCTTTTGATACTTTTGGGTTCTTAGCACCGGAGGCAGTGAAATTCCTAAACAGGGTTCAACGAGTCGTGCATAGTAATATTCCGGCCCCTAAGACCCAAAGCTTTGTTTTTAGTAGGATCGGTTTTGCTATTTAAAAGGGGATTGCAGCGTAACTTGTTACCCGTTTACCTACCATTTTATTGTAATCGTCCTTGTTTTCATTAATGTCAAGATTTGGACCACAAATATATTCACCTAAACCATAAAATTTATCTCTCTCTCTCTCTCTCTCTCTCTCCATCATAATCTTTTGAAATTCAAAATACCAAGAACAATTAATCAAATCCATCTGGGTTATCGCCATCACTGAAAAAATAAAGAGCAAGAAATCATACGCAACATGTGAAAACGAAGAACAACATCAAATCAGTAGCTGAATGCAGTGGGGTTTTTAGGTTTTTTTAATATTGAAAAAGCATATGTGTGGTTTATTTTTGTGTTATTTGAAGATCAAAACAAGCATCTAGGTTTTGAAGATTGAATGGTTCTGTACAAAATTATTCTTGTAGTTGATAGGAAAACAAGAGTTTAGAGATTGAAGATCACCGAGTACAAACAAGGTGGGTTTTCAAATAAGCAATATTACATTTTTACATATGTGTTTTGAAATCAGTTTCTAGAACAAAGATTCTTGATGATTTATTGAACAAGTTTGTCTTTTTTATAAAATGTGTATAATTTTTTGAACGTTTTTTTTTCTGTATTGCTTCTGATTTCGGAACATGCAATTGATTTTTAGATACTTGTTCTTCGCACATAATTACATATCTATACATACTAATAAATAAAGATTTTATGGTGTCACATGTCATTCTTATATTCATCCCTAACATTTTTCCCCCGCCTTTATCTCCTATTTAATAATATAAGTTTTCATAAAAAAATTATAATTTTTGTTTGTTGTCTATATATCCTATTAAATAATAATGATTTTTATAACTATTTTTAGAAAATATTTTAACTATTTTTAGAAAATATTTTTTTAATTAAAAAATTTCATAAAACATTTTTATAATTTGAACATCTCTTTCATTCTTTTTATAAAACATTTTAAAAAATAACTATATAACGTTTTAAAATTTGTATTAAAAATTTATGTAATATGTAATATTAGATCTTTATTACTAAGTATATATAACACTGCATTTATTCATCCTGTATAATATACAGAGTTTCTAACCTATATTATAATAAATGAATAACTATATTTGTTACGTGTCCACTTATGATGAAATTTAGATTTCTGTTTTTCGCTATTCTCCTATTAAATAATGATGATGTTAAATAATTAAATATCTAACATATATTCTAATATTTTACTAAAAAAATACTAAATCATAAGAAAATGTCAATTATTTCTTATTTCACAGATAACTAATAATATCAAACATACAAATTTTCATAAAAAAATATTGCTTTATAATAAGTTGTATTTATTCAACTCATTTAAAACATAAGCTTTAACCTAGTATGTAATATGATAATGCATATATGTAGTATATTGTTATATATAAGTAATATAATATTACATATTTGTAATACTTACGTAACATATTACAAAATTTGTAACCATATCCATATTACCTGTTTTGATAAAAATTGCATAAAATTTATATAATTTACATATACATCAAGTATTAATTTTCCACATATATATAGATATGTATATATATATTTTACATAGGAATATTAATCCCGATGTGCGGACCCCGACATTTGTTTTGCAAAGCTTCAAGCTGTGATGTGGTTCTAAATCATGAAGAAATGTATCGAAGCCCTGAAAAGAAGAATAAAAGGAAGCATATGCAAAAACAAGGACATCGTTTTTTAGACATTTTTTCGTCTTCTTGCAAAGCTTCAAGCCGGGATGTCGTTATTTATATATATATGACCCCAAACTTGATCTTTGATGTATATGTTTATGTAAATTATGTGTACTTGATTTTTTTTTAATTTTATGCATTTTTCACTTTAGAATTGATGATATGAGATATGTTTATATACATATGACTGTCATTACGTATTACACACACATATATAACATGTTATTTACATATTACATATGTAACAATATACTACATATATATAACATTATATTACATACATGTAACATAATATTGCATATATGTAATAACAGAAACATGTTTTTCATTAAAATAATAGAATATAAGTGAACTCTAAAATTCTATATTACATATGTTTTACAGTAAAATTTACAAATTTTATTCATATAGATTAACATTAATGTGTAAAACAACTTTTAATTCTTTTGTTGTTACAGAGGTTGAATAATGATATTAACATTCATGTGTACAAATTTTATGCATATGGATTAACATTTATATAATCCAAGTTACAATTCTTTTGTAGCTTAATATTATGAATTTTCGATCAAAACACCTTTGTAGATTTCAATTATTTTACTGATTTCCTAAAATTTAATGATTTCGTACTAACCTTCTTCAGTTCATCTAAATCTTCTTATCTTCACTTTTTTGAAATCACCTTTAATGTTCTTCAAGATTTTTTAGAACAAAAATGGTGGATTGTGAAGAAAGAGAAAGAGGAGAGAGACGGTGAAAGTTACAAGATGGTGGAGAGAGAAACAATGTAATTAATGTGTGTCATAGTCATTAATGATCCTATAGAAGATTACTAAAATGCCCATTAGAGTATAAAATAATTGGAATAAAGGTTGTGTTTTATTTTTTTAATCTCTTTTAATATCACCCATTGATTAAAGATGATGGAATCAAGATCAATGGCTACAAATTGGTTTTTTAGTTTATACATGGGGAAGTGGTTATCATTTACCCTATATATAGGGAAGGTTTAAATACTAACCAATTTTTTATGTGATAATCGTGCTAACCACTATAAAACAATCACATAATTTATAAATTATTATTTTTTTAATTGTTAAAATAGTATTTAAGTATTTTCAATAAATATTTTGAACGTAAATACGGAAATAATGAGTTTTACGTATACGTACCAAATAATGTTACATATACGTGACACATAGTGTTTACATATATGTAACATTAACATAATGATAATTGATACATATACGTAACACTATGTTTGAAAGTGGTTATCACATAAATATTGGTTACATTTGAATCTCACCCTATATATATGTGTGTGTTTTTAAAAAAAAATTCAATATATATTGTAAACAAAAAAAATCAACATACAGAAGCCCGGATTTTTTTTACATGTCATTGGCAAAAAACGTTTTAAAAATTCTCAGGACCTGGCCTCCTGGTTCCTATTGAAATTAGCTTTCTTTAAAACATATCGTTTTAATGAAGAAAAAAAATTAAAATAGATTAACATGTAGTATTTGTTTTTATAACAACTAGTGGTAACAACGGCCAACAGGTGGAGCAGTGTCGCATGATGGTAGCGGAGAGTCGGAGACACTGTTAGTGACCATAGTGGCAGCGATGATGGTGGTGTAGGCGGCAGCCGGTGGACGTAGTAAGTGACGGGTGATTAAATTAGCAAGTTTTACATCACTAACCCATTTAAGTTTTAACATACAAAAGACGTTTAATTAACCAAAAAATGTTGACGTGGCAGTGTTTCATTGGTTGGAGTGATGTGTTCACCCAAAACTAAAATTTCAAGGTCAACTCCGGTCATCGTCTTCTTCACTTCACCAATCTTCAACACAAACCCTAACCTTCTCACCAGATCTAGCAATGGCGATTCCTCCGAGATCACCTCCGCCCATTCTCCTCATACTAACAACACTTCTCCTACTGTCCACACCACCATTCCTCGCCGTAGCCGCCACCGCCGACGCAGATCTCCTCTCCGAACTCCAATCCATCCAATCCCGCTCCAACTCCGGCGTCATCCACCTCTCCGACAACCTCCTCCGCCGCATCATCTCCACCAAATCCAGATCCTTCAACCTAATCATCTTCTTCGACGCTCTTCAACTCCACGACAAATCCGAACTCCATCTCAAATCACTCAAATCCGAATTCTTCCTCCTTTCTAAATCCTTCATCACCAACAACCAAAACGTCCAATCTTCACTCTCCAAACTCTTCTTCTGCGACATCGAATTCGGCGAATCGCAATCCTCCTTCTCTCAATTCGGCGTCAACGCGTTGCCGCACATCCGCCTCCTTCCGCCGGATGCCGCCGAGTTGAAATCCGATTCGATCGCCATGGACGCCGGAGACTTCTCCGGATTAGCTGATTCCATGGCGCAATTCATCCAATCGAAGACGAAACTCACCATAGGTCACATCCACCGTCCACCTATTATCTCGAAAACTCAATTAGGGTTACTAATAACCGCCTTTATAATATCATTACCATTCCTGTTTAAAAAACTATTAGCTGGTGAAACATTGTTACATGATAAGAGAATTTGGCTTTCCGGATCGGTTTTCGTGTACTTCTTTAGTGTTTCGGGCTCTATGCATAACATAATTCGTAAAATGCCGATGTTTATATCCGATAGGAATGATCCGAACAAGCTGATATTCTTCTACCAGGGGTCTGGAATGCAGTTGGGGGCTGAGGGGTTTGCGATAGGGTTTCTGTACACTATTGTCGGGTTGTTGTTGGCTTTTGTGACTCATATTTTGGTTCGGGTGAAGAATTCGGTTCTGCAGAGGACTATTATGATTATAGCCATGGTTGTTTCGGTTTGGGCTGTGAGGAAAGTTATTTACTTGGATAACTGGAAGACTGGATATGCAGTTCATGCTTACTTGCCTTCATTTTGGTGAAGGTATATTTGAGTTTTTTATCACTTAACTATGGCTGGATATGCTTGATTTTACATGTTGCTTCAAACTTTAGGTTTAAAAGAGTATTGCTACTTATAATGGATTCTTGGTTTTCGTTTCCGGATCTAATACATGTAGAATTCTGTGTTTTTTTGGTTTTTCATTGATTTGTTTGCTTGGTTCAGGGACTGACTTCATGATATACACACTGCATTGTTTTATATGTTCAATTCATAGTAGTCAAAGGCTCAAAGCACACTCAAGGCGCAAAGGATGAGCCTTGGGCCTAGGTGCAAGGCGCTTAAAGTAGGGCATTTTACGGGTTTTAACATGTTTTAGGCTGGTTTAGTGATAGAGACCGATTAGAGATGGTCAATCTCCAAAGATAATTAACTTTTTCTATAGGCAAACACTCCTAAAGAAATTAGAGAAACTACAGACCGATAAGGAGATGCATGGGTACGTATCATTTAGTCTAGTCTAGACATGTTTAATAAGGCCATCAGACTAGATTTAGATGTTTCAAACCAGTTTTGGCCGGAATCCTTGCATGAACGCCTTGATGGTTGCAAGCTGGTATGTTTGCGTCTCGCCTCGCCTCGCCTTGCTTAAGTGCCTATCCTTTTGCGCTTTTGACTACTATGGTTCATTTGCTTGGCGCTAGGAGTTTTCTTGATAATTGTGAGAAGCCGTCAATGGAAAACTCACGGGCTCACCAATTATCCATCCAATAGGACTAGTTAAAACGCACCTTGCGCGAGGTTGGTGGCGGGTTACAAGCAATGGAAGCTGGATTCGAACCTGAAACATCTGCCATAGGAAATTGGTGCTAGGAGTTATTTTGTCAAAACTTGGTTCTTCTAGTTTCATCATTTTGAAAATTGCATTATTCATATGTTCAATTCGCAGTAGTCAAAGGCTCCCTCAAGGCCCTTGAAATATGGCTTTTAAAGCAAGGCACACAATATAAACAGTCCAATTTTAGGGATTTTAACATGTTTTAGGTTGGCTTAGTAGTCTAGACATGTTCCAGGTCATCATACCAAATTTAGATGTTTCATACCAGTTTTGGCCGGAATCCTCGCCTGAGCGCTTTGATGGACGCAAGGTGGTATGCTTGTGCCTAGGCAAGCGCCATTTGCGCTTTTGATTACTATGGTTTAATTGATTGGTGCTAGCCGCTAGGAGTTTTCTTGATAACTGTGAGAACCCGTCATAGGAAAATTCACGGGCCCAAAAATTACCCAACCAATAGGACTAGGTAAAACGCACCTTGCGCTAGGCAGGTGGCGGGTTACATGCAATGGAAGCTGGATTCGAACCTGCCAGAGAAAATTGGTGCTAGTAGTTATTATTGTCAAAACTTGGTTTTTTTCTAGTTTCTTCATTTTGAAAATGGGAATTTGAGGGCAAGTGAGTTACTGAATTGTCATTTTGAGGTTGCTTATCCAAAGGGGCTTATCTTATTATTTGTGCAATGAGCAGATTTTTATTAAGCCATCTTATCTGCAGGATTCTTTGTAAATCTTGGTCAGGTAGATTACTTTGTGGTAACAGATTCTTGGGTTCATTTTGACCAAATTATTTGATTAGTCTTTATTTGCAGCAATCTTTGTTCAGTGCACCTGATATCATCAGGTACCCATCTTTCTTTCTTTCAGTTCATGTTGGTACATTCTGGGTCAAAAGTCAAATGCAAGTCAAACTTGCAGCAATCTTAAACATGTAGAATTGTGAAGGACAATCGACATGACTTTTGACCTGTTTGAACTTTTAGCTGTAACCTGTTATTATTTTGCCTGTTTTAGAAGCGAAATCTAGTCTAACCCGACCGATTTCTTGATAACTTTGAGGAATTAAATTAGGGTTGTAATCAAGAAACAAAACCGTAGATGAGACGAAGACCCTAGGTTAGGTGTGGTGCTAATTAATCGGCGTCGCAAAGTGATTATAAACCATGAACTAAAGTGATTGAGATCAGCAAAGGTAGCCATTAGGTTAGTCCTGGTGTGCAACTACCTCAAGAGTTGCCGCTGTTTTCAATCATCACAACCGCTGTCGACTTCTGAATTCCTTTCCTATTTGTCTCCATCCCGTCTGTTCTCTTTCGTCGGAATCACAATATACAACGAAACCGAAACCCGACCAAACCTCCGTGTCAATGGTACTCCGAAACCCGACCAAACCTCAATATGCTGGCAGAGGTTGGGTGTTGGCGACATGTCGGGAGGCTAAACTAGGTGGGGAGAAAAGGGATCACGGGTGGGGGGTTGGTTATTAGGGGTGTGCAAACGGGTATACCCGACCTGTACCCGTACCCGTACCCGTACCCTTTTGATGATAAAATACATACTCGTGACCCGTATAATAGTTAAAAGGGTCGGTTAAGGGTCCATGGGTAAACGGGTAAGGGTTCGCGGGTTTTGCGAAGATGGACCCGTATAGTCAATGTCGGTCATCTTGTTTTGAAGATGAGATCGTAATCACTAAGTCCGTAAATTTTGAAATCAAATTTCAAACTCTTGCTCTTATGGTCAAGATATATTTAAGGAAAATGAATCACATGCAAGTTAACGTAATGTTGATTAATTCAAATTATTATTATTATTATTTTTTTATTATCGGGTATTATAATAAAATTCTAAATAATTATTAAAATATCTATACTATATAATAAATAAAGGTTTTGGTTTTATGTTTTCCCGCATCTCTCTCCTATTTAATGATGATATTGAACTAATACATTTTTTAAGTATTTAATATAAATCTATTTATGGATACTTATTAACCAAATAAAGTTAATATAATTAAACATTTATCAATTACATAAAAAAAGATTAATACCCAGTTAAAAAAATGTTATATAAATTAATTTAACGAAATTTATAATTGTCACGTCAAAGTGTATTTTTTAAAAACATACTCTGGGGAGTGTATGTGTTAACATATTACATTTTATTCAACACGCATAATAAATGAGTTTATTCAACCCGTGTAATAACAAGTTTTAAAGAAATAAAATTTTTATTTCTAAGTATATATTCAAATTACTCGTGTATTACACGAGATTCTAACCTAGTTAACTTATATACATATGCTACACTTTTAATGTTTTTCCTTTCATTTATAATATTTGTAAATATTATAAATGAGAATTATATAATATTTTTAATTATTAAAATAACATATCTTTTAAATTTGGTAAATATAAAAAATATATCACATATTTACATATTGATCAACACTAAATATTTAATTATGTTTAATATTTTAACGGGTATACGGGTTGTCTTCGGTTCTAGACCCGTACGGGTTTGCCGGGTAATAGACCCGTTTACCGTACCCTAGTTAGCTTTCACGGTTCCTTTGGATCGGTTCCAACGGTTTTGCCGGGTAATACCCGTTAAGTGCTCACCGTCACCCCTATTGGTTATGCATTTTTAGACCTGGCAAAACAAACCCAACATCAAAATTTGGGTCATTATGGGTGTTTATTTTGACAGGTTAGGTTATTTTGGGCCATAAATAGCTCTTTAATGGGTCTCTATGGGCTGTGAAAAGGAGAGCTAAAAATTTTACAGGTCAACATGGGCAGCAAACGGGTTAGGATGGGCGGTTATAAAAATTAGGTTTCTTCGTCCTCTTTTGTTGTCCATCATCATCACAGGTAGAGAGAAGATCGATGAGTGGTTATGTTCTTCCACCATGAAATTAGAAGTTGATCATTTGGTGTTCTAAATCAATTTTGTTAGTTGAATTTTTCGAGTATGAACGAACATCAGGGGTTCCGTTCTTGAAGAAATCGAACAGGTTTTTGATGTCGATCTCTGCATTGTCGATCTCGGCTAACCCTGTTGTTACCATCAATTGTGAGATTTCATCTTAATTTAATATCAATCGTTTGATTTCTGGTTCGACTGGGTTCTTCATCTAGAGTGTTAATGGCAGGGCGTTCCATCGTCTCAATCTAACAATCGTTGACCATAGAAATTTTTTTTTTAAACAATCATATGAACGAAGTTATTGTTTTTTTTACTGATTTCTCCATCGATTCTTAACCAAAATTTCTGGGTTTGATATCAAAGAATCGTTGGTCGATTATGACAGAAGAATTCCATCAAAATGGACTTTGCTCGGTTCTAATAATTTTCTTCGTTTTGTGAAAGATTTCGTCAAAATGATTTTCAACAGGAAGGATTTTAATCATCATAGAGATATCCAAAACTCTAGAGTCAGATCAAGTTCAATTTGAGACAATTTCTATGTAAGTGTTTAAATTTTATTACAACCCATTCTGAGCTGTATTTCGTTTTGTCAAAACCCATTTTGATCCGAACCAAAATGGCCATTTTTTAAAGCGGCCCATCTTGGCCCGAACCCATTCTGACCCGTTAACCCGCCCGACCCAACCCACTCATTTTGCCAGGTCTATGCATTTTATATAAATCTAATCAGTGTTGTAAAACTCAGCGTAGGCGGCCAAGTACTCGGCGATGAGTACCGATGCGCTTTTCTTCAACTCGGTCAACACAACTCGAAATCAGTCAAACTCGGATTTTCACTGTTTTTCACCGATTTTCGTTGTTTTTCACCGATTTTCGCTGTTTTTCAACAATTTTCGCTATTTTCCACCGATTTTTGTTGGATTTTAAATGTTTTTTACGAAGATACATTAGAAGACGAGAATTAAATAATTATTATGTCTATAATATTAAGTAATGAATATCAATTTTTGAAATACTTTAGTATTTGAACTTGTATCCTTTTGATTTACATTGATATTCACAAATTTTGTTAAAAATTAGCTGTTTGAAGGACAATCGACATGACTTTTGACCTGTTTGAACTTTTAGCTGTAACCTGTTATTATTTTGCCTGTTTTAGAAGCGAAATCTAGTCTAACCCGACCGATTTCTTGATAACTTTGAGGAATTAAATTAGGGTTGTAATCAAGAAACAAAACCGTAGATGAGACGAAGACCCTAGGTTAGGTGTGGTGCTAATTAATCGGCGTCGCAAAGTGATTATAAACCATGAACTAAAGTGATTGAGATCAGCAAAGGTAGCCATTAGGTTAGTCCTGGTGTGCAACTACCTCAAGAGTTGCCGCTGTTTTCAATCATCACAACCGCTGTCGACTTCTGAATTCCTTTCCTATTTGTCTCCATCCCGTCTGTTCTCTTTCGTCGGAATCACAATATACAACGAAACCGAAACCCGACCAAACCTCCGTGTCAATGGTACTCCGAAACCCGACCAAACCTCAATATGCTGGCAGAGGTTGGGTGTTGGCGACATGTCGGGAGGCTAAACTAGGTGGGGAGAAAAGGGATCACGGGTGGGGGGTTGGTTATTAGGGGTGTGCAAACGGGTATACCCGACCTGTACCCGTACCCGTACCCGTACCCTTTTGATGATAAAATACATACTCGTGACCCGTATAATAGTTAAAAGGGTCGGTTAAGGGTCCATGGGTAAACGGGTAAGGGTTCGCGGGTTTTGCGAAGATGGACCCGTATAGTCAATGTCGGTCATCTTGTTTTGAAGATGAGATCGTAATCACTAAGTCCGTAAATTTTGAAATCAAATTTCAAACTCTTGCTCTTATGGTCAAGATATATTTAAGGAAAATGAATCACATGCAAGTTAACGTAATGTTGATTAATTCAAATTATTATTATTATTATTTTTTTATTATCGGGTATTATAATAAAATTCTAAATAATTATTAAAATATCTATACTATATAATAAATAAAGGTTTTGGTTTTATGTTTTCCCGCATCTCTCTCCTATTTAATGATGATATTGAACTAATACATTTTTTAAGTATTTAATATAAATCTATTTATGGATACTTATTAACCAAATAAAGTTAATATAATTAAACATTTATCAATTACATAAAAAAAGATTAATACCCAGTTAAAAAAATGTTATATAAATTAATTTAACGAAATTTATAATTGTCACGTCAAAGTGTATTTTTTAAAAACATACTCTGGGGAGTGTATGTGTTAACATATTACATTTTATTCAACACGCATAATAAATGAGTTTATTCAACCCGTGTAATAACAAGTTTTAAAGAAATAAAATTTTTATTTCTAAGTATATATTCAAATTACTCGTGTATTACACGAGATTCTAACCTAGTTAACTTATATACATATGCTACACTTTTAATGTTTTTCCTTTCATTTATAATATTTGTAAATATTATAAATGAGAATTATATAATATTTTTAATTATTAAAATAACATATCTTTTAAATTTGGTAAATATAAAAAATATATCACATATTTACATATTGATCAACACTAAATATTTAATTATGTTTAATATTTTAACGGGTATACGGGTTGTCTTCGGTTCTAGACCCGTACGGGTTTGCCGGGTAATAGACCCGTTTACCGTACCCTAGTTAGCTTTCACGGTTCCTTTGGATCGGTTCCAACGGTTTTGCCGGGTAATACCCGTTAAGTGCTCACCGTCACCCCTATTGGTTATGCATTTTTAGACCTGGCAAAACAAACCCAACATCAAAATTTGGGTCATTATGGGTGTTTATTTTGACAGGTTAGGTTATTTTGGGCCATAAATAGCTCTTTAATGGGTCTCTATGGGCTGTGAAAAGGAGAGCTAAAAATTTTACAGGTCAACATGGGCAGCAAACGGGTTAGGATGGGCGGTTATAAAAATTAGGTTTCTTCGTCCTCTTTTGTTGTCCATCATCATCACAGGTAGAGAGAAGATCGATGAGTGGTTATGTTCTTCCACCATGAAATTAGAAGTTGATCATTTGGTGTTCTAAATCAATTTTGTTAGTTGAATTTTTCGAGTATGAACGAACATCAGGGGTTCCGTTCTTGAAGAAATCGAACAGGTTTTTGATGTCGATCTCTGCATTGTCGATCTCGGCTAACCCTGTTGTTACCATCAATTGTGAGATTTCATCTTAATTTAATATCAATCGTTTGATTTCTGGTTCGACTGGGTTCTTCATCTAGAGTGTTAATGGCAGGGCGTTCCATCGTCTCAATCTAACAATCGTTGACCATAGAAATTTTTTTTTTAAACAATCATATGAACGAAGTTATTGTTTTTTTTACTGATTTCTCCATCGATTCTTAACCAAAATTTCTGGGTTTGATATCAAAGAATCGTTGGTCGATTATGACAGAAGAATTCCATCAAAATGGACTTTGCTCGGTTCTAATAATTTTCTTCGTTTTGTGAAAGATTTCGTCAAAATGATTTTCAACAGGAAGGATTTTAATCATCATAGAGATATCCAAAACTCTAGAGTCAGATCAAGTTCAATTTGAGACAATTTCTATGTAAGTGTTTAAATTTTATTACAACCCATTCTGAGCTGTATTTCGTTTTGTCAAAACCCATTTTGATCCGAACCAAAATGGCCATTTTTTAAAGCGGCCCATCTTGGCCCGAACCCATTCTGACCCGTTAACCCGCCCGACCCAACCCACTCATTTTGCCAGGTCTATGCATTTTATATAAATCTAATCAGTGTTGTAAAACTCAGCGTAGGCGGCCAAGTACTCGGCGATGAGTACCGATGCGCTTTTCTTCAACTCGGTCAACACAACTCGAAATCAGTCAAACTCGGATTTTCACTGTTTTTCACCGATTTTCGTTGTTTTTCACCGATTTTCGCTGTTTTTCAACAATTTTCGCTATTTTCCACCGATTTTTGTTGGATTTTAAATGTTTTTTACGAAGATACATTAGAAGACGAGAATTAAATAATTATTATGTCTATAATATTAAGTAATGAATATCAATTTTTGAAATACTTTAGTATTTGAACTTGTATCCTTTTGATTTACATTGATATTCACAAATTTTGTTATAAATATTAGTAAACTTATGATATTTGACATATATAATTTTTCGAAAATTAATTTCTTTGTAATTTATCATGTCCGAGTACTCTCCGCCTAGGCCGAGTACTCGCAGAACCTAGCGACTTTTACAACCATGACTCTAATTATATTAGGGGTATTTTAGTCTTTCAGAAAAAAAATTAACAAAAAATATAACGAAGTTAGCTAAAATGACTCAAATGATAGTAAAATAGAAAAGTCAAGATTTTGAAAGTTAAAGTACTCAAATGGTTAAAATTTATAAACATTTCAAATAGTAATTTACTCTAGTATAAATAAAATATTTCATGTGGGTGATACTTGTCATTTATTGTAACGTAATGTAATCATAAATGAGTAGTATAATGTTAGTCCCGAAATGAGAGAGTTACAAATTCTCCACCTAACCTCATAATTGACATGCTTGATCATCTTACATTACGTGTAATGGTAAGATGAAGGTGGTGGATTTTTTATGTAACGTAGGCGTCACATAAACCATAGCCTCATTCACTCACACCCTCACACAGGTGTGTAATTCTAGGATGAGAGTGACCAGTTTTGTAATAATTACATAATTTTTATTTTTCTTAATTTAATTAATACTAAAATTAAAACGTAATATAAAAAAAACAATATATAACATTTAAAAAACAACATAATATTAAAAAACAACATAATACTAAAAAAACATAATATTAAAAGAAAAATATAACATGATACTAAAAAAACTAACTAAACTACATATTATATTTTTCTTCAATTTAACGAATTTCTCTCGCTCGTTGCCGACCAAATGATCGATGTTCATGAAATAAAGTCTCATATAGCTCGCATTTTGTTTTTTCTCTTTTATTTTGAGCTTCTTCTCAGATATCTCGTTGAACTTGGCTATCCGGTAGGATATGGTGTCTAAACTCTCCTTGTACTCGTTGGTTTGGGTTGATGACGATGATGCCGCTCGTTTTGCTTTGTCTCTTCCGATAGGACGGACGGCTTCTTCGGGAAACTCATCGCCCGAGTCGTTGAGCTTAATACTACGCCTATCCGAATTAGATTGGCTAACATCATGGTCGGATGAGCTTTTTGATCGTTTAGACGATAATTGTCCCATTAACGGGACTGGTTCAAACTTGGTGCACTTTCTCAATAGTTCCCAAAGTGGAACCATTTTAAACACCGACACATTATTATCTTCTTTATACGCTTCTAACGCGTCTTGAAAGATGTCAAGGTCACTTTGACCACTCCGACGGTTGTTTAACTTGTTTTTGTAGTTGGCGGAAAACTTGCCAACCTTCAACCAGATATCCCTCCACTTGCCACTTACCATATCCTCTGTACAGTATCCGCCTTTACCCATTACTTCACAATATTGTTCATATATTTTTTTCCAATAAATTCCGGCTTTTTGATTACGTCCTATAAAATTAAATAACATACCATTTAATAAAAAAACATTACAAAAATAATAATACTTCTAATAACAATACGTACCAACTATTGGATACTCCGACACGTTGATCCACGCTTTCACCAAAGCTAGCTCCTTATCCGGCGACCACTTTTCATTACGCCCTTTAACCGTACTCGCTCCGGGTGTGGAAGTAGTGACTTTCTTTTTATGTGCTCTTTTTTTGTTTGTGGTGGCGATTGAGTTTCGGGTACAATGTCGGGTGACGGTTGAGTCTCTGGTACAATGTCGGGTGACGGTTGTGGGGTTACGTAGTCTTGCATATAGTCGGATAAAAAATCGGTTGTGGGTGTAGACGGATTTGAAGTTGGGAAATGAGGCGGGTAATGACTCCCAATTTGCAAACGTTAACAACGGCTTCGCCTCCGGGGGTTGTGGAACGTAACCCCCCATAGGGTTGTTCGGACGGTTCGGGTTGTTCGGGTGGTTTGGGTAGTTTACAAATTGCCATGGAAACATTTTTGAAACATTTATAAAAATATAGAGAGAAGAATGAAGAAATATTGTGCAAAAATTTAGTTGTTTAGGTTGGTATTTATATAGGGTAATTTTTTTTTAAAATTTAAACGGTCAAATGGGTCTAACGGTCAAAAACTTAATTATCTCCTCCTCTCTCACGCCGGTGAACACCACCACCCGCCCCTCACCCCGCCCCACTTCACCCCCTCCCGGCGCGGTGTTCCACGCCCGTGGTGGGTGAGGTGGCACCACGCCCCTGCCCATTACGCATAGTCTTATCGACAGGGGCGGCCCTAAGGGGGAGCGGGGAGGGCGACCGTCCGGGGCCCGGTCTCCTAAGGGGCCCGTAGTTTTTTTAAAAATAATTACTTGAGTTTGACTCTCTAGATTGTCTCCACCAGTTACATATTTCATGTTTTAGAATATTACAAAAATTTGAGTTAGATGAGTTGGTTTTAAATTACATGTTAATGCTCTTCCACACAAGGAGGTTGCAAGTTCGATTCTTGCAGCCCTCCTTTTTATTTTTCTTCTTTTTTAAATAGATCATTGCTCCCCCTAACTTTAGTTAAATTACAAAAGTCACCCACAACTTTGTAATTATAAATCTGACACCCCTGACTTTGCGAAAATGACATAACTAACCCCTAACTTTATAAATTGGTAATTTGACACTTCTCCCCCCACTTTGGTAAAATGGCAAAACTCACCCCTAGCTTTGTAAATTGTTAATTTTACCACCTCAAGTTTAACGAATTTATCGTTTCAATGTTAACTCCTATTCGCGCCACAGTTTATCTATTTTTCGAACTTCATGACCGAGTCGTGGCAACTTCATACGTTTTCTTTTATGTAGTTAGTGACGTTATTGTTCTCACCGCAATGCGCGTAACGAGGTTCGTAAACCCGCCGCAACGTGCGGGTCTTATTTTCTAGTATATACATATTTATAAAAGGTCCAACTTGTATTATCCATTTATGCTATTAACACGCTTAAAAAAAATGTCCACTACTTGTATTACCCATTTATTTTATTAACCCATTTATAAATTAAAAAAAAAGCCACTAGATTTTCAAACTTAATAAAAAATAACAAAATAATCGTTATTCGATTGTTATAGTTTTTTTATTATGCCATTATGAGTTTATATTATGGGGCCCGTTTTTTTTTAAAGTCCCGGGCCCAAAACATTTTGAGGAATCTCAGGACCGACCCTGCTTATCGACCTGCAAGAAAACATCAAAACTTCAAAACCAATGTCATCTACAAACCTGAGTAAAATAAAATGGGCATAACCAAGTGAAATCAAGTGGGAATCGAGTGTAAGGAATGTCCTCAACTATTATCATCTTTATCTTTATAACTTTTCGTACAAGCAAAATCGAGTGTAAATATATGATGATTATGCTACTGAGACTATCATTGAAAACAAAAGTGAAAATTGAGATTATCACCAACCAAACTGTTAGTTTGAATTATTATCACCCAATAAGTCATAGTTTGAATTATTAAAAACCAGTTTACCTATTAAATTAAACCGCATGAGGGCATAATTTTCAAGTCATCACACTCCTATATAGTTAGACCACGCATGACGTAGATCGTTTAAGTGAATGTCCACTACGTCCTACTAGGTGAAGAAGCACAAAATCATCCGCGACCATCGTTGTATGGACGTAGCAAAGATATAGTTTTATGCGTTGTGGTTCAAGTGGTGTATTTAATCTTGTATTCCTTGGAGTGTGTATCATCCATACATACGATTCGACACCACTTACACCACTCCAAAACAAATCTTTATTTTTGGGATGAATTCATTATAGTGTGTATTGTCTAGATGGCCTAAGTGTTATTCTTATTCATTTATCTTTATTCTGTTTTATATTATTTAATATTGTTTATATTTATTTAATCTTTTAGGGTACTAAAACGTTACTTGTTAGTATAAACTCAAAGTCCCAACCTAAACCTATACAAATTTATAACGTTACTTTTTCTAGAGATCAAATTTATTTATACATAAATGACTTATGTTTTACACCACCATATGTATGACATTAAAATACATGAGTTAGTGATGTATAAATAACCCTTCAATACTTGTTAATACAGTGATAAGTGGATTAAAAAGATTTTTTCCATAACCATTAAAAAGGAACTTTTTATACACATATAAGAGCGTGTTAATACATATACCTAACCAATTATAAATAAAAAATCTTTAAAACTGTATAAATATTTGTACCCAGTGTTGATCAGGTATAACATGAGAGAGAAAGAGACGCCGATCACATAAGTGTCTTATATATGTATCACACTTAAAAAACAATATGTTCTAAGTACATACGTTTTTCTTATCGTTCTCTACTTAGTTTGGTTATATATTGAACGAATGAACGGTATATAATAATAATAAGAGTAAAGTCCTATTTTCGTCCTTGTGGTTTGACCATTTTAGCCACTTTCAATCAAAATCCCTTTTTTTAGCGTTTTCATCCATAACTTTTCAAAATCTAGCAATTTTCATTTACCTGATTAACTCCGTCTACATTTTAACGTTAAATCAAAGACAATTTAGTCTTTTCAACTGCCTTCTACTCTCTAGCCATTAATGATTTTTGAAATGACCAAATTGCTCCTGATTTAACGTTAAAATGTAGACAAAGTTAATCAGGTAGATGAAAATGACTAGATTTTGAAAAGTAATGGATGAAAAAGCGATGAAAGTAACTAAAATGACCAAAACACAGGAACGAAAATAACACTTTACTCTAATAATAATAATATTGATTGTCATCATTAGTTACTGGATTTCTATTAAAGTTAAGTGAAACAAAGAATATGATTTAAATGAAACATGAATTTATGTTCATATGATACTTGAAAAGTAAGTTGGTTATAAATAACATAGTAGTTGTGTAATAAAAACGTCATTTATGAATTGTACAGACAAACTGCACAAAATTTACACTCACACCATGCACAAATATTTTGGGAGACAACTGCTTTAAATTTACTGCATCAAACTAACTGCCCTATATTATATATACACAATACAATGAAACCATGCACATATGTTTTTATACATTTTTTTACGTTGTCGTATGAATGATTTAAATGAAAGTCATGAATCATGATATATAGCCATTTTTAAGTTTTTGAAATTCAAATGATTTAATTATAAGTGTAAATATATATGACTTTTTTTAATGATGGTTTACACCTTTACTTTTAAGCTGAGCTCGAGCTCTCAATAAATATATATGAGTCAAGCTCGAGCTCTCAGTAAGTTAAACGAATAAATGAGCCGAGCTCGAGCCTAGTCGAGCTCGGGCTCGGCTCGTTTACACCCCTACTTTTAAGTATTTTTGATATGTTATGTTAAATATTTTGACTATATGTGACTAAGTTAATTTAAATATTTCTAGAAAAAATATGCCAAGAAAAATCATTTATGGAAATGAAAAAAAATTTAAAAAATATTAGTACCCATAGCGATGACATGTGGTCACTAAACGGTTAGTTAAACCCTATAGCGACCACATGTCGTCGCTACAGGTGCTGATATTTTGTAATTTTTTTAAGTTCAATGCTCACTATAAGGTTACATATAGCGACGATGTTTATCCCGACGACATAAAGGACCTACAGCTACTAGACTGTACCGACGAAATGTTTAGCGACCAAAACTCGTCACGATACGTTTAAAGACCTATAGCGACCATTTGTCGACGTCAAAACTCAGGAAAATGTCCTCGCTTTAGGGTCTCTTTGTTGTAGTTATGTTGGAAGTACGAGTCAATAGATGTTTGTACTTACCAAGGAACATGTCAACACGACAATGTTCAAATGTGTCTAACAATATGTATGAGAGTGAAACATTAGAAACCAATGCGAAGTTTCAACCTTGGAAGAATATACCTATATATGTTTAAATGAGTGCATATTTCAATGGATCTTGTTGTGAAATTGTCAAAATCACAGAGTTAGAGTGTCAAATGCATATGACTTGAAATAGTGTCGAACTGTTTGAAATATCTTTATAAGAGAACACTAATTATTTGGAGGGGATTTGTTTACAACAAGTTGACTTGTTCTTTATTCCTCAACATGTTATGTATTTTTTTTTATTAAAATAAAAGAATTAAAGATTAAAAATACTCTTTCCCCTCAACGCATTCTGTTAAAAAATTGTGCCTAATATAATCATTTAAAACATAATTTTTTTTTCAAAAGGCAAGATTTTATAGACAAACAGGGAAACCCATTCAACAAATACAAAGGAAACAAAACAAACAAAGGAACCCAAACCTACAGGGAATCAAAACATAATTACATGAGATTGAAACTAATCCAGTGTTTTCAAGTAAGATTCTTAAAGCTTGAACGACTTTTAAGCCAAAGGAATCTTAAAGTCTTTATACTCTCAATTATATCTTCTGTATTAGCTGATTTGTTTTTAAAGAGGACCTCATTTCTTTCTTTTCATATGCACTAACACGTGATGAGGATAATGCTTTTGAAGACTTCTTTAACACCTTATCCGAGAAAACCGTCTTGTGAAGCTCAATAAGGTCGCAAACCGAAAAAGCATAAATCGGGTTGATCTTGCACCACAAACTAACGTGTTGCCATACCACCGAAGCAAAGTAGCAAGAAGTAAGGAGATGGTAGGTCGTTTCTTGCGAGTTTCCAGAGGGGGCAGAAGATGGAATCAACTTGGACCTTACGCTTAGCCAAAGCGACTAGTGAGGGGATACAATCCAACTCAGCCCTCCAGCCGAAGATGTTACACTTAGAGGGGACTAAATGGCCGTAAATGATAAAATTTTCTAATTATTTTTAATAGAATGACGTATTTAAATATTTATGCTGTATATACTCCATATATAATAGGCAAAAAGTTAGAAAATTTTAACTAATAGAAAAGAAGCTAATCAATAATTATTTAGTGATTAATTTATGATAAAAGCGGTATTATTTGAATTCTTTTTTAAGTAATTACTAAAAGTAAAGAAACGTAATTAATTATTCCCTGTTAATATCATCAATTTTAACTGACAGAAATTCTATGTTACGTAATTTTGACTGAATAAAAAAATGTTTATTCTTAAAAAAATCGAGTTTGTGATTTTCTGTGACTTGAAAAGAAGGATACCAACACTTAAATTGTAGAAGATACCTTCTTAAAAAACAGAAGGATTTTCTGTGATTTTCTTGATCATCTCGCAAAACATATCTTTTTAGTGTAGGTTTCTTCCGATTTTTGCATTCACGATTAAGGATTTGTTTTTACCAATTTCGAGTGGAGGGAATCAGGATTTGAGACATTGGTTAGTCCAATTGGTTATTATGTTGGCTTGCTGGACTCTTTGGAAAGCTAGGAACAAGCACATTTTCGAAAATCAAAAGATTCTCATTCCAAAAATCATCGAAGAAATAAAAACGGTGGGTTGCTCTAGTTAAAAAACCGGGGCTAAGTTGCCTACTTTGGACTGCGATAATTGGTGTTTTTTTAATTTTTAGTCGTTAGGCTATTTGGGCGGGAATTTTCCACTCTTTTTTGTGTTTTTTTTCTTGGTATGTTTTTTTCCTCTGTGCTGTTTTGCTAGTCTCTAGTTAACTGGTTCTATGAGATTTTCGTCTTTAAAAAAAAAAACTTAAATTGTAGAAGAAAAATAATTAATAAATTGACGTTTGGGGTCAATTTTAATACAACAATATTATTTATTATTAATTATTAATTCTAAGATGGTATTAATTATCAATATCCACTTAATGAACCAATGTGATAAAATCATTTTAAAATTTACCATTTAGCCGAAACTAGCTAGTTTAATAAATCCTAATTACATTTCATGCAAATATATGAGATAAAGGTTATTAGAAAACAATCATATAAGGAGATCTAGTTTAATTTTTCACAAAACTAAAATAGAACCAAAATTTGTATTCACTAAAAATTAAAATAATTATGTCATGTATATTTTCATTAATTAAGACTTGGAACATTTTAACAATACTGTATTTTTTTTAACAAAATAAAATATTTTACATAGGTGTTTTGTCTAAACACTACAAGGATATCACCCTATCCCGACGACTATTGGTCCCACCCAAATTGCCTTGTGAAACCCTATACTGACTACATGTCGTCGTTATAGGGTTGGGTTAGATGGAGGGAAATATGTGCGCTCAAATTTTCCCTAGTGAAAACCTTTACCGACGACAAGTCGTCGGGATAGACAGTATCCTATACTGACAACACCTATGCCAACGGCTACTTTGACCTATTGGTATGAACCTTTGCCGACGAAACCGATACACACGACATGTCGTCAGGATAGGTCAAACCACACTATCCCGACAACCTGTCGTCGGGAAAAGGTACAAATATATCGTAGGGATAGAGTTTTAGTGTTGTAGTGAAACAAAATAAAATATGTATACACTCACATGCATAATAAAGGTAGTAGCTGGAGATGAGGACGAGTTGGTTTGATAAATAACTTCAACATGCAGTGAAATTTGATGGAGTTACAATTCTCAATCCTTTACTATCTCATCTTTCTTCACACACACAGAGTGTGTGTTTGTGTGTGTGTGATGGAAAGTTTGAACATCAAGATTGCATTAACTCCTCTCTCTCTAAAAAGAAATAAAAACTTCAATTCTCCATAAATGCAATTGCATCCTCTCAATACTCTTGGCATTAACTCCTCTCTTCCTTCCTGCAACTTCTTCAATTCTCTCACCTCTTCCTCTCTCTCTCTCTCTCCCCTTAAGTTCTATTCACAAGAAAGGTATATCATCAACCAAACTCTCCTCTCAAAACAGCCTCAAAAGTGGTTTTTTGTTCACTTTACACTCTTTTACAGTGGACTCCTCAAAAGCAAGATCAAAAACCAGTAAGTTTTGATATATTTATATAATATGCTTCACCATTCTTGTGGCTTTTTAACACCAAACACACTTTCTTTTTCTTGTCACTTTAAAAAAAAAAAATTTAACACTTGATGCAATGATAAATCAGTGTGCAAGATGATGGTTTGTTTGGCTAGATTTTCTCTAATTTTATGTTTGAATATTTACATAAAATTAAAAGAAAGAGAGATGAATTAAAGCTTTGAAGAAGTCTTTATAATTTGCTAAAGTGTCCCAAAGTGTTTGATTTTGTCAATTCTAGACTCTTTTCACTCTTCATAAAATATAAGTCATTCAGTCAATTGATTTAACAAAAGAAAAGAAAAATCCATAAGGAACTCTTTCTTCCAAGAGAAAGAAATAAAGGGAGAAGAGAGAGAGAGAAACTATTTTAGGGTTTGTGAATGTGCAGAAACATGTCATCTTGTATGATCATATATTTGTTTTCTTTATGTTTTGGAAGATCATTTATTTAGGTTTGTTGTATCTTGTTTCAAAATCCAATTTATTTGTTCTTCATACATTTTACTTTCATCCATGAAGTTCCTGCTCATAATATGTCTTTATAGTTTAGTATTAAAAGTGGCATAGTTTATGATTTCTTTAAATACTTCTATTAATTACAACTATAATCCTTTTTGTATAAATTGAAAGAGGAGCTATAATTATATTCTAGAGAGAGACTGGTTTCAACTTTATATGCTTTGAAGTGGACTTTTTTCTCCCAAAAAACTACAGATCTGTAAACCTTCAACAAAATTCTCAAGGTCCATTAGATTACTTAGAAGTATTGCTAATTGATGCCAAATCATTAACTTTTACTTTGTTGTTTATAGCTTTGTGTACCAAACATCAAGTAAAAGCTTTTAGAAAGAGGTGAAGGAAAGATGTTTCAACCAAACATGTTTGAGAGTCATCATCATATTCTTGATATGAGCCACAAAACCCCAGAAGATGACCTTGATATGCTTAGAGATGATGACTATGAGAGCAAATCCGGCACCGATATCATGGAAGCTCCCTCTGGGGACGATCAAGATCCGAATCAACGCCCTAATAAAAAGAAACGCTATCATCGTCACACTCAACATCAAATCCAAGAAATGGAATCGTATGTTATTTGTTTGCAATAATTATTATTTAACAAACAAACATACCAAATATATTCGTATGGTATCACGAGAGTGTGATAAGGGCAAACCATACCTCTATCATCTGTGATAGAGAGGTTGCTTGCTTCCCACTGAGAGCCTGACTCCAAAAACGTCTTTTCTTTTTCATTTTTTTTTATTATTTAAGGTTTGTTTATTGCAATATAGTTAGAATTGATTGATTCATTGATTCTTGTAGATTTTTCAAAGAATGCCCACATCCAGATGATAAGCAAAGAAAGGAACTTGGCAAGAGATTATCATTGGAACCTTTGCAAGTCAAATTTTGGTTCCAAAATAAACGCACACAAATGAAGGTGATTGATTTACATTTTACAAACATTTTTCCGGTAAAAGATGGCTTGCCTTTGGCAAATTTAAATTTTATGCAAGCATATTGTATAGCATACTAAACTCATCTTGATGCTAATTAAAGTAATTCTTTCTTTTATTTTCTTGATTTAGGCTCAACATGAACGCCATGAGAACACACAGCTGAGGAATGAAAATGAAAAGCTTCGATCGGAGAATATACGTTTCAAAGAAGCCCTTGCTAATGCTACATGTCCAAACTGTGGTGGTCCTGCTTCTATTGGAGAGATGTCTTTTGATGAACAACATCTGAGGATAGAAAATGCACGGCTACGTGAAGAGGTGAGTTGAACGCATCTTAAGTTATAATTTTTTCTTGTTAGTGTCAAGTGTATGTAATATTTCTTGTATTTTGTTGATTGATTTGGTGTTCTCCAAAAGATTGATAGGATATCTGGGATTGCTGCAAAGTATGTTGGAAAGCCAATGCTGAATTACCCGAATATGTCGCCTCTTGTACCAACTCGCTCACTTGATCTAGGTGTTGCTGGTTTTAGCCCACAACAAGGGATGGTAGGAGAGATGTTTGGGGCAAACGACCTTCTCAGGTCGGTTTCAGGCCCGACTGAGGCCGACAAACCAATCATAATAGAGCTAGCGGTTGCAGCTATGGAGGAGCTAATCAGAATGGCTCAAACTCATGAACCCTTGTGGGTTCCAAGCTCGGATAACTCATCCGAGACCTTGAGTGAAGATGAGTACTTGAGGATGTTTCCCCGTGGGATGGGTCCAAAACAACTGGGATTAAATTCTGAGGCTTCAAGGGAGTCAGCAGTTGTCATCATGAATCATATCACTCTTGTTGAACTTCTAATGGATGTGGTATGTATATATGTCATTTCATCAATCATACTTGTTCAAGGTTTATACAAACGCGAAAGAGTAATAATAAATTTGTTTCACACTTTTAAGCTTATTCACACTAGTTTAAACTTACATATATAGGATGCACTAAGGTAACAAAAACCTCACACTTGTCAAAATCTATGACAATTTGACTACTTGGACATGTTTAAAATTTTTAAAAATTTAAGGGTGTCATAATTTAGTCAATTTGTTCACGCCTCTAAATGTGAAGTTTTATATAGTTTTTTTTAACAATTTTAAATGTGTGAGCATGTACTAGAAACCTTCATATTTTTAAGTGTGTAAACATATATATGATATAAGTTGATTATGATCTGAATATATACTTGAATGGTTTTTTCAGGATCAATGGTTAAATGTGTTTTCTGGCATTGTTTCAAGAGCAATGACCTTGGAAGTGCTTTCAACTGGAGTTGCTGGTAATTACAATGGAGCTCTTCAAATGGTAAGCTAGGAGTTGAACACCATAACACAAAATCTAGTTTTGTATATGTTGGTGTTATAGGATTAACATATAAATTTGTTATTTATCAGATGTCAGCCGAATTTCAAGTTCCTTCACCACTAGTTCCCACAAGAGAAAACTACTTTGTTAGGTATTGTAAACATGTTGATGGTACATGGGCTGTGGTTGATGTATCGTTGGACAATTTGCGTCCTTCTTCAATTTCTAGATGTAGAAGAAGGCCCTCTGGTTGTTTGATTCAAGAACTCCCCAATGGGTATTCAAAGGTAGAAAACTTGCAAGAGATTTAAAGCATTGTATGATTGCTTAAAGCAAATAAATTGTATTCATGTTTGTTTTTATTTTATAGGTCACGTGGGTCGAACATGTTGAAGTCGATGATAGAGCTGTTCACAATATCTATAGGGGTCTAGTGAACTCCGGTCTAGCATTTGGGGCAAAAAGATGGGTGGCAACTTTAGATAGGCAATGTGAGCGGCTTGCAAGCGTAATGGCTAACAACATTCCTTCAGGAGATGTTGGAGGTAAGTATTACAAAGTATTAGTTACTATTACCTTAATAGTATTCAGATTAACATAAATGATACGAATCTATTTGATGAAATATATGTTTGTTTCATTTAACAGTTATAACCACTCCAGAAGGGAGAAAGAGTATGTTGAAGTTGTCTGAGAGAATGGTGTTGAGCTTTTGTAGCGGTGTTGGAGCTTCAACCGCACACACGTGGACAACTTTGTCTGGAAGTGGGGCTGACGATGTTCGAGTTATGACCCGAAAGAGTATGGATGACCCAGGCAGGCCTCCTGGTATTGTACTGAGTGCTGCCACTTCATTCTGGATACCTGTTGAGCCAAAACGAGTTTTTGATTTTCTTCGAGATGAGAACTCAAGGAGCGAGGTAACTATTACAATATACAAATGTTACACATTTATGCCTTAAAAGCGTGTTAAAATTATTCAAATATATAAGCAAGAAAAATTGTCTATATTTGTAGAAAATAATATTAATGCTACTAAGTGTGAAGAAATATAATGTAGATCAATTTGTGACATTCAATTTTTTCACATTAGATTGATAACTTATAAGATAAGTGTGTAAATTTAGCTAATTTATTGTAGTGAACTCTTAAAAACAAGTTTAATAATTTTTTGTGATGATGATTTTAGTTAGTTAATGGATTGTATGTTATATCTAGTGGGACATTCTTTCAAATGGTGGACTAGTTCAAGAAATAGCACACATTGCTAACGGTCGCGATCCAGGAAACTGTGTCTCCCTTCTGCGTGTTAATGTAAGTATCCAACACTTCAATTATGTATAGTTATGGAACATATATTGACCTTTGGTTTGTAAATATTATAGAGTGCAAATTCTAGCCAAAGCAACATGCTCATATTACAAGAGAGTTCAAGTG
Organism: Smallanthus sonchifolius; assembly: GCA_023525975.1. Taxonomy (NCBI): domain Eukaryota; kingdom Viridiplantae; phylum Streptophyta; class Magnoliopsida; order Asterales; family Asteraceae; genus Smallanthus; species Smallanthus sonchifolius. The sequence goes on from CM042029.1 coordinate 71,059,803, forward strand.
ATTCTACAGGATCCTATGTCATATATGCTCCAGTAGATATTGCAGCAATGAATGTGGTGCTAAGTGGGGGTGATCCAGATTATGTTGCCTTGTTACCATCTGGTTTCGCTATACTTCCAGACGGTCCAGGACCAAATCAAGGAGGAGTTCCTGAAGTAGGAACTGGTGGATCTTTACTGACAGTGGCATTTCAGATTTTAGTTGATTCAGTTCCTACAGCCAAGTTATCATTGGGATCGGTGGCAACGGTTAATGGTCTTATCAAGTGCACAGTTGACAGGATCAAAGCCGCCGTAGCTTCTCCATGAATAGACTTGTCGACCCGTATGTCATAAGGTAAATACCGGGCTTAGCTTACTTTTCAAGGTTATCTCATATTGTTCTAATAACGTTTGCATGTGCATGTGCATTGCAGAGGGTTTAAGGATAGGCAGGCGAAATTTACTCTCCTTTCGAAACAAAATGGAAGAAGTCAAGAACGCACCTAAAAACGACCCTTGAAGTTTGGTGACTTTGTTTTAATCTTTAAGCAATGGAGTCCATAAAGCATGATCAACAACCTTCAAGGGTTGTAGGTTCGGGTATTGACTTTGCTATATTTAAAGATTAGGGAGTAAGTTAAGATCTTATCACAACTAAAATTCCCAAAACTTTGTTTTGTTTTAAGGTTTGTTTTGTTAGAGGTTTTATTATTGTATTTTGGTTTTAGTATTTGGTTTCTATTCTCCAGGACCTCAAACCTAACAAAACGTTTTCTATTGTAATTTGTTAAATGTTAGATCCATTTCTTTCTTGATGTGCTAGCTACAATGTTTCATACCCTGAATAAGTCATAAGTTTGACCTATACCGAGTATCTAGGCTAAAATACGGGCTAATTATTTGAACATATTATAACGGGTATATATGAAATTCTTCCTATAACTTAAAACATATATATACCTTGTTTTGATATGTGTATAAACCGCTAAAAGTTTATGCAAAATAAAAGGATATATAACCGTATGTTACCCACTAACCAAACTTATGTGATCTATCTAGAAGCTAGCTAGCTTTAACTAGGCAATGGCACACCCCATGGTTGTTGATTACAATAAATGAGCTTCGTGGTCCCAATTCTACAGCCATGTATCAAGGTCATGGATGCATGTGTTCTGGAAAGTGTGGTCTTGTTTTTCTACTTTCTTAACACGACAGATCTATGTTTATTATCATGTGTGTGTCTCCTGATTGTAACACTACCGTATTTTCAAGATTGGGGGTATGAAAGGTTCCATAATCTTCAAATTAGGTCTAACAATATGCAAAAGTAATCAAAATTTATGCTAACCTTTTCATTTTCTCATTTATATATGCTATTTGCACAAGTGCAAGGGCAAAAGTAAATAAAATTTGAAGGTACCCATTTAATATATTTTGAAACAAAAGTTTCGTTCAGATCTTGTGAGATCATTCACATCAGGATCTCCATCTTTATCTCTATTATTTAAAGTTTTTTTCTATTTTGCAATTACTAGGATCCCTATTTTCATCTTCATCTTTAAATTTTAGAGTTTAGTAAACAGAGATTCTATAAATATAGAGATCATTTTTCATCCATCTCTATATTTTTTGTGTGTTAAGGAAAGAGAAAAAATAATAAAATAAGACAGAGAATGAGATGCACGATGTTAAAACAAATTTAAAGATAAATTTAAAAAAAATGTGATATTTAATTAAATTATAGATATGGATATTGAGAAGCTGATGTAAATGCTCTGAGCAAGCCGGAACTTTAAGACAAGCCCGAACTTTGAGAATCTCATTGGTCATTTTTTGGTCTAATATTCTTTATAAACCCAACATCTCTTTAACCCATGATTGATGTGAGATTTGTCTAAAATGTTACATGATTTGTTTGTTTTTTATTTTGTATTGTTTTAATTTAGCTATAAAATTTAGTTGTATGAGATACACGAAAACAGAAAGTACATACTAGAAATTCTAAAAACACAAATATACGAATTTCATGTGTAATTTCAAGCAAGTGAGCTCACCGATGGTAGCACATCGACCGTTCAAGATCAATAAGAACAATAATTAACAAAGAACACACAATTAACAATAAACTCACTTTTATTATATCAGGAAAATAAACTCAAAAACCCTAATACAATAACTCTCATACACAACTCTAACTCGGTTAATGTATATAATGTTAATTATAACCCCTTAAACCTAAAACAAGCTTATTTTAAGTTCCTTGGGCTGCCCCCTACGCCAACATGCGTGAGGAGGCCCGACTCGGTAATTAACCAACAACAGTTTCATCGTTGTACCATGTATAGGCGTGAATTATTTGTTAAGAACCGCGTTCGTTATGTGACCTAAGCTATTCTTCTTTTGTATTTATTTTGTTTATTAACTATTCTGTAATATTTATCTAGATTAGTATCATTAATTATGTAAAGTATATTTATCATGAATAATATTGTTATTTTCCTAAGGGTGTACACTAACATAACAAATCACTTCCGGGTGCAAAAGATCGAATCAAAGTATTACCTTCTATGTACAATATACTCCTTATAAATCATATGCAAGTGCCTGAGTTTGTTGTTAGTAGTACATAAAATCTTAGTTGACAGGAAGCATGCATATAAGAAAGGACAAGCAAAGGTAACTAAAGTAAGAAGATGGAAATATATATTAATAGTAATAGCATAAGGGACAAAAAAAAAACAAAAATTGATGGATCTCTATGTTCAAACAAAAGCCACTTTTGGCTCAATTAAGATCTCATCATACGTGGAAAGACCAAGGGAGGAAAGTATATTGAGAAAACTTATAATTAGACCCTTGGTTGGGATTGATGAATGAATTGGTATCCAACTATGTCTATATCATTGACTTGGTTTTAAAAAGCGTGAGACGTTCCGAGGCGTTTAGCCCTCAAAAGCCAATGTGCGAGGCGTGAGGCATGAACCGAGAGCCTCATGTACATGAGGCTTTGCTCTATGTACAATTAAATAAGCCTTATGTACAATCAAAAGTTGCTTCCGTCTCAATTTTTTTACACATGCCTTTTTTATCATGTAAAACATTTATAAAATCTTCATCTCTTGTCTCTACGTATCACCCTTCGATGAACCCCAATCTTAACCAATTTTGAGCCAGATGCCATGAAGCGCCGCCTCAAGGCCCTCAGGCGTTTTCCCGGTCGCCTCGAGTGCCTCACACCTCATGCAGTCCTGAGACGCTATTTTTAAAACCAAGATCATTGATACAACCAAATTTGAGTAATAAGCAAACACACCAACAAATCGTGTAAATAACAACCAACTTCAACAGATGATTTGGTCGTCTTATACTCATGATGACGTGATCCTTATGTTATGATATGCATGATTACTTGCCTGTTTTGATGTTTAAGAGACTAGTGTACACAATATATGTTTATTCAACTTTAATACATTCTATTTTGTACCACGATACTCGAGCACATCACTACAAGTAGGGTTTTCCTTCATAGTGTACACAATATATGTTTATTCAACTTTAATACATTCTATTTTGTACCACGATACTCGAGCACATCACTACAAGTAGGGTTTTCCTTCATGACAGTGTGATTAGAGGTGTACAAACTGTTGGGCGAAACTACTTAGTTTCGCTTATTTTGTTTAGATTTGCTAGTTTTGTTTTGTTTCTAAACAATTTTGTAATCATTATTTGAGTTATCAATTAAAATTAAAATTTCTCTCAATTATTTCTCTCTCGTTTATGTTTTCATTCTCTCTATCCATACACAAACCGGGTTTTTTTTTCAAACCGTACTTAGATCACAATCTATGAGAAATAATAGATGTGCACTACAACAAATTGACCCTGTTCCGACACCACCTGTACCGACGACATTTGTCGTCAGGATAGGTCACCCTATACCGACGACATGTCGTCGGGATAGGTCAAAACCAAAATTTTGAATGGGACACCCTATAGCGACGACATGTCGTCGGTATAGGGTTGGACAGGTTGGAGGGAAAACTGGCGCCCAATGAATTTTTTGGGAAAACCTATAGCGACGACATGTTGTCGCTATAGGTTAATTTTGATTTTCTTTTTGTTTTTTTTTATTTAATAAATTTCCGTCGGTCAAATTTTTTTTAAATTAAAAAAAATTCTGGAAAACCCTATAGCGACGACATGTCGTCGCTATAGGTTAATTTTGATTTTCTTTTTGTTTTTTTTATTTAATAAATTTCCGTCGGTCAAAATTTTTTTTTTTTAAATTAAAAAATATTTTGGAAAACCCTATAGCGACGACATGTCGTCGCTATAGGTTAATTTTGATTTTCTTTTTGTTTTTTTTATTTAATAAATTTCCGTCGGTCAAATTTTTTTTTTTAATTAAAAAAAATTCTGGAAAACCCTAGTCGTCGCTATAGGTTAATTTTGATTTTCTTTTTGTTTTTTTTTTATTTAATAAATTTTCGTCGGTCAAAAATTTTTTTTTTTAAATTAAAAAAAATTCTGGAAAACCCTAGTCGTCGCTGCAGGTTAATTTTGATTTTCTTTTTGTTTTTTTTATTTAATAAATTTCCGTCGGTCAAATTTTTTTTTTAAATTAAAAAAAATTATGGAAAAATTCTTTGTGTAATTAACGGGTTCCGGGCTTCCTCATGACTCGTCGGACACCCATCCCCCCAACCGGCCAATCGAATTCCCGAATCACTTCGTCTTCTTTGAACCGGCCACCTCTAGGGTTCGGCCGAACCCATGCACACACATGAAGGTTCCCTACGATCACAAACAAGCATTTAAACATGAAGGTTTTCAAGATTATACCTCTACATCGGAGAACCCGTGCCAATCGAATTCCCGAATCACCTCGTCTTCTTTGAAACTCAACTTCTCTTCTGAACCCTAGAATTATGAAACATGTGTAGTATTGATTCAAGGATCCCGACACACTAAGGATGATTAGATATCGACAAAATACATCAAATCGGACTTGAAACGCGATGAACGGCTCTCTCCCTCTCCTCCTTGCTCTTCGACGGCTGAATATGAAAATGGGGTCTCCATATTTGCGTTGCATCCTAAAGGGTGTTCTTCCCTAGGGCCAGGCTTGGCCCACACGCACCCAAGGTCTCCCGGGCTTGGTTTTGTTCACGTTTTTAAATGAAACCCGCCAAAACCCCGTTAATTACCCGTTAACCTTTACAATAATTTACATAATTACAAACCCAGTTATTTTATGAAAAACCGGGATGTTACATCTTGGGTCGTTGAACCCTTATGGGTTAGTGTTGAAGTGTGGGTTATTAACATGTCAATAAATGACAAACCGTTTTATAAAGGATTGTAATGTTCTGAGTTCACTCAAATGGTATTTCTTGTTAATATACACTGTTAGAACTCACTAAGCGTAGATGACTTTGTATGTACGTTAGATTGTTTGCAGGTGAGGTATCTTGGCTAGGGAGCGGTGCTACTCGGATTGGTGTGTAGGCATTTGTAAGATAAGATTAAGATTGATATTGAGTTTAAAAAGGGTTACAACTATTTTAAATTAAGACTTCCACTGATTGTTTGTAATAAAGCGAGTATTTTTAAAGAGAACACCCAGTGATGAGAACCAACTGTAGGGTACCCAGTTTGCGGCCATACAGGCTGGTCTTGGATGTTTCACAAACGTCCGAGACATCGTGAAGGCAATCAACAGACTTCTAATGTCTTGCACGGTGGGGTTCCGATTAAAAATCCTTCTTATTCCATGAATCTTGCTCAGGTAACGGTTTCGATTTTTCTCACGAATTTCCCACTTAATTCTTCAGTGAATGAGATTTGGAAGTTCTGCAAGGATTATGGGATAGTTGCAGATGTGTATCTATCCGATCGGTTATCAAAGGTCGGTTCTGTGTTTAGTTTTGTGAGACTTTCTTTTTGTTTTTTTTATTTAATAATTTTTTTTTTAAATTAAAAAAAATTCTGGAAAACCCTATGGCGACGACATGTCGTCGGGATAGGGTTTTTCCAAAATTTTGAATGGGACATCCTATAGCGACGACATGTCGTCGGTATAGGGTTGAGCAGGTTGGAGGGAAAACTGGCGCCCAATGAATTTTTGGGGAAAACCTATAACGAAGACATGTCGTCGCTATAGGTTAATTTTGTTTTTTTATTTAATAATTTTTTTTTAAATTAAAAAAAATTCTGGAGAACCCTATGGCGACGACATGTCGTCGGGATAGGGTTTTTACCTTTATTGACTGGTCAACATCCTACGAAACCTTTGCCGACGACATGTCGTCGCTATAGGCCACCTGTACCGACGACAAGTGGACCTATGCCGACGACATGTCGTCGCTATAGGGTACAGCTCGAACAAATAGGGAAACGAGACGGCAGAACTTCATTTTCATCAAAAACTCTCCAAAACTCCCCCAATTTTGTCTCTCCGGTGATTTCAACGTTTTTGGGCTATTTGGGAGTAACTTTCACACAAACTCTCGGGATTTAAGGTGAGCTAACATCCGGGTTCATATTTTAGCTAATTTTTCAAGATTTTGAAGTTTTGTTTGTTTATTTTGGTTATGTTTTGGAGGAATTTCATCATTTCTTGAATTTCTAGCTTTGTGAAGGTAAATACTCGTTTTAATTACTAATTTGTGTTGAAATTTGGTTTAAATCAAAGATTTTTATGATTTTGTATGTATGTGTTATGTATGTATGTTTGTATGTATGAGTATGTATATTTGTATGATGGAATTATTAAATTATGATTAGTTTATGTCATTTGGTTTAGAGGTGTGTTTATTTTATATAATTTAGTTTATGTAAATTAGTGTTTGTATGTATGTGTGTAATTTATGTTTATGATGATTAGTTTGAATGTTTAGTTTGTATGTATATGTGTAATTTGTGTTTATGATGATTAGTTTGAATGTTTAGTTGGTATGTATGTGTGTAATTTGTGTTTATGATGAAATTTGGTTTAGATCTAAGATTTTTATGATTTTGTATGTATGTGTATGTATGTATGTTTGTATGTATGAGTATGTATTTTTGTATGTATGATGGAATTATTAAATTATGATTAGTTTAGGTCATTTGGTTTAGATGTGTGCTTATTTTATATAATTTAATTTATGTAAATTAGTGTTTGTATGTATATGTATGTATGTGTGTAATTTGTGTTTATAATGATTAGTTTGAATGTTTAGTTTGTATGTATGTGTATGTATGTGTGCAATTTGTGTTTATGATGATTAGTTTGGATGATTAGTTTGTATGTATGTGTGTAATTTGTGTTTATGATAATTAGTTAATATGAATGTATATATGTGTATGTATGTTTGTATGTTTATGTTTGTAATTATGTAATTAGACATTTATTTATGTTTGTATGTATATGTTTATAATTATGTAATTGGGCTTTTATTTATGTATGTATGTATGTATGTATGTATGTATGTATGTAATTGTGATGTGTAAGTATATAAGATGATATTTATTGGGAGCAACTTTCATAAAAACTCTCAGGATTTAAGGTGAGGTAACATCTGAGTTTCATATTTTAGTTACTTTTTCAAGATTTTGAAGTTTTGTTTGTTTATTTTGGTTAGGTTTTGGAGGAATTTCACCATTTCTTGATTTCTAGCTTTGTGAAGGTATGTACTCGTTTTAATTACTAATTTGTGATGAAATTTGGTTTAGATCTAAGATTTTAATGATTTTGTATGTATGTGTTATGTATATGTATGTATGTATGTATATTTGTATGTATGATGGAATTATTAAATTATGATTAGTTTAGGTCATTTGGTTTAGATGTGTGATTATTTTATATAATTTAGTTTATGTAATTTAGTGTTTGTATGTATGTGTATGTATGTGTGTAATTTGTCTTTATGATGATTAGTTTGAATGTTTAGTTTGTATGTATGTGTGTAATTTATGTTTTTGATGATTAGTTTGGATGATTAGGTTGTATGTATGTGTGTAATTTGTGTTTATGATGATTAGTTAATATGAATGTATATATGTGTATGTATGTTTGTATCTGTATGTTTGTAATTATGTAATTGAACATTTATTTATGTATGTATGTTTGTGTGTATATATTTGTAATTATGATTAGTTTAGGTCATTTGGTTTATGTTTCGGATATTAGTTTTTATCCGATTTGAATGTTTGAATGATTTATATTTATGATTTGCAGGTTTTTGTTTTTAGAAATTTAATATTTCTGGATAAAATATTAAAAATAAAAAAAATAAAAAATAAAAACAGAAAAAGACCTATACCGACGACATGTCGTTGCCATAGGCCTTTTTCAAAAATTATTAAAAAAAACAAAAAAAACCCTATACCGACGACATGTCGTCGGAATAGGGTCAACCTATACCGACGACATGTCGTCGGTACAGGATTGGAATCTATACCGACGACATGTCGTCGGTATATAATTTCTTTTTGAATTATTTAATTAGACCCTATAGCGACGACATGTCGTCGGTATAGGCTGACCTATACCGACGACACCTATCCCGACGACAATCTTAGGCTATTGGTACGACTCAATCCCGACGACACCTATCCCGACGACATGTCGTCGGTATAAGCTATCCCGACGACAAGTCGTCGCTATAGGGTCAGAAAAAGTCGTCGGTATAGGGTGATATTGTTGTAGTGGTGTTTTGAAAAACCAAAATCTTCAAAAAAGTTTTTGCCATAAGTTTAAACTGATCGTTTCGTTTTCATTAAAACTAACATACTATTTTCTTTCATGAAATTTAAAAATAACTTTTCATATATGTTATCTTTAAAGTTATGTCTAATTTTGTATTGTATAAATTTGATGATGTAAATATATTATACATAGAAATACTTTATGGTTACCAAAAAAGTTAGTACAACCTTCTACTTTGATTTGATTATGTGCCGCTTTATTCCCATCTATATAAACGTGTTTTACTTTCTCTATAACATCATTTTCATTCACTATAACTTTCAATGCCTACCATATAAAATTTAGCAATCTTCTTAAATAAAAGATGTATAGTTTTTTTCATTTAAATATAAATAATAAAGCTTTTGTGAAGTTCTTCAAGTGAAGTCAACGTCTTTAGTTATTGAATATGACTTTTGTTTTCTTTTTACATGTTTATAATTACTATTTTTATTATATATGTTCACCGTTTTGTTTTGTTTTGTTCGGCCATATTCTTTCTCTCCTCTATGTAATCATATTTCTTTTTCTTTTACTCACAAACTTATTGTTGGTTATCTTAGTCTCATCTAGCTATTTTATATAACTGAGTTTTACTTAATGATCAAATAAGAAGTCATTATATGAAACATCAAACAAGTTGGTAAAAGTGGAGTACACACTTATTTGATGATCTTATGACTTTTTGGTGTGCTAAACACACTTTGTTTTATCAATGGGTGAAGCCCACTAAACAACGGGGGTCCGGGGGCAACGTTCCTAGTTAGCATCTAGGGGCGGCAGCCCCTACTGAGGTCCAAGAGGCAACATCCCTGGCTGGGGTTAAGATGCTCTGGAAAAAAAAATATTTTTCATGTTTTTTTATTCAATGGAAATTAATTTGGAAGTGGAAAAGTGTTAAAACTAACTTGTTAACCGGGAGTAAATTTGTTAATCTGGAGTAAATTTACTAATTCGGAGTAAGTTTGTTCCTTTAGAGTAGATTTACTCATCCGGGGTAAACTGAAACAATAGTTACTTTCCAAACGGTTGACGGTTATAGCGGTTATCATCCAACCGTAATGACGTGTCATTATGTAGTTTCACCCCTATATATACGGGTCTTTTGGTTAGTATCAAAGATAAAAACTTCCTAACAGACTTTCACATATTTGTTATTTAATTTATGATTGTAACAAACCGATTTTTGGGTTGGTCATATAATATATTAGTTATATTGTAAAGGGTGTGAATAAATAAAAGAAAGTTGGACAGTGTTATTTAAATTGTGGAATTATCTAGTTTTTTTTTTTTTTTTTTTGGGGGGGGGGGGGGGAAGAGTCAAAAGGGGGAGTACAGGGGCTGATCTTGTAAATAACCAAATTTGGTTAAGAGGTGTATGAGGGGTGGCGACATCATGAGTTAGAGAGGAGAAAGAAGGGAGAAGAGAGATTGATCAAGAACTCAAATTCTGTAGATTGCATGCTTGGATTAAAGGATTGGTTTGCACAATTCCTTCATAAAATCAAGTAAGAAACACCTTCTTTTCAAATCCTCCTTATTAATCTTGTTCTTGAGGGGTTTGGATGGATGAAACCTAATGGATAGAAATTGTGGGTTTTTGAGAATCAGATGTTGATTTGGATTGATTATCAAGCATAACTAAAGCTAGGGGTTTAATCAATTCATGTTAATTTCACCAATTGAAGGTTTTGAAAATTTGGGTTCTTAAGGACCTAATTTGGGGAAATTAGGGTGTTTAAATGTCGAATTAAGTGTTAATAAGTGTTTATGGTGTTAAATAAACACATTAACAATAGAAAACTCAATTGATTTGGTGAATTATAAATGAGAGAATTTGAGGTATTTGGATGAGAAACTTAACGGGTCAAAATGGGTGAAATTGAAATATGAATGATTAAAATCTTGTGTGAAGCTTAACAAACCAAGATTTAAATGAGGGTAAAGATCATAAGATCTTGGGTGGGTGTCAAACCCCAAATTGATGATTTTTTGAGTTTACTACATTACTAAACAAGTGGATTGTTTAGGTGACCAAGGGGTGATAGTTGCTAGCTTGGAAGACAAACCAGGGGTTTCACTAGCCAAATGTAAGTGTTTTACACTTACTTACTAATAGATATGAAGACAAATTCATGTAAATAAATTAACTTATTTTTCGACGAATTAGCGACAAAATCCTTTCGTCGGTAATTTCTGACACTATTCTGACGATTATATTAAATAAATATGTTAACTTATTTAATAAATATGTTAAACGAATTAAAAAATAAAAAACTACTTTTAATTATTTATTCCAACCATTTTCTGACAAATCTAAAAAACTTATTTTTAAATATTAAATAAACAAGTTAATGTATTTAATAAATATATTAAAAAATTTAAAAATAAAAAAAATGTTTTTTATGTGGGAAGTTTGTCGGTAGATCGTTGGAAATAGTTTGTAATTTTGTTGGAAAATTGTAGGAAATCTTATGGTTACTTTTATATTTTTTTTAGAAAGTTGTCACTAACCTGTAGGAAATTTCTTTTGATGGTAACTTGCCGTATATTAACTTTTGTAGAAAATATACATGTTTTCTAGTAGTGGTTGAAGACGTCGATTCCTAAATCACGTATTTATGCCCGTGAAACTTGTAGGTCATTATCTTTGGTTCTTGACACACAACCCCCTATACTTTACATAAACATTGAATACATGCTAAACATAGTTTCTAGTATACCACGACCCCTAAACTTTAAGTTGAACGCCAACTCCACGCAAAATTGGCATGTATAAATTACATTATTTTGTAGTGGTTTGTTCTCGGTGTAGAACCGCTGTGAATGCTAGATTTTTCGTATAATCGTTTTATTTCATAATATGAAGCTTCATGTAGTCTTCCAAATTGGTCTCATTGTGCATAAAACTAAGTAATTAGCTAGCTTTATTTGCCAACTAACATAGACAACAGGCAGTTGCGTCATATGTGCGATGAAAACTAGCATCAAGACGCTCTAAATCGCCTACAAAAAGGTTTTAAAGGTTTATACTAGCGTTTAAGACTAACTATGCATCCAAATAATGAATATAAAAAAGAGAGTGAGTACTAATCAATCTTCAATCCTCAGCAATGTTTTAAAAACCGGACCAGACGGGGAACCGGATGACTTACCGGTCCATTGGTCGGACCGGATTACGAACCGGACGGCGTCTTAAAATATATTAAAATACACATAACAATCCAAGTATCCAACAAACATAATTTAAACATAAAGTTTTCAAAAAATTTCATCCAACTTAAAAAATACACATAACAGTCGTTTTTTTAGGAACATAGGTTGAAACATTTCATCCAAGTATCCGACATATATAATTCAAACTTAAAAATCCAACAAATATAATCCAAAGTGAGGACTTTTGGAACGTGAAAAACCGAAAAACGGAAAAAAAAGTACAAATAACCGGTCCACCAGTTCAACCGGAAATATCGCTGAATCGGCCGGTTATTTTGCAACCCATTTTAAGCTATGCAACCGGACCGTTAAGACGGCCATACCCCGGTCGGGCCGGTCCGGTTTGGTTTTTAAAACATTGATCCAAGAGTGTATTATTAATAAACTATATATATATGAATACAACATACTACAAAGTAAATCTAATCAAATCAAATCAATCTTCTAATTATAGTAAATACAATTACATACATATTGCATTTAAGAGTTAAGTCCAATTAGGGCTCCAAATAATGAGTACTAAAAAGAGAGTCAGTGCTAATAAATCTTCAAATCCTGAATGTCTCAGTTAACTATAATCAACTGTTTATAACAACTATGCATGCAGGTGGCATCACTCAAAGGTGGATAGGATAACTATATATGTTTCCATTAATTAATTTAGAAACTTAAAAAGATTTGAGTTCAAAATGATCAATTCCTTCACTTAGCAGTGTCAATAAATAGATTACACAAGTTAAGATATATTGACCTAGAGTGAAATAACTAACAAAAGAATGGAAAATCTGTGTACCTTATTTTGCATATGTTGAATGAAGATTAACTAACCAACAGAAGATGAAAAGTAGGAATGCATTAATGACTCATTGCAGGGACTCTAAACCATCCGTATACTGCTGCTGCTCCTGTGCTGCTGTAAGTATTTGTGTCATGATTTAGTCTTCTATTTTATCCTCCTGTCACTTGTATACTGTTGTTCTTCAGCAGACAAGTATATAAATTGTTAACTAGAGGAAGATGGTAGTTGGATATTGCTTTTATTATATTGGTGAGGAAATTTAAGAAAGGTGGTTAGGCTTCATAACTATCTGAATGAATGACTTGGGTGGTTAGGGTTCTAATTCGGCTTTATGAAGGAGTAAATTGTGACCACGTAAACACGACGGTTTGAGGGTGAAGTTACTTTATTAGATACTAGCTTAGATCCCGTGTACTACATACGGGGTGAAAAATATCAATAAATAAAATTTTTAAATATTTATTTGTATATTTTATAGGCGTAAAAATATATCATATACTAATGATATAAAATAAAATTTAAAATATGTAAAAATTAATATATAATTTAGTTTCAAAAATATGTTAAGTATTATTTAATGTAATTTGATTTTCATTTATTATTTGATTGAAAATCAAAGTTAAATAATTAGATTTCAAAGTTTCTTATAATAAGAGATAATTTAAAATAAATGTGTTTTATTAGTATAATTAATATTTTTTTAAATATATTATTATTAAAATATGGAAGTGCATTTAATAAGAGAGAGAGTCGAGAAAAAATGATGAGAATGAATATGGAGACAACACGTGACATGAAAAAACCTTTATTTAATATATATTATAGATATAGATTTTAAATCGACGTCTTTTCTCAATGTACATTACTTATGATAATCTATCTGATTTGACCTTCCTCAATGTCATTGTACTTTTTTTTTGAAAGGCGACTTTCATTTTTTAAGTGGCAGTCGCATCTCTGACAAGTCGGAGACCCGTTACCCCTCAACCTGACCACTACGTTGTCTGAAACGGGCCCGCGGGTTCAGAGCGAGAGGCTAGGCTTTCACGGGGAAACCATGGAGCCTGCTGCCACTTGACAGCAGTTGCGCCGCTACACGGGCCAAACCCCGCTAGCGTAACGCACTCCGGACTAAAACCCGGTTCGGCTCGGATTCGAACCTGCGTGGGCAGGTTGAATCTTCATCGCCTATACCACTGGACCAAAGCCAGTGGTTAATGTCATTGTACTTATTCTCACGCACTACAACACGACCAAAAACAGTTGCAAATAACACTTTTGTTATGGAAAACATTAATCGATTGTAAATATGTAAAGGGTGATTCTAACCACACGGAATATTGCTAATTAGACCCGCCGTCACACTATACGCACTCGTATAAGGCAATACGAGGGCGTATAGAGTTCAGTCATTGACAACAGAATGACACGTGTCATTCTCTGTCTGGCGGCTGGTCCAATACGTGGCGTATTGATCTATATGCAGCGTATGAGGCACGAGTTATATTTTTGCTTCAAAAGTTGAAAGATTTGAGAGTTTATGAATCCTATACGTGGCGTATTGACCTATACGCCACGTATAGGTATTTTTTATTTAATTATATATTTTTATTTTATTTATATTTTGTTTATTTTTATTTTAAATTATATAATTTTGTTAATATAAGTTTGTTATCTATTTATAAATTTTATATATTTTATATTTTTTTAAACATTTATTATATTTTTACAGTATAACCAAACAAAATATTAAACATTACAAACCAAACAAAATATTAAACATTACAATCAAACAAAATATTAAACATTACAAACCAAACAAAATATTAAACATTACAATCAAACAAAATATTAAACAATACAAACCAAACAAAAAATTAAATATATACATCAAAATGTTTTACATACATAACAACGAAAGAAACAAAGTACAAATAAAAGAACTAAACCTAATCGGCTCCGCCGTCACCCTGACCCGCCCCGCCCTCATCCTGAACGGGGTCGTCCGGATAATGACGTGGCGGTGGTAGTGGGCGTGGCTCGATGCCGACGGCTCGTGACAGATCCACGAGCTGTCCAACCGCCCACATCATCAGGTCCTCCATGCGATCGAGTTGACGACCCTGTCGCCGTGAGTCGGCAACAAGGCCATTAAGCAACGCCTGGGTAGCCCTCTCCAGCCTAACAGACCGACGTACGTGTCGGGGATGCTGTGGCGGATGGTCGGGGATGATGTAGCGGATGGTCGTGGATGGGCTCGACGTGCGGCGGCCCGTCCTCCATCGCCACACCCTGTAGCGGGTGAGGAATAGGTGGGTCCCCCTGTCCAGGCATCTGCGGCAACGGCACCGGGACCCAAACCTGGTCCTGGATGGCCCCTACGAACCGAAGGCCCTGCGGGAATCGGTGCGTGATGCGCATGTCGCTCGCCTTGCGACGGTCTAATCGGACAGGGGGAATGGACGGTAACATCGCAGGCTCATGGACGTCAAATGGTGTAACCGACCGCATGATCTGCGTGATGAAAGCACCGCCATACAAAAGCCCGCGCTTCTGTCGCATATAGGCAGATGCAAAATAAAGTGTCATGCACGTGGATAGGTCGCACCGCCTCTCAGTAAGCAGGCAATAAAGAAAGAAAAAGGTCTCTATCAGTGCACCACTCACGGCTTTTCAGACGCGGTGCTATCGACGTCGAAATAAGCTGGTGCAGATATCTATACAAAGGGTCTCTAATACCCGAGACCCTCCCATTGGTACCCAACCAAGGACTATCTGAAAATCAAGCCCCAAAAAAACAAGGAGTTCCTCCTTGTCCACCTCCGTCACCGCCTCGGTGAAAAGTGGTGTGACCGTCTCAGGCTCGTAGTACAAGCCCGTCGTGACGGCCCACTGACGGAGGGTCTGACGGCAAACGACCCCGAAAATAGAAAATGAAATATGATCTGGATCCATATCCAGCGCCTCCCCGGGAAGAGGCGCCAGCCCAGCCTCTGAGTAGATGAACGTCGAAAGAAACTCGACGACCACCTCTCGGTAGATCTCCGCGAACGAAAGATCAAAAAGACGCAACCATGGCGTGTCCTGGCCGATGATGGCCCTAGCTCGCTCGGCCTCTTGTACCTCCTCAAGGAGCCCCCAATCCACCGCCGTCCATGGGCCCAACCGCACCTCCCGGAGCTTCTGGCACCGGCATACGCCTCCGAATCGGTCGAAAAATCCAGAAAATGGTAGTGCGCAAGATCGTCTAGCTGCTCCATGTGAATATCATCATCAGGATCCGCTATATCTGATAATAATTAATTGTTTTTAATTTTTTATTTTAAATAATAATAAATAATTAATTGTTTTTATTTTAAATAATAAACAAAATATTAATATATTGTTTTTATTTTAAATAATAAAAATAAATAATAATAATAATATATTGTTTTTAAATAATAAATAATAATAATAATATATATTTTTTTTTAAACCTATACGCCACATATAGCTTTATACGTGGCGTATAGGCTGTTACCGGGTAAACCAAGCCATACGCAGGGCCCCCAAGCTATACGCATGCCAGTTACCGGGCAAACTAAGCCATACGCGGGCAACCAGGCCATACGCGGGCCAAGTTGCCTAGAACCTGAGCCATACGCAACGTATAGATCTATACGTGGCGTATGGCTTCATCGTCTTCCTCTGACGAACTATACGCCACGTATGGCCCTATACGTGGCGTATAGTTCTTATGTTTCAACCTAAAAATCGCTAATCTACCTAGTTTTACCCGCTAATATTCAATATAAACCTAACATTAATGATCGCGGGTTGAGACACGTACCTTTACAAAGTTTTTTGAGACGACAATCCAAATGAACGAACGTTTTCTTGCCGGGTCGCGTATGGCTTTGTGTGTGGTTTTTTGGTTCGTTTGGCATTGTACGATGCGTTTTCTTGGTATATCAAATGGCTATACGCCGCGTATAGATCAATACGTGGCGTATAGCCACCAATTTTTGGTATTCTATACGTCACGTATGGATCTATACGATGCGTATAGCCTTTAAAATATCTCAGATTTGAAAAGTTTGAATTCCCTCTTATTCAATTCTATACGCCACGTATATTTCTATACGTGGTGTTTTAATTAATTTTTAATTAAAATTAATTTTATTTAATTAATAATTAATTATAATTAATTAAAATTAATTTAAAATAATTAAAATGACAAATAAAATTAATTATATTTAATTAAAAATTAATTAAAACTAACAAACATCATCCGTGGTTTGTGACGTATTGTGGAAATCTAGATCTATTAGTAGCCATTATTTTCTTAAATCGTTCAATACGATCACTGTATAAATTTTCCCATTTTGCTGCATAATCATTTCGGTGCAAATCCCAAAGTGCATTCGGCGTGGGAATCGAAAAATCTCCGTCTAACTTGACGTGGATAAAATGAGCATTTTTTACGTGAACTAACGATATGATTTGATGTTGAGCGTGAACGTTAGGACCAAACCACAATGGAAAAAATGTTTGATTACCGTTGATGCTTAAAAGATGAACAATCACCCCAAATCTTTGAGCAATTAGGAGTCCTGTGTATGGCATCGACATCAAACGACTAACTGGTGCGACTTTCACATCCTGTCAATCTATCGTGTGACGTAGCCTATCATACTCTTGAAAGGTGACTCTGTCAAAAACAGTTCTCCACCATTCCTCTTTATTGTCCATCTCATGTAGAAGTTGTTGTCGGATAAAAAGCCACCGGTTTTCATTTAACCCTAAGCCCAAAGCTACCGATCGAAAACCACAGGTACCGTCGGGATTTACATCCTGTATATGTGAAATGTACGGATAAAATAAAGACGGTATCGAATCCTTAAAACAATTTATATTGTTAACCGCATCTTTCCCCATAATCAATGGAAACCCAAGATGGGCGTTATCATCTTGTGGTTGCTTTCCTTTACCCTTCGTTGAACGACGGTGTTGAATAACCGACCTCGCTTGTATAGACTCTTGTGACGCAATATACGAGCTGTGTCTCGCAGGGTCACATTTGCTTTGTTGGGATCCTGTGAATGAGCTGTTTCTCACGACATCCTGCTTCCTTTGCTGTTGTTTTTTCAAAGTTGGGCGACCGCGAGTATCTTCTTGTACCTTTGGCGCTTTCTTGTTACTTTTGCTCGGAAAGACCACCCCTGCGATTCTCGACAGCATACTTCTTTTGACATGTTCGGGTTGTGACATAATTTTGTTTCTCACTTGACCAAGTACTTTATCCACGTCTACATTTTCATCATCGACAAACGACGGTTTAAAATCAAGTTTCCTCCGGAAGACGTCCACCGCATCTAGAGGGATTATGCCACCTGTATTTTAAACGAAATAGTCAGAACATTTTGAAAAGCACACGGCAACCCACAACTACTGAATAGTCAGAACAATTTATCTGTAGCTTCGATATTTGCCAGAAGACAAGTCTATCTAGCGAGCTGTTAACATTTCTAAGATAGCTGTTTAAGAGCGAATGTTGGCTCTCGACTCGGTTCGTTGTATGTTGACCAAAATTGAGGTTTCTGTTGGACCACGCGGTTACAAACTTTTCTTTATACGGGCCCAACCAATTTTTAGTCACATAATCTATAACTCCTGGAAAAATATTAAATATTGAATAAATATTTAAATATATAATAAATATTCAATACTGAAAATATTAAATATTCAAAACTTACTTCCTCGTTTGGCTGCATACAATCGTTCGTAAAGCCGGTTGAAGTTGTACCGGTATATATCTGGCGTGGGAGACTCACATAATACCGATCATGAATACTTAAAATTTGTCCAGTCTTCGTCTGTAAATGATGCCCTGCAATGTTTTGCGATATTCTCGTGTATGTGCCATCGACATAGGTTCTTGGAACAGCCCGGAAATATTTTATCACACGCGTTCATAAGAGCTTTGTCCCTGTCTGTTAATATCACACGCGGCTCCACACACTTTTGCAACATTGCTTTTATTTGCAGTAGCACCCAGACGAAGTTTTCCTCCCGTTCTTTTGATATAAATGCATGAGCGACGCAAAACGACTGGTGTGTGGAGGTCACACCGACCACTTGGACAAATGGAAGTTTATACATGTTTGTTTTGTACGTCACGTCAATCATCAACACGTGCGGGAATGCACGCCACATCTCGTACGATTTCGATGAACAAAGAATATCTCCTCCACAATATTTGTGGCAAGATCTTCCCGAGTATAGTAGACGTTTTTTTTAGAAGAAAGCAGGTTTTCCATAATCTGCATTGGAGTTTCACCGACTCTCGTTTCATTTTTTTATCTTTTGTATCGCATTATAAATGTCCTTTTTAATGCAACTACTCTCTGGGTTTTGTTCCCTTATAGTTGCCAGAATATTTCATGGCAACATGTTTTGCGAATACAACTTCCCCACCAAAAGTTGTTCCGACTGAGACAGTCTCCCCGCAAATGAGTGCGCCTCAAGATGTTGACTAGGATTGTGGTTATGACTGTCATCCTTCACCGTTAATTTCCAATCACCAGTATTTTCTTGGTACTCTCCTTCCAATTTAAAGGGACAACCTATTTTCTTGCTACCGACACGTCTAACCGTGGCAGTAGACGCACGTTCGCCGTGACGGTCACACACAAGCCACACCTTGATAAACGGTTCCGTCGGATCATCGCCTTTTATCCTCGATCGTCAAGTGACAAGGACGTAACCATTATCACGTCCTCTCCGGATAGCCCAATCCACCAACTGTTCACGAGACTGAAAATTCTGGTCAGTTTTATACGACACATTTTGATGGTTTTGTTCTTCGTCTTCGGAGTCATCGGTTTGTTGTATCGGGTAAGAGACTTCACCGCACACGAAGTTGTTAGTTTGTTGTGTCGGGTAAGAGACTTCACCGTATACGTAGTCGTTCGTGGGTTGTGTAAGGTAAGACGGTTCACCGTATACGAACTCGGGATTGCTCAGTGGCTCGTTCAAATCTGGAAGCCTTACACATTGATTAGAATAAACGTCGGACGAGACCTCCTCCCAGTTCACCTCTTGAACACCAGAATTTTGCGAGTTGTTTTCCAGAGACTCGTTAGAATATACCTGAAAACCGTAGTTACCATCCCACCACCAAGACATGTTTATAATTTTTGAGAGATTGTTTGAAAATTTTTTGAACGATACGTTCGAATGAGAATTTTGCATGGTTAAATACACAAAATTTGGGCCCTATACGCATCGTATAGGGCAATATGGTGCATATAGGACTAGGGTCAAACCTGTCAAACCTCGTATACGCATCGTATAGGATAATACGATACGTATAGGGTACGAGGTACTTTCTGCAACTAGTCATCCATCACATTGTTATACGCCGCGTATAGACCTATATGGAGCGTATAGCGAGGTGATGGATGAATAGTAGCAGAAGGTACCTCGTACCCTAAAATGCATCGTATTGCCCTATACGATGCGTATAGGGTTGGAATGACCAGGTTGTACGAGGATGTCGGGCATAGGAAATTATGAAGGGCTATACGCATCGTATTGACCTATACGATGCGTATATGGCCAAGTCCAAATAGCAATTCTCGTGTGCCATTAGTAGTCCCCTATGTAAATAGTTCGAACTTTTTTTTCAAAATGGTATATTTTTGAAGAAAAAAATTGCAAATGGTTGTATTTACCCAAAAAAAATGGTGTTATCGAGAGGCGGGTCTACAATAAAGTTACTGGTTTTGCAATAAAGTAACTGGAACCGTTCTTACGAATCACGGTTTCTGTTAAAATGGTAATCTTCTAACAAGTTTCTGATAGGTGTTTGGAAATGAACTGAAACAGTGATTGAGAATCACGGTTTTACTATTTACTACTTTTTGGGGTCAATGTAACCATTTGCCACTTTTATTTTTCAAAAATATACCATTTTGAAAAAAAAAATCTAAATAGTTCATTGCTATTTTTTTTTGCACTGAAATTAAACTTGCGACGGATGTTAGTGACAGCATCTTTTGTCACTATATTAGCGACGGATTTCCGGTGGAAGTATTTTGCAGCCGGTTTGAGATCATAGTATGCTCTTTTTTTTTTTTTTTTATAGTTTTTTCTATTTCTTTTTTACAAACGTATCCAAAATCTCATACATATGTGAAAACACAAATCAAACCAAAAACTTCTACAAATAAGATCATCTAAATATAAGACAACAAAATATCCAAATTTGAGTATTTACAAAATAAAATAATTGTTTAACTCATCAAGAAGTTTGGTACTATCTACCGACCTTGACCCTTTTCACCCAATAATTATCAAAAATCTCAATTCCATGAGTATGATTACCTATATTTAACCATTAGTGACAATGATCGACTGTGTTTAACGAATTTTCAAGAAACCTTAACTCGAAAGTATTTAAAACTGTGTAATCTGAACACGACCGTTTAACATCTATACTATATAATAAATAAAGCTTTATCAATGGCACGTGTCGTCTCCATATTAATTTTTGAAAATATTTTCCCGTCTCTCTCTTCTCATAAATACACTTTCATATTATCAATAATAATATATTTTTAAACAAATTATTAATTATACTAACAAAACACATTTATTTTAAATTATCTCATATTATAAAAAACTTTAAAATGTAATTATCTAGCTTATATTTTCAATCAAATAATAATTGAAAGTCAAATTACATTGAATAGTACTTAATGTATTTTTAAACTCAGTTATATAATAATTTTTACATATTTTTTGATTTTGCTCTCTATTGTTATTATATGTAATACATTTTTTCCACCTATAAGATAAATATATATATATAAATATTTAAAAATTTTATATATTGATATTTTTTCACCCTGTGTAGTACACAGGTTCTAATCTAATATTTATATAAACAAGTAAAATGGGCTAACGGATAATAATCAAGTTCAACAAGTTGTAAACATGATAAACAGGTTAGTGGATTACAACAAATGGGTTAAACGGGTTGACGGGTCAACCTATTTAATCATACGAGTTAAACAAGTCAATTTAAACACATCTCGTTTAATCAAGTTGGTCAGAAGAATTTTCCTTTATTAAACAAGTCATAATGAATTGATATTTGGACAGTAAAGATTTTGTCTTAGATTGGTTGGTAATGAATGACACGGATCGGATGTTTAACTGTGTATTATGTACTTATATTTTGACGTAAAGACTGTGTCTTGTGTACTCGCAACAAAAATAATAATTATTGTTGTTATTAAATATAAATATTACATTGGATATACCATTATTAAGGATAAACCCGATTTAACCACTGGCTTTGGTCCAGTGGTATAGGCGATGAAGATTCAACCTGTCCACGCAGGTTCGAATCCGAGCCGAACCGGGTTTTAGTCCGGAGTGCGTTACGCTAGCGGGGTTTGGCCCGTGTAGCGGCGCAACTGCTGTCAAGTGGCAGCAGGCTCCATGGTTTCCCGGTGAAAGCCTAGCCTCTCGCTCTGAACCCGCGGGCCCGGTTCAGACAACGTAGTGGTCAGGTTGAGGGGTAACGGGTCTCCGACTTGTCGGAGATGCGACTGCCACTTAAAAAATGAAAGTCGCCTTTCAAAAAAAAAAAAAGGATAAACCCGATTTATTATATAGGTTGAATAAATATAATATTATAAATTTAATAATAAAGATTTACATATTATATTATTTTAATACAAATTCTAGAAACATTATATAGTAATTTTTAAAAATGTAATATAAAAAGAAGAAAGAAATGTTTAATTTATAAAAATGTTTTACGAACAAACCTATTTTTTTTAAATAAACACGTTTTATAAAAACAATTATGGAAATCGTTATTATTTAATTTGAGAGAGATGCGGGAAACAAAAAATTATAAAAAACAATTAAAGAAAATTTGTATAGTTAATAGCAGAGAGATGCAGGAAAAAAAAGTTAAGAATACACCGAAGAGTTAAATGTCCCACTAAAACATTTATTTATTAGAGAGTATATATATAGGGTTAGGTTATACTAAAAAGAGTTTTAAAAATAAGAAGGGTAAAAATGATTCTAAGCTTGACATGTGTTATTTTATTGTTTTTAAAGGGATGGCATAATGATCAATGTGTAATACACCATGTCAATGTGTAATACACCAGATCAATGTGTAATACAAGGTCTGATATTACACAATGATCAGACCTGATATTACACAATGAACTGATATTACACAATGACCTGACATATTTGAGCGAATTACACAATAATGAGCGAATTACACAATGAGATGGACTAATTACACAATGAACTTGTATTACACAATGACCTGACTAATTACACAATGAGCTGAAAAACGTAAAACGTAATGATAAATACATATAACACAATGAACTTGTATTACACAATGAACTTGTATTACACGATGAACTTGTATTACACGATGAACTTGTATTACACGATGAACTTGTATTACACAATGACCTGACTAATTACACAATGAGCTGAAAAACGTAAAACACAATGATAAATACATATAACTCAATGAACTTATATTACACATTGAACTTGTATTACACAATAAACTTGTATTACACAATGAGCTGAAAAACGTAATTTTTTTTTCTTTTTTGTTTATAACGACACTATACTCGTTTTAAAGATAAAAAAAACGTTCGTTTTTATGGTGTAATTTTTTTGAAAAAATAATGTTGTATGTAAAAGTTATGAACGTTTAAAAATGAGATGGGGAACTTGATAAAAAGTCAACAAAAGTGGCCAAAACTAAAATATGCTTCCAACAACTTTTTCTCCTACAATTTAATCTCAACCATTAAATCTTTTCTACAATTTGATCTAATGACTCTAAATCCTTCTCACCTTTCTTAGAATTAGAATCTTTTTTACCTGAACCTAATCCTATATATATATATATATGTATATATATATATATATATATATATGTATATATATATATATTCTAGAGTAAATTACTGATATATTAAATATAACATTTTACCTACTTTTATGAATTTTATCACGGATTACTAATTGCCTTTATGTACTCGTCGACTTTTTGATCGAGGCAACTGATCGGACTTTCGAATTTTGATACGAGTTTCATTAAAGTTTCTTTAAAGAATTTTAGCAACGGATTACAAATTTGCGCCGCTTTACCCCTTCATGTAGTAGTGATGATCGGTACAATTCCCTCGATCGACTTTTTGTTACAAGTTCCACATTCCCAAAAAAGTAACGATTTAGGGTCGGAGTTACTCTCATACCACTTGTTAGGACCAATTACTTATTTCATGTGTCTAACGTATATGCACACATGAGGTTTTAATTCTAATGTAAAAAACTGAATGAAAATAGAAGAATTAATCCATAAGATTATACATAAACATTTATCACCTTTTCCCAATTTGGGATAGTGAAAATAAAAGGTTATACACAAAAGCATGAACTATTTAATTGCTTGTACCTTATTACAGTTATTGAATACCAACCGTATTAATTTGAATAATTATGATATAGGGGAATTTAATACCGACTGTAACCATACAGAAAATGTTATGGTTCCACATATTTAAATATATATGGCCCTACAATATGATAATTAATTTTAAGATAAAAGATGTGTGAATCAACTACCAGTGAGTTAAAAACCTCTTACGGTTTCTGGCACATGAAATTTAAATATATGAATTTACTAAATGCTTAAAACAACTCAGAGAGGCTTTCTTGTTGTACAAAACTGTAATATATTAGATTTGCAATTGTTTTACGTATAGTACGAATTAAAAAGTTAATCTATAGTACGTATAGGGGTAACATGCTCATGAAAGCTTGTGATATTGGTTTATAGAAAGCTCAAAAAGAATTTATTTTTGTAGTCACAAGGAACCAAGCTTGTGAATTAGCTTTTTTTTTATATATTAATTAGATTTAAAATGAATTATAACAAAATAGAATGAAGAAATAAATAAGAATAGAAAGTAATTAGTTTCGTCCAAAACTTTTGATGAAAGTTTTGAAACTCAATGTTTCAATCAAATACTTTCATTCGAAAGTATTTCAAACCAGAAACTTTTTCCTAGCTAAAAACTTTCACCCAATGAAGAGAGAGTTTCATCTGATGTAGAAACTCGTCCAAAATCCAAATCTTTATCACTCTATCAGAAAACTTGCTTAGATGATCAAACTAATTCTAGACTTCAAATTCAGACTTCATTCTAACAAATCCTCTTCATGTTGATGGCCAAATGGTGAGAAATGAGCTTTAAAACTTTGATTTTCAAAAAAAAAAAACCCAAAACAAAAGCACTAAGGCTCTATTAATACCAATTTGTATGTCAAAATATATGGATCACAATGACTTATTGTACTAAAACATCCTCGGATGCTAAATTGATAAAACTCACAAAAATAATAAAACACATGCAATAAACTCCATAGCCAAAGTAATGAACATTCGATGATATATCACTCAAAAAATGGCAATTACCACCCTAACAACTAAACAATACGCTCTGAATGCTCACTATAATTCTCAGATATGGTTGGCTTACTACAAAAAAAAATCTAACACTATATATAAATAACCAACAAAACATAAAAACTTTCTGCCAATACTTTGGGCCCCGAAAGTTTCGGCCGAAAGCATTATAGAATCAAGCTTTTGTCTTCCGGTATTCATAGATGTTTTGTATGCACCAGCCTAATTATAACCTTACAAATTCACCTTTTGAAAGTTGGTTTTTCATACTTTTTAACAAATATTCTTCTCAAATTTGACCAACCCTCTCCTGAGCACTTAAACTCTACACTTTTAAATTATTTCTAAGTGATCTCTAACTCTTTAATCAATTTTCTTGTTAGAAGAGAGAACATACATTAAGAAAAGAATAAACATTTTTTAACACTTAACTTGTAATGTATGAATGGTCATCTCTTCCTAGGGATCAGATCGGTGCCGCGGTACCGAAAATACCGATTCCGAATTTATGAAAAAGTTTTCAGTACTCGTACCGTACCGTTACCGGTACCGGTACCGAAAATAACGGAACCAAATTTATGTAAAAGTGGGTACCGATACCGGTACCTAATCTATCGGCACGGTACCGGTTTGGTACCAATACTCGGTACCAAATATTAGAAGAGGCTCTTCCAATATTTGAGACTTTTAAAAGGTGGCCTCTACCTGGACTAGAGAAAAACTAGTGTTAGAAATCACTATCAACTTAGTGAGACGAGAAGATCTGATCACTACCTTATTAGTGAGAAGTTGTAAATGTGATATCTACCTACTCAGAGATTTCTTATTGATGAACACTAAGGAGTGATCTTATTTTTAGTGATAATACCTTCAGTTTGTATAAATCTTGAATGATGCATGTTTTATTTAGATATTTACTTGTAAATTTGACGTTTTTATATATGAAAATGTTGAACGCACACTTGATTATTTCATATTTTGTTTGCGTGTTTAAATACAAGGGGATATCTTTGTGGTTAAGTGGTATGCCTTATAACTAAAAGGTTTTAAATCAGATAAAGTGCATGTATGTTTTGTTTATCCTAGAAAATATGAGTGTTAATCTTCAAAGAAAAATATATATGATAAAAGGAACGAATAAAGAAGTTTGGTGAAAAAAAATTAAAAAGTTAAGATTTTAGATCACGCGGCTATGGTCGGTGGCGGTCATTGGTTTTCTTGATTTGTGGCTAGTTCACGGTGGTTGTCAACGGTGTCTAACAATGATAATTGATTTTTTTTAAACGGTCGATATTATTAACACCAACTAAAAAGAAACTAGATTGACGAATTAAAACTTACATGAATAATAGAGGATTTTGTAACCACTCTATCCACTTCCGTTTATACTGTAGATCCAGATTTCACTCAGAAATCTCTCAGGTGATCGATTACACACACAAGCAGGTGGAATCTGGATGTATGGTGGTGAAACAAATGAGAGAAACAGAATCGGTGAAGATAACAGGGTAACCACACTCACAATCAACACAAATTTGATATGAAAATGTAAGAACAATTGCATCAAACAAGTGCGCAAGATGTATTGATTGAAGAAAAAATGAAAGAGAAGGTTCAGGGTTACAGCCGCTACTCACATCCTAAACATTCTCAAACTAGGCTATTTATAGTAGTTAACATGTATCGAAACTATGTCAATCGAAACTAGTAGTTTCAGTTGAACATTTACAAATGATAGAACAAACATGCCGAAACTACTATCTATCGAAACTATAGTTTCGATTGAATAAATCTCAATCGAAACTAAGTAGTTTCGATGGCTCAGACTTAGTCTAATAAAAATAGTATATTACATAAACTGAAATTACAATAAAAGGAAACTAAACTAAGATTGTTCAAGATACACTAATGACAACAGCTTAATAAAATACATGACTCTACATATACTTATTGTTCCTACTTGAATAACAAATAAACGAAAAATAAACAACATCATCAAATAAACTCTCGTCATATGATCAATCCTTCATAAAGACTGCATCATTCCGAAGCTTCCAAATAACTCACCAAGAGACAAAAATAATTGCCCCAACAATCTCCATCTTCGCCACATTGAGATTCGAAACAACAAGCCAGGTCCCTAGGAAATCTTAGAACCGGAAACTTCACCTCAAGACACCTTTCAATCAAATCCCAAATCTTCCTAATCGACCTACGCTCGGAAAAAATATGAATATTTGATTCCATCCCATCATTACACAAGGGGAAAATGATAGACAGAACATCAATACCCTTTGCATTTACATTCACCCGAGTAGGGAGACGACTTCCCAACACACGCCATCCATAAATATTGATCTTCCTAGAAAGACACGCGAACCAAGTTGTTTTCCTCGCGCTAGAAGGCAAAGAATACTCATCAATCCATTCTCGAACCCCCTTAACCGAAACATCTGTCACCCAATCATCGACTAAACCCAACGATCTCTTCCCGGATCGAGAGACACATCTGCAAGCAAATTAGACAACTCAACGAGTTGAGCTAATTATGCCCCACCTCTAATATCCCTACGCTACTTCCACGCATCGCCCACCACCACACAATCCTTTTCCAACTCTAAAGCAAAAAACCTCGGGAACTTCTCAGCTAAGCATAAGTGTTGAGACCAGATATGATTCCAAAATTTAGTCTCATTACCACACCCAATTTGTCTATGAATCAAATTGAAAGGAACAATACCAGATTCATGCAATTTACAAAAATCTTTCACCATTCTCTGCCAAACACTGTTCCCTTTAATGCTAGAAGTAAAAACCGCATCCAGCTTATCTAAGGAAGAGATAATTCACACCCAAATAGAACACAGTTCATTTACAAATATCCACCTCCACTTTTGTAAAAAAGCACTATTAAGAATAGCTAAAGATCCAATGACAATGGCACTTTTTCATCTCGAGGCCAAATCTAAATTACAATTTGCCCAATGCATTTTCTTCTCCCTGTGGCTACCTCCCTAAAAAATCTAGATCGAATATGCTCTAATGTATCACCTGCCATAAAAAATGTCTAAAATTTGACAAAAGGTAAACCCTAAGGATTATAAGTGTAATTATACTAAAGCTCAGGGTTTAAATTAGAAAAATTAAGATTTAAGACCTTAACGGACCGCTAAGGTTCGCCATAACGGTAAGCTACGGTATCAGGGTGGGTGGCGGACCGCCACCACATCTGATAACGGTCCGCTACTTGCTGATTAAGCAAACAATCCGTGTTTGACACGTGTACGATGACCAATAGGCAAACTTTATGACACGCGTACTCGCGGCAGACCGTCATGCCAGGTGGTAACGGTCCACCAGCCGCAAAAGTCTCAGAACTTGCCACGCGTACTGGTGGCGGACCGCTACGCCTAGCGGTAACGGTCCGCTAGCCGCAAAACGGGAATTGGTCCAATCAATGATGGACGTGTAGGCTGACACCAGCATGGGAGGTGGCAGACCGCCACCCACATGCTTAGCGGCCGCTACGGGCCTGGTTTCACGCCTATAAATAGTTGAACGATTTCAAACATTTTCTTCACATTAAACTCGTCTTCTACTTCTCACATTCGTCCCAGAGCCCCTCTAATCCATTCCCGACGATCCCGGTTTAATTCTCGCTCATTCTAGTGCCCGGCTAAGTAAGAAACGCTCGTAGAAAGGAGGAAACGCTAGAAAATCAAGATAAGGAAACTAGCTTATTGGCTTTCAACTCTAGAGGCTCATTCCTACAAACAAGTTGAATACTTTATCTCTTTGAAAACTTGTGTTAAACATTTTATTTGCGAAAATGGCCAAATAAAGGTTAACGAAGTAATGCTCAACATTCTTCTACGTGTAAGCATTCAGGCCATAGGTATACGTAAAACTTGCAAGGGATACACGGGTCTCGGGTGAAATTCCCGGATTGCGGCTGATACTTCCCTTTATAACAAATGAGGAGACATGGAGTCCCCGTTGTTATAAAGACATACTACTAGTGTATACTGTGGTTCGATTGAACAGGATGGGTCTGCTGAGTGTGTAGATTGAACATGAAGTTGTGATTATGAAATTAATACTTGTTTGTGCCAAATGATTTTATATCAAGATATTGTATTCACCAGCGTTCGCGTTGACGTTTTATTTTCAAAATATTTTCCAGGAAACGAATAAAACATGATGAGAAAGGAATATGGACAGACATAAGATCTGGTCCAGGAAATAAAAGGATGGAATGCACATAGGTTTCTCAGGCCTCGTGTAAAGGGAAACCCTAAAGAAAGGAGATAGGACCAGGGAACTGATCAACCCTTTGTTGGACTATTTCCAATGGTTTATCATGTATTTGATTTCAAACTTGTTTTGTAATCAAATGAGAAGGGTATTGAGACCCTATGTTTATAAAAGTAAATACAAGGTTTTTGTTTTCCAACTGAGTTTTGATATTTACAACAAATGATGAAACGATCTCTTTGAAAAGACTTCCGCTGTATTTTATAAAAACTCTGAAATCAAATAGAAAATGATACTAATCGGGATCACACACGTTTAGGGGGAGCCTGAGGCGGGGTGTGACCGGTTGGTACTTGGATCTAGTATCTATGTTTTAGCAAATGAGATACTTGGATCTAGTATCTAAGCTTTAACCACGATGCTTTTAAGATAAGAAAACAAGGTGACCTTCTAAATGGTATGTAGTTATCTGACAAACAGAAGTGTTCTGTCTAAGGAAAGAGCGGTGTATAAAAATCTCTCCTAGACCCGTCGCTCTTACCTGGGAACATATCTGTTGGAGGTACTACTCTGGGAAGATAACCATCCTTGTAGAGCTTTAGTTAAGATTAAAATACTAGCTTTTATATCTAAGTCTTACAAATAAAATAAGTACTAATATATTAAGATTGTAAATGTCTGGAGCAAATATTGTTCCGTATTACTATCCTAATCGTCCTATTAAGCAAGAATCTCTAGAAAACTATCCGTTAGGTTCACAACAGAATCCTATCTGTTCACCGTACTATAATGACGATCCGTTTGCTATACTCCCCAATTCTCCCGAATAACACCCTCAATCCCAACACTCTTCCGGCCAATGGATGGATGCTGGATCAGACTTTAACAACTGGAATACTGCTGCCCAGTCTGTGCAAGGAAATGAGGCACAATCCAGTCAGATTCAATCATTTGAAGAAGATCCTTCTAAATATCCCTAATATCAATCTGCTTCTGAAAACCCTAATGATTATCGTTTCAATAACCCTATCTCAAACAGTTCTAATTATCAATCCTATAACTCTGTATCCCTGGTCATGGATGATCCATATGTATTCCTCGAACTAACATATGATCCTTACCAAGCTTACTTTCAGTCACCACCAGAATGTCATCATGCTTATAATGATATGTTGATGGGTATTCGTGAACCTCCTCCTAAATATGGTTATAAGTATACTATGCCTTCTTCCCATATCGAATGTTTAGACCGTTCGTTACGCCAAATGGATGAGATAACCAAGAAGAAAATCATGGATAAGAAAAGAACCCAGTTTTATGGGAAACATGTGTATGAGTATTGAAAGCATCTGAAGACCTTGGGGAAAGAGCTGATGAAAGATTGAAATTTTGTATTTTACTTTTGTATTCTAATATATTTTATAATAATAAAATATTCTTTGTTTTTTATTTCAGAATGGTTGGAAAAGGCAAAGGTCTTAGTTTTCTTCGTAAATTCGCTCCTGCTAGTTACTTTGACCGTAAAACGAATGAAACAACTATAGAACTTAATGAGGAAACTGAAAGTTCTACTTTCAGAAGTCTCGGAGAAATAGAAAACCCTAGTGTTCCCTATAATCCTTCTATAAGTTTTCATTATGCTCCAACTGCTGGAAGCTATAACATCACTCCTGCTTATCGACAAAATTTTCATGAGAGATACGCCGAAATCCCTTATGAAAATAAATATGATCCTAAAGAAGAAGAGCGGGCAGATTCCAATATACCTTGTGCTCCTTACTATGAAACGATTCCTATTCCTGCTCCGCATATAAATGAGAATGCGTCAGGAAGTGAAAGGGAACAAATACTGTTAAACCGAATAGCTGAACTGGAAAGAGAAAAAGCCGAAGTAGAAGCTCAGAATGCTCTTTTAGTTCAAGCTCTTGAAGAGAAGAATTTTAGAAATTTTTAAAAACAATGACTTTTACGTATGTATTTTCTTCCTGTAAATATTTTATCAATAAAAGTTCCATTTTAATTCAATTATTGTCTTCTTGATAGTATGTCGAAACAAATTGGACCATCTCAAAATACAAGAGGCAAGAAGAAGCAAGCAGTAATTGATAATGCTGCTGATAATAATGAATCTCGAAAAGAACTACAAAAGATGATCACAGAAGGAATCAAAGATTCTCTTCCAATGATTTTTACTGAGCTTGAAAAGAGACAAGTTGACCGAATATCTGTTCAACCTTCGATTCCTCAATCTGTTCATTCTCGACAAACCCGAACAGTTACTCAATCTAAACCTATCACTCTGGAACCAAAGGGTTCTGTTTCTCACAAATCTAAGAAGACTGAAGAATACTACCATGACTCCTCCGAAGGTGAGAGTATGGGTAATAATTATGGTCATATACCAAAGAAGAGGAAGATAGTTGGTTGTACATACAAAATGTTCCAGGATTGTAAGCCATTCAACTTTTCTAGGAAGAAGGAGGAATTGCCACATTAAGGTGGATAGAAAATACTAAATATGTGTTAGCTATCAGCAAGTGTGCTGAGGAGGACAAGGTTTTGTATGCCTCTAACCTATTCAAAGATCAAGTCTTGGAATGGTGGAACAACATTATTGCTGCCAATGGTAGAGATGCAACCTACGCAAAGGGATGGAGTGCCTTTAGGGCAAGAGTAGAAAAGAAGTATGTTCCCTAGAATGAACAGGAACAGATTGAAGGAAATTTTTTAAGTTTAAGAATGATCGGAACAAATCACCGGGAGTATGCTACCAAACTCATGGAATATGCTCGAATTGTTCCTCATCTTGCAGCCCCTGAGTCCAATCTGATCAAGCGTTATATCTGGGGTTTGATTGGAGAAATCCGCGACATGGTAAAGGTCACAAATTGTGAAAATATTGAGGATGTCATGGATCTGGGGGCATCACTAACAACTAGCTTGATTAGAAATCAAGAAGAAGAAAGAAATAGCCGGGCAAGGCCCGAGTGGATTCAAGAAATCCATTTTTTCTCAAAATAATAATTATTCTATCCCTGAATGTCCGAAGTGCAGGAAAAAGAACTTGGGACAATGTAAATCTGGACCTTATTGCAACTTCTGTAAAATGCCTTGACATAAAGCAGAAGATTGTTATCGAAAGAAACCAACTACTTGCTTTGGATGTGGTGAAGCTGGTCACATGAAAATCAACTGTCCTAAGCTGAAGAAGACAGACGAGACAGGTCCCAAACCTGCCGATGGAGTGAAGAAGAATGCGCGGGCATTCGTTCTTAACACTCACGAAGCAGCAAGTTTGCCAGATGTTAATACGGGTACATTTCTTGTTGATGATACTTATGCTCGATTTTATTTGACTCTGGTGCAAACCAAAGTTTTATAGATCATAGATTCTGTAGACTGTTAAATAAAACTCTAACTAAATTAGACAAGAAATACGTGGTAGAAACTGCCAACGGTGACCTCGTCCAAATCTCTGAAATCCTTAACGATTGTCATATCACATTATCAGGACATGTTATACCTGCAAGATTGTTGCCAATGACTTTGGCAGGTTTTGAAATTGTCTTAGGAATGGATTGGTTAGCCTCTAACCAAGCCCACATCCTATGTGATAATAAGGCAATAGAACTTCGTTCGCTGAAAGGCAATATTCTTACGATTAACGGTGATAAATTATCCAAATCTGTTGGAATAATTTCTATGTTTAAAGCCATGAAGTACTTAAGAAAATGATGCTTAGCATACCTTGTTTCTGTAACTACTGACACAAAAACGAAGATTGAAGATGTGCCGATTGTGGCTGAATTCCCTGATGTCTTTCCTGGTGAACTGCCTGGAATTCCACCTGAAAGAGAAGTGGAGTTCAGAATAAATCTTGTACCTTTCAACATAATTTCTATGTTGAAAGCCATGAAGTACTTAAGAAAAGGTTGCTTAGCATACCTTGTTTCTGTAACTACCGACACAAAAACGAAGATTGAAGATGTGCCGGTTGTGGCTGAATTCCCTGATGTCTTTCCATGATGAACTGCCTGGAATTCCACCTGAAAGAGAAGTGTAGTTCAGAATAAATCTTGTACCCGGTACGACACCTATTGCTAAAGCCCCGTACAGATTAGCTCCAAATGAGATGGCAGAATTGAAGAAGCAATTAGACGAATTACTAGAGAAATGATTCATAAGACCAAGCTCATCACCTTGGGGAGCTCCAGTTTTATTCGTTAAGAAGAAAGACGGCTCAATGCGTATGTGCATTGATTATCGTGAGCTGAACAAAGTTACGATAAAGAATCGTTATCCACTACCCCGAATTGATGACCTTTTCGATCAACTCCAAGGAGCTCGTTACTTTTCAAAGATTGATCTTCGTTCTGGTTATCATCAATTGAAAGTCCCGGAAGAGGATATTTCTAAAACTGCTTTCAGAACTCTATATGGTCATTATGAGTTCACAGTAATGCCGTTCGGACTTACTAATGCACCAGCAGCATTCATGGATATGATTAATCGAGTCTGCAAACCTTACTTGGACAAATTCGTTATCGTATTTATTGACGATATCCTTATATATTCTAAAAGTAAGAAAGATCATGCGGATCATTTGAAAATCCTACTCGAACTCTTGAGAACAAAGAAGCTTTATGCTAAATTCTCATAATGTGAATTCTGGCTGTCAGAAGTTCAATTTCTTGGTCATGTCATTAATGCCAATGGTATTCAAGTTGAACCTGTCAAAATTGAAGCCATATCCATGTGGGAAATCTCAAAGACACCAACTGAAGTCCATAGTTTCCTCGGTTTAGTCGGTTACTATCGGAGATTTATTCAAGATTTCTCTCGAATCGCAGTACCATTAACTTCTCTGACCCGTAAGTCAGTCAAGTATGAATGGGGTCCTAAACAATCTGAAGCATTTGAAACTCTAAAACAGAAACTCACTCAAGCACCAATATTGGCTTTTCCAGATGGAAATGAAGGCTTTTAAGTATACTGTGATGCTACACACACCGGTTTTGGTTGTGTGTTAATGCAAGGAAGCAAGGTTATTGCTTATGCTTCTCGCCAATTGAAAACTCATGAAAAGAATTATACGATTCATGATTTAGAACTGGGTGCCATAATCTTCGCTCTGAAATTATGGAGACACTATCT
The DNA here is from genome assembly GCA_023525975.1 of Smallanthus sonchifolius. Classification (NCBI taxonomy): domain Eukaryota; kingdom Viridiplantae; phylum Streptophyta; class Magnoliopsida; order Asterales; family Asteraceae; genus Smallanthus; species Smallanthus sonchifolius. The sequence goes on from CM042029.1 coordinate 71,094,452, forward strand.
ATATGGAGTCAAATTCACTATATTTACTGATCACAAAAGCCTAAAGTATATATTCAGTCAGAAGGAACTGAATATGAGGAAAAGATGTTGGATGGAAGTCCTGAATGATTACGATTGTGAAATCTGTTATCATGAAGGAAAAGCCAATGTCGTAGCCGATGCTCTGAGGAGAAAGGAACATGAGAAACCTAAACGAGTTCGTGCTTTAAGACTCGATCTCCAAATCGATCTTATTACTCGTATTAAGGAATCTCAGAAACTTGCCTTGCAAGAACCCAACCTTGAGAAGGAAGGATGAACAAGATAATCTGGGTTCCTATCTATGGGAATACTCATGAAGAAATTTTTTAAGAAGCCCATAAATCTAAGTATACAATGCATCCTGGAAGCGATAAAATGTACAAAAACCTAAAAGCCAATTACTGGTGGATACGGATAAAAAACATATCGCTATCTATGTTGCAAAATGTTTAACATGTTATCAAGTTAAAGCTGAACATTAGAAGCCATCTGGTTTGCTACAGCAACTTGATATTCCAGTCTGGAAATGGGAAATGATAACCATGGACTTTATCACAAAACTTCCCCGAATGAGTCGAGGGAATGATACTATCTGGGTTATCATTGAAAGACTTACTAAGTCTGCTCATTTTCTTCCTATGAAAGAGACATTCAACATGGATAAGTTGGCACAATTATACGTTAATGAAATCGTAACATTACACGGTGTGTCTTTATCTATCGTGTCAGATAGAGATAGTAGATTTACTTCTCGATTCTGGCAAAGTTTTCACAAAGCTCTTGGTACAAAATTGAATCTTAACACTGCCTACCATCCTCAGTCGGACGGGAAGAGCGAAAGAAAAATTCAAACTCTTGAAGATATGTTAAGAGCTTGTGTCATTGATCTAGGAGGAAGTTGGGATGACCACTTACCTATAATAGAATTCTCCTACAACGATAGTTATCATACGAGTATACATGCCGCTCCTTTTGAAGCCTTACACGGTCGTAATGTCGAACTCCAATCTGTTGGTCCGAAATAGGGGAAAATCAGTTGTCCGGACCTAAAATAGTCCTGGAAACGACTGAAAAAGTTATCCAGATAAAGGATAGGTTGAAAGCGGCTCGTGATCGTCAAAAGAGTTATGCTGATAAGAGACGAAAGTCGTTAGAATTTAACGTCGGTGATAACATTCTATTAAAAGTTTCACCATGGAAAGGCGTTGTCAGATTTGGAAAGAAAGGGAAATTAAGTCCTAGATTCGTAGGACCATTAAAAATCTTGAAAAGAGTTGGGCCTGTGGCCTATTAACTCAAGCTACCAGATAAAATGAATAGATTACATGATGTATTCCATGTGTCAAATCTGCACAAGTGTTTAGCAGATGAATCTCTGTTAATGCTCCTACAAGATGTAGAGCTAGATGAGAAATTAAGATTTGTAGAACAACCCTTGCAAATCGAGGACAGGCAGGAAAAAAGATTGAAAAGAAAGAAACTAACAATCGTGAAAGTGAAATGGAACTCCAGACGTGGACCTGAGTACACGTGGGAACTGGAGTCGGAAATGAAAAAGAAATATCCACACCTGTTTGAATAAACTCGAGGATGAGTTTAAAACAAGGTGGGGAGGATGTAACACTTGCCACAAAAAATGTCCAAAATTTGACAAAAGGTAAACCCTAAGGACTATAAGTGTAATTATACTAAAGTTCAGGGTTTAAATTAGAAAAATTAAGATTTAAGACCTTAGCGAACCGCTAAGTTTCACCATAACGGTCCGCTACGGTATTGGGTTGGGTGGCGGACCGCCACCACATGTGATAACGGTCCGCTACTTGCTGATTAAGCAAACAATCAGTGTTTGACACGTGTACGATGACTAATGGGCAAACTTTATGACACGCGTACTCGTGGCGGTGGTAACGGTCCGCCAGCCGCAAAACTCTCAGAACTTGCCACGCGTACCGGTGGCAGACCGCTAGCCGCAAAATGGGAATTGGTCCAATCAATGATGGGCGGTGGCGGACCGCCACCCACTTGCTTTTGTCCGCTACGGGCCTGGTTTCTCCCATATAAATAGTTGAACGATTTCAAAAGTTTTCTTCACATCAAACTCGTCTTCTACTTCTCACATTCGTCCCAAAGCCCCTCTAGTCCATTCCCGACGATCCCGGTTCAATTCTCGCCGTTCTAGTGCCCAGTTAAGAAAGAAACGCTCGTAGAAAGGAGGAAACGCTAGAAAAATCAAGATAAGAAAACTAGCTTATAGGCTTTCAACTCTAGAGGCTCATTCCTACAAACAAGGTGAATACTTTATCTCTTTGAAAACTTGTGTCAAACATTTTATTTGCAAAAATTGCAAAATAAGGTTAACAAAGTAATGCTCAACGTTCTTCTACGTGTAAGCATTCAGGCCATAGGTATACGTAAAAGTTGCAAAGGATACACGGGTCTCGGGTGAAATTCATGGATTACGGCTGGTACTTCCCTTTATAACAAATGAGGAGACATGGAGTGCCCGTTGTTATAAAGACACACTACCAGTGTATACTGTGGTGTAACACCTGCCACAAAAATGTCCAAGATTTGACAAAAGGTAAAACCCTAGGGACTATAAGTGTAATTACCTTAAAGTTCAGGGTTTAATTTGGAAAATAAGGAAGTTAAGACCTTAGCGGTCCGCTATAGGTGTTGGTTGGGTGGCGGACCGCCACCATAGGAATAACGGTCCACTACGTGTTGATTAATCAAACAATCTGGTTAAGCCACGTGTATAGTGACTAATGGTCGTGTTTTGTGACATGTGTACTCGTGGCGGACCGCCATGCAAGGTGGTAACGGTCCGCCAGCCACAAAACTCCCAGAACTTGCCACGCGTACCGGTGGCGGACCGCTACACCCCCGGGTAACGGTCCGCTAGCCGCAATCTTATGTTCGGTCCAATCAGAGAGGGACATGTAGGGCTGACGTCATGCATGGGCGGTAGCAGACCGCTACTCCCAGGCATAACGGTCCGCTACGGGTTGGATTTCCAGCCTATAAATACTTGATCGAATTCATTCGAAAACTTGACACCAAAACATCCTTTTCACTCTCAAACTCGTTCCAGAGCCTTCATAGACGATCCCGGTTCGATTCCCGCTCCTTGTAGTACTCGGTTTAAGAAGGATCGCTCGTATAAAGGTCGGAACGCTAGAGAAACGAGACTAAGAAGCTAGCATTATAAGCTTTGACTTTAGAGGCTCATTCCAAACAAAAAGGTGAATACTTTATCTCTTTCAAAACTTGTGTCAAATATTTTATTTGCGAAAATGGCTAAATAAAGGTTAATAGAATAATTCTCAACGTTCTTCTACGAACAAGCATTCAAGCCATAGGTATACATAAAACTTGCATGGGATACACGGGTCTCGGGTGGAATTCCCAGATTGCGGCTGATGCTTCCCTTTATAACAAATGAGGGACGTGGAGTTCCCGTTGTTATAAAGACATACTGTCAGTGTATACTGTGGTGCGATAGAACATGACGAACCTGCTGAGTGTGTAGATTGAAATGAAGTTGTGATTATGAAATTAATACTTGTTTGTGCCAAAATAATTTTATGTTAAGATATTGTATTCACCAGCGTTCACGCTGACGTTTTATTTACAAAATGTTTTCCAGGTAATGAATAAAATATGATGAGAAAGGTATACGAGCAGACATGAGATCTGACCCTGGAAAGGATGGAATGCACGTAGTATTCTCAGGCGTCATGTAAAGGGAAATCCTAAAGAAAGGAGATAGGACCAGGGAACTGATCAACCCTGTCTTTGAACTATTTTCAATGGCTCATCATGTATTTGATTTCAAACAATGTTTTGTAATCAAATGAAAAGGGTATTGAAACCCTATGTTTATAAAGTAAATACAAGGCTTTTGTTTTCCAACTGAGTTTTGGTATTTACAATTACAACCCTTAAGGTTGAGATAAATGATGAAACGATTCTTTGAAAAAAACTTCCGTTGTGTTTTATAAAAAACTCTGAAATCAAGTAACTAAACGATACCAATTGGGCTCGCACACGTCCAAGGGGTACCTGAGGCGGGGTGTGACATGTGGTGCGATTGAACATGACGGGCCTGCTGAGTGTGTAGATTGAACATGAAGTTGTGATTATGAAATTAATACTTGTTTGTGCCAAATGATTTTATGTCAAGATATTGTATTCACCAACGTTCGCGTTGACGTTTTATTTTCAAAATGTTTTCTAGGAAATGAATAAAACATGATGAGAAAGGAATATGGGCATACATAAGATCTCGTTCGAGAAATAAAAGGATGGAATGCACGTAGGATTCTCAGGCCTCGTGTAAAAGGAAATCCTAAAGAAAGGAGATAGGACCAGGGAACTGATCAACCTTATGTTGGACTATTTCCAGTGGCTTATCATCTATTTGATTTCAAACTTGTTTTGTAATCAATTGAGAAGAGTATTGAGACCCTATGTTTATAAAAGTAAATACAAGGCTTTTGTTTTCCAACTGAGTTTTGATATTTACAATTACAACCCTTGAGGTTGAGACAAATGATGAAACGGTCCTTTTGAAAAGACTTCCGCTATATTTTATAAAAACTCTGAAATCAAAGAGACAATGATACCAATCGGGCTCACACACGTCCAAGGGGTGCCTGAGGCGGGGTGTGACATCTAACCTCTTCAAAACACCCACCTGAGCTTTAAAGACAGACATATAATAAGTCCCTAAACACCAAGGACCGATTTAATCAACAGGGACCTAACACCAATAGACATAAGAGTATGTTTCCATGTCTCCACTCTAGCTTCAAATCTATTTAAAATAGCATTCCACTCTCTAATTTTTCCATATGTTGGCCAATCGAAATGCCCAAATACAAATGATAATTGATTATACATGATGATATTCAATGGCCTATGATAGTAGATTTGTTAACATATATAACTTGTTAACTTGTAGTATAATGTAATTGGGTTAGAACCTTATGTAATACATAGGTTGAAAAAATAAAATATTAAAAAACTAGTAATAATCAGAAATCGTTAAGAAAGAAATATCAACTAAAGAATACATATTATATAGTTGAGATGAAATAAATGAAAACAGAATCTTGGATTCACAGAATTAGTATCAAATATGACTAAAAGTTTATATTATTCTCATTATAATATAATCATATGAATGTAAATATTTGCATCAAATTTAAACTTACGCGACTTTTAGACTCACAATCTTGACCCAAAGTATAGGGGAATTGGTTGGTAGAGGTAAATAATTTTTTGTATTTTGGATAGCACCATAATATAGAATGGGTTGAAATGGGTAACACCTTAACGACTTTTGGGCCAAGATGGGTTGTCTAAAAACTATGTAAATTTAGAATGAGTTCAATTAGATAACAACGGGTCAATAACATGTTTGGAGAGAAAATCACTTAAGATTACCACCAACACCACCACCCACCGCCTCTTGCACCACCACAACACCACCGTCACCGAAAGTCGTCGCCACAATGCCACCATTATCCATGGAAAAAAATATAGAATATTTTGGTATTTTTCTTTTCTAAGACAACTCATTTCAACTCGAGCCACTTTATGGTTATAACCCATTCTAATCTGAAGCAAATTAATACTTTTAAAAAAGGACCCATTTTGACTCGAACTCATTTTGGTCGTAACATGTCTTTACGCAAACCCATCCTGACCCAAACAGTTATGACTCGTTACCCAACCCAACCTAACCCGCCTGTTTTGCCAGGCTTAGGGACTTTCAACCAATTTGTCTTATCATTTTAGACTACTTTTATTTAGTTTTAACCGTTTGACTCGCTCGAGATAAACATGTCACAACCCAACCAGGGGCTAGGCGTGACGACTGATATCAACTAAACGCAGTGAAAAAATACTAATACATTACATAGTTGGACAAAACGTCCACTCCCAAAATACAAGTTTTGAAAGCCAAAATAAAATAAAGTTAAAACCAACAAAAGATCTAATGTCTAAACAAATTTATTCTTCTAGCTTCATCATGGGTGTACTTCTAAGTGTTGTGCCTAAACGTCCCTCACTTGGTTAGTACCTGAAAATACATACTCAAAATACGTCAACAAAAATGTTGGTGAATTCATGCGTTTAAGACAATAGACACAAATAAATAAGTATGGTGCATAATAAACAAGTTCAAAATCAACCTATGCTCCCGACCCGTGAACATTAAATAGAACCCCTTACCCATACCCCTTATTGTTATGGGTCATACTTATGTCTGTCCACATAAGTCAACAAAATGCGTCGATATATGTCACAAGATACCCATGTATCATTCAGTGAGTGGTCTCCCCGGTCAATTAGGCCCACTGTGTGCGGGGGTCTTCCCGGATAGTACTACCCATATATCCCGTCGGCTCCTTATGGAGTTAATGATTGTGCTAAAAGTCGGGTTTAGTTGTGGCAGCAAAAATAGTCTTGTTTATATTTACACCAACTTCATAACAAAAGTAGTTTAGGAGTATGTATCTCATCCCCAAAGTGTTTAAGTAAAGTAGTGAAAAAGGGGATCACATGAACTCACCTTGCGCTAGCTTGAAAGATAAGTCGTCGGTTGGTACAAACTAGGGCCCCTATGTTTAGAACAATGTGTTACTAATAATTCAAATATCATAGACAAGTCTATACGTGTCGGTGTCCTAAGGTGATGTGGTACACCACTATGCCAAAATAGGCCTACGGCCACACTAAATAAGTGTGACTATATGCCTTTCGTCACACTTTTTTTTCTATCTCAAGTGTGACCAAAGGTCGAGTCATCATAGGTATCATACGACCACATTCACGTTTAGTGGCTGTAGCGACTTAAAAGTGTGGCTAAAAGATACCAATATTTCTTGCTAAAATCAATCATTATATCCATTAAGTGTGGCTAAAAGGTCGTAACGGCTACATGAATTTACTCTAAGTGTGGCCGTTTATATTATATAGTCACTAAACATTTTGTTTTAGCCACATTAATTAAAAAACAACGTGGCAAAATGGGTTGTTGTAATCAAGCATTCCGTCTATTAAGTATGCCTAAAAGGTAGAAACAATCATATGAATTTACTGTAAGTGTGGCTAAAAACTATTTCTAGACATCTAAAACAATTTTTTAATTTTAAGTGTGGCTATTGTCTAACCTTTGGTCACACATAGTTTTTCTCCAATGACATTTGGTATCATTCCGCCACACAAAAAAATAACAAAGTGACAATAGTGTGGCTAACTGTTATGTAAAGCCACATGAAATTTTATAATTTTTAGTGTCGTTGTTGTCTAACCTTTGGTCACACATAATTCATTTTACACATGATGTTTTCTATCATTCCGTCACACATAATAATCAAAGTCCGGATGGTGTGGCTAATGGCTATGTAAGCCACATGAAATTCTATAATTTTTAGTGTGGCTATTGTCTAACATTTGGTCACACATAATTTATTTTACACATGGCGTTTACTATCATTCTGTCACACAAAACAAACAAAGTTAGGATGGTGTGGCTATTGGTTATGTAAAACTACATAAAGTTTTATAATTTTTAGTGTGACTATACCTTTGGTCACACATAATTCATTTTACCCATAACGTTTGTTATCATTCCGTCACACAAAAAAAACAACAAACAAAGTTAGGATGGTGTGACTAATGATTATGTAAAGCCACATGAAATTTTATAATTTTTAGTGTGGCTATTGTCAAAGCTTTAGTCACACATAATTCGTTTTACCCATGATGTTTGCTATCATTACGTCACAAAAAAAAAAGTTTGGATTGTGTGGCTAATGGCTATGTAAAGCCACGTGAAATTTTATAATTTTTAGTGTGGCTATTGTTTAACCTTTGGTCACACACAATTTATTTTGTCTATGACGTTTATTATTATTTTGTCACACAAAAGAAAAACAAAGTGAAGATGGTGTGGCTAATGGTTATATAAAGCTAAATGAAATTTTGTAATTTTGTGTAGCTATTTTCTAAACGTTGGTCACACATAATTCATATTGCCAGTGACGTTTGGTATCAATTTGTCACACAAAAAAAAGTGAGAATGATGTGACTAATGGTTATATGAAGCCACATAAAATTTTCTAATTTTATGTGTGGCTAGTAGTTAAACTTTGGTCTCACATATTTACTGTGATAATATGTGGCCTTTATTCGTAATTAGCCATTTTATTTTTATTGTAAAATAATTAAAAATGAGAAATCTAAAAACCAAATGATATCAAGAATAAATAACCAAAATCCATACATAAGTTTCCAACTTAAATATTAAAAATCTATTTCTAGGTTGGTTTTCTTCTTGTTGCTCTTTGGCTGCTGTTTTTTGATATCATCTAGCGTTGTAAAGCATTTCTTTTGCTTCTTAGCAAATTTAGTTGTGGTATTTTGTGTTTGATTGGATGGTTGATCTGGTACATGGAGCAACAAAACATGAATAAATATTTTAGTTGTATTTAATCATATATCAATTTAGAAACAAACCTTTTGGTCAGATTTGATAAGGTAATTTGGTCAAGGAACAAAAGAACCTACTGCTTCCCCAACTGTTTTGAGCTCTCCTAATTGTATTGGTAAAAATGTTACTTCCTTTATAGCTTGATAAATAAAAACTCTATAGCAATCATCTTGTAGTGGAACTCCATGAATGGTTTGTTTCTCCGTTGAATAGTGAATTGTACCACATGCCACGCGGTTGTTCAATTTTATTGAATACAGAGTACACTTAAATGTCCACAAAAATTTACGGCATGTTAACATGATAAAACTGAAGTCAATTTATATGTGCATTTCGCGCAATACATACCAATGGGACATTTTCTTGTGATTCCAAATAAGATGACATTTCAACAAGTGGAGTCTAAGGCGTAGATAGAATACCTTTTTCTGGTTTTCATAACTCCCTAAGAAAATCAATTAATAAGGTTACGGAAAACTAGCAATCACATGAAAATTACAAAAAGAATAAAATTGTAAAATACTTACCGTTATTAGCTTTTCTTTTTGCACCGGTTTAGATATGATACTGGGAGGAGTGACTTCTGTTTGCACTACTTTACATGATGTGCTAGATGTGGTAGCATTAGCATTGTCCTTAGATCCAAGATTGTTGTCTAAAGAATTGACCTACAATTTACTTAACTATGTTATAGAAAATCTATAATCATATGAAAAATTATAAAAAAACAATGAAATTGTCAAATACTTAAGATATCACAATTTCTTTTCGCATCATCTTAGAAATGGTAAAAGAAATGGTAGCTAACATTTGATAAATGTTAATGCATTAATTTGTTAATAAAATAAGTCACTTACTTGTGTTGGTGACATTTTATTTGTAGAAGATGGACAGATTGGTAACGTGTGTCCTTGTGCAGCTAGATGAGTTAAAACTTGATTAAGTGTGTTATTTGTTTCTGCCATCTACAAGGATAGGGTCTTAATTTGCTCATCTTTTTTCCCACGCTCAAGTCTCTCATTGTGTAGTCAAGTTGTGCAATTCGTTCTTTTGATGATCCTTTTGTTCTAGGACCCTGCCAATATGTACTAGAAGTCACTCCATAGTCAACACCCTTTAAAACCTACCTTTTTCCTTGCCAAATACTACTGTAAGGGCATTCGTGCACGGATCAAGGTTCAAGGCTCCATTCTTGATTTGTGTTTCACTGTTAATCTTTAAAAAAATGTAAAAAAAAGTAGTTAGATGTTTTTTTAACAAAAAAACATGAATTATAGTAAATAAAGAATAAACCAAAAAAATTGAACTTAAACTTACTAATTTATCTGCCATAACTTTGACATCAACATTCTTGTATTCTCCATTTTTGTTTTCCCTTGCTTTCCTCCACATCAAAGCACGGGAGGGGATTTTATCAATTGCGAGTTCATTATTTTGTACCTTGTAATATATACAACAGAAAGCAGCAGACACACACACATCATGCATACAACCAAAAAATCATTAGACGCAAAAAACACTTGAATTAAAGAATGAGGTTACTAGTTTATCCCTTAGATAGGTATATCCTCCTCGTCCCAAGTGATGATCATAAACGTACTTTGATCGTGCTTCTTTTGTTTTTTTCGAAACATCCTTACAACAAAATTTTTAATTATTTTATTAGAGTTTAAAAGAAAAATATTAAAAACTAAATAATGATAATTAGAACAAATGATTAAAACTTGAATTTGTCTGATTGTGTATACGCTATGAACTTGTCCCAATCTGTTTGCTCTACCATTGAATGATACTGCTTAGGAATTTTTTCAAGTTTCTTTAGTTTACCTAGGTTAGGTACTATGTATCTTGCATACACTTTTCTTCTAAAATTCTTAAGAAGGTGACCAAGTCGATTCATTACAAGACGCCTACGACTTGCATCAATATCATAAAAACGCTGCAATATATAATACAAGCTAGTTTGTTAGTCACACCGAATAAAATTGTACCAACTGGAAAAACGCATTTGTAATTAAAAGAAGTAGATGTTAACCGTTATTTCTTCCCATTGTTTATCCTTCACTTCTTTTGTCACCGCCTTCCATGTGAGAAACCTGAATCCGACATGTTCCCTTACCAAGTCTCCCAAAAAGCTTGGAAACTCTGATCTATATTCTCCAGAAAACCTACCCAGTTCATCAAACGTAACTTTGTGTTTTTTTTTCCATCCGAGTTTGTAAATTTTGTACGCATCTTTGGTAACCTGGTCAAACCCTTCTTTATTGTTTTTGTTTTAGGTACTATGTTCTCTGTCAAATCCATATCCGAGAAATCGCTTTCATATTCGACTGTCAAATCTATATCCGAGAAATCGCTTTCTTCCTCAACCTCCATGATGCCAGAAACGAGTTTGACAAAATGCTGTTCACATGAATTAAGACTCAAGTTTATACCAAATATGTTTAACGCAAGTCTACACTGACCCACTTGCCATGAAAGTAAATAAAGACATAAATGCATAGTAAATAAAAAACAAGTACTAGAATAATAAGTAAATTGATACAAGTATTTTGATGGACAAAAGCTCCACCAAATCATTTAGTTCATATGTCCTTTATAAAAATCACATGAACATAAAAGTATCAGTAATCGTTAACTTGTAATCACAAAAATTATTTTTGACCTGCAACCACAACCTATAAATAAAGTTGTAATTCAATAAAGTGTGGTCTTACCACTTGTTAAAGAAATCTAAACATGCCATCTAGTGTACAAAATGTAGTTTCAATCCTCACAACATATTAATTAATTCTAAGCTACAATCATTGTAATAAGTTCCTCACATCTAATAAATCTTTCATAATAGTTCATCCAGAATGTTGGCAATTCAAAGACATCTTCCGGTTTAATTTCAGTCAAACATAACGCTAACAAACCTGAAATGACGTCACGTATCAACAATCAAAGAATTCAAACATATTGATCCTAAAAGTAAGGTCACGAATCGAGAATCAAAGAACTTAGCATTTACTAAATTGATCTTAAAAGTAACGTCACATGAATACCGTCTTATGATCTAAAACACCAGGTATGGTAACATCAATTCCATGGCTCACACAACTATAATTTAAGAAGCATTAGATTCAAATTTTGGACCAAGTTCCATCTCCCAAATCCTATCTAATCACAATGGCAATGATTTCATATGAAAACAATTAAAAAAACAGTAGCGTAATATCAATTTTGATGCAATTATAGATCTTTTTGGAGTCCTGGAAATGTAAAAAAAATAATACCAAATAACCAAATTTGCTGGTCAGAAGCTAGGGCATTCTCAATGTCATCAACTAGATTCAAAATTGATAAAAGATAATAGTAATATTCGTTTGAATTTCATCTTCACACTATATTCATATAATCAAAATAAAAGGCATGTAACAAATATTCTAATTCGTTCAACATTTAAAATCACAAACCCTAAATCAGACTATCATCGCCATTGTTAACGATCGAACTCAAACTCTGTTAATAATTAGCGACTATATTTGAATAAAAACCTGGAAAACGACGCAAAACTGTTCTTCAATGTCTAAAACTCTTCATCCAGCTTCTAATTAGGCTTACACAATGTTCTTCGACTTGCTTGGCTTTCGTTAGGGCTTGATTTACAAGATTATTAACATCTGGAACATCGTAATTGGGGAATTGTAGCACGGAGAACCGAACCTTGTTCGACGGTGACCAGATCCTTGAGCTTAGGCTTTGCGTCTCTCCTTACACTAGAACAGCGATATGGAAAAACAAATATACGTAGTTAAAAAATGGCAAAAACGTGAGTACAAACCTGAGTCGATTGCTTAAATCATACCAATTGTTTGAATCAGCCGATTGCTTGAATGAAACTTGATGTCCTACCTGAATACCAATTGATTGAAGTAGACCCCAACTGCTTGAAACAGAGAATTTTGATTGAATGAAAAAAGGGGGAATGGAATTAGAGAGGCGTGAATATGTATTGATCGATCCTATTGTTTTAGGAATTCAGTAAATCAAGGGGTGGAAATTAGGAGGGAATTTTCAATTTTTTTAGTATAAATTAGGAGGGAACAAGCAATTAAGAAAGAAATTATAATTTTAAACAAATTCTATATTAATTAAATTTTAGGTAAGATAAATGGTTGTAAATTTAATGAAATATTTTTAAGGAAGACTTAGCATTTTAAGATTTTTAATAATCAACGAAAAGTTAGTTTTATAGAATAAATTTACATAATAAAAAGTAACAAGTATATATGCATCGAATTATGATGAAGTAAGGTTAACGGTCGTTACTTAGGGACATTAACAACATATTAGGGTGATTGATGGTCAATTTCGGTCATCGTTGATTAGGTAGGGTTATTCATGGTCACTTATGCTTATTGGCGCTTAGATATGGTAATATATGGTTGGTTCGGTGAGTAAGGGCCAATTAGCGTCATTGATGCTCAGCTAGGTTAATATGGTCATTAATGACCACTCATAGTTAAATTTGTCAGTTGGGGTTATGGTCATTAATGACCACTCATAGTTAAATTTGTCAGTTGGGGTTAATGACGGTCATTAAATGTTGTTTGTAGGTAAACCATGGTCAATTAAGGTTAACTGTCGTTGTTAGGGTCATTAACACAATATTAGAGTGATTGGTGGTCAAGTACGGTCATTGTTGGTCAAATATGGTTCTCCATGGTCACTTATGCTTATTGACGCTCATGTATGGTAATTTAAGGTCGGTTTGGGTGAGTAAGGGTCAATTAGCGTCAATGATGCTCAGTTACGATTAATATGTTCATTAATGACCAATCAAAGTTAATTTGGTCAGTGGGGCCAATGATGGTGACTGAATTTTGTTTTTAGGTAAACCATGGTCAACTAAGGTTAAATGTCCTTGCTTATGGTCACTAACAACATGTTAGGGTGATTGTTGGTCAATTTTGGTCATTATTGGTCAGATAGTGTTATCCATGGTCACTAATGCTTATTCACATTCATATATGTGGTCGCTTCGGGTGAGTAAAGGCCAATTAGCGTCATTGATGCTCAGTTAGGGTTAATATGGTCGTTAATGACCAATCACAGTTAATTTTCTCAGTTGGGGTCAATGACGGTGACTGAATTTTGTTTTTAGGTAAACCATGGTCAATCAAGGTTAAATGTCCTTGCTTAGGGTCATAAACAGCATATTAGGGTGATTGATTGTCAATTTCGGTCATTATTGGTCAGATAGGGTTATCCATAGTCGCTTATGCTTATTCACGTGCAGATATGTGGTCACTTCGGGTGAGTAAGGGTCAATTAGCGTCATTGATGCTCAGTTAGAGTTAATTTGGTCATTAATGACCAATCAAAGTTAATTTTGTCAATTGGGATCAATGACGGTAATTAATTTTGTCAGTTGGGATCAACTCATGTGCAATTATGGGCATTTGAGGTGATTGATGCTCGGTCAGGGTTAATTTTGAAAGTCAAAACAGGAACGAGTCAAAAGGGGCCATATCGTCATATCATTGGTGGATAAATCCATGCTTGACTTTTGAAAGTCAAAGAAATCCATGCTTTTGACTTTTGAAAGTCAAGGATATCCATGCTTTTGATTAAAATCAATCCTTTATCCAGACAAAAAAAAGTTCATGATTTTGACTTCCAAAAGTCAAAGAAGTCAATAAGCAACCAAAAACCATAAAAACTCTATAGGTGAAAAATTTAACCATTTACATACAAATGGGTTGATAAGCAGTTAATCAAAATAATAAAAACAAATATGAAATTATGTGACAGACTGATCTAGGCGATAAATAATAGTTAATTATGCAAGATATATGATTACAACAATTTTTACACATGATATGTTGCATGTACTCTTGTATACTGCTGATATGTTGCACATTATGAGCCTGACACTACTTAATGATATATGATTAAAACAAGAGTTTGAGCTGAGTAATAAATTAATAAAAAAAACTGTTATAACTTTGTTCGAATTTGGTAACGGGTCAAAATGTATTCAGGTCAAAACTAATCATTTTTACGTTAGGGTAGAACTAGGTCGGGTTGGATTGACATTAGAAATACATACTTTAGCAACTATCAAATATCATTAAACATTATCAAAAGATAAATACACAGATACACCTTCAATTCACAGTTCATTTCAAATCCAAATACACAAATCACATTCAACATTAGCAAAAGATATGTATATTATTAGAGCAAGACAAAACTGTAATATCCAGCATTTTCCGACCCAAAACGTTTTCCTAAACGGTTGCGCGTATTACTAATTTAAAACTTAAATTCTTATTAAAACTAGTTTTCTTAAATAATAGATATTAATTAATTGATATGAATTTCAAGGAAAACAATTTTTACTTGTACACATATATATAGATGAAAGATTATTAAAATTCTTAAAACGTTACGAGTTTGTAATGTTATATAAATAATGTGATTAATAAAATTACATTTTTCTTTTTATCGATCTTGGAAAATTATAATAAATAAAAGTTATAAAACTTATTTGGTTTTATAAGGAAATAAAACATAATTATCTTCTATAAAAGTCCAGGGGCTAAAGAGGTCATTTTAAAAACTTATTTGAAGCTTAAACTTTAAGTTTAACATAAAATGAAAAGAACCAAAAACTTCAGGGACTAAAGTGTAATTCGGCCGAACTTCCAATCCTCAGAACCAGTCACCGGTTCGAGCCCCGCAAACCCCTGGTTTTCGTCCCTCTTTACCCAAAAACGCGATTCCGTCCAGGTTCACCGAACCTCGATCTTCCATTCGCGCATGCGACCTCTCCCCAAGGTGCATTAACACCCAATTCCAACTGTAAATCCGCGTGGTGTCGGATTTCAATCCGTTTGCTCAACCACTACCTCCCCAACTGTTTTGACATTTATGGACGAAATTGGTTATAAATACGGGTATGAGAACATCAGCGACACCACACCACAACTACTCAAACTCTCAATTCGTCCGGATCGAACCCGCATTTGCCGATTGAAGTTGCGTCGGTCGACTCCAAAACCAAAACTCGTTCTCCTCCATCTCGACTCCTTTCCAGGTAACTCGAATAGCTAACACCTTCGCTTTCATCCAAGGACCGAAAGCCCTCTGTCAATTGCTATGACAGAGGGTTAATCGATTCGAATCTTGGATTTTGATTTCTAGGGTTCATGATGAATTTGGGATCGATTTGAACTCGTGTTTATCAATTGTTTTTCACGGTTACAACACTAACGAACCCGTAGTCGGGATGGTTAGTTGGTGTGTGTATACTTGACCCGGTCCCAGACCCGAGTTCGAATCCAAGGAGCCGGGTTTTGCCCTTTTCATTTTTTTTAACTTTTTTAAACAAGCTTTAAACCTTTTAATTATTTTTATAAAATCTGTTACATTTTTATACACTTAAAAACAGAATCTTATTTACGTTTTATAATCTGGAACTATTTTAATTAAATAAAACTTGTAATAAATAATTTTAAAAAAAAATAGTTTTAAACACTTAAAACTATAAAAATACTTTTAAAACTTTATAAAACGTATATTCTAAACCGGAATGATGTTAATAATCAAAAACTATAAAATTATTTTATACTTTCTGAAATAAACATATTATTTGGTTTTTAAATATTAAATTGATTTATAAACTTCGGTTTAACATTTAATTCAAGACCTATTTATTTATTTAAATAAAACGTGAATTACCCATATTTACTATTTTCAATTGGATGATTTTTATCCTAAATAATCATGTATTCTTAAAATGATTATCACAAAACCTTAGTTATTATCCTCTAAATAATAGTTATCGTTATACATTCTTTACTATTATTAACCCTTAATAATTGATAATTATTGTTAAACTTTAATCTAGTCTTTTCCCTAACAATTACTATCACTTTACCTCTAAACATTTAAATTATTACTACCTAATTTGATGAAATTAATAATTGTATAGTTTTTGAATAATTATTCTAACTAATAATTGTTTTAAACTATAAACCCATAAAGCTTTGTGCCTTGTGAAACTTTATTTAAAACTGGGTTTAAACTCTATAAACACAATCATTCCCGCCCACCATTTGGAACCCTAGTCGAATCTTGAAATCCTAGATTCTTTGCCTTAGTCTTGTAGAAACAAACTTGAGACTTTAGACTTATATCCTTAGGCTCATTGTGAGGATATTCTCTCTCGAAGTCTTGCAAATACTTATTCTTGTCGGATGCTCTTCATCAATCCAAGTGAGTATACTTAGCCCCTTTTTTCCTTTCTATACTTTTGGGGTGAAACATGTTCAAAAACATTAAACTTATGCAATTCTTGTACAACTATGACTAGATGCTATTCTTATGTTAAACTTGAGACTTGTATGCTTAGATTAAACTTAAAACTAGCACATTCATTAACTTTGATCAAGCCTATAGTAACAATGATAGATCTATTGTATTTGACCAATCCACCTTGATTGATTGACCCCTTCGGGGGGGGAGCCCTTGGTGATTGTTACTGAATTAAACTTTAAACTTGAGACTTATAAGGGTAACTTGCGGGTTATGCCTAAACTTGGTTGGAGGGTTGAAGTGTACAATGTTTAAGATACTTGTTCTCATACTTACATTATAGAATGCATATATCATAGTGAATTGTAATTATTTTCAAATACTTGTTAAACTGTGTCAAAACCTTTGTATCTCACCAACTATTTTGTAGTTGACAGATTCTTTCATATGTTTCAGGTTCTACATCATGAGACTTGTTTGTGATCACATAGGACGCTTTGGACCTAGACTACTTATTAAATAAATGTTGTATACTTGTTATTTCCTTTGTATTGAACCTTTGAATATATCTATTAATGAAATATTGAAACTTTAATAGTCAACCTTGTGCTATTGAACAACCGCGTCCGCCCCGACGTATAATCCGCCGTCGGTTGGGGTGTGACAAAAACTTCACACGAACACTCCTCTTTATTCCAATCGAATTGTCAAATACACATGTGTTTATTTAGGTGGTTCTGCAGACTGCAGTCCTCTACTTGAATTTCATTATCAGTTGAACAACCCTCTTTATAATTTATACACCAACTAATAATTTTCAATCTATTCCAATTGAATTGCCATAAAACATCATATATTCTTCACACTTTATCATATTCCACCCGTATATTTAATCCAAACCTATTACACATCAAATTCAATTTTGGTGAAATGAAATTTATGTAGATACCCTGCAGCATTCTATTGTTACTTCTCAACAATTCTTTAACAATGTGATCTCATATGAATTTGCCTGCAATTTCCTTAAAATTCTTTAATCAGATGACTTAATCCTCATCTTCAAGGTAATAAAATGACTTAGTCCTCATAAGCATCAACAAATAATATGAAATCCAAATCGGTCTGTTTGGATTACGGTAAAGATAGCGATGCTAGTCATTAAGCATAGAGATGAACTTGTGAAACATAAAACCAATTAAGCAAAGAGAAACTGGCAAAATGGGAAAACCTCTTAGCCGGACTGTCGAGTAGGATGAGGAAACAACGACTTCTACATCGATTGAACTCTACGAAGCTCTATTTCTACCAATAATGGTCGATATCGCTAATTTTCTGCCGATAATGATCGGAATGTTTGGATTGAAATAGTTATTTTTATTTATTTATTCAAGTCAAGGCCAGCTAGGAGTTATAACAAATGTTTGATCAATCTTATTTTCTGCCAATAAGATGTATTTTAATTAATAACTTATAACAAATCTTTTCCTGGCCCAATAGTTTGATCAATCTTATTTTGTTGCAGCACCCTGGTTCGAGTCTGGGTTCTGCAATTTTTTTTTTTCAATTTCAACAAGTCTCCACCCTTTTATTAGACTCAAGTTAGGTGTTAATTAGACTCTTAATATGGCGACTTAGCCCAGTTAATTAGTTTTAAAATTTAATCCAATTAAAACAACATCATTAATTTATTATGCCTAATATAAATACCTAAAAAAGTTAGACCATTAATATAAACCTGCACCCAAATAAAGTCCAGCAGCAGTAGTAAAAATGGAAGCAATTGGGTCATTTAAAATGCAACATTTTAAAATAAGAGTTTATTTAAATTTTAATGCAACTTTTATATTCAAAGAAGTTGCATTACATTTGAAAAATGTTGCTTTTAAAAGGTTGCATTAGGCCTATTTTCTAGTAGTGCTTATTGCGTTTAATTTGTTTTTTTATTTAACTTTGTGTAATAACATCATTGTAAATATTCTTTTTTTATCGTAATACACATAACGAGCCCGAACAACACGGTAACGATATTCATTTTTATGGATTTTAGTTTCGATAGTCGGTTTTGGTATTTTTTATATGTAGCGCGTGAAGGGAAAATTTGCAACCATCGTTGGGCCTAATTAACCACCATTGGCCTAATTGAGTACCATTATCGGGTCTAAATGACCATCATTGGGTCTAAGTGACAATGATTGGATCTAATTGGCCATCATTGGGCCTAACTAACCATCATTAGATCTAACTGACCATCATTGGGTGTAAGTTTTTTTTGAACGGCCAACAAACATAGAATTGCCTAGGTACTCCGTACGGGGTGACCCATTGGCAAAAGACCACCGCCAGCTGGCCCAACCCAGCCGTACGGAGCCCTTAAGCGCCTCAAGTTATCTCCAGTTCCGGGGAAAACCCACCTGCCCGAAAGCCCACTGGTGGTAAAACCCGGACGCCCTCGGGATCGAACCGGAGATCACAAAGATCCAGGTCTTCCTTCATTGAGCCACCATGCCCCTTCCCAAAGTGATGCTAGTGAGGATAGAACCTGGGTCTTTTTTAGAGAATTCAGGCTTCCTACCACTACACCACATTGGAAGTTGCATCATTGGGTGTAAGTGACCATCATTTGATCTAACTGGCCATCATTAGGCCTAACTGACCATCATTGGATCCAACTGGCCATCATTGTGCCTAACCGACCATCATTGAGAGTAATTAGCCATCATTGGATCTAATTGGCCATCATTTAATTTAATTAACGATCATTGGTTTTACTTGAGCATCATTGGGCCTCATTGACATACTCATAAATGTGATGAAACATGAACTTGACAGGTGCTCTGCTTTTGTTTGACAAAATCGCCATTTGTTAAAAATTAACTCTAAAGTTATTTAATACGCATATTCCATGGACAAGGCATTCTTGATATTTTTTGTTTCAATTGTTTATTAGGTTAGATTTGCTTATTAATTCTTTACTTTCTAAAAAAAATTTAACAATCATAAGTTTTAGTTTATAAGCTTGACTATTAATTCCTTATAGCTACACATAAAAAAGTTTCACTGTGACCAATGATTAATTTTAGTCACACATAAAAATTTTAACTGTGACCATAAAATACTTATAGTTACTAGTTTTGTTTCTTTCATTAAGTGGGTAATAAATACTACTCTTTGGTCACACAAAATAATATATGTGGCCATATGTATTAGCTTTTAGTCATATCATCAAACAAATATCATGACAGTTGGTTACATTTGGCCACACTTTTCATCTCCCGTTTTAATTTGGCGGGGAAGTGAGAAATAATCATTGATTACTTTAGCCACACTTACGAATTTTAAACGTGTCTATTTATTACTTTTAGCCACACGTAAAACATTTTACCGTGACCATTTATCACTTTTAGCCACACATAAATTCAAACAAATACCAATATGGCAGTTAGTCATATTTAGCCACACTTTTCTAGCGTGACTACTAAATGCCACAGTTTTTTCTTGAAGTGTGACTAAATGTTTCGAAATGATGTTTTTTTTGTCACATGAAACAAATATTGTGGTTGTAGATCATATTTGGCCAC
This sequence comes from Smallanthus sonchifolius, assembly GCA_023525975.1. Lineage (NCBI taxonomy): Eukaryota > Viridiplantae > Streptophyta > Magnoliopsida > Asterales > Asteraceae > Smallanthus > Smallanthus sonchifolius. The sequence goes on from CM042029.1 coordinate 71,114,864, forward strand.
ACTTTTCAAGTGTGGCTATTAAATGACACAATTTTTTTGTAAAGTGTGGCTAAAGGTTTCAAAAGGATGTGTTTTGGTCACATGAATCAAAAATCAAACAAATATTGTGGCCATAGATCAAATTTGGCTACACTTTTCTAGTGTGACTACAAAATGTCACATTTTTTTTTCATAAAGTGTGACTAAAAGTTTTGAACATATATACAATGGTCACATGAATAAATAAAATGTGTGGCTAAAAGTAGGCTAGAAGGTTTGGAAATGTGATTAATGACTTTTAGCCACAAATTTAATCGAAAGTGTGGCAGGGCGGTTTTAGAAAAAGTGTGGTCGTAGGCCTATTTTGGCGTAGTGCACTATGTCCAAAAGAACCCGTTGTTATTAGTGTGGTTAATATTATATTTTTCATCGAATAAGTTTAGGTTAAGTATACATATTAATACTAAAGTTATTATAGTTCTTAGTTATTATGTAAATCATCTATAACTCCAAAATAAGGTAAATCAATAATATTGTAATATTGCTTTATTCTAACATGTCGGTTTTGTTAAGACTCACGTTTTTAAAGTGATTAACTAATATATAATTTAAGGTTATATAAAAAATTCAAGTACGAGTCATACTTAAGTTATACAAGGTAAAAATTCTGGAAAAAGATAAGGTTTATATCTATTTTATTATTTTTGTTACTTTTATTTAATTAACTATTGTTTTAACGCGTTTAAATGATATATTTACTTAAATAATTAAAATTACCACAATATTTCTAAGTTATATTTTTCTTCAGTTGGTTAGGATTCATAAGTTATAAAAATAATTTTTATATAATTATTTTCTGTATTTTTATATTTTTAGTGCATTTAATTGTCTAGAAATGATCTAAAATCCTAATAATTATTAAATTAACTTAGAAATTCTATTTTATATTTTATAAAGCCTTAGTACAGTATTTTTAAGTCCAAAAAATTATAAAACTCAGTTTTTGATCAGAAATACTATTTATTAAAAATTCATGTTGTTATCGGTTTATTTTACATACGTTAAACATGAATCATACTAATTGAAGACCTGCACCTAAATCAACATTTTTCCTGGGTTTATATTAGTATTATAAGGTTTCCTGTAAGATTTCATAATTTTCTGAGGTGTCTAACTATTTTTCCCAATTTACGGCTCTAAAACTCGTTTCAAAATCGTACGGTCGTTTTGTAAACGTTTCGAGTGATTCTTTTTGGAAAACTCCTTATTTGGGACATATTTCCTTAAGAAAAATTCTGATTTTATAAGTTTGTTATTGAAAAGGTTGTTTTGAATAAATAAGATTGTGGAATCCGTTTTCGACGGTTTCACAACGGTTTTTCGATGGTTTCACAACGGTTTTTTGATGGTTTTTGATATCTTTTTAAGTTTAGAGCCTTAGGCTGTTATGAGTCAGCTTTAGGAACATAGTAATCTTTAATTTTAGTATTTTTAATGGTTTGGACATATAGGGGGTCATACGTGCCTACGGATGTGTAAAATATTGAAATTAACGCTTTAAACGGGAGATTTTCGTATAGGATTTATGTACCTTCTTGTAGGGCTAATCAAACGGGCGAATAAGAGGCTCCAAATAGATCCAGTTGATCTGTGAATTTCGTGGGTTTTGAAGGAATAAAAGTTTGATTAGAAAGCTTAAAGAAAACTATTGATTTACACATGGAATTATAGAATACGGTATGAGTTTTCGGTTTACCTTTCGGGTGTTTTGTTCTTGGCACTTGATAGAGATGTAGTAGGATGATATTAAGGCCTGAGGAACTGATTATTCTCTATGTAAACAAGTTAGAGTGATTAGGACGTGATGAAACACACGTAGTTGGTAGAACTTACAAGGATATCGTACGTATGCGTAGGAATTGAGCCCGTGCCTTCTTGGATGTTCTTGGGTCGAAATCTCAACAGAAAAAGCAAGGATTTTGTGGTGTTTGATGGCTGGAACAATGTAGGATTTATGATGAATTATAGAATCAAAGAACAAAGTGATTATACGTAAGAATTTAAGGATTTGGTTGTCGGTTTACCTTGCTTATACTTGATGAACACTTGAAGACTACCAGAATTCGAATTAGGAGAGCTTCAAGACCTTCAATTAGTTGCTAGAATATGGTTGAATATGGCTGGAGTTTAGAAGTTGAAATTCGTAGCTTGAAAGATGAATGAGAAGGATTTGTAAAGATTGAATGTCTAGAGATTTTCTGTAGGATTTTTACAAAGTCATTGCATGAACCATGAATGGTTGATTAAGATCTGCAAATCCTTTACCATGGGAGGATACATATAATTTTGTAGGATCTTTAGGAGATTAGATTTAGGGTTTGACTTTTTGATAAGATTTGTTGAAGATTTCATGTAGATTTGGTTGATTAAAATAAATTGGAGTAGGGTTTGTAATAAATAAATAAATAAAATAAAATAAAAAAACGTAAATTGCAGGGGGTTTGGACGATTTTTTTTTTTATAAGAGATAGATATTTTGCTAGTGAAGAGTTATGGAAACTCTCATTAATGAATAATTCCCGAATTCAATCAATTATAAGCTTTGAAACTTATCTTTCCCTCTTCTCTATGAGGTCATCCTCTATTTATAGGGTATTTACATTCTCTTTCCTCTAACCGAATGATAGTGACAACCCCCGTTCTTATTGGTTCGCCCCTGCTCTTTATTCCCTTGTGGGTCCCTTTGGTGGTTAGACGGTTAGAGCTTTTACTTCTTTCTTGGGTCTCCTTTATTTCTTCTCATTTAGATCCTAGTATGAGATATTTCATCATACGTCGTCAAGTCCCCTAGTCAATTTGATTTTTTCGTTTAAAACTTAATTTGACTATAAAAGGTTCTTTTATCGCTTTTCAAAGAGCATCATGAGTGTTTTTTCTCAGAGGTCAAATCGACCTTGTTGTTTTAGTTCCTTGGAATGTGTGAGTGCAGGCCCTTTCGGTCTTCCGGATGTCCCATCCATCAAACCCATGACCTTACCTTGGACGCCGTTATTTAATCCTTTTATCTTCCTGCCTTTCTTATAAAAGGGGGAAAGAGCTTCACTTTCTCCTATCACTTTCTATTTTTTTCGCCTTTTACCCTTCCGACATTATCTCTTGTTTCCATGTTTCTTCCTTTGATTTGTCAATTTCTTTCGATGGGTGGCAATGCTGATGTGGCTCTGATTCCCATTAACTGGGGCGTGGAACGCTTCGAGAAGCTGAAAGCTACATATGGAATACCTAACGATCTGGATCCTGAATATCCTCCTCGAGGGGGTACAGCCATAAAACCTCCTCCAGGAAAGATTACTTTGTATGCAGACTTTTTCTCTGAGGCAAATTTCAGGTTCCAGTCACTTCCTTTGTCATTGATCTGCTTCAGTTCTACAAAGTTCACCCTATTCTCAGGTCCATCCCCTAGGGATGTGCCGTATTAGGCATTTCAAATTTTGTTGCATTGCCCTAAAGCAAGATCTACCAGTCGCTATATTTCATCATTTTCACAAGTTGTATCTAAAAGATAGTTGGTTTTCTTTTTCCAAGCGTCCCGAACTGACTCCCCATGCCAAAGAGACTCCTTAGGGATTCCGGTGTCGGAAGGAAAAGTTTTTTTATATAAGTGCCCGGATGGTTCCGGCGAGTATGCGTATTCGATACCTTCGTCTGGCCATGGTGGATGTTCCCCCTAATTTGGATGCTTTTAAGAAAACTCCTGTTTTCTCTCTCCTGACCTCTCGTCCGGCCGATATCCAAGAAATTCCGGAGCATGCCCTAGTCGGGATTGGCATGAGCCGGAATTAGGGAATACTTGACCGGATTCCAGTTTATTCCATTGGGAAAGAACGTAAGTGTATGTTGTTCCATATTCTTGCCGATGGATGGTGCCTTTTCCTTTTCTTTTCCTTTCTTTCTTCTTTGTTTATAACCATCGTGTTTTATTTTCTCTGTTTGCAGCAATTGCTGGTTATTATTCTGTGCTTTTTTCGGAGACTTTCAAAGCTCTTGTCCGGACCTATTTGTATGTGGGACCGGGTGAGAGGAACGTTCTTGAAATTTTCATGAACGTTTCCTTTTTCCTCGTGCTAGTCTGCAAGAGGCCGTGGACCTAGAGGCTGGTTAGTTGACATGAAGTGTTGTTCAGCCTTCTCTCTCCCCCTCTTTTTTTATTATATTTTTTTTATTTTGCTTTGTATGTCTTTCTAGGAGACCATGGTGCGTCTGGGGTCCAAGAGGACGATCCTGTGGAAACCCCTCTCATAAGGACCAAGGCTTCCGGGGGTGGTTCTGGGGGGATGTAATTTCTCCCCGGAAGAAAAGGCGGAAGCTAACTGAGGCTTACACTGTTGGCAAGAAAATTCCGGGGGTGAGTCCTGAAGGTATACACTGACCTTTTGGTGGGTTTGTTTTTTAGTCTTCTTTCCTTGAATATAAAAATTTGCTTCTGATATTTCTCTTTGATGTCTTTCAGGACTAAAAACTAGTGGGATGGTCCCCCCTCCTCATTCAGACGTAAAGCAAACGGTCCCCGTTGCTGTGAATCTTGAGGAAACCCCCCTCTTGGGCCAACAAAAGCTGACGTCGTTCCCCCCCCCCCCCCTGAGCCCGTGGTTGTTTAAACTGAAACCCAAACTACTAAAAGAGACAAGGGGAAGGAGAAGGAACTGACTGTGGCTGTCGGAGAGGTCCATTCCCCCAAGTCATCATTTGCTTATACGGGCCAGTCTGACTTCCGGATGCCCACTCAGTCCGAGCCCTAGACTCCAGCAGACTCTCATTCCAAGCTTATTCCTAACTGGAATCTCTTGCAAGGGGATTGCTTGACTGACCCCCGCTTATGCTGGAAGTTTTTGCTGAAAGCTTTTCCCCCCGCCGAGAGACTACGTCATTCGACTTGTCCTTCGAAAATGTTATCTGATCGGGCTGCCTTGAGTTGGGTTGAGAGCATGGCGGTTATGCCCTAGATATGTCGTCAATGGGACGAGGGTCAGAGGGAGATTGCTCAATTGAAAAAGGCTTTGTCTCAGCGAAATGAGGATGCCAGTAAGGTGATTGCTCTTACTCAGGAAGTGAAGAAACTAGATTGGCAATTGAAGGAGAAGGATGCTGCTCACTCCAAAGCCAGGGCTGAGTTTACTAATGCATGTTCCCGGACCAACAAAGAACTTGAAAAGCGTTCCCAGATGATTCGGGAGGCAAAAACACGCTCCGATTAATTGGCATCCAAGGTTGCTGAGAAGGAGGGTAAGTTGAAAGTGGCAAAGGAGAAGGTGGAAGTTTTGGAGGGGAAGATTGCAACCTTGGAGAAGGAGAAGGAGGATGCTGAGGTGGTGAAAGCTGGGATGGTGAAAGAGTTATCGGTGTTAAGGGAGGATAGGAGGTGCTTAGTGGCCGAGGGCCTGTCTAGGGTTGTGGAGGCGGTTAGGGGGATCAATGAGTTTATTAATGGAATAGTTGGTTTGAATGGAGCGGCCGAAGCTGCTGGTTATCATGATGGTCTAGCAGATGGCTTTCAAGCTGGAAAAGCTGGTCTTCTTCTAGAAAGCCTCCCGGGTTGGAGTCCGGAAGCGCGGACTATACTTACACAGAGACAAGATGCTTTTGACACTATGGAGCTTCCTGTTATCAATACTCTTGCTTCCTTGGCCGACCAACCGGATCTCAAGGAGATAAGAGATGTTCTTGCCATTGAAGATTAATCTTGGTTGCTTTTTGGGCATGCGTGCCTTTGTTTTTAATTTGATTTGTAGCATGTTCATGTATCAAGACTTATTTTCTTTGAATGTACTTTGTCTCTTTTGATTGTGCTTCTCTTCTATCTTCATATGTTGTTTTTTGCTTGCAATACTCCACATATACAACTTATTCAGGATTTTTATAATGCCGGACACGTGGTCCGGTCTTTTATTGTGCCGGATACATTGATCCGGACTCTTTAAAGTGTTGGATTAGAATCCAATATTTTTATAATGCCGGACACGTGGTCCGGTCTTTTATTGTGTCGGATACATTGATCCGGACTTTTTAAAGTGGTGGATTATGATCCAATCTTTTTATAATGCCGGACTCTTGGTCCGTTCTTTTATTGTGTCGGATACATTGATCCAGACTTTTTAAAGTGTTGGATTAGAATCCAATCTTTTTATAATTTCGGACACTTGGTCCGGTCTTTTATCATGCCGGATACATTGATCCGGACTCTTTAAAGTGTTGGATTAAAATCCAATCTTTTTATAATGTCGGACACGTGGTCCGGTATTTTATTGTGCCGGATACATTGATCCGGACTCTTTAAAGTGTTGGATTAAAATCCAATCTTTTTATAATGTCGGACACGTGGTCCGGTCTTTTATTGTGCCGGATACATTGATCTAGACTTTTTAAAGTGTTGGATTAGAATCCAATCTTTTTATAATGCCGGACACTTGGTCCGGTCTTTTATTGTGCCGGATACATTATTCCGGACTTTTTAAAGTGTTGGATTAAAATCTAATCTTTTTATAATGTCGGACACGTGGTCCGGTCTTTTATTGTGCCGGATACATTGATCCAGAATTTTTAAAGTGTTGGATTAAAATCCATTCTTTTTATAATGCCGGACACGTGGTCCGGTCTTTTATCATGCCAGATACATTGATCCGGATTTTTTTAAAAGTGTTGGATTAAAATCCAATCTTTTTATAATGTCAGACATGTGGTCCGGTCTTTTATTGTGCCAGATACATTGATCCGGACTATTTAAAGTGTTGGCAGGTCGGTTTTAACATTCAACTGAGATTTCATTTATATCTTAGCAAATTTGCTTTCATTTGTAAATAGAAAATAGGGCCACAGAAACTACATGTAGCATTTCCTGAGTTGTGCTACATTCCATGTTCTGGGCACATTTGTTCCATCCAACCTGATTAAAGAGTATGCCCCTTTTCAAAGAGATTCTTTGATTTGGTAGGATCCTTCCCAGTTGGGTCCTAACTTTCCTCCGGGCTCAGCCATGTTGGCTTCATTGTTTCTAAAAACGTACTCGTCGGGGCGGAACTTATAAGGAACGACATTCTTGTTATAGTACTTGGCCAGAACTTGTTTATATTTGGCCTCTTGGATGATTGCTTGTTCCCGTCTTTCCTCCAAGACATCTAAATTCAGTCTTAGTTCTTGATCATTATCCCGATCCTTTGTCGTAGCAACGCGCATTGTTGGCACTCCCCATTCTACTAGGATCACTGCTTCATGTCCATAGGTTAGGCTAAAAGGAGTCTCTCCATTGCTCGTTTTTGGAGTGGTACGATGGACCCATAACACGCTGGGTATCTCATCAACCCATGAACTTCCCATGGCCGAGAGCCTAGTTTTTATACCTTTCAACATGCTCTGATTGATTCGCTCCACCTGGCCATTTCCCTACGGGTGAGCGACGGATGTAAAGACTTGCTGTATTCCCATATCTTCACACCATCCGGCTAGTGACTCAAATTGTGTCCCATTATCGCTGACCAGGTACAAAGGGAGGCCAAAGCGGCATATTATGTGATCCCACACAAATGTTTTGACCTGGGTAGTGGTGATTGTTGCTACTGCCTTGGCCTCCACCCATTTGGTGAAGTAATCCACTACGACGATCAGGAATTTGATACGTCCAGGTGCCTCAGGGAATTGCCCGACGATGTATATCCCCCACCTCTGGAAGGGCCATGCCCCAGTGACTGGTATGAGGTCGTTCTTGGGCCTTAGTGTTTTGGGAGCATACTTTTGATAGCTAGGGCACTTTTGCAGAGTCTGCACTGCTGTGATGTGCATTCTTGGCAAGTAATATCCTATGTCCATTAATTTAGCAACTATCATTCCTAAACCTGTGTACATCCTGCAGGATCCTTCATGTACTTCCTTAATCAATGATTCTGCTTCTTTTTGGCCAACACATCTTAATAAAGGTCCCAAGAAGGTTCTTCGATAGAGCTGGCCTTCCACCAATTGATATTGTAACGCCTTGTTTCACATCTTTTGTGCTTCTACTCTATTCTCCGGTAAAGTTTCTTCCTTTAAATATGCCACCAAGGGTGTCATCCATGTCCAACCGCCGTCATCAAGGTGGTTGGTCTCCTCGATACAAATGGAGGGCCTTTCCAATGCTTGTACTCGTATTTATTTTGCCAAATGAGCGAATTGGACTTATGCTAATTTACTCGGTGCATCTGATTTCCGGTTTTGACTCCGAGGAATGTGCTTTATGTTGCATTCTTGAAATTGAAGCATAATTTCCGTAACCTTTTTTAGGTATTCAATCATCATCCTCCCTTTGGCTTCGTAGATCTTATTCACTTGATTAGCTATCAGCAACGAGTCCACATGTGCTCGGACATGTTGGGCCTTCATGGTTACTGCCAATCACAGTCCGGCTAAGAGGGCTTCATATTCAGCTTTTTTGTTTGTACTTTTGAAATTCAGCTTTATTGCATATGTAATATACACCCCTTCTGGGCTAAGTAGCATAAGTCCAGCCCCAGACCCTTCCATGCTAGAGGCCTCATCGGTGTATAACAACCACCATTGAGGTACCCTAACTTGTACCGTGGCTATAACCGGGTCATTAGTGATTTCCGTCTCTCGTCCTTCCGGTATCTCCGCGAGGAAATCGGCAATGACTTTCCCTTTTAACACAGTTCAAGATTTATATTCCAAGCTGAAAGCGCCCAGTTCTACAGCCCACTTGGCTAATCTTCCGGACAACTCCGGTTTTCTCAGTATTTACTGTAGAGGAAAATTTGTATCTCTACCGGATGAGCTTGGAAGTATCTACGCAATCTTCGGGAGGCATGTACTAAGGACATGGTTAGTTTTTCTAGCAAGGAGTACCGTGTTTCTGGATCTGTCAATACTCGACTGACGTAATAAATGGGAGTTTGCACTCCTTCTCTTTAGACCATGAGTACGGCACTAACGGACGCATCTGGTGCGGCTATGTATGCCGTTACTTTTTCCTTTTCCATTGGTGCTGTGAGAGTAGGGAGTTTTGCTAGGTACAGCTTAAGCTACTGGAAAGCTTCCTCTGTCTGGTCCGTCCAATGGAATTGTGCTTTATTGAGGCAATTTTTCAAGGTTTGGATGAAAGGTAGAGATCTTTTGACATGTTTGGCCAGGAAACGATTTATTGCCACCAAATGCCCATTCAACGCCTGTACATCCTTTATGGCTGAAACCTTATCCGGGTTTGCCCAGAAACCTTCCTTGGTGACCATGACGCCGAGGAATTTTCCTTCTTCCACCCCAAATGAACATTTTCCCGGGTTTAACATTATCCGGGATTCCTTTAACCTTGATGTAAGCTAGAAGGTCTGTTTCATCGTGGCTTTTGATGACCAAGCCATCAACGTAGATCTCCAAATTTTTACCAATCTGAGGTTCGAATACTTTGTCCATGAGCCTTTGGTAGGTGGCCCCAACATTTTTTTAACCCGAATGGCATTTTGGTGTAACAAAATACGCCAATATCGATGATAAAAGCTATTTTCTCTTCATCATGTTCAACCATGGGGATCTGATGATAGCCTATATATGCGTATAAGAAGCATTTAAAACGGAAGGGAGCTAATGAATCGATTTTTAAATCAATTTCCGGTAAAGGGTATGCGTCCTTAGGACATGCACTGTTCGAATTCTTGAAATCTATACACATGCGCCATGCACCATTCCTTTTTTTTTTTACCATTACTGGATTTGCTATCTATGTAGGATAATGAACTTCTTGGAGGATACCTGCGTTAAGTAGATCCCGGACTTGATCCACTACTTCTATCCGGGCCCATCTTCCGTCGTTTTTGGGCTACTGGGTCAGCAGACTTATATACATGTAAGCAATGCTCAGTTAGTTCCCGTGAAACTCCCTTCATGTCACCCGGTCTCCACTCAAAGATATCTACATTGTTTCATAGCAACTGTTTCAAACAATCCCATCCCTTGGTGGACAAGGTATGTCCAATGTTTACAATTTGCTCCGGGTATGCAGGGTTCATAATCCACCTCTCAGGTTCTTGTTCATTCTTCATGCGAATATCGATATGACCTTTGGGTGAGGTCTGGATGGTTTGATCCTGTAACACCTCCATAACTTGATCAGCATATACCACGGCCACTCATCGAGACGTTTGAAAACTTGTTCGTACATGACGTCCATTGAAGCTCCACTGTCGACTAGAATCCGGCTGATGCGGTAGTCTCCCACTAGTGCTGTAATCACTACTGGCCTGGTGGACGAGGTGCCTCCCTCGACAGGTGGAAAAGTAAGTGGTTGTTCCATCTAGGCTTCCAACCGTGCACCCACACGCTTGTGACCCTGTGGGCTTAATAATTCCTTGTTCCCTATCATGCATAGGTCTCGCATAGGTTTCTTGCCTGCGGGCTTTCTTCCTGGTAGACCCGCATGTATTTCTTTTAACAAATGAGAAAGTTTTCCAGTTTGTATGGCGGTATCGATCTGTTTTTGCAGATGCCAATAGTGATCTGTATCATGCCCGGTATCTTTATGAAACTCGCAATATCGTTTGGGATCTCGTATTGACTTTGGGTTGAGAGGTCGTGGGAGTTCTAAAGTTATTTTTTTTGTTAGAAGAACCTCCCGGGGGCTTTTAACCAATTTGTTGACCCATGTAACTCCACTGTTCTCTGGATTATCTTTAAGTCTTGTGGGAAGATTGACAGGCCTGACTGGTTCCGAACGGGTGTATGGGAGGGGACGCGTCTATGTGTTAGGTCCTTTGAAACGTCAAGCATGCCCGGAAGAATTCGACTGTTTGTCCGATCGATCACTTCTATGATCCTTTTTATCGTACTCATGTGTGCTCCGGACGAACCTTTCTGCGCGGACGAAGGCACGGGCGGTAATCATTAACGCCTCTGTAGTTTTTGGTAAACCATCCCTGCCATGGAGCCTGCGGATGAGCTCGTCATGCCTGATGCCTTGAATGAAACCGGCTATCATTAAATCCTCCCCTGCTCCGGCTATCTGCAGACTTTCTTTGTTATACCGGGTAATGAAATCTTCCACTGATCCCCCATCCCGTCTCCGGATGTGAAGTATTTCTGTTTTGTCCTTTGTGTGTCGTTTTTTGTTGACTAAATTGTTGCATCAATTTTTCCAGGAATTCATCAAAGCTGTCAATTCGACCTATGGGTAGACTACCGTACCATAGACGAGCTGCCCCAACTAGGGTTTGAATAAACATGTGAAACCATACATGTAGGGCCCATCTTTCTACCCCCAGCACTAATGAAAACATTGATATGGTCATCAGGATCCGTGGTACCATCATATTTCCCGACTGTGGTTGGTATTTTCATCTTACGAAGTATTTCTGCCTGGGCTATCCGGGGTGTGAACTTAGACTGTGTTAACAAAGCCGTCGGGCGGTACGGATGATGGATGTCCATTAGGGATTACTCCCAGGCATGGGTATGAGTGTGGGCCCCTTTGGGTGCTGTAAGGTTGACTGGGAAGGACGGGCTAGCCTCCGACGAACGGTCTGGTAGTAGTGCTGATGTGAATCCCCCCGGTGTGGTATAAGTTGTTTCTTCATATGTTACCCGGTTCCAGAGTTCTGCCAGGCGTATCTCTTTCCAAAATTGTTCATCCATACTAGCCCGGCGTTGTTGCTCCATCCACAATTCGTTGCCTGTGAGCAACGACATGGTGTAGGGAATAGACACGGTGATAGGTGGGATGCCAGAGCTGGGAATAGGAGGGATTCCTTCGGTGGAAACAATGGACTGTGGCAGATTATATATTGGTATTCCTGGTGTGGTGGCATATGGTAAGCTAGTAGTTAGTGTAGGTTGTGGGATGTCACGATTCACTTGGGTAGAAGTGGTAGTTGGGATCGGAGGAGGTACGGATGATGAGGGAAACGCATGTTGAGGCAATGAGTTAGGCATATTAATATGCGAAGTGTGAAGATGAGATGTTGTTGCTGTTGTTAACAAGTCTGCTGAGCGGCGTTGGGCCTGTTCTAAACACTCTTTTAATGAAAGAGCCGTAGGAGCATCAGCCTGAGACTGTATATCTCCTGCTGGTGCTCCCGCGTTTGCTATGTGATTTCTTTCGTCGTCTGATTCATAATCTGACTGTATGTTATCCATTGCAAGCAAAGATTGTACTCAGGACACCGTTATAACTATTGTTCGATCGGGATAGCGCCAATGAAGAGTTGTGGAAACTCTCCTTAATGAATAATTCCCGAATTCAATCAATTACAAGCTTTGGGACTTATCTCTCCCTCTTCTCTATGAGGTCATCCTCTATTTATAGGGAATTTACATTCTCTTTCCTCTAATCGAATGATAGTGACAGCCCCCGTTCTTATTGGTCCGCCCCTGCTCTTTATTCCCTTGTGGATCCCTCTGGTGGTTAGACGGTTAAAGCTTTTATTTCTTTCTTGGGTCTATTTTATTTCTTCTCATTTAGATCCTAGTATGAGATATTTCATCATACGTCATCAGCTAGTTTGTAGGATTTTAAATGAATGTGAAGATTTTATAAAAAAAATTAATCTCTCTATATAAAGTTTGATTCATTTAAAATGGTTTAATTAAATAGGTAGTATAAGTAATTAACTTCTTATGTAAATATATAATATAACTATATTTAGGGATATTTATATTTGTTAGATGATAGATTTCATTAAAACATTGGTTTTATATAAATACATGTAACACTTAATTAAATTGTATTACTACACATTATTTTTAATACTTTTAAATGTGAGACATTAATACTCACTTTTATATAAATATATACTTAGTTATTATTAATTATTGTGCTTATTTTTATAAGCGAAACTTCTTATACCAATGTTTGAGATTTATAGATACGCGAGTGCGCGTAATACGTATGAGTAATATTATAATTATAAGTTTATAATTCACGTAGATAGTATTTATGTAGGTAACTCTTATTGTAATATATTACATATGGTATGACCCCGTGTTCCGTACCGGAATCAAGTCAAGTATGATTAGAACCGTATAACCGTTCGGGTTTTTAAAAGTGTGTTTATATTTAATGGGTTTTTGGACGATTGGGCCAAGACCAATGACTAATGTATGGACTAAGCCTAATAACTCAAAGATGGGTCAAGCCCATCGGGCCTTGTTTGTAACGAGTTATTGTGTCATAAATTTCTATACTAGTACTCGTTTATGTTCGTGTCACTTATGTGTTCTAGAATAAAAAAAATAGCCTTAAAATTGGGGTTGTTACAAAACATAATCTAAATCGACCCATTCATAAGAAAATAGGTTGAGGTGGCCACATATACAAATAATATATAAGCTTATACAAAGAGATAAAATAAGTCATAATATAAACTCACCTCAAAGAAAGTCTCAAGTGTCACTAAGGTGTATATATTATCCGACATGGTATTTAAAAACCTAGCAAGTCATTTTCAACCCTCTTCGGTTCAATGGAGATTTCGAATACTGTTAAATTCAACCTAAAAAAATTAATTAAAAAGTGGATTTTATTCAATTAAGCAGTGGTGTAATTTTTTTTTTACTTATAATAAAAATAATCAAATGTTAAAGAAAAATCATGAATTAGAGTATCGTATACTTTCATATGTTGGTTTAATCTTGCTACCTAATCATCATTGCTAAAAAATAAAAATAAAAGTTTTGATTTCTTTCTTGTCTATTTTATTTTATTTTTTTAAAATTCCTAAATTGATTCATTCAAATTTATATCTTTTCATATTTGTTATGATTTTAAATTTTAAATCTTAAATCACGGAGAACGTTTGTTGTATAAAATATCTCTCCTCTTTAATATATTTATGGCAAAAAAAATTAATTCTATTTTAAAACATTTTTTGTTAAACTTAATTGAATGAATCAAACAAAATGTGAATAAAATGATATAAATTACTTGAAAACTTACATCTATAATTATATGAAAAAAATACCGTGAGATCTAACAAATAATATATCTTTCAATATGTAAATATGATTAAAGGTATTTTATTTGGATCTACCTGGTTATAAAAATTTTTATGTTTTTAAAATTCATAAAAATATGATTGAACAATTTAATTAATAATAAACATAATTTTAAATTCAAAAATTTATAAATAAAAATTGAAATAAATAATTTATATTTATTTGACTAAAATAGTAGAGTTGATTATTAGTAGAAGAGAGAGATGCGGGGAAATAAGATTGAGAAAACTTTGAAATGTGACAATTATACTCATAATTAGTCATTTATTAGATAGTATAGATATAGATATCTATATCTATATTATATAATAAATAATTTTTTTTAATGACACGTTTTGCCCCCATATTCATTCGCATCTCTCTATTATTAAATACACCCTATCTTTTAATAATATAATATTTAAAAAAAATACTAATTATATTAATAAAACACATTTATTTTAAATATCAATTATTATAAGAAACTTTGAAATCTAATTATGTAACTTTTATTTTCAATCAAATAGTAAATAAAAGTTAAATTATATTAAATTGTAATTAACATATTTTTGAAACACAATTATATATTAATTTTACATTTTTTAAAATTTATTTTATATCCTTAGTATATGTAATATATATTTTTTATAACTATAAAATATATACATAAAGATTTAAGAATTTATGTATTGATATTTTTCACCCCATGTATATTACACGGGTTCTAAGCTAGTAGATTATATATAGGAAACGCATCGAGATCAATCAAAATCATTATTTTTGTAAACTAGTTAAAACTTATCAAGATCAATCAAAATCATTATTTTTATTATTGGAATATCATTATTACACATATACAATGTTATATTTTTTTTATGTATATATGTGTAAATTCAAATGCGTTAAAAAAGTTACCCATGTATAAATTGTAACTATACAGTGTATATGTGTTATTTGTTTAAACATAAATTACACATGTATAAATTTTTTAACCGTTATTTACACATAAAAAAGCTAGGCACACATAGAGGTTCATAAAACTGGAGTTTTGATCAAACATTCAAACCGGATGGAATCATGTCAAAGGAAGTCAAAACTGGATCATACCAGTCTAGGTTGTGTTAGAAGCCTGTTTTATAAGAGGATAAATCATACTCGTTTAGTCTTAACCAGTTTCAACACGAATATACTCTCAAAACGATTTGAATCTAATGGATGGGTTCGGTTTCGTACCGGTTTCACCTAAACCTGTTTGTTGAATAGTTTCGAATCGTGATCTGGTTCGGTTGTGCAACTCTTGGCACAAGTAATATTTAGTCAGGCCCAACATTCGACCCCAAGAACTGAGAGTCCCATATTAAAGTGAGGTAGGGCCCAAGAACAATTAAGCATGGTTAATATGAATCTCTAAACCTACCAACCAAACTAGTCCACTAAAAATGGCCCATTATTCTTAATGGGTCATTAATTATATAACTTTTTATGTGACTTATCAAATCATAATTGTAGTTGTAGACCTTCACGATTAATTATTTTGTATTTGTTTTCAACTAGTAAGAACTCCCCGCGCTTCGCGGCGGGTTTCTCGTCTTTTGATGATAAATTATTACAACATGATCAACAAAAGTATGTTAATCCAAATTATATTCAAGAAAAAGTCGGGACACCAATAAAAAGTCAAACTTTATATTGGAGCAAGCTTGCCAAGAGATCTAGTTCTTCACTTCTTCCCAGTGTCTTCATCCACAACTTCACTTTTGAAATATCAATGAATCTAGTTCTTCACTTCTTCCCAGTGTCTTCATCCACAACTTCACCAGAATATCAATGATATAAGACCTATCTTTTGTGTTGGTAGACATCCACCAGCAAGATATAAATCTTTTTGGTTAAGTTCTCTACCATTAATAAAAAAAATGTAGCGTTTCCGATGGAAAATGTTTTGGGCATTGGATGGTCAATGGCTGCAAAATGTTAACAACTGGATTTACTTTTGTGGTCAAACAAAGCAGAGGGAATGAACTTGAACCCAAAAGTGAAGAAAAATCCAGAATCCAGCTAATGAATCATACCTGGTTGAAGAAGAGCACATCATGGGTGTTGAAATTAATGCACAAGAAGACTTATGGTTTGACTTTTAAGGTCAAAATGACTGGTTTTTCGGTATACGATTTGAAAATTTGGTGCAAGTTCAGAGAAAATGGGTCTATGTTATTAAAACCAAAAGAATGATGGTGTTAATATTTCAAAAAGGTCCATAGGGAACAGGTTTTAACTCAAAGTCAAAATGTTGAAATTTGACTTTTGAAGTCAAACACGCCAGTTTCTAATTTTGTGTTTTCAACATTTTCTTGAAAACTGAGAAATATGTGATGGCCAAATACACTTTATAACATAAAAACACAAACAGAAGAATGATGGTGTTAAATTATTAATAAAATTCTCATTGAATTTGGTTCTAAAAAGGAACATGTTTGAACATAGAAGTTAAAGCAAACACAAATTTCATAAAAAAATGATATATTAATCGGTATTCTCCAGGATGACAGGCCCTGCTAAGGCAGGTTTTACGTCTTTCGATGATAAATTATTACAATGATTAGAAATAGCATGCCTTCTTAACAAAATTTAAATATGCTACCTTCTAGCCCTAAAGAAAGCAAAGCTGCCCAAGCCCCTACAACCACACTTCAAGGTCGGCTAATAGCAATTGTTGATACGTATAGCCCACCAGTCCACTTGGTAACTGTAATATTAACATAAAATGCACCTTAAAAACAGAAAATTTTCATAATGTCATACATCAAGACCGCACGTAGACGTGAAAATTTCAACCTATTCACAACTCAATTTATTCAAGAAATTAGATTATTACTAAAATTATATAACTTAAGTAATCATATTTGACGCGTTAAAACTATTCGTTATGACCAATGGAAATAAGAGGGCGAGAAAATCACAATGTACTAAACGATGTATTAAATGAAATAATTGAAACTTATTAGGTGATTACGTCATGGTAGAAGACATGATCCATTAGGATTATTTTCATAAAAAACCAACTTATGACAGTATGTTATACTTGAAAGTTGATTGCTTGATGAAGAATCTGACAAAGACAGAGATACGCAAAGTGACATACACAAAACGCAATTCGATCAGGGATTCAATGGTGATACGTTTGACCAGTGTAAAATAACAAAGTAAAGGGATCAAAATGATACATACTAAGTGTTATAGCATTGAATAAATTGATGGCCTTACAACAACCAAAAGTTATTATGTAATATATTCATATATTGATGATGATAAACATAAATTTGATCACAAAGCCAGAACTTACACGGCTGAGAAGGTGATCGGTGTCGATGGGACCGGTCAAAGATAAAGAATTAGAGTGTCCTAATCACCTTAAACTAGTTAGGGTAAGAAGGGTGTCGAACCACGAAGAGTTTGTGGTCGGTGCTCAACTTCAATTGAAAATGCGATTTATGAAGTGACAATGGGTCTTTCTGACCAAACACAAGCAATGATTTAGGTGAAACTTATCAAACTCAACAAACAAGGATTATCAACTAACAATTATGACCAATAATAATCAAGTACCAAATAAACGATTTAGATTTGTAACAATAATTAAAAAGGAATCACACCCGGGTTTCAAGTTCACAAGTAATTAGGGATTATCACACCAATATATGAGTTCAAACAATCAAATGGTTATCCAAATCAAATTAACCAAATCTAACCAAGAACATCAACATTCATACATCATCGGCAAATAGTGTAACACAATATTCACGAATGAAATCGAGACAAATGTATGCAATATAGAATTAGATTAATCAATAGATTCAACACAAATCAAAGTTCATAGCAATTATCATCTAACGGGGTCAATGGTGCAAGAATTTATCGACTCCCGTGAGTTCATAACCATACTAAACACAAAGATTCAAGTATTTCAAACCAAACGATTACAAGAATTGTTTCTCAACACTAGCACATGATAAAACCCTAAAAACTTACAAACAATCCACCCGGGAATGATTACCGGTGGATTAGCCTCTCATGGTTGTGGAATTCATCTTTGATTCTTCATTTTCTTGATACCAATCTTCAATAATATGTTTCTAGCCTCCAAAACTCTCCAAAATCGCCCAAGAACTGTGTAGAAAAAGATCCCCTCGAATTTGGGGAAGAAACCTCCACTTAAACTCTCAAAATCGGCATTTTCCCGAAAATCCGCGTCAAAAAAAACGTAACCAGCGTAAGCTTACACTGGGGTGGCGTAAGCTTACTCCGCAACACTGAAGTTTGCTATGAATGAACTGGTTAGGCGTAAGCTTACGCCAGGTGGAGTAGGCTTACGCCGGTGGAGTAGGCTTACGCCAGGTGGAGTAGGCTTACGCCAGGTCCTGATTTTCTGCCCCGTTTTCTCCGTGTCTCTCCCGACTCTTGCATCTCTCACCTAATATATTCCAAAATCATACTTTAAGCTTTCAACACCTGCACATGCATAGCTACACAAAACTTTTGTATTCCCCATATTAATTTGCATAAATAAAACATATTGCACCCTTTAATACATAAAACTTTGGTCACTTATCAGAAGGCCAAGGTTGCAGTAGTTAAAAGCACTCTAAGCTACAACTTTACCTTCATATGCATTGAATTGTGGTTTTATCTGGATGCAACATTAGCCCAATTGGACATGACACTCATCATCAATCATTCACTCTTATTAATTCAATGGTAAACATATATTCTTATTAGAATGATCAATAGATTTTCAAATTATTTCATGAGATTTGAAGAAAGAAAATCATACTTGTCGATTCCATGGATACCAATTTGTTCCCTCGATATATCATCTTCCCTGAAAGAAAAACAACTCATATATATTAAACAAAAAGATCAAAATACCAAACTACCAATTTCATATTCAACAACTAAACATAAACATGCAATTATCTAATTTGAAAAGTGAGATTGAGACAAATGAAGATCTTTAGCTATCTTTTGTTCCACCATCTAGCAACCAAATACTCCCCACCTTCATAAAGCTTCATCACTAACAGAACAAAAATCACAAATAATCCAAAGGAAACATCAAGAGGTTTAAAATAACCCTTCAAGTCGACAAAGTAATCAGATCGGGTAGGCAGGCAAGTAGTTGTAAAAATGACAGATTACTAAAACTAAGCCCTAACTCACCTGAAATAATAATATAACTTGAACAACTCATATCCTAATTGCATAAATAACTCGCACAATCAAAGATATCATAACACTACGTTCACAAATAATGTTATAAACCTGAACAAAATATATTCCAATAACATAATACCTTGCAGAATCAAAGCTATCATGCCTAGCTTGCTTTCCACTTCATAACTCCTTTCTTTTTCGCATATCTGAAGTAGAGAAAGCTGAAAACCCTAATCAGGAAAAAAAAAAAAGTCACCATCTTTGTGAACAATACCTCAAGCATTCCCATGCCTGCCATCCTGAAAAAACCAACTAATATTCACTTTGCAGTTGAACCTCAGAATTTACGTCAATTTTACAAAATAAATGTTTTTAACTTAATGTAATCTACATCATTTCTGCAAAATTAGTAGTGCAAGTCCTTATCTGAATGTAACTAATAACACAATTACCCCTAAACCCTATAAATCCTAAACCAAAACACACACACAACACACGATTTTAATTAATTATCGACAGATATATCGATAGAGGAAAACATGCCTTATAGATATTTACCCCACATCGATTTAGAACATCGACACACTAAAAATAAAAAATCCAACCAAGAAAACACAAACATCAAAAGAATATGATTCAGTCACTCACCTTTATTCGATTAAAAGCTGGGCAGAGAAGAATCAAGGATTCCACGAAGCGACCGTCGAAGAGTACTAAAATCGGTGCTAGAACAAATCTATACTATATAATAAATAAAGGTTTTTCAATGACACTTGTCGCCACCATATTCATTCTCATCATTTTTTTCCCGCCTATATCTCTTATTAAATACACCTCTATCTTTTAATAATAATTATATTTTTAAAGAAAAACTAATTATAATAAAATACATTTATTTTAAATTATCCTTTATTATAAGAAACTTTAAAATCTAATTATTTAACTTTTATTTTCAATCAAATAGTAAATGAAAGTCAAATTACATTAAATAGTAATTAACGTTTTTTTGAAACCCAATTATATATTATTTTTTACATATTTTAAATTTTATTTTTTATCCTTAGTATATGTAATATATTTTTACACCTGTAAAATATATACATAAATATTTAAGAATTTTTCATGCCGTGTGTAACTAGTTGTTAATGTAGAGAGTAAATCAGATTCAATTGTAAGAAATGGTTGTACCTAATGCAAGATACATGTAAATCACTGTTAACAAATTGTTGAAATTGTTGAATTGTATGTTCTTTAATTATTAGTTATTTAAATAACAAATTTGTATTATCTTAGTCTTCAAGTTAATGAAAAAACAAAATAAAAACATTTTTTTTCAAATAATACAAAATATTTTTACCATACTTTCACAAAAAAACAAAAAGCAGCCTTATTTATCCAATACATATTTTAGTATATCATGTGTACAAAAATCCCCTCGGACCTGGTTTGGGACTTGAACAAGCCGCGGGAGAAGATCTTTGATTCTATTGTCAACCCTTTAGAAACAGTAAAACGAACATTGTATAGGTGAATTGGATGCGAAAACATTTGTTATTCATGTAAGTGTTCTTTTTTCCCTGTCTAGGTTCTTGTTAGGTAGTGTTTAATAAAATTTATGGCCGTTCAAAAAATAGTACATCATGTGTAGAGTGACAAATCAGGAACTTATACGAGGAAAAGAAATTAGATGAGTAAAAATGGGTCGGTTAAAATAGGTTGGTGGGGGGGGGGGGAAAACAGGTCAAATCAAACAAAACAACAAATGACTATAAATCAACATGAAAAATTTTCATGTAAGTTTAAAGTTTAAACAATAGAAAAATTATAACAAATAGAATAGATGATGTAATTTAAATAGATGAATATCTGAATTCAATAAAAGAATACATTTAACTCATGAAGACACGCTTCAGTAGAATCATCGATCAAAGCCTTATGAAAGACGATGCTCCAACAATACATCACTCGAAGATACTCCATCAATGTCGTCAAATGAAGACGATACGTATAAGTTAATAGTATAAAAAGTACAATAAATCAACAACAAACACGAGTGAACTTATAAGGTTGATATATAACGAATCAGACATTAAATAATAATGAAAAACTCAATTCAAACCATAAAACTATGTCAAAATAACAACGAATTATTGTAACCAGCAATATGAAAAAATTGTACAAAATCTAGCAATGTTACTGCTACTATTCAGGAGATTTTGCTATTTCAGTGAATGACCGAAAATACCCTAAATATTTTAGGGGAATTTTAACCACACACGGAATATTACTAATTGGACACGCCGCCGCCTTATACGCCTTCGTATAGGGCAATACGATGGCGTATAGGGTTCAGTCACTGACAACAGAATGCCACGTGTCATTCTCTGTCTGGCGGCGTGTCCAATACGTGGCGTATTGAGCTATGCGCAACGTATGAGGCACGGGTTATATTTTTGCTTCAAAAAGTTGGAAGATTTGGGAATTTATGAATCCTATACGTGGCGTATTGCCCTATACGCCACGTATAGGTTTTTGTTATTTAATTAATTTTATTTAATTTAATTTATATTTTGTTTTTTTTATTTAATTATCTTTTTTAATTTAATTTATATAATTTTGTTAATATAAGTTTGTTTTCTATTTATGAATTTTATATATTTTATATTTTTTTAAACATTTATTATATTTAAACATTACAACCAAACAAAATATTAAACATTACAACCAAACATATAAACTAAACATTATATACATTACATCAAAAAATTAAATATATACATCAAAATGTTTTACATACATAACAACGAAAGAAACTAAATACAAATAAAAAACTAAACCTGACCGGCTCCGCTGTCACCCTGACCGGCCCCGCCCTCATCCTGACCCGCCCCGCCCTCATCCTGAACGGGGTCGTCTGGATAATGACGTGGCGGTGGTAGTGGTCGTGTCTCGATGCCGGCGGCTCGTGACAGATCCACGAGCTGTCCAACTGCCCACATCATCAGGTCCTCCATGCGATCGACTTGACGACCCTGTCACCGTGAGTCGGCAACCCGTCCATCAAGCAATGCTTGGGTAGCCCTGTCCAGCCTAACAAACCGACGTACGTGTAGGGGATGCTGTGGCGGATGGACGTGGATGTCATCGACGTGCGGGCCGTGCGGCGGCGCGTCCCCCATCGCCACACCCTGTAGCGGATGAGGCATAGGCGGGTCCCCCTGTCCCGGCATCAACGGCAACGGCACCGGGACCCAAACCTGGTCCTGGACGGCCCCTACGAACCAAAGGCCCTGCGGGAATCAGTGCGTGATGCGCATGCCGCTCGCCGTGCGACAGTCTAATCGGACAGGGGGAATGGCCGGCAACATCGCAGGATCATGCGCATGAAATGGTTTAACCGACCGCATGATCTGAGTGATGAAAGTGCTGCCATACAAAATCCCGCGCTTCTGCCGCATATAGGCAGATGCAAAATAAAGCGACATGCATGTGGATAGGGCGCACCGCCTGCCAGTAAGCAGGCTATAGAGAAAGAAGAGGTCTCTATCGGTGCACCACTCACGGCTTTTCAGACGCGGTGCGATCGACGTCGAAATAAGCCGGTGTAGATATCTATACAAACGGTCTCTAATCCCCGAGACCCTACCCTTGGTACCCAACCAAAGACTATCTAAAATCAAACCCCAAAAAACAAGGAGCTCCTCCTTGTCCACTTCCGTCACCGCGTCGATGTAAAGTGGCGTGACCGTGTCAGGCTCGTGGTACAAGCCCGTCTTGACGGCCCACTGACGGAGGGTCTGATGGTAAACGGTCCCAAAAATACGATATGAAACGTGATCCAGCTCCATATTCGGCGCCTCCCCGGGAAGAGGCTCCAGCCCAGCCTCTAAGTAGATGAACGTCGAAAGAAACTCGACGACCACCTCTCGGTAGGTCTCCGTGAATGAAAGATAAAAAAGACGCGACCATGGCATGTCCTGGCCGATGATGGCCCTAGCCCGCTCGGTCTCCTATACCTCCTCAAGAAGCCCCCAATCGACCGTCGTCCCTAGGCCCAACTGCACCTCCCGGAACTTCTGGCACCGGCCATACGACTCCGAATCGGCCAGAAAATCCAGAAAAGGGTGGTGTGAAAGATCGTCTAGCTGCTCCATGTGAATATCATCCTCATGATCCGCCATATCTAATAATAATAAATTGTTTTTATTTTTTATTTTAAATAATAATATATATATTTTTATTTTAAATAATAATAAAAAAAATAATAATAATATATTGTTTTTATTTTAAATAATAAAAATAATTTTTTATTTTAAATAATAATAAATAATAATAATAGTAATAATAATATATTGTTTTTATTTTAAATAAAAATAATAATTTTTTATTTTAATTAATAAATAATAATAATAAATTTTTTTTTTATTTTAAATAATAAAAATAATTTTTTATTATAAATAGTAATAATAATAATATATTGTTTTTATTTAAAATAAAAAAATATTTTTTTTAATACCTATACGCCACGTATAGCCTTATACGTGGCGTATAGGCTGTTACCGGGTTACCAAGCCATACGCAGGGCTGTTACCGGGCAACCCAAGCCATACGAAGGCCAAGTTGCCGAGAACATGAGTCATACGCAGCGTATAGCTCTATACGTGGCGTATGGCTTCATCGTCTTCCTCAGATGAAACTATACACCGTGTATGGTTATATACGTGGTGTATAGCTCTTAAGTTTCAGTGGTAAAAATCCCTAATCTACCCAGCTTTACCCGCTAATAATCAATATAAACCTAACATTATTGACCGGGAGTTGAGATACGTACCTTTGAAGTTTTTTAGAGACGACAATCGAAATCAAGGAGCTATTATTGTCGGGTAGCGTATGTGTTTGTTGTGGATCGTTTAGGACTGTACGAGGCATCATCCGGGTTAATCAGAAGGCTATACGCCACGTATAGGGCAATACGTGGCGTATAGCCACCAACCTTTAGTATTATATACTCGACGTATTGCCCTATACGTGGCGTATAGCATTTAAATATCTAAAATTTCAAAATTTTGAATTCCCTCTAATTCAAGTCTATACGCCACGTATTGGGCTATACGTGGCGTATAGAATATTTAATTAAAATTATATATTATTAATTAAAAGATTTATTAAAATTACTTATAGTTAATTATAATTAGTTTATAATTAATTAATAATAATTTAAAAATAATAAAAAACTAATAAAAATGACCATAAAATTAATTAAAAATAGTTAAAATACAATTTTAAACAAACATCATCCCTGATCCGTGACGTATTATGGAAATCTAGATCTATTAGTAGCCATTATTTTCTTAAATCGTTCAATACGATCACTGTATATTTTTTTTCCATTCTGCTGCATCATTATTTCGGTGCACATTCCAAAGTGCATTCGGCGTGGGAATTGGAAAATCTCATTCTAACTTGACGTGGATGAAATGAGCCATGTTGACGTGAACTAACGATACGATTTGATGTTGAGCGTGAACGTTTGGACCAAACCACAATGGAAAAAATGTTTGATTACCGGCGATGCTTAAAAGATGAACAATCACCCCAAATCTTTAAGCAATTAGGAGTCCTGTGTATGACATTGACATCCAACGACTAACTGGTGGGGCTTTCACATCCTTCCAATCTATCGTGTGACGTAGCTTATCATATTCTTGAAAGGCGGCTATGTCAAAAACAGTTCTCCACCATTCTTCTTTATTGTCCATCTCCTGTAGAAGTTGTTGTCGGATAAAAAGCCACCGGTTTTCATTTAACCCTAAGCCCAAAGCTACCGATCGAAAACCACAGTTACCCTCGGGATTTACATCCTGTATATGTGAAATGTACGGATAAAATAAATATGGTATCGAATCCTTAAAACAATTTATATTGTTAACCGCATCTTTCCCCATAATCAATGGAAACCCAAGATGAGCGTTATCACCTTGTGGTTGCTTTCCTTTACCCTTCGTTGAACGACGGTGTTGAATAACCGAACTTGCTTGTCTAGAGTCTTGTGACGCAATGTACAAGATGTGTCTCGCAGGGTCACATTTGCTTTGTTGGTATCCTGTGAATGAGCTGTTTCTCGCGACCTCCTGTTTCCTTTATTGTTTCTTTTTCAAAGTTGGACGACCGCGAGTATCTTCTTGTACCACAGACGCTTTCTTGTTACTTTTGCTCAGAAAGACCACCTCTGCGATTCTCGACAGCATACTTTTTTTGACCTGATCGGGTTGTGACATAATTTTGTTTCTCACTTGACCAAGTACTGTATCCACATCTACATTTTCATCATCAACAAACGCGGTTTTAAATCAAGTTTTCTCCTGAAGACGTCCACCGCATCTAGCAGGATTCTGCCACCTGTATTAAAACGAAATAGTCAGAAGAGTTTGAAAATAAAAAAACAAGATAAATAGTCAGAACAGTTTACCTGTGGCTTCGATATTTGCCAGACGACAAGCACACGGCAACCCACAACTACTAAAAAGTTGGCAACTACACATTGCATTTTGTTTCCGTATATGTGATAACTTGTACCACTCGTTTTTCTAACAAACTTAGAGCTTTATGTGAAACTTTACTGTGCAGGTTATCAAACAATTCAACAGCTATGTGGTTGTCCATTTTTCTTATGACGCTTGTTCCAAACCTAAACTTTAATTGACAATATTGATCTGTTACAATTTCATCAATAAACCCAATAAGTCTATCTAGCGAGTTATTATCATTTCTAAGATAGCTCTTTAGGAGCGAATGTTGGCTCTCGACTCGGTTCGTTGTATGTTGACCAAAACTGAGGTTTCTGTTGGACCAAGCGGATACAAACTTTTCTTTATACGGGTTCAACCAATTTTTAGTCACATAATCTATAACTCCTGGAAAAATATTAAATACTGAATAAATATTTAAATATTTAATAAATATTCAATACTGAAAATATTAAATATTCAAAACTTACTTCCTCGTTTGGCTGCATACAGTCTTTCGTAAAGCCGGTTGAAGTTGTACTGGTATATATATGGCGTGGGAAACTCACACAATACCGAGCATGAATACTTGAAATTTGCCCAGTCTTTGTCTGTAAATGATGTCGTGCAATGTTTTGCGATATTCTCGTGTATGTGCCACCGACATAGGTTCTTGGAACAGTCTGAAAATATTTTATCACACGCGTTCATAAGAGCTTTGTCCCTGTCTGTTACTATCACACGCGGCTCCATACACTTTTGCAACATTGCTTTTATTTGTAATAGCACCCAGACGAAGTTTTCCTCCCGTTCTTTTGTAATAAATGCATGAGCGATGCAAAACGACTCGTGTGTGGAGGTCACACCGACCACTTGGACAATTAGAAGTCTATACATGTTTGTTTTATACGTCGCGTCGATCACCAGTATTTTCTTGGTACTCTCCTTCCAATTTAAAGGGACAACCTATTTTCTTGCTACCGGCACGTTTAACCGTGGCATTAGACGCACGTTCACCGTGACGGTTACACACGGATCGTCGCCTTTTTCTCCTCGATCATCGGGTGACAAGGATGTAACCATTCTCACGTCCTCTCCGGACAGCCCAATCCACCAACTGTTAACGAGACTGAAAATTCTGGTCAGTTTTATACGACACGTTTTGATGGTTTTGTTCCTCGTCGTCGGTTTGTTGTGTCAGGTAAGAGACTTCACCGCACACGAAGTCGTCAGTTTGTTGTGTCGGGTAGGAGACTTCACCGTATACGTAGTCGTTCGTGGGTTGTGTAAGGTAAGACGGTTCACCGTATACAAACTCTTGATTGCTCAGTGTCTCTTTCAAATCAGAATGCCTTACCCGTTGATTAGAATAAACGTCGTACGAGACCTCCTCCCGGTTCACCTCTTGAACTCCAGAACTTTGCGGGTTGTTTTCCAGCGACTCGTTAGAATATACCTGAAAACCGTAGTTACCATCCCACCACCAAGACATGTTTATAATTTATGAGAGATTGTTTGAAAATTTTTTGAACGATACGTTCGAATGAGAATTCTGCATGGTTAAATACACAAAATTTAGGCCCTATACGCATCGTATAGGGCAATACGGTGCGTATAGGATTCAGGTCAAACCTCGTATACGCATCGTATAGGACAATATGATGCGTATAGGGTACGAGGTACTTTCTGCAACTAGTCATCCATCACATCGCTATACGTCGCGTATAGATCTATACGAGGCGTATAGCAATGTGATGGATGACTAGTAGCAGAAGGTACCTCGTACCCTAAACTGCATCGTATTGCACTATACGATGCGTATAGGGTTGGAATGACCAGGTTGTACGAGAATATCGGGCATGTGAAATTGTGAAGGGCTATACGCATCGTATTGTCCTATACGATACGTATATGGCCAAGTCCAAATAGTAATTCCCGTGTGTCATTAGTAGTCCCCATATTTTATCGTAGTCAGTAAAAAAAACTTACTGATCACTTTCACATTAAAAAAATTCTACTAAAAGATCTAATGTTATAACTGGATTTTGAATTTCTAATTCTGTCATTCAGATTCTTTCATATTATATACTAGGTTAAAATTCCGTGTATTACACGGATTGAATACACAAAATGTTATATACTTAGTAATAAAAGCTATATTTTTAAAAACTCATGTAATACACGGGTTGAATAAACCAGTGTATTACGTAGGTTGAATGAAATATAATGTAATTTGTTAACAAACACATTTGTCAAAATATATTTTTAAAAAATGTAATTTGTCGTGACAGTTATAAGATCTGTTAAGTTAATTTTTAAAATATATTTTTTTTCAACTGAGTTTTAGTTTTTTTATTTAATTAATAAATGTTAGTTTATATTAAGTTTATTTGATTGATAATATAATAACTATTTATAATTAAATAATAACCATCCGTAATTAGATTTATTAATATAAAAATTAATACTTAATATGAGAGAGAAATAGAAAATCTAATATTTAATAAGAGAGAGAGGCGGAAAAATAAAGATGAGAAATAACCAGAGAGTGACACATGTCATGAAGAGATTTTCATTTATTATAATAGTAAAATGTATTTAACACGTGTTAAATGATTTTGTAATGATCCCATAAATTTGTGAAAAAAAAAGCTTAATATAAATGATTAATATTTGTAAATCGTTTTAGCTGATGACTCATTATTTTTGTCTTTAAATTAGGCCATACAAAGACTAGATAGCAAAATTTTAATTATTTTTTTGTCATTTAAAGTCTTTGATGATTTGATGTTTAAAAAATATTAGTTTTAATTTAATTAGCGGGTCATTTGGAAAAGAACCTGGTAGTTGGCTTGGCTTTTAATAAAAAAACAGTTTTGTATCTAAATAAAATCTCCTTTAGTTTCTTAGAAAATCTATAAATTACTGTTTAAAAAAATCTGAATAAAATAATTTTCTTACATATTAATAACTAGGTTATAAACCCGTGTAGTACACGGGCTGAACAACAAAAACGATAAATTATGAAGACAAACCACTAATTAATTCAAATACTTACATTTTGCATATTGAGAAGAGGAAATGCACAAGGTACAGTTACTCAGAGCATCTTGATTTCAGGTATTTTGATTTTTTAAACTTTTTTTGGAATTTATATTTAAACCTTTTAATTATAGCATTTTTACTTTTAAGACCCTAAACTTTAAATAAGATTTTTTTTACTTTTCTTTTCATAAATTTATACTATAACCCATAAACTTTAATAAAGTTATCATTTACAATTGGAATTTTTTTTCTCTTTTTTAACGTGCCGCTACGTGCGAGTTAACGTGCCGCAATGCGCTGCTATTCAAAGACTTTGATTTGTTTAACAGTTTAACTTTTTTTATAAAGTTTCGAAACCATTTAGTGTCCTCTTTTTATTTGAAGACTTTGATTACGGTTTAACTTTCCTCCTTTCTTTATATAAAGTTCGAAGTCGTTTGACATTCGTTGCTTAACGTGTTGTGGTGCGCCACCGCCGCAACGCGTCTGGTAACTTACTAGTTAAGTTACAAAAGACAAATTGGTAACTTTTAATACATGTAATACAACAAAACACTGGATGCATAGATGATGTCCGCATTACATCATCATAAACTTTTTTTTCTTCTTTTGCGTGAGATGCATGTTTTATAATTTTTTTTTTGTCTTTTTCTATAATTTACAATTTCCTCCAGCACTTTGATTAAGTTAATTTTTATCTAAAATTTAATAAAATTACCTTATAACCCCTAAACTTTAATAAACTTATTTTTGTAACGTAGTTGCGCGTGATAGTGTACAATTTATACAATCAATTGAATACAAAATCGTTATGAAATGTTTTTTACTCTTTATTTTTTCTAAACAGTTTTGTTTTATTTTACAAATATTCTACAACTTATTTTTTTAACGACTTTGTTACGACTTCGTTTTTTTGTATAAAGTATGTTTTTATTATTAATAGCTATTTCTTCGCAATGCGTGGATAACTTTTTTAACAGTCATTTTTATACGGCTTTATTTTATAAGCTTTTAAGGACTTTAGTTTCTTTTGCGGTTTAACACGCCGCAAAAAGCGTGGGCACCATTCTAGTTAGTTATTATATTTTAAACCGCAAGTCAATGAATTATATTTTTAAAACATCTGAAGTTTTGAAAATATGCTATTAAGTTAGGTATACTTACCAAGTTTAAATATAAAAGAAACTAGTTTTTTTTCTCGCACTACGCGGTGGGAGTTTGGTAGTGAATCCTCCATCCCATCCCCTATAATTTAACTAAAAAACATAATTTTCTAAAACCTCCTACATCCCATTCTCCACCTCCATTCATTTAAATAATACCTCTTTATTCTTTTTTAATTATTTTTTCTCTTTCTTCTAGTCACATTTACTCACAAAAAATATAAAAAATAGATATGGGGTGAATAACGACCCCTCAAATATGAAGGATGAGTTTGCTTTATTCCCAAAATATAGGGAGAGAGTGTAGGGATAGAGGATGGGATTGAGTGATATTTTTGTTGATTTTTAAAATTTTAAGGATTAGAAGAGGGACATGGACCAAGTGTGAATACACTAAACAACAAACAAACAAAAGATCTAATATTACACTGGTGAAAAGTAAAAACAGTACACGTAACACCATACCCTTATAGGTTAATTCAAACATTATAATATATAAGAGTAAATTACATATATCGTCATTTATGTTTATACCATTTTTCAAATATTGTCCGTTAACAAAAAAAATATCACGAATCATCCTTTATGTTTAAAACCCTTGCACCTCTTGTCCTTCCTCGGACGACGTTAAATTTTAAAGTTAAAACACGTGAGCGCAAAAGGGTCTTTTCACCCACGTGGACCCCACGTGAGGCGGTGGTTGCTGATCTTCATGGTATTGCTGCTCGTTGTAATCCTTTCCTGATTCACTCATGATTTTTTTTTGTAGAGGTGAAATTCTAGGGTTTTAGTAGATACCCATCATGTGATAAATGAAGAGGGAAATCAAAGGGAGGGGTCTGTTAACTAATAAACATGTGCAGAGAAAGATGGAGGCTCAATATTATTCAAGTGAAGATTCGATTACAAATGAAAAGAAAACAAACATTAAATAGGTAGGCTAAGCCTTACAAGCTAAATGGGCTAAAGCTCATAACAGACTTATTATGCTAACATCCCCCCTCAAACTCACAATACAACAGAAAAAAATATTGAGAGTTTGTCACACAAAAAACGAAACCGAGATGCTGATTGAGCCTTGGTGAAAACATCTGAAATCCGCAAGGCTGATGGAACAAAAGGAAACGAGATGGTCCCGAGCTGAAGATGATGATGAGTAAATTGACAATATATCTCAATATGTTTTGTCCGTTCATGAAAGACAAAGTTTTTAGCGATCTGCATAGTACTTTGATTATCACAATGTAATGGGGTAGGCGAGGAAACGACAACCCCCATGTCTTCCAGAAGCCATCGTAAACAAACAATTTCACATGTAGTTACAACCATAGCACGATATTCAGCCTTAGTGGAGGACCTAGAAACAACATCTTGTTTCTTGCTTTTCCATGAGATTAAGGAATCACCAAGGAAAATACAAAAAACGGTAGTTGATTTACAATCAGTAGGATCACTATCCCAATCAACATCACTATAGGCATGCAATTCTAGAGAAGATGTAAAGGGTAATAGAAGACTTTGAAACTGAGTGCCATGAAGATATCTCAAAATACGAAAAACAGTTCCACAGTGAACAGAAGTAGGAGCGGTAACAAACTGGCTAACCACATGAACAACATGAGCGATATTAGGGCGAGTAACTATAAGATAAAACAAACTGCCTACAATGGTACGATATAGGCTTGGATCAGATAGAGGAACACCATCAGTGGGAGAGTAACGTGCGTTGGTTTCAAGAGGAGTATCTGCAATTCTGTTATCATAGAGTCTTGCACGTTGAAATAGATCAGAAATATAGTTCGTCTAAGAAAGAAGATATCCATTTTTAGATTGAGCTACCTCAATCCCCAAAAAATAGGGGTGTGCATGTGTCGGTTTGGGTCGGTTTTAGGGTAAAACCAAACCAAATCCGAAAGTCTAGTTTTTGGTTTTTTTTAAAACCGTTTGGTTTTGGTTTTTTCGGTTTTTGGTTTTCGATTTTTACAATGGGTTCGGTTTTGGATTTTTCGTTTTTAAAACAAACTAAGCTTGAAAATTTTGGGGAAAAAGAAAAATAGACCAAAATAATGAACATGAGTTGTAAATTTTGGGCCTAAAATTTTTTATCAACTAATGATTATCACATATTTTGGGCTACAAAAATTATTAGTTTTTAAAAAAAATACTCAACACAAAAAATAAATTTTATTATTTATAAATTCAATAAATATAAATAATAACCTACTATTAATGCAAATACGTGTAACACAAATATGTATACACTTTTAACATACAAGCACACAACACAATAAAATATATATTATGAAACGTGTATGCACATAATGTATAATTAAAGTATATGTATATGTTCGGTTCGATTTTTTCGGTTTTCAAAAAATACAAAACCGAAACCAAAACCGTAATTTTCGGTTTTCAAAAAATACAAAAACCAAAGCCGTCGGTTTTAGTTTGGGTCGGTTTTTTCGGTTATTTCGATTTCGGTTCAGTAAATTCGGTTTTTTGTTCACCCCTACCAAAAAATACCATAATAATCTCAAATCTTTCATAGCAAAACGTTGAGCCAAGTCACGTTTCAAATATTCAATGCCATCATAATTATCGCTTGTAATAATCATATCATCCACATATAAAGACAAGAGAATGCGTCCAACATTCGTACATCGAACAAATAATGTTAAATCATGGTTGCTAGGAAGAAAACCAAGGGAAGTGATAATTGTAGAGAATTTTTCAAACCAGGCACGAGGAGCCTGTTTGCGCCCATATAGAATTTTTCGAAGCCGACAGAC
Organism: Smallanthus sonchifolius; assembly: GCA_023525975.1. Classification (NCBI taxonomy): domain Eukaryota; kingdom Viridiplantae; phylum Streptophyta; class Magnoliopsida; order Asterales; family Asteraceae; genus Smallanthus; species Smallanthus sonchifolius. Next base: position 71,147,558 of record CM042029.1, read on the forward strand.
TTCACCGGGCTGATGAGATATTCCCGGGGGTGGAGTCATGTAAACCTCCTCATGAAGATCACCATTCAGAAAAGCATTTTTGACATCCATTTGATAGATCTTCCAGTTACGAACGGACGCAACAACTATTAAAGTACGAACTGTTGTCATTTTTGCCACAGGGGCAAAGGTCTCCTTATAAACCATACCATACGTTTGCAAATATCATTTTGCCTCAAGTATGGCCTTGTATCGTTCAACAGAGCCATCAGCCTTGTAATAATCATATCATCCACATATAAAGACAAGAGAATGCGTCCAACATTCGTACATCGAACAAATAATGTTAAATCATGGTTGCTAGGAAGAAAACCAAGGGAAGTGATAATTGTAGAGAATTTTTCAAACCAGGCACGAGGAGCCTGTTTGCGCCCATATAGAATTTTTCGAAGCCGACAGACTTCACCGGGCTGATGAGATATTCCCGGGGTGGAGTCATGTAAACCTCCTCATGAAGATCACCATTCAGAAAAGCATTTTTGACATCCATTTGATAGATCTTCCAGTTACGAACGGACGCAACAACTATTAAAGTACAAACTGTTGTCATTTTTGCCACAGGGGCAAAGGTCTCCTTATAAACCATACCATATGTTTGCAAATATCATTTTGCCTCAAGTATGGCCTTGTATCGTTCAACAGAGCCATCAGACTTCGTTTTAATCTTATACACCCCACGACACCAACCTTATGTTTACCTGGTAATAATGGAACCAAATCCCATGTGTGAGTCTCATGAAGAGCTGTCAGCTTTTCAGCCATAGCATTTTGCCATAGAGGGTTAGAGACAACCTCTCTATATGATTCTGGTTCAGACAGAGGATGAATGCTCGTGATAAATGAACTAAATGAAGCAGAGTAGGAAGAGTATGCAAAGTCTGGTAGTTGAGTAGACTTATATTCACAAATAGACTTTCTCGGAGGTGGAGGATTTCTAGTTTCAACCGGCGGAGGATCAAAAGTAGTACCGGATGAAGTGGATGGTTCATGATCCGCCACATCATGTGCAACAGACGTATCTAGAGCAGGCATATTAGGATCAATAGACGAACCTGGAACATCAGAGGTTGAGACATCAATGTTGCTAGCAAAAGGATCAATGTTCTGAAAATCTGACTTTGTTACATCATGTGACTTAGCTGGAATCGAATAGAATGGATTATGTTCAAGAAATGTAACATGTCTTGATACATATAACTTCTGACGTACAGGATCAAAACAATGATATCCTTTCTGTCCCGTGCCATATCCTTTGGGACTGCTGGCATAACCTAAGAAAACACATAAGGCTGACTTGTTTGTCAATTTGTCTCGTTCAACATGAGGACGGAGAGCAAAGAAAGTACATCCAAAAACCCGTAACTCACCATAATCTGGGTGTCCTTCGAAAAGACTTTCAAATTGAGACATTCCATCATTGTGAGAAGTAGGGATCCTATTAATCACATGTTAGGAAGTCAGGAGTGCTTCTCCCCAAAAGATACCAGGTACCTCAGCGGATAAAAGGAATGAGCGAGTGGTTTCCATAAGATGACGATGTTTCCTTTCAGCAACACCATTATGTTGAGGGGTGTCCGTACAAGACGATTGGTGTATGGTACCATCTGATGCAAGTAACTGAGTAAAATCATTAGAGGTGTATTCACCCCCTAAGTCACACCTGAAGCACTTTATCACAGTCGAATATTGTGTTTGAACATAAGCCCTAAATGTTTTGTAAATGTCAAAGAACTTAGATCTACGTTTCATAAGGTACATCCAGGTATAACGAGTGTAATCATCGATAAAGGAAACATAATAACGTGAACCACCTTTAGTGGATACTGGTGATGGTCCCCACACATCAGAATGAACAATATCAAATGATGCAACAAAATGATAAATACTTTTATCAAAAGTTAAAGCAGAAAATTTGGCAAGTTTGCAACCACTTTAATCAGAAATATCACAAGTTTGCAACTGACCCAAAACACCTGTGAAAACCAAAAATTTTAAACGAGATGCATGCACATTTCCCAAGCGAGAATGCCAAATATAAAATTTAGAAGAAAAATGACTTACATGAAAAAAAGATAAATCAACATTGGAGGCAGCAACACCAGGTGCATGCGATTTGAGTTCTTCTAAGACATATAAATCTCCCACCCTTCGACCGATCCCAATTACCCTCTGAGTGTGTTGATCCTACACAACACAAACAGAGTCATAAAAGAAAACCTAAATTCCGGACGTACACAACTGACTGACATAAGCAAGATTTAAGGCAAACTTCGGAACGTAATAGACATCATTGAGAGACACATGAAGGGTAGACACAGAGCCAACACCCTCTACCGACATAGATGTAGCACTAGCAAACATTACATAAATAGGAGATACTAGAAATAAAGAAAGAAAAGAAGACAGATAAGGAGACATATGATGTGAGGCACCATAATCCAAAATCCATAATGATGACAAAATACCTGAGGTACGAGAAGAAGACAGTCTCGCAACAGAAATGGTGGTAGGGTTAGCAGCAAGAAACTGTCTAAACTGTTCAAAGACCTGCGGATCCAGAGCATATGGTGGTTTAGAAGTTTCTACAGATGGTGGTGTAGCAGCAGCAGTAAACTGAGGTGGTTTAAATGTCCATGAAGATGGACCAGATGAACCAGTAGAAGTAGATGAGCGAGACGGAAATTGTCCACCTGATATGTTCTATTGTGGGGGCTTCTGCAAGTTAGGATTCCTTATGCTAAGTAATAACGGACACTGAGACTTCCAATGATTTTTCCCTTTGCGGAATGCACATTTATCAAATGCAACTTTAGCACCTTGTCTAGACTGATTAGGTGGAATGTCAAACACAACTGGAGTAGTAGTTACTTTAGGACCCTTATCAACCTGAGATTTTAACCGAGTTTCCTATGCAATCAACACGTGAACAATAATCTGAACATAATGCCACAGTAAATAACCGAAATCTTAAAAAGTTTTGAGCATTGGACTAATGGTAGTATCTCCAATTCTCCACCCAACACCTCTTTTCAAAAAAAAAATTGTTTAGTTTTTTTTCTTAGATTAAAACAACTTTTTAGCATAAATGCATACAAGTTTAGAGCTTGGGCCACCGGTAGAAACAGCTATTCAATTTTTAACATGATGAATACAAGGTCTCTTTCTTTGTGGGCCTAGCCCAGCATCACATCAAAATCCACGGGACGATCTTACTGATTTAAAAATAAAATGTCTTTTTAGTGCATAAAATACTTTTCAATACTAAATTAATTCAGTATGTAATATTTTATTAAAAAAACATGTAAACCCATCATATTTTACGGCTTTAACACATATGGGTTATTAAATTAAAAACCAGTTGTTAATCTGGTCGCAAATTACATATAATTTATTATTTATATTTTTTTATTATTTTAATATTTATAATTAATCTGAGCATATTTTATTTTTCTTTTCTAACTTTTAAAATATGATGTTTTATAAATTCTAAATGTACCGTTAGGGCTGGCACAACATGTCAGACACGACACGATAAGACACGACAACTTGTTGTGTTCAACACGAACACGACACGATAACTAATCGTGTCATTTTTTTCCAAACACGAACACGATTGTTTAGAAACAGGTCACCTGTTAAGGGACCTGTTTAAAGAGAGAATATATAACATATGTAATAAAAGAAAAAAAATGTCAAAACTTAATAAAATTATAAAAAGTCCAATCATAACATCCATTAAAATAATAAATCCAAAACCTTTATAAAACAAAAACTCATAAAAGCGAAATTAATTAATGGAATCGGCCTAAAATCTAGATGAAAATAGGATGTTAAGTGTTAACATGTCTTTAACCTGTTAAGACACGAATTTAACATGTCACTAACGTGTCGACCTGTTTAATTCAAAACTGTTAAGGTCAAACACGGGACATGTTAATTACGTGTCGTGTCGTGTTAACAAGTCCGTGTCATAGATTGACAGCCCTATGTGATTATTTTTATATACGCTCCGATATAAATTTAATTCAAAACTAATTTTTCGTGATAATGTACAAGTCATCGAAGTTCGAACGTGCAAGCCGTCGAAGTTGCTTCAAGCTTTCGTTTTTATAATTTTCCTCTATTTTTATGGATGTTTCGTGGTTCGGGTCATGGGTCAGAGTATGTGTCGGGTAATACATGTTCCAACGAGTGTATGTGTCAACATACACGTCAAGGTATTTTTTTTTGAAGACCTATTCCAACGAGTGTATGTGTCAGCAAATTACATTATATTTTATTAAGCTCGTGTTTTAAATACATAAATTTTTTATTAAATATATAATATTATATTTATTAAAACTGTGTAACAAAAGAAATTGTAACAAAAGTTAATGCAATTAACATATCTTAAATATAATTCTTACAAGCATTGCTATCTTTAAAAACGTTAAATTCTTTTACAAACAAATATATCATTAAGAAACAGTAATTACATGAATTAAAGCTAACCAATTAGATTAAGAGAAAGAAAACAAAAAATCCTTACATTTATTACTAAAGCACCAATTTTGGTAAATATTTTTTAAACTACACTTATTTAGTAAATAAGTTTTTTAAATAAACCATTTTAGAAAAAAAAAAAAAACTCTCAACGAATTATTGTAACCAGCAATATGTACAAATTGTAGAAATCTAGCAATCTGACTGCTACTATTCAGGAGATTTCGCTATTTCAATGAATGACCGACAATAGCCTAAATATTTTATCGCAGTCAGTAAAAAAAACTTACTGATCACTTTCACATTAAAAAAAATTCTACTAAAAGATCTAATGTTATAACTGGATTTTGAATTTCTAAATTCTATCATTCAGATTCTTTCATATTATATATGTATTTGACACGTGTTAAATGATTTTGTTATGATCCCATAAATTTGTGAAAAAAAAAGCTTAATATAAATGATTAATATTTGTAAATCGTTTTAGCTGATGACTCATTATTTTTGTCTTTAAATTAGGCCATACAAAGACTAGATAGCAAAATTTTAATTATTTTTTTGTCATTTAAAGTCTTTGATGATTTGATGTTTAAAAAATATTAGTTTTAATTTAATTAGCGGGTCATTTGGAAAAGAACCTGGTAGTTGGCTTGGCTTTTAATAAAAAAACAGTTTTGTATCTAAATAAAATCTCCTTTAGTTTATTAGAAAATCTATAAATTACTGTTTAAAAAAATTGAATAAAATAATTTTCTTACATATTAATAACTGGGTTATAAACCCGTGTAGTACACGGGCTGAACAACAAAAACGATAAATTATGGAGACAAACCACTAATTAATTCAAATACTTACATTTTGCATATTAAGAAGAGGAAATGCACAAGGTATAGTTACTAACAGCATCTTGATTTCAGATATTTTGATTTTTTAAACTTTTTTTGGAATTTATATTTAAACCTTTTAATTATAGCATTTTTATTTTTAAGCCCCTAAACTTTAAATAAGTTTTTTTTTTACTTTTCTTTTTATAAATTTATACTATAACCTATAAACTTTAATAAAGTTATCATTTACACATTGGAAATTTTTTTCTCTTTTTTAACGTGCCGCTACGTGCGAGTTAACGTGCCGCAAAGCGCTGCTATTCAAAGACTTTGATTTGTTTAACAGTTTAACTTTTTTTATAAAGTTTCGAAACCATTTAGTGTCCTCTTTTTATTTGAGGACTTTGATTACGGTTTAACTTTCCTCTTTTTTTTATATAAAGTTCGAAGTCGTTTTGGCATTCGTTGCTTAACGTGTTGTGGCGCGCCACCGCCGCAACACGTCTACTAACTTACTAGTTAACTTACAAAAGGCAAATTGGTAACTTTTAAGGGATGTAATGTAATACAACAAAACACTGCATGCATAGATGATGTCAGCATTACATTATCATAAACTTTTTTTTCCTTCTTTTGCGTGATGTTTTACAATTTTTTTTTTGTCTTTTTCTATAATTTACAATTTCCTCCTGCACTTTGATTAACTTATTTTTTATCTAAAATTTAATAAAATTACCTTATAACCCCTAAACTTTAAAAAACTTATTTTTGTAACGTAGTTGCACGTAATAGTGTACAATTTATACAATCAATTGAATACAAAATCGTTATGAAATGTTGTTTACTCTTTATTTTTTCTAAACAGTTTTATTTTATTTTATTTTACAAATATTCTACAACTTATTTTTTTAACGACTTTGTTAGGGATTCGTTTTTTGTAGAAAGTATTTTTTAATATTAAAAGTTATTTCGTTGCAATGTGTGGATAACTTTTTTAACAGTCGTTTTTATACGGCTTTATTTTATAAGCTTTTAAGGACTTTAGTTTCTTCTGCGGTTTAACACGCCGCAAAGCGCGTGGACACCATTCTAGTTAGTTATTATATTTTAAACCGAAAGTCAATGAATTATATTTTTAAAACATCTGAAGTTTTGAAAATATGCTATTAAGTTAGGTATACTTACCAAGTTTAAATATAAAAGAAACTAGTTTTTTTTTTCTCGCTCTACGTGGTGAGAGTTTGGTAGTGGATCCTCCATCCCATCCCCTGTAATTTAACTAAAAAACCATAATTTTCTAAAACCTCATACATCCCATTCTCCACCTCCATTCATTTAAATAATAATTCTTTATTCTTTTTAATTGTTTTTTCTCTTTCTTCTACTTAAATTTACTCACAAAAAATATAAAAAATAGATATGGGGTGAATAACGACCCCTCAAATATGAAGGATGAGTTTGTTTTCTTCTCAAAATATAGGGAGAGTGTAGGGATAGAGGATGGGATTTAGTGATATTTTTGTTGGTTTTTTAAATTTTAAGGATTAGAAGAGGGACATGGACCAACTTTGAATACACTAAACAACAAAAGATCCAATATTATAGTGGTGAAAAGTAAAAAACAGTACATGTAACACCATACCCTTACAGGTTAATTCAAACATTATAATATATAAGAGTAAATTACATATATCGTTCTTTATTTTTATACCCTTTTTCAAATATTGTCTGTTAACAAAAAAAAATTATCACGAATCATCCTTTATGTTTAAAACCTTGCACCTCTTGTCCTTTTCCCAGACGGCGTTAAATTTTAAAGTTAAAACACGTGAGCGCAAAATGGTCTTTTCACCCACGTGTACCCTACATGAGGCGGTGGTTGCTGATCTTCATGGTATTGCTGCTCGTTGTAATCCTTTCCTGATTCACTCATGATTTTTTTTGTAGAGATGAAATTCTAGGGTTTTAGTAGATACCCATCATGTGATAAATGAAGAGGGAAATCAAAGGGAGGGGTCTGTTAACTAATAAACATATGTAGAGAAAGATGGAAGCTCAATATTATTCAATTGAAGATTCGATTACAAATGAAAAGAAAACAAACATTAAATAGGTAGGCTAAGCCTTACAAGTTAAATGAGATAAAGCTCATAACAGACTTATTATGCTAGCATCCCCCCTCAAACTCACAATGCAACAAAAAAAACATTGAGAGTTTGTCACACAAAAAACGAAACCGAGATGTTGATTGAGCCTTGGTGAAAACATCTGAAATCCGCAAGGCTGATGGAACAAAAGGAACCGAGATGGTCTCGAGTTGAAGATGATGATGAGTAAATTGACAATATATCTTAATATGTTTTGTCCGTTCATGAAAGACAGAGTTTTTAGCGATCTGCATAGCACTTTGATTATCACAATGTAATGGGGTAGGCGAGGAAACGACAACCCCCATGTCTACTAGAAGCCATCGTAACCAAACAATTTCACATGCAGTTACAACCATAGCACGATATTCAGACTTAGTGAAGGACCTAGAAACAGCATCTTGTTTCTTGCTTTTCCATGAGAATAAGGAATCATCAAGGAAAATACAAAAAACGGTAGTTGATTTACGATCATTAGGATCACTATCCCAATCAGCATCATTATAGGCACGCAACTCCAGAAAAAGATGTAGAGGGTAACAAAAAACTTTGAAACTGATTGCCATGGAGATATCTCAAAATATGAAAACAGCTCCACAGTGAAAAAAACTTACTGATCACTTTCACATTAAAAAAAATTCTACTAAAAGATCTAATGTTATAACTGGATTTTGAATTTCTAAATTATGTCATTCAGATTCTTACATATTATATATGTATTTGACACATGTTAAATGATTTTGTTATGATCCCATAAATTTGTGAAAAAAAGCTTAATATAAATGATTAATATTTGTAAATCGTTTTAGCTGATGACTCATTATTTTTGTCTTTAAATTAGGCCATACAAAGACTAGATAACAAAATTTTAATTATTTTTTGTCATTTAAAGTCTTTGATGTTTAGAAAATAGTAGTTTTAATTAGCGGGTCATTTGGAAAAGAAACAGCGGGTAGTTGGCTTAGCTTTTATTAAAAATCAGTTTTTTTTATCTAAATAAAATCTCCTGTATTTCTTACAAAATCTATAAATTGTTATTTAAAAAAATCTAAATAAAATAATTTTCTTACGTATTAATAACTAGGTTATAAACCCGTATACTACACGCGCTGAACAACAAAAACGATAAATTATGGAGAGAAACCAGTAATTAGTTATTATATTTTAAACTGAAAGTCAATGAATTATATTTTTAAAAATCGGAAGTTTTGAAAATATACTATTAAGTTAGGTATAGTTACCAAGTTTAAATATAAAAGAAACTAGTTTTTAACTCTCGCGCTTCGTGGATAAAACTTAAATCGAGTCGTAGACTCGTTATAGCGTATGATACGAAAAAAACATTCGAAATTGAATACAACTCCGTTTTCAATAAAATTTAAAGCAAAACGTTTACAATTTTAAAACGTACTTAAAACGTAAGTGCAACGATAAAAATAATATTAATCAAAGAGAAACATAAAACTAAATAATAATAAAAAATTAATGGATCGGGTCGTGAAAAACCATAAAATCGAATACCGATACGGTTTTCGATAATATCAATACCGAAAATGATGTTGTTCACTCATAACAGTTTCGGCTCGTCAAGGTACAACAACGGTAACAGCTCTCGCTATAGGTAACGATAAAAAAAACCTTAGATTTTGAATACTACTCCGTTTAAAAAAAATTATATCGGAACGTTAACAAAAAAACTAAAAACAGCCGCGCCCTCCGTATTTTGAAAAAATTTAACGAACGAAAGTTATTAAATGTAACATCCCAAAACTTTAAAACCTAATGGTGCGGGCCGGGAGTGACCCGAATCTCTTTTAAACACGTGCGTTAGCATAGATAGCGCGTGAATTTATATATTAATGGGTCATTGAGGATACCGTTAACCGGGTTATGTCTAAGATGGGATCGGAACGTGCGAAGGAGGAAACACAGGGACTCGAGTGAAACATTGTGTGGTATAAAAACCACACTTGCGCAAACCCTAGGGCCATTCTTGACCCTAGGCGTGCGACGGCAGCAGGAGGGTCGGAGAAGGAAGGCGTCGACGACTACGGTGCTTCTGGATACTATTCACTCGATGGAAATCAAGATAAAAGGTAAGGTAATTCTCATTTGTATTCTTATCCGTGTTTGATTTCATTCATGTGTAAATGGTTATACGAGAAAGGAGAGACGGCCGGCTGTGGTGGTGAGCGGTGATAGCTACGGGTGGTAGCAGGCAGCGAAAACGTCCTAGGGAGGGTGCGTAATGGTGACAAACGACAGGAGGGGACCCGAGGGTGGCCAGATTGGCGCGGTGGACGGCTGCCGAGCAGAAGAAAACAAGGAGGAGGGGTTGTCGTGGTGGCGCTGCGGCGGCGCGTGGCGAGGAAGACAAGGACTTGCTCGGCTAGGGATCTCGATTTGGATGGGTGCCTTGGTGGTAGCCGATGGTGGTGACGGCTGTTATGGCATGCGACGACGAGGACAAGGAGAACTATGAGAAACAACGGAGACGACGACTGTCACGGTGGCAACATCGGTGGCGCACGGCGGTGGCTAGCGGTGGATAATGACGAGGTGTTTCCGGGTTTGTGTGGGCATGGCGAGGGCGTCTAGAGGGTGCGACCATGGTGTGGTGACTCGGCCGTGAGAGTGAGGATAAGATGACCATTGTGGTGGCGCATGGTGGTGATCGGTTAGAGCCATTCGCGAGTGGGGTTTCGCATGGCGGGTTCACATGCATGCATGAGGACACGACTCGAAATTCATACGTTTCGCGGGGTAGGGTTTCTACGTAGTATGGCTTGGGTTGCATGGCACGTGTAAGTGCCTGCATGGAGCCGGTTCATGGACGCGAATTCTAATCGTGTTGAGGACGATCCTATGCGGGTATTGGTAAAGCTAAGGGTTCGGTGATTCGACGAGACAGGTGGTTGAGACTAAGAATGGAGTTTATATTTTGTACATTATTCGATGTATGTTTAAGACGTGTTCTGATCACATGATAGAACGTTTAACAGGTTTGGGATTCTAAAGTGGACGGACGAGTTACAGAGCAAAGACGGGAACTCGGCATATCCAGTGAGTTTCTAATCCCCCTCTTTTAATGTTTTTAATATTTTTGGGGCTATCGTACATGCTTAAGAGATAAGTTACATTTATTAAACGTGTTAAGGGTGTCGGGTACTAATCCGATGTGTTTCTGAAATAGAATGATTATCAAGGAGTCGTAGAGTCTATGGTGTGTCCAGGTAATGTGATAGCCAAGGATAAGAGTTATGATTGTGTGATGTGTTAAGTGTTGATCAGGGGTAGTCGGGTGTTTAGCTAAATGCTTATGATTTCAGGTGGGGTATATATATAGATTGTTCTAGTGTCATGTGTAAGGTACAGTTGTAGTTAACGAGTCATGTATATGATATGTGATATTATGTGCTTTATATTGGTGTGACGTGTTTGCATCGTTGTCTATATGACATGGCAAACGAGATTTGTGAAGGATGAGGTCCTTCGGGAAGTCACCAATGGTGACATTTATTTGACAGGTTAATGATGAGCTCAGGGTGCGTCGAACGCCCCGACGAGGGTGCAGTGACGAGGTATGTGTTTACGTGTATAGTTGTGTGTGTGTTGAACTGATGCAAGCATTGAGCTATATTTATTATGCGTGTGATGTTATTAATGTGGCAATGTTAGACGATGTGTGGATAATTTTATTGTGGTACGTAGAGTTAGATTGATTGTCGTATAAATGCTGTGACGTGACGTGTGTAACGGTCGTGGAAATTGATGTGTGAAAGTTTGGGTTAGGGCTGAGTATGCCAATGTCTAGAGTATGTTGTGTTATCTAGGTGTCGAGTTGATACTTGTACTTGGGTAGCAGTTATTAGTATAGTAAGTTATGTCTATGTCAACGATATGGTAAGATTTTCATTATTATTAACATTATTGGTAGTACGGGCTGAGGCTCGGGTGATGAACGATTATGGGATGTCATAGGATAACAGTGGGTTAACTATTCGTTAAATGAATCGTGAAACTGTTTTATTAAGGACCGGAGAGTCCTGGGTAGAATAAACTAATGATCATGACGTGTTGACTTTTTGTTTAAATTAAACTATTAGAACTCACTCAGCGTAGCTGACTTTGTGTGTACGTTAGATTCTTTTGCAGGTGGGCTAGGGTTGACGTATCTTGGCTTGGGAGCGGTGCTACTCGGATCAGCGTACAGACATTCGTAAGGTAAACTTAATAACATTAATGAGTGTTAAATGATTTTAGAAAGACTTCCGCTATAATTGAGTTAATAATAAATACACTTTAAATGAGAAATGACCCGTTATGAGAACCAACTGTAGGATGCTCGGGTTGGGGTCTTACATTAAAGGATAACGAAATTAATAGAAAATAAAACGAGCTAAAAACGTATATTAGATAGTATAAGGGTTGAAAACGAAAATAACACGATACCATTATAAGTTAATTCAAACATTATAATATATATAAGAGTAAATTACATATATCATTCTTTATGTTTATACCCTTTTCAGATATTGTTCGTTAGCAAAAAAAATATCAAGTATCATCCTTTATGTTTTAAAACCCTTGCACCCCTTGTCCTTTCCCCCGCACGACGTTAAATTTTAAAGTTAAAACCGGTCACATGGACCCCCATGTGAGCACAAAAGGGTCTTTTCACCCACATGGACCCCACGTGAGGCGGTGGTTGCTGATCTTCCTGGTACTGCTGCTCGTTGTATTCCTTAGATGAAATTCTAGGGTTTTAGTAGATACCCATCATGTGAAAAAAATGAAGAGGGAAATCAAAGGGAGGGGTCCACGGAGGGGTCCACGTGGGTGAAAAGACCCTTTTTTCCTCACGTGGGATACATGTTACCGGTTTTAACTTTAAAATTTAACGCCATCTAGGGGAAAGGACAAGAGATGCGAGAGTTTTAAACACAAAGGATGATAGCTGATAATTTTTTTGCTAAAAGAAAATTTTGAGAAAGGATATAAACATAAAGACGATATCTGTAATTTACTTTATATATAAAAATAGAATATATGTATGAACAGTGACTAATTTTTAAATATTTTTTAGTTTACCACAGTAAATAACCGAAATCTTAAAAAGTTTTGAGCATTGGACTAATGGTAGTATCTCCAATTCTCCACCCATCACCTCTTTTCAATTTTTTTTTTGTTTAGTTTTTTTTTCTTAGATTAAATTTGTTTAGTTTTTTTTTTCTTAGATTAAAACAACTTTTTAGCATAAATGCATACAAGTTTAGAGCTTGGGCCACCGGTAGAAACAGCTAATTCAATTTTAACATGATGAATACAAGGTCTCTTTCTTTGTGGGCCTAGCCCAGCATCACATCAAAATCCACGGGACGATCTTACTGATTTAAAAATAAAATGTCTTTTTAGTGCATAAAATACTTTTCAATACTAAATTAATTCAGTATGTAATATTTTATTAAAAAAACATGTAAACCCATCATATTTTACGGCTTTAAACATGTGGGTTATTAAATTAAAAACCAGTTGTTAATCTGGTCGCAAATTACATATAGTTTATTATTTATATTTTTTTTGTTATTTTAATATTTATAATTAATCTGAGCATATTTTATTTTTCTTTTCTAACTTTTAAAATATGATGTTTTATAAAATTTTGAATGTACCTTTGCTATGTGATTATTTTTATATACGTTCCGATATAAATTTAATTCAAAACTGAGTTTTCGTGATAATGTACAAGTCATCGAAGCTCGAACGTGTAAGCATTCGAAGCTGCTTCAAGCTTTCGTTTTTATAGTTCTTTTTTATAATTTTCCTCTATTTTTATGGATGTTTCGTGGTTCGGGTCATTGGTCAGAGCATGTGTAGAGTAATACATGTTCCAACGAGTGTATGTGTCAACAAATTACTTTATATTTTATTAAACTCGTGTAATATACGAGCTTTAAAGACATAAAATTTTTATTGTTAAATATATAATACTAGGTTAAAATCTCGTGTATTACAGATGTTAAATAAATAAAATGATATTTATTTAGTAATAAAATTTTTATATTTTTAAAAACCTGTGTAATACACGGGTTGAATAAACCAGTATATTACATCGGTTGAATAAAATATAATGTAATTTATTAACAAACACAGTTGTCAAAATATGTTTTAAAAAATGTAATTTGTCGTGACAATTATAAGGTCTGTTAAGTTAGTTTTTAAAACATTTTTTTTCAACTGAATATTAATTTTTTAATTTAATTGATAAATGTTAGTTCATATTAAGTTCATTTGATTGATGATATAATAACTATTTATAATTAAATAATAAGTATTCGTAATTAGATTTATTAATATAAAGATTATTATTTAATAGAAGAGATAAATAAAAAATCTTATATTTAATACGAAAGAGATGAAAAAATAAAGATGAGAAGTAACTGAAAAGTGACACATGTCTTGAATGAATTTATTTTTATTAGAGTAGTAAGATTATATTTATTAAAACACTGTAACCAAAGAAATTATAACATAAATAATTAAATATGTTTTTTACATGCTGTAAAGAATCTTGGAGCAAACGTCACTGGCCATCGCCTCCGCGCTTCGCCGCCGTTACCACCGAGATCCGATGAAACTCACCGATTCCGTTGCCGTGTCTGTCGAGAGCTGACCGGATCTAGTCAAACCTAACTCGGTGCGTGCTAAATTACTTTCTTCCTTCGCAACTTTTGGTACTCGATTCACTGTTGATTTCAATTGATATGCAATAAATTGTTGTTGTCGATTCATAATATCCAAATATGATACTTTTAAGAATCAATCATAGATAAGAATAATCGAAAGGTAGAATTACTGAATTAGATTGAGGTAAGATTTGGAGTGTTTATCTCGTTGTCGAGCAATTTTAGGGTTCCAAAAGGCATCTGAATTCAATCGTGCATTGATCTGATAGAGTAACTGTTATGACGTTGAAAAATTGGAGCAATAAGCCAATAACATCAATCAATTGTACTGCACAAGTGATTGATACATCCGTTAATGCCGTGATGATATGAATGGTGGTCCAGCATCCACCTTTTGACGATGGTAAAGTTATGGTGTTTTTCACGGCAACTGTTGAGTGTTCTGTTCAATCGGTCAGAAATGAAAGAGACATGGACGGATGATAATTACAAAGCTTCTAGGGTAAATCATGAATCACCTATAAAGAATTTGTCTATATATAGTGAACTTCTAGATCGAGTGACATTGTCCCTAACCTGTGTTCCCGAGTCCCTTTTAAAAAGTTTAAAAAGAAGTGAAAAGAAACCCAAAAAGCTTTGTGTTTGGGAATATTTTTAATGGAAGGATGTGAAAAAGAAATGAAGTTTTTTTTTAATAATCTTCCCTTTACTCTCAAAATGGACGGATTTGAAGATAACTTTCCTCTCAAAATGTTTCATTTCTTTAAACTTTGAAACACGAAATTACATTTATGATTTTCCAATAGGTTCAAGAGACTTGTTCAATGGGGATTTGACATCTATGGTTTCCACTTGCAACAATTGATTAGCTGGGCCCATAAATTTCTTCAATTTTGATATGAGTGTTTTTTCATTTATTGCATTTATCTTTTAGGTTCAACAAGTGCATAAAAAGATTTCCCCTTCAATTCTTGCAGATGAGCTTTCTTGTAACTGGTACCTTACTACTTTATGATCATAAATCATGGAGTCTTAAATCATTCTACAACACCGTAATCGGGATTAATCGCTAATCAGAGAATCAACTTGGAATTATCATGTAATCGGTCCAAATTGGCCGAAAGATTTTTTTTTTTCATTTATCACTTATTCTTTAATAAAATTACAAGTTTCATCCTCAAAATTATAGTTTTAACTAAATTGACCAAGACTTTTACATGTGTGCATCAAGATGTTGTACATATAGGTTTTTAGGTTGTACATATATATTTTTTATACGTTAAAACATATATAAAGCTTATTTATAGCTAAATTTTTGGTAAATAATTCTAAAAACACATAAATATTCCAATACGATTAATCACTAGTCGGCACCCCACCGTCCGACTAGCGCCTAGCGATTTTTACAACACTACTAAAACATCATTAAGACTGCAATAAAACACTCATTTTTCATGGATGGATCATGAATCACCTATAAAGAATTGTCTAGATACAATGACCTTCTAGATCTAGTGACATTGTCCCGAAAACAACAAGACTAAACAGATAACCGCATTGTTGCTTAGCAGTGTTGTAAAAATCGCTAGACGCTAGTCGGGCGGTGGGGTAGGGCCTAGGCGGGATTAATCGAATTGGAATTTTTATATGTAATTTATATATATATATATATATATATATATATATATATATATATATACTTTTATACACATAAATACTTCAAACATAAACAATTTCAATACTTCAAAATTCAAAGATTAAATAGTTCAAAACACAAACATTAACATGCTACTAGATAAATTCAGGAGGGTTTAGGGTTGGTGAAGCAGTTAACGATGCTGAAGCAGGCAACGAGTGAAGCACACAACGATGGTGACACGATGGTGAAGCAGTCGCGCAGCAGGGTTTAGGGTTTGAAAGGGAAAGTAGCGAAGCGATTAAGTATTTTGCCCCATTTGGGCTAAAAATCATAAAGAAAGCCCAAAAAAGTGGGCCGACTAGACCCGATTTGGACCGCCCAGCGATTTTTGGACTGACTAGGTCAAAATTCCACCTTCACTGTCCGCCTAGCGATTAATCGGCGCCTAGGCGCGATTTTTACAACACTGTTGCTTAGTTTCATATTCACAACCATTAGGTTCAAGAGACTTGATCGAGTTTCAATGGGGATTTGACATCTGTAATTTTTCACTTACAGCAATTGATTAGTTGGACCACAAATGGCTGCAATTTGATACGTTTACTCTCCTTTTGTTTGTGGTTAGGAAAGCCTAACACCAATGTTGTATGTGTAAATTGAGTGGCAAAACTGTAATTAGTTTTTTTTGTTGTAATGAAGAAAGTCTCAAATGATTTAGAAGTCGTATTCTGACTTTGTGTTTTACATATCACTCTCATTTAAACCGACACTGCTTTGCACTTTCCCAAGATTTCTTTTAAGTTCATCTAGTTTACCTTAATTTTTTTGTTATTAGAATATTACACTATATAAAAAAGATTTTCCCTTCAATTCATGCAGAGGAGCCGCGCAGCTATATAAGATTTTCCCTTCAAATTTCTTATATAGCCGCACAGCTATATAAGTTTCTAAATTGTTTTACAAGTCTATACATATCTAATTAATTTAATCAAACCCAAAGCAATTTGAACCACCCTAACACAATTTGACCCATCTGAAAACACTTTGATGTTTTAAATCATCAACTGATGAATCTGCAGTCATGATTCACAATCTACTTTATTACAGAAATCACAAATTATGTTTTAGTGAGCAATTAGGCAGAGGCTGCTGTGGGTGTAGTCGAGTCAAGCTAACTCTTGAGCTATTTAAAACCAGCAAGAAAATTATTTGAAATTGACTCGATTTTAAGTCGAATTGAGCATTAAAATATCTTATGTGTATATATAAAAATTACATGTACTACATACTTGAGTCTAGCTCAAAAGTATAATAAACATAAACTAATTGGGCTGACCCACAAAATAAAAGATGGATGGAAAATGATACCAATGATTATTTATCAAGGGCTATATGACAACTGTACAAAAATACTTGTAGAATATGGCTTCCTATTTCATTGGACTTGTATTTTTTGAAACATACATGTTGATTTCTTTTTTCAAGAAAAACCAGTACGTACAAGTCACACTCTGCCTTTCGTAATTCATTACTCTTCCCTCTTTCAACACTTTTCATGGGAAATTCATTTAATTTGTTCATGCTCGTTGTGCTTGGGGCATATTTATCAATCGTTGCAGCAGCATCATACGAGATTGTTAACATTTTGGGATCCAATTATAGCTTGTCTTCATTTCCAAGAAACTTCTTGTTTGGAACTGCATCATCTTCTTATCAGGTTATCTCAACCATCATGCATATTTAGCAGATTCCTCTCTCTCTCTCTCTCTCTCTGTATATATATATATCTTTTAATATTTAATTATCATGTATGCAGTTTGAAGGAGGTTACCTTGCTGATGGGAAAGGCCTTAGTAATTGGGATATTTTTTCACATGAACCTGGTAAACATATCAGTCCCTTGTAGTTTTATCTTCAATACCGATTAATATTTGCAGTTTTCCCTTTTTCAGGCAACATTGCTGATGGTTCTAATGGAGATATTGCCGTCGATCATTACCATCGCTATCTTGTAAGTGATTGCTTAATATCTTGAAAAAAATGATTCTAATTGGTATGTTTTGGTTGTTGATATGGTATATTCTTCATGTAATCTTTCAATGAGTATGCCGCTACATACTTTATTTGGTTTGTGGTATGTATAAGAGAGAGTTATTCTTTCGTAGAGGAGGACACTGTAGAGCATCTTTCAAGTCTACTTCTTCAAGGATTGTACTGTATGCATGAGAGCATTCACATTTGAGTCTCTATCTTTATCTTCATCTCTAAAATTTGAAGATAACCTCAATTTTGCATCACCGTTTCTATTTCTATAATTTAAAGTTTTAAGAATAGAGTTACTCTAAATATAGAGCTCCACTATTCATCATCTGTATAAATGTTTGTGAGTATCTAAGAAAGAGAAAAAAATAATAAAATAAGTGTTTGTCATAGAGATAGAGATGGAGTTGGAGAATGAGATGTGGTAGGTTAAACAAAACATAGAGATAAATTTAAAGAAAAATGATATTTAGTTAAATTATAGAGATGAAGATTATGATTCTACTGTGAATGCTCACGTTTTGAAATAAATAGCCTATTTGAATAATCAATTTTTAAAGTTTTGGGTAAACATACTTTGTTTCTTAGTATTTAATTATTTACGGGTATTAGTTTTCACCTGCATTAAAACAGTCATTTTACAAAAGGTTGAAAATGAGTGTTTTATTGCATGTGAAACTGATTAAAAAAATCTCCTGTTATAAAACACTCATTTTACAAAAGGTTCATTCTTTTTCTAACCATAGTTTTTTTTATATATTTAAACAATTAAGCACTATAAAGTCACTTGCCTTGCACTTTATAGCTTTTCAGAGCACTTGTAAAATCTACCAAGGCCAAAGGATTCTATTGGTTTTATTGCATTTTTATGTAGTGATTCTACTGTAGAAGGATGCTGTGTGTTCCCATGATATAACAAGGGGGGACCACTGCCCTTTTATATCTACCTCCAGACAAATATGCATGGCCTTTTATTGATGCCTTAAATGATTAATTCATCCATAAGTTTATCATTACTTTTCTCTGAAAAATATGATTTAAAACGAATAAGTCCCATGAGAAATAATTTTTTTTTGTGTGTGTGTGGGGGGGGGGGGGGGGTGGGGTTCTATTTATCAACGTAAGCATCAACCTAATAATTAGATTAACAAATGATAAAATCAAAGGTAAATATGAGGATAATAATATTTTTTTCATAAGAATTATTTTAATTTTATACTGTTTATTTGGTTAACTGTATTCTACATAGTGGAGCCGGGGGGGGGGGGGTGGGGGGGCTCATTGCTTGCAACCTCTCTATCTTTTGGGAAAGAGAAAATGTTTGCCCTCACCACACCCTACCCTAGACCCTACAAATAGCTTTGCTATGAGTGAGGGGCTAATTCATCAACGTAAACATCAACCTGTTAATTAGATTAAGAAATGATAAAACCAAAGGTAAATATGAGGATAATAATATTTTTTTCATAAATATTATTTTATTTTTATACTATTTATTTGGTTAACTGTATACTACATAGTGGGGCTGGGGGGAGGGGGGTCTCATTGCCTGCAACTTCTCTATCCTTTGGGACAGAGGAAAGGTTTGCCCTCACCACACCCTCCCCCAGACCCTACAAATAGCTTTGCTATGAGTAGGATTTACTGGGTATGCTTGTTTGTTTGTTAACTGTATACTACATAGTCCTTTTATTTAATACGAAAAGTATTATTAGCTAACCTTGTCTTTGTGGTATTACAGAAAGATGTTGAGCTTATGGAATATATAGGAATAAATACTTATCGTTTCTCCATATCTTGGGCTAGAATTCTACCTAGTAAGTTATTTCAAATATATTGCAAATAACATGATGTATTTACGTCAATTTGATTGGTTACGCATACAATATTTGTCAAGTGAATTGTTAATTATTTGTTTATTTTCTTCCATTAGATGGAAGATTTGGAAATGTAAACATTGCTGGAATAAAGCACTATGATAAGCTCATCAACGCTCTCATAGGAAAAGGTTCAAGAAAATAAAGAGTCCATTTATTATTTTTAAAGTTTGGCCTTGTATTTTTCAAATTCAAATTAATAATATAAATCTTTGTTTCAGGAATCCAACCATTCGTGTCATTGACTCATTATGACATACCTCAGGAACTTGAAGATAGATATGGTGGTTGGCTAAGTCCACAAATTCGGTAAGTAACAGCATAATATTATAATTTTATTCGAATAAAACAATTTTCAAGGTTTTAACATATAAAGCTTTAAGGGGGAATATTATATATACTCCTACAAATATGGGTAAATATCATATATACCCAATTTAAATGATTTTTACTTTACGACCATTCTACCCTTATCCATTATATATTTTTTTTATAACCTAATTTTTTAGTTTTATCCCGTATATAGCCCAAATATATGATATATAAATGCGATAAAAGAAAATTGTTAAAATTATAAAAGAAGGCGAGAAAGTTAATATAAGATTTTGAGAAAACTATTGTTTGTGGGCAAAAATAAAATTTTAAAGTAAAAAATGGGTAAATGTGAAATTTTAAAGTTTTAGAAAAATAAGGGTAAAATGGTCATTTCTTAAATTGTTTCTGAAATGAGTATATTTGATATTTTTACATGTTTGTAAATTGTAAGGGTATATATGATGTTTTTAGTTTTGGTTAGGTATAGATGTTATGTTCCAAGTTTCTAAGGGTATATATGAAATTGCCCTTTAGGTAACTTTTGACCTGTTTTTCATGTTCAACCCATTTGACCGGTTTAACTTTAATCTATGTTTAGAAGTTTTACTCATTGATAAAATATAGAACCCAAACCGGCCCGTTTTATAGAAACAGGTTGAAATTGCCATCTCTGGTCAGAAAATGTTCTCCAAATATTTGATAGTAGATTTATCTTCTCTTATCTTGACATTTTCCCTCAAGGGTTTCATTGCAAATTTGGATGATGAAACATTATTTATTTTTACCTTTTCTTTTTCAGGAAGGATTTCGCATACTATGCATCTATATGTTTCAAATACTATGGGGACCGGGTCAAGTATTGGGCCACTTTAAATGAACCAAATGTTGTTGCTATTCGCGGTTATAGATCAGGGATTTACCCACCTGCAAGATGCTCTGCTTCTTTTGGAAATTGTAGCTCTGGAGATTCCGAGAGGGAACCGTTTATCGCAGCTCATAATATGATTTTATCTCATTCTGCAGCAGTCGACCTTTATCGGGCCAAATATCAAGTATGAGTTGAAATGGGTCGGATTGGTGGGGTAATGGGTTCAAACAGGTTCAGAAAAAATGGGCAAACTTTTGTACCATTTGAAACGGTTTGGGTCGACCCGAACAATTTTTATTCAAAAATTTTTATTTTTAGTTTAAAAAAAATTAGTAATTCAGATATGATTACAAAATTTATATTATTTCATTGGTAATCTAATTTTTTAAATAAAATAATTTAACACCCGTTAGAGAAAGAAAAAAGAGCCCGAATTGAAAATGCCCATTTCAAAATTTAATTGATATTGACTGGTTTTCAGGGTACACAAAAGGGCAATATTGGAATTGTTATGAATGCTGTATGGTATGAGCCCATCAGTCTCTCCTCACAAGACAAACTAGCTGCTCAAAGAGCTCAATCATTCTACATGAATTGGTAAGCTCACATTTTTATTTTATAATTTGTTTTAAGTCGTTTGCTCTAACTCCAGTTTTAAATTTTTTTATAGGTTTTTAGACCCAATAATATTTGGAAAATATCCTGAAGAAATGAAAAATATTTTAGGATCTTTATTGCCGGAATTCAGTAATGATTATCTTAAGAACGGGAACGGGCTAGACTTCATTGGTATTAATCACTATACAAGTTTCTATGCAAAAGACTGTTTATACTCGACATGTGTAGAAGGACCCGGGATTTCAAAGACAGAGGGTTATTATCTCAGAACTGCAACCAAAAACAATATTACAATTGGAGAGTCGGTATGAAATCCATAGCTAAATTCTTTTTCTTAAATTCTAAATGATGAATAGGTTAAATATATTTACAAAACTACTTTTTTTAATAAAATGATTAAAAAGTTTATGCATTTGAATACAAAATCCGACCCATGTGAAAACTGGAAAAATCAATCTTATTGGATCAAAATTGTCACTTCTATGGGCAAAAAGGTAAATTTAACTTTGAATTTTTTTTTGTGGCTATGCAGACTGCAGTGGATTGGCTTTATGTTTATCCTGAAGGAATGGAGAAGATAGTGACTTATGTCAAGAACAGATACAATAATACACCAATGTTCATCACAGAGAATGGTGAGTTACACACACATATATGTATATATATAGGAATTCGTTATGCTAAAAAGTGGAAAAGGTTTAAAAAGCGTAGGAAGCATTCTGGGGTTGACACGTGGCTAGTTATTATTGGGTTTAAAGTAAAGGACAAATCTGTAACCACCTTCCTTATGACCGTAGATTAGGTTGATCAAACGGATGAAAACACTTCCTAGTTTTTTTAGATCATTGACCCTTTTTATTTTAACCCTATGTAAATGGAGGTGGACCCACAATGATCTTGTTCTAAAAAATTCTGAATTTATAGGTTTTGGTGTGATGAATGAGCCTGACTCAAACATCAATAGTTTTCTCAATGATGACAAACGAGTAGAATACATGAAGAGCTACTTGGATGCCCTAATTTCTGCAATAAGGTATGTAATTCATACTTTTAGTTTTACACACACATATAGATGAATGATTCAATATGGAACTATGTATAAACCAATCTGAAGTATAGAAATGTGAGGACTACATAAACAACTATATTTATTGTTTCAGTTGTAATACATAAGGTGGTTATGTAACCGTATCAGTATCTCTTTCTCTCTCCCACCATATTGGTCAACACTACGTACAAGTTCTTATGTGATTTTCACGGCTCTCGCCTTGAAACTGACTCTATTAGTGTGTGTGTACACATACATACATACATATATGTATATATAGGTATACACACACATATATAAGTGTGGGTGTGGTGGGTTCCAGTGAGAACAACTAAATATGTGAGAACCAATAGGAACTGTTTATTTACCGGTGAATACATTATAATATTTTGATTGTTCTACAAATAGTGTATTCAAAGTGAATGCAGGTATTCACTAGTGAATATACTTATCCTAGTGAATACACTGTAAGTATTAATGATTCAACTAATGTATTACTAATTTGAACCCGTCACTGATAGAAAACAACTGGGTCGACCCTTTTATAACCAAACGGGTTGAAATTTCCACCTCTGGTATTATTGTACCATCATTGGACTGGACGTGAAAATTCACTTGATATTTTATAAACTTAATCAGGAAAGGAGCAGATGTTAGAGGTTACATTTCTTGGTCGTTATTGGACAACTTTGAGTGGCTATCTGGTTACACGATAAGATTCGGGCTTTACCATGTTGATTACGAGACCCTAAAACGGACACCAAAATCATCAGCGGAATGGTACAAACAATATATTTTAAACTTTACAAGCTTTGAAGCAGTAACGTCTTAGCACATGATGAACCGACAACCGAGTACATCTTGTATTATTTTGAAAGTAGTATGCTATTGCTTGTAAGCAATGAAAGTTGGTGATATGTTGTCCATGAATGAGAAACTTAAAAAGAGTGTATTTTTGAATCAGGCTTGATAAGTAGCTATTGTATTTCATTATAGGCGAGGTAATCTCTTGATGATAGGAAAACATCACACGAACCTAACATGAAAGTCGTGCGTTTAGATTTAGCCTAAGCGGGTTTGGATCAGTTTCGGGTCTGAACCTGGCAACCTGCGAACAAATTTACTTTATCAGATCCGAAACTGACCCGTTTAACTAAATTTAGTTCGTAAAGTAGCATTAAAATACCACATGTTTAACTTATTTCACTCCTTTTAAAAGGGACCGTAATTGTCGCTTTTACTCAAAAGTGATACTTTGTGTGCTATTTCAATTTTTTTTCTTCTCTTTTTAGTTCATTTATTCTAAATAACCGAGTATTATTAACCCCGCATTGTGGCGGCTCTGATAGAAAAGGCATGCAGTGATAGTGAAATCATGAAAATGTAACGTCTAAAGGGGATAAAACGATGTAAAACCATTGCCTACCTAGATATTGGGTTTAGTATGTTAACGTAATTGTTAAAATATTAAAGCATTTAAAAAATGATTTAGGTAAATATTAAAAACAAATTAAGATAAATAATAGGAAAAAAAATAAAAGGGAAAGATAATAAACAGAAAAAAATGTTAGTGCATTTAAAAAATAATTTAAACAAGACGCGCGCTACGACGGTGACACTGTATGACAGTTCGTTTTTAAATGACATATATCTTCATGTTGTATCATATTAGACTATATAAGTTTATTATGATAATATATGTAGACATCCTACTATCCTAGTTCGTTCTACAAATGGACAAATACAATACAACTTTTTCGAAACTATAGATGATGCGATAAGCATGGTACACTGAACAACCGGGCTTACTCAAATAATGTAAATAAATTAATAAACTGTAATTTTTATTTTCTTTTAGAAAAAAATAAAAGGTACATATTTTCATCACTTTTTTATAAAAACAAAACGTAGTTTTTTTTAATATGTAAAAAATGAAGAAAGACTGTTTTTGCACATAAAATTTTAAAAAACTCTGGTCGACGCTTTTTTGTTTTTAAAAGTGACAAAATTATGTAACAAATCTATCCAAAAAAAAATTACACATGTTTTAAGTTGTTACATGTATTACAGGGTTTTCAAAGTTCAAACAAACCATCCTCCTGTGTAACAAATCAAATAAACTTTATAAAAGAATATTAATAAATATGTATTTGATGAAATTAAATAAATTAGTATAAAAAATAATTGGTATTTTATTTTTATACACATATAACTTTGAAACAAATTAAGACAAATAAATGTTCAAAAGAAGAGAAGCAATAAAATAAGAAGGAAATATAATAATAATAGTAATAATAATAATAATATTAATAATAGAAAGAAAATAAAAAAAAAATGAAATATAAATTTAAAGTTTATAATATATAAAAACCGTAGGTTATTTATAGTTTACTCCTATATTGGGTGTAAAATATGTTGCCCATTTTCACTTAGCTCAGCTCAAACCTCTTTAAAAAGCCCAACCTAAAAATAGGCTCAATATAATTATATAGCGACCAAGCACCATCTTTATATATATTTTATATATATTAGCAAGTAATGCTCACACGTTGGATAGGCGAGTGATCATCAACCCGGCCTACTCTTTTCTTTATAAGGCAGCTACAAGAGAAGCCCAGCTTCAAGCCCACATGAACCAATAAGCCCAATAAAAAAATCCAGCCCACAAATCAACACAAGCCCAAACTGAGAAAAAAGGAAAAAAATAATAACCCAGATTTGAATTGTATAAAAATAAAAAAGATAAAACATAAACTTATCTTTTTTCAACAAATTGGATGATGTCATTTTATTATATTTATGAACTAATATACATATCTATTATTTTTCTTACTATTTTTTTTTTGTCTACAACGTATGTTCTTTTATATGAGTCTTGCTAATTATTGATTAACTTCCTTATATGCAACAAAACTGATTTCCTTCACCAACTTATTCGACGAATAACTCATTTTCATTAATAGTTATGTGATAAATACTTTGCATATATATAACCTAACTTTATAAAATAAAATATTATGACGATTGTTTGAAGACCCATTTGAGACATCAAACACCACAAGATAATGAAAACATCATAACTACATAAATAAATGTTATGGTGATTTGATATTCTTAATAAAAATTACTACAAATTAGTGAATGATGACGGGGTAGCCCAATAATAAAATCAGAAGCCCAGAATAAGTCACAAGCACAATAAAAGCAAAGCCCAAAGCCAAGGGGATAAAGCCCAATAATAATTAAGAGACCCCGGCCTCAGCCGGGGGCAAAACCTCCAAGCATGATAGGGAAGTTGTCTGCAAAGTAATAAAGATCATAATCCAAATAAAGTATAAATAAGGAATAATCAGAATTAGCAGGAAGATACATAGTCTTTCTCTTCTTTACCTACAGGGAAAGAAGAGAAGTCAACAATCAAGACAAAAGGCCTGGTAAGAACTGTTGTCAACATATTATACCTTTTAAGGGGAATATCTCAAACATGAGGCAGGGATCAAAGAACAAGGTGCCTGTCAAACAACCAAAATAGAAGACCCTAAGTCACGAGAATCCCAACATTCGTAATATAAATAGAAGAGCACCCCTCTCCAAGGTAATCATCTGATTCTCACCACTCCCTCTTATCCCTCTTCACTTTATACTAAGAACCTTTTACTGATTCTCACGCCGGAGATGGATTGCAGGAGATCATCTCCTGCGGTGACCCTAACGGTTTGTTTCATCTT
This sequence comes from Smallanthus sonchifolius, assembly GCA_023525975.1. NCBI lineage: Eukaryota > Viridiplantae > Streptophyta > Magnoliopsida > Asterales > Asteraceae > Smallanthus > Smallanthus sonchifolius. The sequence goes on from CM042029.1 coordinate 71,173,872, forward strand.
AGCAGGACAAGGCTACCTTGGGATGCTCTCATCAGTGTAGCAACAGTGAGGGTATTATGGCGAGTGGGGAGCTGGATTGCAAATTGTCAGCATCACAACCTATACTCTTGCTTTGGAAATTAGATGATTTTATGATGAAATTTGTTTCAACAATGATTTAGTGGGTCCGTCAAGATGATTGAGTAATAATGCCAACACAAAAATAGCTAGAAGGGAGGATGTAACATGGGTGAGCAAATTAACCGACATAACAGATAACTGAATTATAACGGACAAAACTGAAATTAATCATACCCGGCCTATAACCGATAGATTAACCGAACCATCCATAACCGACCCTCGATTTAGGTTTTGTTTATTGATATGTCATCATTTATACATATTTTACATACATAATAATCCCACATTATGGTACTAATTGAATAATAATCTTTCAATTTATGCGTAAAACACTTATATTTTGTAATTGCAGGTTATTTGGTGTTGAAACTATAAATCAAGCTAAATCCTATCAAAAACACAAAGAATTCAAGCTTCTAGAAGATTCATTCCCGAGCATTGACCCCCAAGAAGTCAAAATTGGTCAATAAAAGTCAACCAAGTAGCTAAAAGACAACGCTGGGAGAAAACAAGGGGATGCACGGCCGTGCATCCCAATGCACGGTCATGCATTGCTGTCCCTTGCTCCCCACGGCCCAGTACCGTGTCCTCTGTACCCTGTTTGATTCCATAGGCATTTGCACGACCGTGCAACCCATTGCACGGCTGTGCATTACACATTTTGAGGCCTATAAATAGGAGGATTGAGTTCATCATTACACACACCAATTCAGACCAAAAGAACACTAAATAAGAGAGCATTCTCGTAGTTAGAGTAGAGAGTAGAGGGGCTCTCCCTCCTTGTTCCACAACAGGGGAGCTTACGAAACTCATCATTACGCTAGTCGTTATGGCCATTCGTGACTAAAACTTCTTTTTATTGCTAGGGTGAATATAATGTTTGGTGCATGTTAATATTTAACGTATTAATGAAGTGGTATGTTTATATCTTTAACTAATTCGTTCTTAAAAACCATCTTTCGGTGGGCTTTTATTATTGTCTAAATTCGTCTTTATATTTGGGAGTGTCTTGATTTTAAAGAGCAAGATCGTAAAACCCTTTTTAATCAAACTTCCTTTGAAACTCGTACGTCTTTATACGAGCAGAGATTGATACGCAAAGGCTTGGTCTATACTTCTAAGATCGTACGTCTTTATACGAGATTATTATGCGACCAAGAATTGGTGAACTCATGTTGGGAACGATACGTCTTTATACTTGGTTTCATTGTTACACCGCCTCCCCGTGAGCAAAATATAATCACTTATTTAACTTTAATATAAAGCATTTTAAGTCCAATGTATTAACCAACCCGGAGATGACCATTCGATTAGTTGAGGGTAAATGTTGTCCCTAACGGGAGGCACTACTATTTTAATTTAAAGAACGTAATTTGTGAATCAAATGTAGTGAGGACGAGGCTCTAGCGGTGACCCGGGTCACAAGTTTGTAGTAGTCATACCACCGAATTAGTCAACTTAACATTATCACATACCAAGTTAATTCAAATCCCGAAGCAATACTATCCGTAATCTGATCATTTTCGCCTTATTTGTTTTTCTGCTATTTACTATTCTGCTAGTTACATTTCTGTTACACACTTCACGCACGTTTTTACTTTTATGTTATTTACTTAACCGTCATTTACTTTTTTACTTCACAAGCACACAAAACTCACTCACTAATTAATCCGGCCAAACGATAACAAAAGTTGAGTATTGGAACTCGACTATGTCCATTGGTTCGATACTTGATTCTACAATATTACACTGCAATAGGTACACTTGCCTATTATGTGTGTTTTAAGTTAACGTAATTATCATTTTATAAATTTAAAACCTGATCTTGTGAAATCATCCAAAAATATATTTATTATATTTTTATAAACTTAATTCACAAAACACATCAGTTATCGGTTGTAGTTAACCGAAACTTTGGTTTTGGTTATGGTTTTGGGCTAAAACCGACCCAAACCAAACTGTGCTCAACCCTAGAATGTATCATTCGGCGTCTCGTACCAACAATATTGTCTGTTCTTACCCCCTAGGAGCTCATAGATTCATTTTTGGTTGCCCCGTGAATACTTCCGAGCGGGTCACCCATCCTTAGATTGCTCTCTCCAGAGCATGCTTAACTATGGAGTTCTCCTCACATCCCCAGTCAAGACGCCAAAAACAAGTTGTTGGTATTTTTGACAGGCATTCGTTATGAACCCAGCATCTCTCCTGTGAAAAAAAAAGTCTTTTAAGAGGGGATGCCCCTAGGACGGAGTGATTTCTCATGGCATTCAATTTGTTTATCTGATTCAAATTATCTTACTATGATATGTGTCATGTGTGAACTTTGGCTAAAACCATAAACACTAGTATTCCTTTCATATAATAATAATAATAAGTTAGTTACTAAAAATCTAATAAATAAATCTGGATGTTTCTCAATTTAATTGTCGTGCCAAGTATTTTCTAATGTTGATTTTCATCCTTTTTATCTTTTGTTTCTTCTTTAATAAAAATGAGTTGTTGAGCTGGGCTAAAATGGGTTGAGGAGAGATGGGCTGCTGCTGGGCTACAAATGATGTTAGGCTTGCTGCTTGGTTTGATGTTGTGTTGTTGGGCTTGCCCGCTGACCCGTTTCCTCTCTTAGAAGTGCGCGCGTCATGCGTAGCTGATGCATAGATCCATTTGTCCTTGGAGCTTATATAAATTTAGGAGAGTGTGTGTGTAGGGTTAACGCCTCATCTTTTATTCTCCTTCAAATTTTTTTAGCTCTCGTCTGTTGTATTAAGGTTTCATCTTCTTTGGATGAAATTTGTCTGTCTTATTGTTTTCGAGTGTTTGTGAGAGTTATCTTGTATTTGGTCATCTTATCTAAGTGTGGATTGTTGATTAGTTTGTTTTGTATTTTGTATTTATGGGTGTAAACATTCTTTGGTATGGGAATAAGAGTTTGATCTTTAGTTATTGGGTGAATTAGTTCATCTAGAGAAGGATTTCAATACTTCTTAAGTGTGGTTGATGATTACACAAGAGTTGTGTGGGTGTATTTAATGAAACAAAAAGATAAAGTTTTTTATAACACCCAAATTGTGTAGTTTTGACTAAAAATCAGTTTGAAACAACTATAAAAACTTTTAGGAGTGATAATGGAACTGTGTTTGAGTACAATCAAATGCATGAGTTTTTAATACATGTGGAATTAATCATCAAACTTCATGTGTATACACCCAAAACAAAATGAAGTGGTAGAAAGAAAAATAGGCACTTGTTAAATGTGGTTAGGTCTTTATTATTTCAAGGGAATGTCCCTCTTAGATCCAGTTCTAAATGTGTTTTCACTGCTACTTATCTTATTAACAAGACACCCTATTTTGTGTTAAATGGCAAATCTTCATATGGATTAGTGTATGGCTTTAAACCTTCTTTTAATCACCTCAGAATTTTTGGGTGTTTATGTTTTAGTACTATTTTAAATAATACAAACAAATGTTGTAATTACGTTGAAAAGTGTGTTTTCTTGGGATATTTAAATAAGAAAAAGGGCTATAAATTGTGGTGTCTAGATCAAAAAACAAATCACTTTTTTAGGGATGTAAATTTTTATGAATATGTCTTTCCATTTAAAAATAACTAGAATAATACCCCGCGCGTTGCGGTGGGTGGTGACTTGTGACGATTCGGTTACAAACGAACCGAAACGTATGTCAAAATAAGCATGTCTTGTGTGTTGCGGCGGAAATTAACGTATTCAAAAACTTATAAAATAAAGCAAAACCTTTACATAAACCCACCCTGTGTGAGAATAGTGTGTAATATTAAATGTAGAAAAAAATTAAAAAAATAGAATGAAAAAAGCAAGAAAAAAAAATGCATCTAAAAACGTCTCCTACGGGTTTAGAACCTGGGACTCACAATTATTCATAAGGCATGCTTCTTCATTATAGATCTGTTGGTTTTCATTTCCAAAATGCAATCTTTTGATGTAAAGGTGAGTGAGAAAACTAAAAAAAAAAATAAGATCAAAAGCATGCATTAGTATGCTTATACATTATGCATAAAAACATGTCCATTTTCTATAGTAATTTTCCACTCACATTTGAAACTTGGTTTTTAATATTTATTTAACAAGGTAGCGTTTAGTATGTAGGAATAAAAGGTGGAATGGAATGAACGATTACGATGGAATGAAAAAAATGGTTTTTGGTTGGACGATGGAATGGAATCACCCATTCCACAAGGAATGTCATTCCTTCTAAATATCTCAGATTCATTTCATCTACCTTCCTTGTTTTTTTTCATTCCATCCCCTATTTCATTCTTCATCACCACCACACCCTCCTACCACCATGACCAACCACGACCCACCACCACCCACCACCACCATCCACCATCATCTCTCGCCGCCACCACCACCCCACCCACAACCACACCACCGCCACCACCCACCACCTCCTCCACCGTCACCGCCACCACCGCCACTACCGCCACCGCCCACCACTACTACCGCCACCTCCCACCACCCACCACCACCAACCACCACCCACCACCACCGCCTCCACCACCCACCAACGTCGTCGCCGCCTCCACCGCCCACCACCACCCACCCACCCCCGCCTCCACTGCCACCTCCCGCCACCGCCACCACCACCCACCGCCACCTCCCACCACCACCACTGTCGCCTCCTCCTCCACCACCCACCCCCACCCACAACCACCCACCACCGCCAACATCACCCACCGTCACCCACCACCACCACCTCCACTCACCACCGATTTTATTTCTTCGTCTATTCTAGCCTACCAAACAACATAAAGTAATGATTTATTCCATTCATTCATGATAACCAAACAAGACAACGGAATGGAATGGTCCATTTCATTCATTTGTCAATTCCATTACCTCGTTCATTCCATTCCCTCGTCCATGTCATTACCCTAAGGCTTTGTATAATTCTGATTCTGCTAATGATATCATTAAATAATCAAAACTTTTTCAGTTTATTTGAACAAAATGAAATAAAAAATTTTGAAGGTGAAAAAAGTCTCGATAATGAGGAACGGATGTCAAAAAAACACTAACCAACGCTTCCAGCAGCTAATTAACACTACAAGATTTGTTGAAGGTGCAGCTGTTGAACAGCAGTTCAATTGAGTGAATAGTGAACTTGGTGGGGCTGGAGGTAGTAGTAGTGCAAATGATGAGACAATTCGGTTATGGCTATGAATGATGAAATATAAGTTTTACACACGAACAACACATGGGAACTGGTTGATTTATCTAAAGGATGGTCTTGTGATTTTTAGATTTTAGTTATTTTTATTTTTAGTTAGTTTTTGTTTGTAATTTTTATATAATTTATGAATTAAATGAATTAGTTAATGATTGTGGCTTCAGGGCTAATTTATGGAGTTAATCATACAAATTGAATCAACTATGTGCCAAGATTATTATGCATTTAAACATAAATCACTATTGGATATGTAAATTATTTCAGTTTAACAATCGCAAACAACAAATAGAAGAATACTGAAAAATGTTTTTAGTTGTGATAAACCTTCAAGACAATCAACTTCAACTATATATAATATATAGCTAAATTGGTTTTTAATAATCCAAACTATTAATCATTGGCTGATAACAGTTTGGTTGGTGATAATCTCAACTTTCAATTTTATATCACTGCATGGAAGTCCCAATAGTATAATCATCATATATTTACACTCAATTTACCCTTAATTCCCACTCGATTTAACGTGTATGTTTCTTCATTTCATATTAAATCGTCATTTTTAGCGAAAATAAGTGTAAATCAAGGGTAAATTTATGAGGATTATGCTACTGGGACTGTTATTAACAACAAAAGTGAATTGGATTATCACCAGTCAAACTCTTAGTTTGGATTATTATCAGGCAATGAGTTATGGCTTATTAAAAACCAATTATTATTATAATAAATAATTCCAAATAATATCACGTGTCATCACCATATTTTTCTCATTAAAATCTTTTAATTTTCTCTATTTTAAGTAATTTTAAATTTTAAAATTTGATTATCTTAATGTTTTTATTTTTCAGAAAAATAAAATAAAATTTGAATTCTAATTATTACTTAATTAAGGAAACAAAGAATTTTATTTTTTATTTTATACATTATTTTAAATTTTTTTACACATTATTGTACTTTTATTTTTCTATTAAACAACCCATATAATACATAAGTACATATCCTAGAGTACCTAATATATATGTCCCATGGAATGCTTAATTAAGAATGTAAATATTGTCGTATGATTTCATTATGCTTAAGTTTGAAAATTTCGTCGTTAAAAGTCGATGGCCTTGGCTAGCAACCATATATGTTATACTTGTAAAATGGCCATGGAGATTCTTATTAGAGCCACAAATCATTTAAACAAATCTATATTTACTTTTTACTATGGCTGTAAACGAAATGAATGTTCAGTAAACAGTTTATGAACCGTTTGACGGTAAGTTCGTTTACATTCGTTCGTTTAATAAATGAACGAACATGAATAAGAAATTCCATTCGGTAAACTAAATGAACGAACATGAACAGATGTCTCGTTCGTTCAATTGTGTTCGTGAACGTTCGGTAATCTGTTCGTGAACGTTCGGTAAGCTGTTCGTGAACGTTCGGTCATTTACGTTCGTTTATGTTTGTTCATTTTCATTTGTTAAAGATGTTCATTAAGATTTTTGTAAATTTCTGTTTTATTTTATCTAAACATTTTATATTTTTTAATTCTTAAAATTTTTTTTATTACCCTAACAATTAACTAAGTAAAGTAGGAAACCATATTCTCATTTATGCGTCATTTTCCTATCAACTATTACTCGATTAGGGCTTCTAAATTCTCAATCATAAATAATGTAAGCTTCCCTTAATCCTAAATCATGTAAGCATTAGGATTGACGTCAAAAATCCTAAACAACGTTTCGTTCGGTAACGTTCATGAACAAAACCATTTCCTCAATGAACGAACACGAACATGAAATTTCGTTCGGCTAGTGTTCGTAAACAAGTTCAATGCTTAACGAACGAACACGAACAAGGATTCATTCAATTCGGTTCGGTTCATTTACAGACATACTTTTTACAAATGTTTTTAAACCACAAGACACTTTATTCAACAATGTATGAAATACATGCACCATAAACATTTTAATTTAAAGTAATAAGTAATAAAGTTTTATTTCTTTTCAATAAGTACGAATTAAAATTGAGCAACAAAATTTAAAAAAATCACTTAATATATCCGATATTCAACAATATAATTAAGACTAAATTACAATTTTTGTCCTTTATGTTTACCATAATTTTGGATTGGGTCCTTTAAAGAATTGACTTTCACTCTGTGTCCTTTATTTGAAAACTTGCCTCGTTTCTTGTCCTTTACACTAACAGCAGTTAAGTTTTTCAGTTAAATCACCCCATGTGCCTTGCACATGAGGGCAATTAAGTCTTTTTACTTCTAAAGGACAATTCTTGTAATTTAGTTAAATTTTATAAATTTATTAAATTATTTTATTTATTAATTAATATATATATATATAAACATAAATTCTTAAAAGAAGCCCCCCCCCCAACCCCATCGTCTGATCCCCACCACCGCCTGAAATCGCCTGATCCCCACCACCACCATCACCAACGCCGCCTAAAATCGCCACCACCGTCACTACCATCATCTGAGACCGCCACATCTGCAAACCCCTCTGCGTCACCTCCATCCCTAAACCAAAATGTAGATCAGGCTCTCCTCTGGCGACAGCTTCTCCTCCGGCGACAGCCTCTCCTATGGCGTTGTAAACAACATCTTCATCACATTTAAGAGAGAAACGGTAGAGAGAGAGGTGGCCAACCTCTCCTCCGGCAACTCCCGGCACCAATGGTGGTGGTTTGTGATCACGAAATTGGCGGAAACAAGGTCTGACGGGGGTTAGGGTTCCCTTTAAACCCGTTTCTTTTTCTGATGGCGGAGCCATGGCGGGGGAACAGAGGTAAATCCCCAAATCGGTAGTGGTGGTTATCCCTAAATCGGCGGCGGCAGTGGTAGATCTAGCTGCCAATGGCCAGCAACTAAGTCCCTCTCCTCTATGCTCGTAATTCCGGCGAAGTCGGCTGCCAGGGCGAAACCCTAGCAGCGGTGGCTAAGGGAGTTCTGACGGCGAAGAAAGCCTAGCAGGTCGGGAGGTATTTCTGTTGGTGGCTGTAGGTGGCGGTGGGTGTAGTGGTGCTGTTGGTGGTGGTGGGTGTAGTGGTGCTGTCGGTGGTGGTGGGTGATGGCAGAAAGGTGCAGTCCTAGGGTTGGGCGAAACCCTAGCAGCAGCGGCGGCGGCGTTGGACGGAGATGGCGGTGGCGGTGGCAGTGGACTGTGGGGGTGGCGTGATTTTGTATGTATATATGTATGTGTAGACTGTATATATATTTAAAAAGAGAGAGATGAAGTTTTTTAATAATAATATTATTATTATTATTATTATGATTATTGTCCTTTAAGGGTAAAAAGACTAAAATGCCCTCATGTGCAATGCACATGAGGTAACTTAACTGAAAAACTTAACCTCCGTTAGATTAAAGGACAAAAAACGAGGGAACTTTTCAAATAAAGGACAATAAGTGAAAGTCAAAACTTTAAAGGACCCAATCCATAATTTTGACAAACATAAAGGACAAAAATTGTAATTTAGTCTATAATTAATTAGATCTCATTGACATAAATGGTCACCTAGAGAAGAAGAAGGATAAGGTAAAAAAATGAATACCTATTTTAAGCCTTAAAGGAGTTTTTATTTTAGGGTCATAGACAAAAATGATATTTATAACTCCTTCCCCATACATTGTTAAGACGTTTTCAGACTGTAACTAGACCGAACGGTCGTACATGGACCGACTATAGAATGGTATGATTGAATGTTTTTAAATTCGGATCGAACCGGCCGGTCGGACCAGAAACCGGTACATTCAGCGGTTCAGTTGTATGTTGTGAGACCGTTTTACAAAAAAACTGTGCAGTTCAAATGATTAACCGGTCGAACCGTGAACCGGGTCTCTAATTTACTTTTTTTTGGGTTTTATTTAACTAATAAATAATCACAAAACAACTCTTTTAACCCTAAAATTCCAATACAACCGCTCATATACATTTACTCCTTTTCGTTTGCTCGACAAATGAGATTTCCAAAACTCCGAAAAGGCCAAAGTCGTCTGTGTTAGATTTGATTTTAAAGTCGTCACCCGGTCTGTGTTGGATTCGAAGTTGCTAATTCACTCACTCATCAAAGTCTTCTACTCATCTGTGTTGGATTTGAAGATCGAAACACCTGTTCTTGACTCCTCTTTGAAGATCGAAGTTCCATGTTCACTCACCTATCGAAGTTCTAACTTTTATATTTTTATGAATATTTATATTATTTATTACGTCTTCAGGTTTTTGAATTCGGTCCGACCAATGAGCCTTTAATGCGCCCGGTTCGTTGTCTGGTCCGGTTCTATAAACATTGTGTATTTAACCGTCAGAACCAGTGACCCGACCGGGTGGTCGGACCAAAAATTAATATTTTTCTTGGTCTTTATTATTTTTCATACTCAGATAATATTTTATTTGTTTAAAACTTTATATTTTATTAAAGTTACACATTCACACCAAAAAATAATAGTTTTATTCGTTTACTAATTTAGGCTTAATATTTTATTTGATATATCTATAATATATTACTTTTATGTCACCAAGTTTTAAAATAGTAACACGGGTTAATAGTAAACCAATAAGGGTGTTGATTCAATAAACAATTTGGTTGTAAAAACTAAAAAGTTAATATAAAAGAAACTACTTCTAAAAGAGGCAACTCAAATTTTACGTTTTAGGTGTTTTTTTTTTAATTTGAAGGGGCCTTTTCTTTTAAAGGCATCTCTTTGCAAACCATACAATAAATATAATCAGCAGATCATATTCAATATATTCATCAGAGGGTAGATGCCAACTCATTTACTCATCCACCCCTCTAAAACCCTAATTCCATTGCCCTTTTTATACGCATCAAACCATCACCATCCTCCTACATACAAATGGAACACTTCGACATTGTTTTAGCCATTGCAACATGTCTCTTATGTTGTCTGTGGTGGAGACGGCATTCCACGGCTTCTTCCGGCAAACAAAACCTCCCACCAGGGCCACCAGGTTGGCCGATCGTTGGCAACCTGGTTCAGGTCATCCTCCAGAAGCGTCCGTTCATGTACGTGGTTCGCGACTTGCGAACCAAGTACGGTCCCATCTTCACCATGAAAATGGGCCAACGGACGCTGATCATCGTCACCAGCTCTGACCTCATTCATGAAGCTCTGGTTCAAAAGGGTCCGGTGTTCGCTAGCCGACCACCGGACTCTCCTATCCGACTGTTGTTTAGTGTCGGAAAATGTGCCATCAACTCGGCACAGTATGGTCCGCTCTGGCGGACCCTCAGGCGAAACTTTGTAACTGAGTTGATAAACCCTACCCGGATCCGGCAGTGCAGCTGGATCCGGAAATGGGCGTTTGAAGAACACTTAATAACCCTAGAATTTGAAAATTCACAAAAAGGGTTTGTTGAGGTGATGAGTAATTGTAGGTTAACAATTTGTAGCATTCTCATATGTTTATGTTTTGGTGCAAGAATTTCAAAAGGAAAAATCAAGAACATAGAGAGCATACTCAAAGATGTGATGATGATCACCATGCCAAAGCTCCCGGATTTCATGCCGGTCCTCCTCCCACTCTTTCGTCGTCAGCTGGTGGCGGCGAAAGAGCTCCGGAGGCGCCAGATGGACTGTTTAGTCCCACTAGTTAGAGCAAGAAGAGCATTTCTTGAAAGTCGTGAAGATAACATAAAAAACCCTAGTTTTAACCATCTCAAACCGGATGATTTGGAGATGGTTAGCCCGGTTGGCGCGGCTTACATTGACTCGCTTTTCAACCTTGAACCGGCAGGGCGTGGCCGGTTAGGGGAGGAAGAGCTTGTGACGCTTGTGTCGGAAGTGATCAACGCTGGTACCGACACAAGCGCCACCACCGTGGAGTGGGCTTTGCTCCACTTGGTAATGAATCAAGAAATCCAAGAAAAACTTTACAAAGAAATAGTTGACAAAGTTGGTGTAAATGGTGTGGTTCAAGAAAGTGATGTGGAAAACATGGTCTACTTATCGGCGGTGGTGAAGGAGACATTCAGGCGACACCCACCGAGCCACTTTGTACTATCACACGCCGCCACGCAGCCAACGGAGCTTGGTGGATACCTAATCCCACCGGATGTGAATGTGGAGTTCTACACGGCTTGGTTGACCGAGGACCCGGAGGCGTGGGAAGATCCGGAGAAGTTTCTACCGGAGCGGTTCTTGGACGGTGGAGAAGGGGTGGATGTGGATGTAACCGGGATGCGCGGGGTGAAGATGCTCCCGTTCGGGACCGGCCGGAGGATTTGTCCGGCGTGGAGTTTGGGTACGTTGCATGTTCACATGTTGTTGGCTAGAATGGTCCATGCATTCAAATGGGTTCCGGTTGCCGGTAACCCACCCGATCCGACTGAGACTTTTGCTTTTACGGTTGTGATGAAGAATCCTCTCAAGGCCACCATTTTGCCCCGGGTCAAAAGTTGAATCCATTGCATCAATTAGTTAATTATATGTTTTGAATTTTATGAAGTTATAATTATATGTATTTTCACCTTTTTATATATTATGAATTATATTTGGTACTTTATATGGTTTTGTTTTGAACACCAATAAATGTAATTGAAAACATGTTTTCAAATATATATCCATATTAAATTTTTAGTGCAAGTACTATTTTTTTTAAAGAAATGAGTATATTTTGTTTTTTCATTTATAAGGTTTTAAGAAAACATTTATTGTTTACACACTTATAATTTAACAACCATTAAAACATATCTATTTTAATATCTAATTTGGGGAGGTACTATTTTTAGTGCAAGTACTACTTATTATTATTTTTTAAAGATATGAGTATCCAAAACTTTATTATAATAGGGAGGTCTTGGTTTTAAGTCTACTTGTGATAAAAAAAAAAGGTTTCGGGTTGGGTTAGTACCTATAGTGGGTTTTCTTGTGAGGGTGGTGGAGATGATCGTGTGGTCCAGTGACCCGTCAGTGATCCAAACTGATGTTCAAAAAAATATTTAATATCTAATTTTGGACAATTAGTTTAGAGCAAAAATAGTAAATGATGACTATTTGAAAATTTTATTGATTATACCTTATATTTATTTAATGGCCGTTGAAAATAATGGATTAATATGATTAATGTGATGGTCATAATGAGTTAAAACTTTTTCACTGTCTTAGTTACACATTCGTTGCACATAAATATTTGACAATTAAATATAATAAATAAAGATATCAACCATAATTAATTGTTAAGATATAGATCTTGATTTTAAGATCTCAGTAACAAAAATTTTATGATTTTGTAATGGTTGGTTCAACTATACAAAAATATAAGTTGCTCCTTAGTGTCTCTAATTTTTAGGATTTAACATCGTTTGATTTTAAGGTTTTAAGAACAAGAACAAAAAACCAACCAGTATATCTGAAAGAGTTTCTCTTTACTAAAACCAACTTCAACATAAATACGTGATATTGTGTAACTTTAAAAAATTGTATACAAAAATGTGTATAATCATATTCCTATATGTTATGATTTTAAAAAGAAAAAAAAATGTATTTTTTATGCAAAAGACCCTAATTTTATAATTTGGTTTAAGCCTAAAAAATGGTTAGGACGACCCTAGATCTTGTAAAATTTTGACAAGCATAGGGTCTTGATCTTGAAAGTATATATGGTCCGATCTTGATTGGTTTAGATTTATGATATTTTATATTTCTAAAAATAACTAACGATTAAGAGCATTCACATCAGTTTCCATGTATTTATGTGAGTAAGTTTCCTATATTTTAGGGGGTGGTTTAAAGTGGTTGTGGGTGGAGGAGAGAGAAAATGTATAAATTTTCTGTATATTTGGAGAAAATAATATTCATTTGCATAAATTTTTTAATATTTTTTTGAAATGGTTGTAAGTGGAGGAGAGAGAAAAGATAATGATAAAAGTATAAAAAGTATTATTTAATTGAAAAGAAGATAAAAAATATAGTGATTTTAGTGTAATTATGAAGATTGAGATAGGGATGCTAATGTGAGTGCTCTTAGAGCATTCACATCAGTTTCTGTATATATATGTGTGTGTGTTTTGTATATTTTAGGAAGTGGTTTAAAATGGTTGTGAGTGGAGGAAAGAGAAAATGTATAATTTTTATGTATATTTGGGGGAAACATTATTCACCTGCATAAATTTTTTTAATATTTTTTGAAATGGTTGTGAGTGTAAGAGAAAGAAAAGATAATGATAAAGGTATAAAAATATTATTTAATTAAAAAGAAGATAGAAAATATAGTAATTTTTGTGTAATTATAAAGATGGGGATAAAGATACTAATGTGAATGCTCTAAAAGTAAAGTTTTATGTCATCAAAGACATAAACTTTAAATACATAATAGTCGGCTTTAATTTAAGTTGCAACAACATATTGTATTGTAACCAGAAAGTTAGTCCCGCGCTCCGCGTCGGCGAGAGGCTGACCTTAAACGATTGAGGCGGTGACATTAACATGACTACACAAAAAAAACGTGATTAAGTACATAAAAGAAACGTATGAATTTACGACGACTCGGTTGTGGAGATCAAAATATACACAAAAGACAGTTATATAACGGAACCGATGTTTTTCAGTCGGTGTCGGTCTCATTCTTCACGGTACCAACACATTGTCGTTAGTCGATATAACCCATGACATCTAAAAAATACCCTACATTAAATAAGACTCCGTTTTTAACGAAAATTATACTTGGACGTCAACAAAAAAAAATAAAGAACAAAATTTATAAGGAAAAATCATATTATATAAACTACAGGGGTGTAAATGTGAAACTTGATACAATTTACAAAGTTAACGGTGAATATTGTCATGTCCTAGAAATGGGTTGGAAGTTGTGGGTGGCAAAAAGCCACTAACGCTTGTGTTTTGCAACCCACACTTGTGTTTAAGTGTTAGTATAACTCCCATATTTTTTTAACCAACTTCTTGGATAGTCTCAGTGAAAGGAGCAAATTAACTGTCACGATTTACAAATCTATTTTGTGCTCCATCTGATACAACCATTGACCAGTCTAGATGTACTATTATATTTAATAATATCATTTTCGATTAAAAAGAAAAAAAATAGTCTAGCCGTCATTTTAACCAATAAGGTGTAGTAAGGGTGGACGGACTGGAGGCACGGGTTGCGAGCGGGTTCCACGGGTTGGACGGGTAACACCGTCGCAACCATTGTAGGTTTCTTACGGGTTGGATGGCACGGGTATATTAACCCGTTTGAACCCGTAGCCGTTTGAGGAATATATCCGTTGGGTGACCGTTGGAGGGGACCGTTGGGGGATGAGTTGGGTATTAAATAAAAAAAATTAATTTTTTCAATCTCATTCACCTATAAATACCGAAATCAACCATTTTCACCCGCACGTACTTCTCCACCGTTTCAATATTATCAAAATCAACCTTTTAGTCTCCCAGGACATGTTGACACCGATGTACAAGAAACTCCGCTTCCAATGGAAGAGTTGGAAAGACTTGCTCAAGAAGACTTTAACCCGTTTGAAAATGTCGATTTTGATATTGATCAAGAAGACCAAGAAACTCAACAACGTAAAGGTAAAGGTAAAGCAAAGTTCCCGAACCGTGCGGACAAGATGCCTTGGACCGAAAAGGAACATTTAGCTCTACCTAAAGCGTGGATACATGTATCCGAGGACCCAACAATTGGTGATCAACAAAAAGCCGAATCCTTTTGGCAACGTGTGCTAGATCATTTCGACGGGCTAATGGGTGAAACCACCCGTACTAGAGATCAATTGAATTCTAAGTGAACGTCAATGAACACAAAGATCAACAATTTCAACGGCCTATACACGCAAGTGGTAAATTTAAGAATGTCTCTTTTAATTATTGCTTTTTTTGTAATGTATTAACATATTTTTTTTTAATTTTATGTTTTTTTAGAAACGTCGTTGGGGTAGTGGGATGTCGGAAACAAACATCATGAATGAAGCACACAAAAATTACCGAATCCTCTACTAGAGGAAAGGTTTCACCTTCGCCGAGGCATGGAAAATTCTCAAAGACCGTCCCAAATGGAAAGCCGTCGCGGTTATGGGTGAGGAGTTTGAACAACAATCGTCCAAGAAATAAAAAACATCCGACTCCGGAAATGAAGGTTCAAACAATCCTTCCTCGAAGGACCTCCCCGACTTAAACGAACAATCCCTACCGACTCACAAAAGCAAAGGAAAGAAAACCGCCAAGTCTTCAAGCAATAGTTTGGTGGAGGTTGTTTCTGAATATAAGACGCCAGATGTTGAAAAAGAGAAAAAATTGGAATACCGCAAGAAAAGGGAGGAAACAAAACAAAGACGGGGTGAACTCACGTTGCAACTCTTGGAGAAACAACAAGAAATGCTTTCAAAAGAAGAACAGGGTCACGACTTGGAATACTTTCTAAAAAAACATGACGATATCCCCGAACCTTTTCTTTCGATCGTACTCAAACGTAAACGGGAAATTTCGATAAAATACAATTGGCAGTGTAATTTTTAGGTTATTTTAGTTTTTTATTTTGATGTTTCATGTTTTTTTTCTTTTTATTGTTTTTAAATTTTAGGTTTTTAATATGTATCATTTTAATTTTTATTTAATGAAATGTGGTTTTTTATTTGTTTTAATGAAATAATTAAAAAAAAAAATCAAAGGCTTATTGGTTCCACACCCTCCCTCTTAGGGTTGGAGATGGTTCAAGAGAGTAAAAATAACATGACACATTTTAATTGGATAAAAGGGGAGGGTTCCATGGGCTTTTTATTAACCACTCCTTCCACTCTAACTATTCACGTATCTCACAAACTCATTTGCAAATGTATGTTTATTAATAATTCTATTATGTTTAAACTTTGCATATTTTATTGATTTGTCTTAAAATTGGTTAGATATGAAGACTCATGGACTTATGATATGGACTTATGATCTAATGTCATGGTCGCTAGAAAAATATGTGAAAACAAAGTTGTGTGCTTGAATTTAGTGTATTGTTGTTGAGGGAGCTTCAACTCAAGAATTCATTTAGGTGTTCGATTTTGGGTTGTTTCAAATTTGAGTTAAAAACTTTCAACTCAAGAATTCAATTTAAGAGTTTCAACTTTGAAACATTGTTGCAGTTGAGATTCAAGAATAGTTGAGATTCAAGAATAGTCAAGAATAATGTGTTGAAGACTCGAGTCAGGATTACTTGAATAAACTTTGTTGAAGTACTTGCTAAAGACTACGGTTCAAATCAAGTTAGTTGTATAATTTGTATTTTATATTTTTGTTCGTTTATTTGTTGTACACGATATTGTACTAGTATGTTTCCCACGAATGATGAGGGTATCGTCATTATCTATTTTATTATTCTTTTTAATATAAAAAGTGACATTTTTCTACCTTGATTACCTCTCATAAAAATAATATGAGTCCAAATCTTACAAGTACATGCAAATATTTAGGAGTAAAAACTATTGTTTAAATAAAAGTTAGAGATGAACCTAAACGGTTTGAAAAAAAAAACATTCTATCGGATCTTACAATCTTGATATGATCTTACAAGACAAAAACGATCAATAATAAGATCTTAATATTAACAACCTTGATATTGAAAACAAAATTATTATCCATACATATAACAAGTACTTATATTTCATTATCTTTTTTATTTATTATATAATGTCTCTCGTATAAATTACAAAAAGCTTACTACAAAACTTACCATCGTAATTTTAAGAATTTAAAAATGAACATACATAGGAAATCGTATTTTATTATACTAGCTTAGAACATGTGCATTACACAGGGTAAAATATTAATACATAAAGTTCTTAAAATTTTAAATATATCTTACAGGTGGAAAAATGTAATTATAGATAGTAACAATAGAAAACAAAATAAAAATATATATAAAAGTTAATGTATAATTGAGTTTTAAAAATTAATTAATTACTATTTAAAGTAATTTGACTTTCATATTTTTTTTTATTTTTATTTTTAGAACGACGTATCGGTTAGAATGACGCTAACCCCTCCTAACCCATAGTTCAAGTCCTGCCACAGAGGGTGTTCCTTAAATTATGAAGTGCATATTGTGAGTATTGAACCTGAGACCTCCACAGGAGGAAAGCCTTATAGCAAAACCCCCTTACCACCAGACCAAAGACCTGATGGTGTTTTGACATTCATTTACTCTTTTAATGAAAACATAAGTTTTTTTTTGAACGACTAATTTGGATCACTGACGGACCGCTGTAGTATCATCGTGCCATCAGTGGTACCACTCAATCATATTCCACCGTCAAGTCACCAATTCAAGAGGAAACCAATTTTTTTTGGGAAAACAACCTTGTGAGATTCGAACACAGGACCTTATGGTCATTGAGTCTTATCCCACCACCAAGATGTCGTTGGGCTATTATGCCTTTGGCGAATAAAAACATAAGTTAGGTAATTAGATTTCAAAGTTTTTATAATATGAGATAATTTAAAATAAATGTGTTTTATTAGTATAATTAATAATTTGTTTAAAAATATATTATTAATAGAAATATGGAGGTGTATTTAATAAGAGAGCGAGAGGCGGGAAAAAAATTATAAAAATGAATATGAAGGTGACACGTGACATTAAGAAACCTTTATTTATTATATAGTATAGATTTTAATCAGGTCCAGTCTTTCGAGAGACCCGATGTTTTTAAAAATTTTGTATATGTTTTATTGAGGCCCGTTTTTTTGTGTACATCAAAGTTTTCTTAGTGCAATTATAAAAATCATTGTAAGAAAATGTAAATGTCACATGTTAATGTTTTGGCAAAACACTATTTATTTTTCATGTGTCATATTTCTTTTTTTCACTTCTTTCTTTTTCTCTCTTTAAAAAGTTGTCCCATCAAACCCATTATTGTTTAAACTATTAAACCAAAACTAAAAAAAGACAAAAAAATGTATATATTTAAACCCATTAAATAAAAAAAAATATTGAGGCCCGTTTTTTTATTACTTGTCCCGAACCCAAAACGTTTCGAGGATTATCGGCCGACCCGATTTTGATAAATAGATCTTTAAACAAAACTAGTTTTTTCACCGCGCTTCGCGACGGGAATTTGGTCGTTTTTTCCCCGCATAATGCAAACCGTAAAAAACCGTAGAAGCGCACACCGATACTCGTTCCGATAATATCAATACCATCAATGATGTTATTTTTGGTTCGTCGAAAGCATAAAAGTGAATACCAATACCGGCTCCTATAATACTGATGTGTTGCAAAGCAGGCAAAAAAACATTCTATCACCCTTGTTCCTCGCGCCACGCGAAGAAGGGGACCCATGTCTTCGCGACACGCCAAGATTCTCAGGCAGGAACTTTTTCGCGACACTTTTGTCTCTCGCGACACACGAAGACATGGTCCTCTGGCTTTAGCGACACGCAAAGAAGCCTAGTTACGCAGATTTTGACCTAATTTCATGTTTAAATAGTTTAGGACTCTCCCATTATGATAATCATCGATTTCCAGCCGTTTGGAGAGCAAAAATGGACGATTTTGAGAGCTTGGGAGTCAATTTAAGAGCAAGATCAAGGCTTTCGATTTCGGGTTTGTCTAGATTAGATTATCTGGGTTTAAAGTTTCGATCTTGTTTGAAATTAGTTTGTTTTGGATCATGTATTGCTTGATTACTTCTGTTATTCTTGTTCTAACTATGATCCTAGGCTAAACTTGTTAATACTACCTAGGTTAATGATGACTGTTTGTTAAAGTGTGCAACTTTATTGTTTTTGGATTCGTTTGATAATGTAATTGATTTTGTAAACCATCTTGGGTTGATTAGTATGATGTATATGCATGTTTTAATCTGATTTGTAATTGATTATAATCCCATATACTAATTGTGGTTGTCTACCAGTTTGATTTGCATATCTTGGTCATAGATCTTAGGGTTTGTAATTGATGTGTGGTTTGCTAGACATAGTAGCCATATGAGTTGTAACTGACTACTGATTAGAGTTGAATGTGTATCCTAGTTCAATACCCGAGAGGTGAGAAGTAATTGTCTAGTCTTCGCCATTAGGAATCCGAGTGTTCACAGTCTGAAAGGACGTTGGTATTAGGTGTCTAGTGATTGTTGGTAGTTCATGTCATAGTAGTTATCTTGAGATTACCCCGTGCATTCCTTGAATGTATCGTAGACAGTGAGACTGAAAGGTGATCTGTCTATTCGGGTACATTGTCATAGTTGGAAATACCCGAGAAGTGATCCAACCATCTGGTGAGTTTAGTACACTTTAGGTTCCTTAGTTGGTGACACCTTGAGAGTGATTAGGGATCCACTAGGTAATCTGTAGTTGTTATCCTTAGAAACCCAGATCTATCATAGTTTTCAGAACCGGTAGAAGTTGTACTTTGCAAATAGGATTCCGACCTAGGTAGTATTCTTCCCATATCTTGATTTCACCTTTGTTCTGTGTCCTGATAGTTTGAGTCGATCTTAGTTTTCTGCATTCCTTAGTTAATCCAGTAGTATAGTAAACCCCCCAAACCAATTCAATCTTTAGTCCGAGTCAGAGTCTAGTATTGTTTCATAATGTCTATAGGGTTTGATAACTCGATTTACCGTTAAGCTGTGCTACACTCGATAGATACACTTGCCTGTCAGTGCGGTCTAGTTCATAGGTTTTTCATTTATTACTTAAGAGTTTATGTTAGGTTTTGTTATTTACTTTATAGACCATCTGGACGACATCAAATACCAATACCGGCAACGATGTTATATGCTGAACGAACTCATTAAAAAATGAAACAAGTTAAAAACATATATTATATATAGTATGAGGGTGTAAAATAAAAATTAAAAATTAAATAATTTTTTCAATATAAGAGATAATTATAAGGTATAAATAAGGTTAATTTGCCATTTTCAGTCATTATTTTATCTTTATCTTTAAGTATGATAAAGAAAACATATTTTTGGTATACTTTATCTTTAAATTGTTTTTATTTACGGTCTACTTTAAACCAAACTCTAAAAAAAATTATGTTGCTTCATCTATTTAGAATTATTTTGTTGTTTCTTAAGTTAATAAATAAATAGAATATACTTTTTTTATTAACTTAACTAAAACTAAATAATTTGCCTATCTAAAATTCTAAATATTATATGTGTGTATATATATATATTTATATATATATATAGGGTTGAGTTCATGAGAGAACTCACTTTAATGAGAGAATTAGAGAATCACTAAGAAAAGAAGGGGTGGAATTTTAAAGAGTAAGGGTAAAATTGGAACTTAAAATATATAAATTTTTAAACATTTCTATCTTTTGCATACATTATTTTTTTTTAAATTGCACCATTGAATCAAGAATTTCTTTATCTTTCATTTGAGCATAAATAACGTTATAAAAACTAAGAATTAACTTGTCGTTTTTTTTCCTATTATTTTCAATATTGCATATGTGTAGTATCACCCCAAAAATCTAAACCAACCACACCCACCCCCACCCAAAAACCTAACCCCCCCTCCCCACCCAAAAACCTAACCCCCCTCACCCCCACCCCCACCCAAAAACCTAAACCCCCCACCCAAAAACCTAAACCCCCCACCCCCACCCAAAAACCTAAACCCATCCACCCCCACCCCACCCAAAAACCTAAACCCACCGCACCTACCCCTACCCTCAAAAACCTAACCCTAAACGTAATACTGCACATGTATAGTACCACCCCAAAAGCCTAACCCACCCCCCAAAAACCTAAACCCCACACTCACCCCAAAAAAACCTAAACCCCCCACCCACCCTCATCCAAAACCCTAACCTAAAAGTTAAGCTAAACCCAAAAACTAAACCCTAAAGTTAAACCGACTATTTTTTCGAGTTTTTTTTTGAACGAGGACGACGTGGGAAACAAGGTCTCCGAGCCACTTTTTTAGTTTTTGATTTACTATTTTTTTTACCTTTAAAGAGGAGTTCTCTAGTTCTCTCCCTAAATGTTAGTTTCTTATGAACTTCACCCTATATATATATAAATACAAGAAACGTAACCTTTAGCGGCGATACCATCTTTTAACCCACGTGCTATTGTTGCTAAAGGTTATAAGACACAGGCGGCAAAGAGTAATATTACCGGTGATTCTTTAGGCTTTTAGACAGGGCCGGCTCTGATAATCCTCGAAACATTTTGGGTTCGGGACAAGTAATAAAAAAGCGGGCCTCAATAATATTTTTTTTATATGTAATGGGTTTAAATATACACATTTTTGTATCTTTTTTGGTTTTGATTTAATAGTTTAAACAACACCTTTTAAAGAGAGAGAGAAAAAAGAAGAAAAAATAAAAGAAGAAATAGGACACATGAAAAATAAATAATGTTGTTGTCAAAACTTGAACTTATGACATTTATATTTTCTTGTAATAATTTTTTCAATTGCACCAATGAAACTTTGATGTACAAAAAATGAATGTATTAACTAAATATACTATTTAAAACATATACAAAATTTTCAAAAACTTCGGGCCTCTCGAAAGACCGGGCTTGGAGCCATCGCCCACCTTGCCCCTCCCTTTGGGTCAGGCCTGCTTTTAGGGGCGATAATATTGCCGCTAAAGGTGATATGTATTAGCGACAGATCTTTTAACGACGATAATACAGCAATAGCGACGTCTCAATGGCAACGAACCTTTTGCGGCGATATATCGACGCTATTAGCATTAGCGTCGATTTTTTATGGCATTAACGGCGGTAATTATCGCACCATATATATTGCTTCGTTTCCTTGTAGTGATAATATTTGTTTTATAATTATTAATATTTAACACATGTTTATAGATAATGTTTTACATGCTAGAATAGCAAAACCAAATGAAACATGTTTAAATTGATTTGGGATCTAAACCCTTGATACCCAACTGAAAAATGATTTAGGATGTTAATCTCCGGTGGTAAATTGATTTAGGATGTAAACCAACAAGTGGTAAATTATTGTAAACCCCTAAAGATGTGTTTGGTTCGTGAAATTCGTTGGAATTGGAATTGGAATTGAAAATGGAATTTGAATTTAAAGGATTCATTTGAAATTCCAAAATGTGTTTGGTTGATTATTTGTAAACGGAATTGGAATGTCAAAAAAACTAAAAATACAAAACTACCCTTAAAATTAAAAAAATAAAACAAACATCAAAAATCTTAAAAAAGCTATTTTACTAACCCCACTTCTTCCCTCCACCCGAAATCGCCGCGAACCACCCGCCACCCCAGCCACCCGCCCACCGCGCCGCACTTACCCTAATCCACCACGCCCCTGATGGCCAGTCCCTCGCCTCCACCCACCCACCCCACCCCTACCCACCACACCCCACCACGCCTCCACCACCCGATCGCCACCACCGTCGCCACCCACCCCCCACATACATCCTACCTGTCCACCCGTACTCCCCACCACCCCACCATTCCACCACCACCTGGCTGGTAGGGGTGGGCGGGGTGGGTAGGGAAGGGGTGGGTGGTGGCGGTGGAGGCGCGATGGGGTGTTGCGGGTAGGGGTGGGGTGGGTGGGTGGTGGCGACGGGAGGGTGGCGGCGAGGTCGGGGTGTGACGAGTAGGGGTGGGGTTTGGATGGGTGGGTGGGTGACGGCGACGAAGTCGGGTATGGAAGGTGGGGGTGGGGGGTGGGTGGGGAAGGGGTGTGGGTGGCGGCGAAGGGCGGGTGGCGACAAGTTCTGGTGTGGCGGGTGGGGAAGGGGTGGGGGTGGGGTGGGGGTGGGGTGGGGTTTGGGTGGGTGGGTGGCGGCGACGGGCGATGGCGGCGAGCTCAGGTGTGACGAGTGGGGTGGGTGGGGGTGGGGTGGGTGGAGTGGGGTTTGGGTGGGTGGAGTGGGGTTTGGGTGGGTGGGTGGCGGCGACGGGGGATGTCGGCGAAGTCGGGTATGGCAGGTGGGGGTGGTGATGGGTGGGGAAGGGTGGGGATGGTGATGGGTGGGGAAGGGTGGGGGTGGGTGGCGGCGACGGGAAGTGGCGCCAAGGTTGGGTGATCGGTGTCGATGGGACCGGTGAAAGATAAAGAATTAGAGTGTCATAATCACCTTAAACTAGTTAGGGTAAGAAGGGTGTCGAACCACGAAGAGTTTGTGGTTGGTGCTTCAATTAACAATGTGATTTATGAAGTTGCAATGGGTCTTTCTGACTAAACACAAGCAATGATTGAGGTGAAATTAACAAATCCAACAAGCAATGATTATCAACTAGCAAAACGATCACGAGTAATCAAGTAGTAAACAAACGGTTTAAGTTGTAAACAATAATTAAAAAGGAATCACACCCGGGTTTTAAGTTCACAAGTAATTAGGGATTATCACACCAACATATGAGTTCAAGCAATCAAATGGTTATCCAAATCAAATTGACCATGTCTAACCAAGAACATCAACATTCATACATAATCGGCAAATAGTGTAAGACAATATTCACGAATGAAATCGAGACACATGTATGCAATATAGAATTAGATTAATCAAAAGATTCAACACAAATCAAAGTTCATAGCAATTATCATCTAACGGGGTGAATGGTGCAAGAATTTATCGACTCCCGTGAGTTTATAACCGTACTAAACACAAAGATTCAAGTATTTCAAACCAAACGATTACAAGAATTGTTTCTCAACACTAGCACATGATAAAACCCTAAAAACTTACAAACAATCCACCCGGAAATGATTACCGGTGGATTAGCCGCTCATGGTTGTGGAATTCATCTTCGATTCTTCAATTTCTTGATACCAATCTTCAATAATATGTTTCTAGCCTCCAAGACTCTCCCAAAATCGCCCAAAATTGATGTACAAAAGATGATTTTGAATTTGGGGAAGAAACCCCTAATTAAACACTGAAAATCGGCTGTTTCACTAAAATCCGCGTCTGAAACGTAACCAGCGTAAGCTTACGCTGGGGGCGTAAGCTTACTCCGTCGAGTTGAAGCTACTGTCAAGAAAACGTTACCGGCGTAAGCTTACGCTCCTATGGCGTAAGCGTACACCCCTAGGGTATTTGTTAACCAACTTTTTGAATCCAGCTTCTCGAGCTACCCAAGATTCATATATTATGGGTCTCGTAACTCATTTTCTAGCTCGAGATATGCCTATTTCAAGATTTAGCTTCCAGAACTTCCACATCAGCCTCCATCTTTTGCATAGTTTCCGATCCAATCCCTCTATTTCCTCTCTAATGCTTCCAAAACATGTACTTAGCATCTAAACACCTACAAATCATAAACACATGCAAAGTAAACGCGTTTCATGCTAAATCACACATAAAAACGTATAGTTAAGCATCATAAACACCCAACGAACACCTACACATCATCAGGTGTGGCGGGTGGGGAAGGGGTGGGGGTGGGGTTTGGGTGGGTGGGTGGCGGTGACGGGCGATGGCGGCGAGGTTGGGTGTGGCAGGTGGCGGTGGGGGGGTGGGTGGGTGGCATGACGGGCGTTGGGGGAAACGTCGGATTTGGCATGTGGGTGGGGTGGGGTGGGGTAGGGGTGGGTGCGGTGGGGTGGGTGGGAGTGGGATGGTGGGAGTGGGTGGGGTGGGGTGGGTGGTGACGACGCACCCCACCAGGTCGTCATCGCCTATCGCCGCCACCCACCCGCCCACCCCCACCACCTTTCACCGTATTGGTCGAACCCGTTTTGACCCGGTCTAAATTTGCTCCAAACCCGTTTTGACCCGAATTCATTTTGCTCCTAACCCGTATTGACCTGAACCCATTATGACCCGTGACCCGAACCCGCCCGACTCGCCCAGTTTGTCAGGCCTAGTCTCTTCGTCGGCGACCTAACACCGTCAACGATAATTTTTTCGGAAGTGGATTAGGGTTATTTTTGTAAGATGTAAACATTCCTTTGAAATTCCATACTTTCCATCGAACTACTAATGGATTCTGAATTCCTATGATTAAAGGATTTGATTGGAATTCATCTCAATTCCAATTCCTTATCTTATCCAACCAAACACCCAAATGAATGAAATTCAAATTTTAAAATTCCGTTAAATTCTATTCAATTCCGGCGTACCAAACGACCCGTAAGTGTTTATATAAGTACAAGGTTTGAAGTATACTTACATTGTAAACTTCTATTAAATAGGATTCTTCATGAAAAATGGATTAATAATATAACTTCATTTTTTTTGTTAATTTTCAACCATTCACTTAATAGTTGTAGTAATAATAAAAAGTAAAGCAAACAATACCAAAAAATAAAATACTAGGGTTTTTACAAATTTTCAATTGAAGGGTTCAAAATTCTTTTTATCAATTTAAAGTATTATACTTCTTTACATAGAAAGACTTATACATGTTTTGTAGTCATGTACATCCTAGGCAGCAGTTCATGTTATAGTTAATCACATCCACTATCATGTCATTTGTCAACATCAAAGGTGAGTTGGTATTCATGTATAACATTGTATTGTATACTAATTACTACAATTGGTGACAATATTGTAGGTCATCTGCCACCTGTATCGGCACATCATATTCAAAGCATGTTGGCATTTATATGATGATGATCGACTTACTCAAAAGGCAAAAATGTTATTTTCTGTGCATTAATTAAAAACCTTAAATGGAAAAGTGAACAAAAAAAAAGGAGAAAAAATATCAAAATGAATATTTGATCAAAAAAGTTATTCAAAATAGATATCCTCATTTAGCAGGTTAAAACATGGACATCTTTCACAATAGCCGGCTAAACTTAGTCGGCTTGAAATTCTATGCCAAAATTCCTTTTTGCAGTGTACGAACCAACTGGATTGCGACACGTGGCCGGCTTAGCTGGCGCTTTTTTAAGGCTTAGCCGACAAACTTAAAAAGCTTAGCCTGCAAAAGTAAATCTATCTTCCTTTTCATGTTTGTTTTTTGCTTATGTTATTGACTAATAGTGTCAATCCCTCTGCAAAAGTACATGTGTGTCGAGAATGCCTACTTTTGTGACACCTTCTAAGTTTGCCGGATGAACCTTAAAATATTGCTTTTTAAAACCATGGTTTTTGTTGGGTAAACTTGTACTTTTGTCGGCTAAGTCTTTTTAATTTGTTGACTAAGCCTTTTAAGTTTGCCAGCTAAGCCATAAAAAAACATCGGCTAAGTCGGCTAATAGAAGGCTATAGCCGGCTAACATGATTAGACGGCTATAGCCGGCCACGTGTTGCAATCCGGTTGGTTCGTACACTACAAAAAGGAATTTGGACACGGAATTTCAAGCCGACTATTGTGAAGGATGTTCATGTTTTAGCCGGCTAAATGAGAATGCCCATTTTGAAACGTTTTTGGTTAAATGTCCATTTTGATATTTTTTCCAAAAAAAACTAATACTTGTTTAAATAGTTTAATTTGTCCAAAAGATAATGATACTTATAGATGACAACTATCAATAATATTAATTAAAATTAATCAAAAGTTAAAATTTCATCTTGATGGTCAAGCATATCATTAACATATTTGTATAGTTTGGAATAATGTTGACTTTCTATGATAGTTATATGAGAAATTCTATTTAGATCAGTTATAAGTTAAAATATAATACTTCATAAGATAAAAATTCATTAAATATATAAGTTAAAAGAACAAGTTATATTTTTTGAGGATCTAGAGGAATTTATGTGGGCTATATGTGACGACGACATTTAGAGTGTTCGATCCACTACCTCTATTGTTTGTCGTTTTACCATCAATAGTTCATCCCATATGATTATTTAGGATGACCTAATTAGTTCAGCAGCCCCACTTTGTTTTTTGATTTTGCATATTAAATTATTATTAAAACTAATGAGAATCTTAAATCTCGAGTGAGCCGTTCTCCTTCCTATCATATTATTAGCTGCAAACCCGATGAAACTGATGCAAGAGCAATAAGACCGCATGAACGAAATTGAGCCGCTCAAAGCTTTGTACAAAAATGTTTTTCTCGTTCCATTCCGGGTTTTCCAAAAAAATAAAATTAAATTCAAACAAAATATTCACCCTAAAAACTTATTAAATGACTGGAAATTAACAAACATAAAATCACTCATTGCAACAACATAAAACATCATACAAAAACCGTCAATGCAATATGGTTAATACTACATACATACAATATCGACTATTTTCTTTAAACTTTTGCTTGTATCGCCATCGATTTCATCCCTTTCTCTAAAAGTTTTACAACAAATTAAGGTGAATCAATGATTCACTTTCCAAAATATAAAGCCAAAAATCATGCTAAAATAACAGTTGTTCATTTTCTTCTTTAGGTTATCTTCTTTTACTCTTGTTCATTTTCCTTTTCTTTTTCCTTCAATTTTCTGTAAAGAAGTTTCTTTGCACATCTGAAATGAAAAATGATAAACAAAGTAATCAGAACTCACATTTCAAGGAGGCTTAATGATTTGGAAGAAGATACATTTTATACAGGAAAAACACAACATCATGTTATTCATGTTATTGTCATAAAAAAATACAACCCACATACGCCCATAAAAATATTTTAGGTCATTCTGATTTCTGAATATTTTTAAGGGACTGTTTTCTGTTGAGAGAATTTCATATTATTATTTTTAAGGGGCTGTTTTCTGTTGAGACATGTGTGTGTTAGTTAGTATCAAACATCTCACTGGTTACTAATTTTACCAGATCCTTGTTGTTCTGTCAAGCTTCAAAATAAGTAAAATTCACATGCAAGGGAACAATGACTCATTGGTGAAGGAGCATCACATGGTCAAGTAAAAGGATGAAGTTTGAACAGGACTACAACCAATTTTTTTTCAGATATAACTAGTTTTACGCACTTGCTTTATTAAACGCCTCATACCGGGTACATCTTATAGTTGACACAAAACATAATAAACATAGTTTTTAAACTGGAAATCAGAATAACTATTACAACGGAAGTCTGGTTTAAACATTCAAAATCCACAACAAAATAAAACTTCAACTAGAACATTGTTCAACGATAACCGTCGGCTAAGGAAATGTCAGTCTTCACTGCGCAGCCCGGTAGTCCATGATATCGAGCCCTCATGGTTCCACTACTCATACTTTCTCTTTACCCTTACCACCACCTGATATAAATACTAAAAGTCAGCTAACGCTAGTGAGTTCTATTTTTACTTTAAATTGTAATCGATCTTTATCTTTCATTAAGGTAGCTAAATTTTTAAAAAATAAAATAAGCTTTCTTTCTTTTACGTTTTAACAAAGTTTCTCTTTAGTTTAAAACTTTACAACGTTACAATTATAAGATCGTTCATTACTATCTTTCATTAAAACTCAATTTTTAAGGAAAATAATTAAGGCGTCCTCCTTTACTCTGACATACTTTCTTTCACTTGTACTTGACAAGTGACATTCACATACACTTTACTATCACATTTGGACCATTGTTCGAGAACAAGATTCCGTTCTCGCTTACACCTCATGGTAAGACTTTTCTGTACGCCCAAACCTAAGAGAGAGAGAGAGAGAGAGTAAATTAATTTAATTTAAATGTACCAATAATTAATTTAATTTAAATGTACCAAAAAATAATGGGGTGGTCATTTACTTAAATTTCCTTTAAATAAAACAAATAAAAAAGAATGAGAAAATTATGTGATTGGTTGGATGGTGGTTTTCATGGTTATCATATAAATATTTAGTCAGCATTTGAACCATTCTCATATATATAAATACATAGATACACACATAGCAGGGTGCCAACGCGATGGGGCGGGGATCACAACACGATTGTTGTTCCACACAACGGTGAAGGTGGCAGCAGTTTCTGACTCAAGTAGCAGCGGTTGCGAGTAGAAAAATAGTGGTGGTGGCCGGAGATTAACTTCAAGGTTGGTGATGATGGTGCGTCTTGTTCGAATAGAAGAACAGAGAATACGTTTGCTTTGCTATATGTATATTTGAAAAATGGTCAAGGTAGTCAGAATCTATGTCATTGAATTGAAGATTTTTATTTTAGGGGCATTGATGGTGGATTTTAGAATTTTTCGGGTTGTCGCGACGATACCGCTGGTTACGATAGAGGAAACAAAAACGGATGTGTAATCATGTAACATATTTTTTTTTACTCTCAAATACCACCTAAACTTGCATTTACAGGATTTAAACTTACATCAAATTTGTAAGAAGCAATCACTAATGTCAATATAACACGGGTAGATTAAATAAATTAAGAATTCGCGACATAGAAACTAAGAGTAGAATAACTAAACGAAGAAAAATGATATTTTAAAAAGTTCGAAATGTAAGAATAATTTTCAAAAGTTAAAAATATTAAGGTGATTTTTTATATTTTGCCTATTAGTAACTATCTAAATTAAATTTTTCACTAAATCGAATTTATTTTTAAAGTTCATATATTTGGTAGAAGTTTGTCTTCAATTCAATTATGCCATTTACGTCTCATTACAGTAACTTTGACATATATCTACCAAGAAGTTTTTTTAATTAATGGGTTGTTGTAAGAGGCAAAACCAACAGGGTTAAAGGGGCCGCTCAAAATTTATTATATTTTTATAAAATATAACATTTTTTTAAACATGAGTTTAACCTTTTATATTTAGTCGGTAAAAAATAGAACTTTTTAAAATCCCGAATAAGAAGTGTTTTGGTCCTCCACCGTGGTTTACCCCAAACACATAATTATTAAATTATTATAAAACTACATTCTAGTTATTATAAAAAATAACTTTATATAAGTACAATTTTGTTAGGAATCTTTATTTTCGGTTGGTGTAGTTGGATTCCTTTAAAAGTTAATAACTTTGTTTGATGGTCCGAAATGGCTCACATCCCGACTTTAGATACCCTTATTATTTGGAAGGCCGTGGTTCACTCGAATTTATGTTTGATTTGCTTTGACGGCCTGAATCCGCTAACTACCTTTTGATCTCATGTTATGTTATGGCTTTAGTATGGTACTTTGTAAGCAATTGATGTAATATCTCTACCATTTATACTTTCTCTGTCAAAGATAAAGCGATCGCCCTTGTAACATGTTGGTGTTTATGGCGATCGCGAAACGATGTTGTCTTTGCTAACAAACGTCCTATTTCAAGCGTGATAGAAGAAATCAAACACTTTGGGTTCCTATTAGAATAGATCGAAACTGAGGTCTCTCACATTAGAGGATTGGTGCAACTTTAATTTTTAAGAAGTTGATCATATTTCCTTTGGTGTATTGTTTCGTTCTAACTTCTTGTTAGTCTGTTTTTTTTTTTAATTTATCGTCCTTAAAAAAAGTTAGGATTGTTCCTAAATAACAAGTTTTTTGTTTAATTATTTGTCACAAAGTCAAAATGGAATATATGGAGATTCATAATTCTGAAGTCGTTAACCCCTCACATGTCATAAATGTGATATTTAAATAATTTCCAATGATACAATATTCTTGACAACTTCCCTTACTAGTACTTTTAGTATACAAAATAAGTAATTAATTGTATATATCTTTTTTATATGTTTTAAAGTATTAATTAATATACATAACTGACAGAAGTTTATACTTTTCTTATAACTTTTCACATTATTATGTGTGACTATTTTTTACACAATTACAAGTGGGGTAAAAATATACGTGTTTAAAAAACTCTGAAGAAAAAAACAATAATTAAAGGAAACAATAATTTAACTTTTTTAGTGCATCCCGAAAAAAGAGTTAAGGGATAAATGAGAACACAAAAAAAAACATAATGTTAATGGGGTTGGTGGCTCATTCGTAGAGGGAAATCCCTTAGAAACACTAAGGATTGAAAATGTCATAGGTTCAAGTCCTACTCCCATAGAAATAAAAAAATTTATCTTTCAAAAAAAAACAAATAAAAACATAATATACAATTAAATATTGAGTTAATTATACGAATAATCTTGTGGTTTATAAAAAGTAACAAGTATTAATACTAAGGGTTTCAAGTTGCAACCATGGTTATTATGCTTTCAATTTTGTAACACTATTGGATACTAAGAATAACTGACGTTAGTTTTCTGTTAATAGGGGGCGGTGTTCTCCCCCTTCACACCTCAACCACGCCTAGGATGGCGGTGTTACACGCCCATAAAAAGTTCATGTGGATCATGCCCCCTTTCACGTCAGCACTACACATAGTCTAAGGTGACAAAATAAGTAGTTACTTAAAAAATCATATTGGATTGAGTCGTGTTAACTCCCAAATTAAGACTTCTTTCATTAATAAATATTTTATATTTATTAATAGTTACTTTTTACATATAACTAGTGGGCACACCCGCGCTCCGCGGCGGGGCGGGCCTATTTTGAAAAATAAATAAATAAACGAAAACGTAAAAGAAACTTTAAAACTTGATAATAAAAAACAAACCTAAAACTAAAATATATAAAAAGAGAAAAAACTAAGTATTTAGACCCATCGTTGCAGTGCGAAAAACAGCGGAAAAAAAATAAAGGATTGGAAACTAAATTTAAACAGAAACGCCTGTAGCGTGTTAAACCACGGAAGAAATTAACATTATCAAAAGCTTATAAAATAGTTATCATTAAACGAAATAAATAAACCTACTTGAAACTTTATATATAAAAAACTGTAACAAAGGCTTTAAAAAAAGTTAGCATGAAAGGTTAGTAAAAGAAAGCAAAATCGTTCAAAAAAAGTAAAGACAGAAAAAGAATTTATAACGAAATTGTACGCAAGTGCCTAGATAACGTATACAATACCAAGCGTAATCCGTTATAATTGTGCGTAATCCACTTCTTGTAACTCGGTTGATAAAAAAAAGGGAGAAAAAAACGTTTAATGTGTAAATGATAACTTTATTAAATTGATTAGCTGTAATATAAATTTGTTAAAAGAAAAAAAAATTAAGTACATGGGTTTAAAAGTAAATATGCTATAAAACAAGGGTCTAAATGTAAAATAAAAAAAATAGCTGACACAATGCTTATGTCAGCACATGCATTATGATTTGTATTTTGTAAATCGTAAGTAATTGAATCTATACTATATAATAAGTAAAGGTTTTAGGATGACACTTGTCACTCATACATTCATCCTTAATATTTTTTTTTCACCTCACTCTCTACTATTAATTGTTTAATTTTCTTTAATTTTTTTTATATTTTTTGTTTACCGTCTCTCTCTTCTATTAAATAATAATGCTTTTCTATAATTACTTTTATAAAACGTTTTTTATTTTTTTTAAAATAGGTTTTTTCATAAACATTGTTTTTTAATTTGAAAACTTCTTCATTCTTTTTATAAAACATTTAAAAAAAATTATATAACATTTTTAGAATTTACAAATCTTCATTAAAACTGATGTTTTATAACAATTTATATTTATTCAATCCATGTAATACATGGGTTTTAACATAGTATATAAATATATAAACATGTATTCACCGCAATAATCTATTTATTTTTTGAATTTTGAACCGCAAAGTAACCTTCTCTTAAATATATGATGTAATTATTAGTTACTCTTATTTGACTTATAAATTTTATGCATTTTCCACACTCAAAAGACTACCCAACTCTTATAACTCAAGCATTGGGTTGTTGGTCTAATGTCAGAGGAAAATTCTTTAAAATCATCAAAGTTTTAGGAGATCATCTGTTCAAGTCTTATTCCTAACAAAAATTAAAAATTTATCTCTAAAAAAAGCCTCTTACAACTCAACCTATTTAAGTAGTTTATTTATAATTAAGTTTCTTAAATTATTTGATTTAAATATTTTAGAATCGGTAACTAACATAATTGGTTGTAAAAAAGACCGGTCAAATGTAATAACTTTGACATTTGGTTATTTATGAGAGTGTCTTTCCTATTTTAGTACGTCTTCAATTCATTTTTCATCCATGTCTCCTTATAATAACTTTGACCAAAAACACATTGAATATATCTACCAACTTTCAAGTTGCAATTTATATTGATTATAACCTTAGAAATAGAACCCAAACACATAATCTTTAAATTATTTTACTACATTTTAAACATTCTAAAAAATAAATAGATTTAATTAGAATCTTGTTTTAGAAGTCTTTAAGGTATGAAAACATAAATTGATAGGAATGTTTCTAAATAACAAGGCTTATTGCTATTAAAATAATAATAATAATAATAATAATAATAAAAAAGAAGGCTTATTTATAATTACTTGTCCCCACTTCCCACTTCCCATGAAAGATAAGAAGATTTACAAACCTTTAACTCTCATGTCATGTCATAAATGTTAAATCTAAATAAGTGAGATTATAACGGGACACAGAATTTTGCTATTTGGACATGTCGTCGGACCTATATGTCCTGTATAGGTCAATAAGGGGCATATAGCTATTAACCTTAAAAAACAGACCTGCATGTGTCAGTTCTGGTCTGACGGCTGACTCTATACGACCCATATAGGCCTATACGCCGCGTATAGACCTATAGGACCCATATAGGTCTATACACCCTCTTTTTTTCAAACTTGAGCAAATTTTGATTTGTATATGGCGAGTATAGCCCTATACGCACCATATAGGCCTATACGCCGCGTATAGACCTATACGACCCGTATAGGTCTATACGCCACCTCTTTTTTTCAAACTTAAACAAATTTTGATTTGTATATGGAGAGTATAGCCCTATACGTAGAAGCCTATACGCACCATATAGGCCTATACGACCCCTATACGCCACCTATGAGATTTTGATGCATGTTAATGTTTGACGTATTAATCTAGTGGTATGTTTATTTCTTTAATTATTCGCTCTTAAAACCACCTCTTGGTGGGCTTTACTATACGATACGATACTAAGCTATACTAAGGTATACTACACTAAGCTATACTACACTAAGCTATACTATACTAAGTTATACTATACTATACTTTACTATACTATACTATACTAAGTTATTATAATATTGTATACTATACTATACCAAGCTATACTATCATATACTAAACTATATTAAACTATACTATATTCTACTAAGCTATACTATCATATACTAAGCTATATTAAGTTATACTATACTACACTAAGCTATACTATCCTATACTAAGTTATACTATCCTATACTAGCTACTATCCTATACTAAGTTATACTATCCTATACTAGCTATACTATACTATACTAAGCTCTAAGTATAGTATAGTATAATATCGTATCGAAGTATAGTATTGTATATGGAGAGTATAGCCCTAAGTATAGTATAGTATAATATCGTACCGTCTCGTATAGTAAAGCCCACCAAGAGGTGGTTTTAGGAGTGAATAATTAAAGAAATAATCATACCACTAGATTAATACATCAAACATTAACATGCATCAAAATCTCATAGGTGACGTATAGGGGTCGTATAGGCCTATATGAGGCGTATAGACTTATGCGTATAGGGCTATACTCACCATATACAAATCAAAATTTGCTCAAGTTTGAAAAAAATAGGTGGCGTATGGACCTATATGGGTCGTATAGGGGTTGTATAGACTTATATGAGGCGTATAGACTTCTTCGTATAGGGCTATACTCACCATATACAAATCAAAATTTGCTCAAGTTTGAAAAAAAAAAGAGGTGGCGTATAGACCTATATGGGTCGTATAGGTCTATACGCGGCGTATAGGCCTATATGGGTCGTATAGGTCTATACGTGGCGTATAGGCCTATATGGGTCGTATAAGGTCAGCCGACAGACCAGAACTGACACCTGCAGGTCTGATTTTTAAGGTTATGGGCTATACGCCCCGTATTGGCCTATATGAGGCGTATAGGTCCGGTCCATTTAGCAATTCCCGTGTGTCATTAGTAGTCCCCTTAAATAATTTACAATGAAACTTCCTTAGCTATAATGTAAAAAAATAAATAATTAATTGCAGATATCTTTTTATATACTTTGAAGTATGAATATTCATGCATTTGAAAGTGACAAACATTTATATTTTTTCCACATATTAAAGGTGTGATAAAAATGTACATGTTTCTATAACTATAGAGAAAAAGTTGTATAATTTTAATTTTTATTGTCTTATAAAGAACATATATTTTTTTACATGTGAGATCTTTTATCTCACATGATATGTCTCAAAGACTCCGACTAAGAGCAAATCCGACGCTAACATCCAGGAACATGTTGGTTAGTGTTTGTTTGAACGCGTTCGGAATTTCGAACGCCTGTAAACGGATTATGGTGGGCCATCCTCTCACATATCAATGTTTAATTATTTATTTATATGAAAAGGTATGTGTTTGAAAAGGATGTAATGTTTGAGTAAAAATGATGGACGTTTTTAAATTATGAGTGAAAATCTAATGTGAAAGCTGATGTGACTTGTTTGATTGTGTTTTTCTTATTCACGGTTGTGGATAACCTAATAACTCATTCTAATTTATAACGTGAACACATATATACGTGTACATTACATTTAAACAGTTAATCTTAAAGAAGACTAAATGAGTTGGTTAGACATCAAATTGGTGGGCCGATTTAACTCACATACACTTTTTTTTTATCATTTTTTACAATTATAAATACTTGTTTTTTTACATATAATTTATAAATCATACATTTATTTAATAACATACAATTTGAAATGGACGTCTACAGTGTTTAATTATTTTTTTATTATCATTTTTATTATAATATATAATTTAACTTTAGATTGGTAACAAAAATACTTCCTAGATCTATGGGTTATACTTTGACTTGTAGAAACCCACTCCATGGCTTCACCCGGGTCTATCCTTCAAACCACCCCTTCTCAAATTTCTGTTTTTTTCTTTGTTCTTTTAATATACTTTTCTTAAAATTTATTTGGATTTCTAAATTCTTTTATCTTTTTCTTTCTTTCTTTTTTTAATATTTTGCTTTTGAACGGTTTTTTTTAAGTTTCAAACGTTATCAACGCAAATTCTAATTTGAGTGGGCCACGATTCATTATGGTTTTATATTTTGATTATGCGATTCTATATTCGTTTTCGTATCGTCTTATTTTTCGATCACATGTTTATTTTTATCAACGTTCCCACGTCAATTTATTTCACGGTTAAACCCCCCCGTCGCAATGTACGGGTTAGCGTTCACTTTGTGTTTCTTAGCGCTCATTTCTACAGCGACATATATTTCCTTGATTTCTAAATGTAACACTCATTTTTACAACGAATGTTTTTCTAAGTATACCGTGACGATGCGTTTTCTCTTTACGTACTTAACCACGTCTAAAACCTGCCGCAATGCGCGGGGTTAGCTTACTAGTTTACTACAATAATCTACTTTTTAATTACTCTTATTTGACTGTAAAATTATGCATGATTCCACACTCAAAAGACTATCTTACTATTTCAATTCAACATATTTGATTAGTTTATTTTATAATTAAGTTTATTTTTTAATTATTTGATCAAAATGTTTTAAAAAGTTAGTTGCACAAATGGCCCATGTGTTTTGATCAAACTGCATGTTTGGTCACCAAGTATTGAAAATTGTAAACTTAGTTTAAACATTTGTGATCTAGTATGTCTTTAGCCCCTAATAGTAATACTAGTTAGTTTTTTAAGGAAAATTAGCCCATGTGTCATCTACATGACTTACGATTGCAAACTTAACCCTAAAAATGAGTTAAAATCAATAACAATTAGTAAAAGAAAGTAGTGACTTTTACGAACTTTTATAGATAACTTTAACTCGTTTTTAGTAAGATTGTAATCGTAAGTCACATGGATGATAAATGGGGTAATTTTTCATTAAAAACTAACTGATGTTAACATCAAAAGCTAAAAACACATCCAAATTACAATAACTTAAATTAAATTTATAATTTTTAAAACCTAGAGGTTAAAAGGTGTAATTTGATCGAAACAAAAACAAAAACATGAAAGTAGTTGTGCAATTAACTCTATTTTAAAATTGGTATAAATTAGCAACAACATATGAACATATTTGGTTGAAAACCAAGGAGGTTGTGGTGTAGTGATTGAGGTGAGGCCTGAAGTCTTAAGGGACCCGTGTTTAATCTCTGTCACCACCATTAATTTCTGAGGCATGCAAATGAGACCTAATTCTTAGGCTGATGCACCAGGGTTTTACCCATGTCGATCCAGGGTTCGAGCCTCGGCTCTCCCTCAAGCCCGAAAGGGGCCGTATTGGGTGGGATTTTTCCTTGGATGCTCTCCAACTCTGACGCCAAGTAGGCCCGGTTAAGACAACATATTGGCCGGAGTTGGACGAGGCTCTCCCATGTGACGGGGGAGCGACGTCACAACATTCAATGTTCACCGTTAAAAAAAATATATTTGGTTGAAAAAGACCGGTCAAATGTAATGGGACCCACGTGGAAATTGTATCCAATGACATCTGTTGGAGATTGACCAATCATAATTAATTTGAGAACAACCAAACCACTGCTCTGTTTCTGTACTAATGGTCACGTGCCAGACCATGTTTCGCTTAAAGCCGTACCATTTTAAAATAATAAAAAAAGTATTTCTTGGATCTTGTTTTTATTATTTATAAACAATAATGATAATTTAAAGATCTGATACGATTTTAAGTTAAAAAAATGTTATTTATCCGTGCATTAAATGCTACTGATTTGGTGCATTTAAAATGCTATTTATTTGGGTTGGTATTAAATTTTGAGGCAATTTCATATATATCATTTCTAAAAGTATTTTTATCAGTTTCTTTATCATAATCTTTATAATTACATTAAAAATTATTATATTTTCTCTCTATTTTTTTATTAAATAATATTTTTTATACCTTTATCATTACATTTTCTCTCTCTTCCACTCACAACCACTTTAAAAATTATTAAAAAAATTATGCAGGTGAAAAGTGTTTTCCTCAAATATACAAAAAAATTATACATTTTATATCTCTTCCACTGACAACCATTTTAAACTACTCACTAAAATATGCAAAACAGACTTACAAATATGCAAAAACTGATGTGAATGCTCTAAACCTTCTAAATATAATATATACCCAACAAAGTTTAAAAATATCATATATACCCTTCTCTAAATATTAAAATATCATATTTACCCATTTTACTTTATTTTTATTAAAACTAGTTTATAACATGACTATTTTACCTTATAAAATATTAAATCAACAAAAAGTAAAAGAATGAATATGTTGAAAATGGATTGTGTTCCCTCCAATCTTGTCTATGGTGTAAGGTCCCCCAGGGACTAAAAATCCTCTTGCTAGGTTGTGGAAGATGGAGAAACATAATGGTAACTTTAATTTCTCCGATTGGGGTTGCTTGGCAGGGTTTGGAACAACCAGAATTGCAACCGTAAATCCATGATTTACAGACGAGATAATTTTGGATCAATCGATTTTAGGGTGGATTGCAACAATTAATTCAATGGTTGCTAACATCAAGCCATTATTTGACATTCAAGATGATCAAAGCGTTGAAACTTCCACATATTTATCAAATCCAAATTCAATGTAATAGGTTAAGTTGGAAAATTTTGAATTTTACCAAAGGAGTTATTAAAAAGTAACAAGGGATGTATTTAAAAAAAGGTAAATCTATACTATCTAATAAATGAAAATGTTGGAGGGACACATGTCACTTATTGAGGGCATCAAAATTGGTGTTTTCCCGCCTAAAACACTAAGACCCAAATCCCTATACACGCGGACCTCTTCACCCGACCCATCTACGTATCTATTTCGTTTACTAACCCTAATTTCTATCGTCTATATACCAACGATCTTGAGAAACCTTCACCGCTAAACAAATCGTCATCGATTCGTTGCCGCTTTCCTACCCTTCATATCTTCCTTCGTTAAGCCGTTGCCATATCCTTGAGGTATTCATCGGGATTATTCTGGTTTGCCGATTTCAAGATTTTGAAAAGGTTAGGTTTTCAGAATTTCATTATTTGGTTCTTTGTTACACATCCCTAATTGTTTTTTCCTTTAGTCAATCGACGAAGCAAATACTTCTATGTTATTATTGTTATATAGTATTAATTTTTCACTCATTGGTTTTTCAGAGGATAAGACACAAAGGATTGCAGGGAGATGATTAAACGGATTGTTCAATAGCATTTTTTTGTGTTTGAGGTTTGTTGGGTTTTCTCCGCCATGTGGGCCGCCTGCGACTGTTTGTTCCCATTTCTGATGCATCAAGAGGTATGGAAAAAAAATGTTTAATGTTCTTTTTTTATTGATTTGTTGCTAAAATAATGTAAAATACAAACACTTAGATTGTGTTGTTTAGGGTTTTGTCAATGAATCATATTGTCTACTTTACAGAACAGAAAGTTGATGTCTGAAATTGGAGATATGATGAGTGTGCAAGTAATAATAGAAGGGTCAATGAACGATTCAAATCCTTACTTCTCAAGTTCATGGTGGCACAATTTTATTGTAAGACTTTAACCTTGATATGTGCCAACTTTATTTAGAAAGGCTACAAATCATTTTACTAAGCAAATAGCGGTTTCATGAACTGTGTTTTTGTGTATTGTCAATTTCAAGATTTTAGGTAGAGACGCAACTTTAAAAAAAAATTATTTATTTACAACTTTAAAACAGGCATGTAGGGAACTTACATACCTATTTCAAATAATGGTTATATTACCAAAATACCGATAATAAATTGGTGTTCTATAAATCAATTGCATGTCATGAATAAAACCAAATTATTATTTAGTATGATTTTAAGATGTTACGATAGGGAAAATGTTTACAGATTCTTACTTTATCTTATCTATACCAAAGTATGATTTAGTGGCTAAATGCATGATTTGTGGTTCTTCAGCAACTTCATATGAATGATTTGATTATCACTTTGATACTTACTTTGTAGATTTGATTGTCAAGGCTTTAACTCAATGTATGACTGATGCAAAAGAGAACTTAGATGGTAACTTCCTGTCTTCTATTCGTAACGGAAATACGGTAACTATTGCGTTCTCCATGTCTTCACTTTTTATAACTTTTTTGTTGGTCAAGCAGAAATGTTTATAAATTATAATCGAATCATGATAAACAAGATTCTATCAAGTTGATTTCAAGTGCTTTGGAGGAACAACAAGTTTCATGTGGTATCATATTTAGTTATTTACCAGAAAATGATTCAAATCTGGCATTCTGTTAGTGCAGTTAAATTTCTTAATGTAATCTTTTTAGTATCTTAATCACATGAACTATTGCCACCAACTATAGTTAGTTGACACAGGTTGGGTTACGGGATTAGGTGCAGAACGAACATCTTTTAGAACGGGAGAAAGTATGTCTAGGCCGGGTTGGTTGGTTTACCCTACGACACCATTTCGTTCTTTTATATTTTGAATTTTATTAATGACTAATGTAATAAATAAATAAATATGATCATGAAAACTATTATAGTAATGATCCATTTTTCTATATTAAACACTTTAGGTGGTTGTATGCTATTAACTTTAAAATCCTTTGATCCATGTAACTTTATAAATTTTGTACAATTTATCATTTATATTTTTTATGTTTTAAACCCGTGTAATACACGGGTACCTAACCTAGTTAGTCATAAACTAAAATTCATTTAAAGAAGGATATATATGATATTTTGAAGTTTGGTCGTGATATATGATATTTAGTAGATTTTAGAGGAGTATATATGATATTATCCCTTAAATTTGAGGGTAAATTACATTAATGATTTAATGGCATGCTTGGTTTGTAGTTATTTTTTAGTTTAATTTCTAATAACTCTCAAATAGAAAGGTCGGCGTCAAATTATGATTTTTCTTTCTTTTTTTTCCTCATATGCACCCCTCGCTTTAAAACATTTTCAAATAATAACCCTCAACTTTCTAAAATCTCAAATATATATCCACAAAGAAATTATTTTGTTTTTGTGTTTAATCTTTTTTTTTACGTACCGTTATAAATTTTGTTTTACTCATTTATAAGTGTCTACCAAAACTCCATCTGAAGTTTGCAAAATGTCAAAATTATCTGTTTTCTCACCGTCACGCCACATGTCACATATCTATTGGTTCATATTTTTTTGGGTTTTTTCTTTGGTTTTTTATATTTTTTTTATTGGGCTAACCAAGTCATAGTAACTTCATAAATTTTTTATTTACTTAATCACGTTTTTTTGCGCTTAGTCACGTTAGTCAC
Source organism: Smallanthus sonchifolius (assembly GCA_023525975.1). Lineage (NCBI taxonomy): Eukaryota > Viridiplantae > Streptophyta > Magnoliopsida > Asterales > Asteraceae > Smallanthus > Smallanthus sonchifolius. The sequence continues at coordinate 71,215,294 of CM042029.1, forward strand.
TGCCTCAATTGTTTAAGGTCCTCTCCAGCCGCAGAGTGTGACGTGCTAAAGTCACCGTATTTAACGACGTTAGTGTCACAGCCGCAACACGTGTGGCGAGATTCACAAACGCGCTAACTTAATTATGTAGTTAACCACGTTAATATCACTGCACGACCACGTCTCAACGCGCGGGTCATAATTTCTAATTATAACTAATTATATAAGTTGTAACACAAACATAGAGATAAACATGTAACAACGCGCATATAGAATAAGACTAATAGTAAAGTGTAAGAAACAATAAGAACATATAATTTAATTTAGGGACGGCTCAACATATTTTGAGGTTTATAAGGAATATTAAAATTATGGTTTTTTGTAAAAAATTTTGAAAATATATATAAAGTACTAAAATGTAATTTTATAGAGCGAGAAAACGTATAATGTTAACACAAAAGTTGATACATTATCATTTCTCTCTAAAAACACAAAAATTGATAAATTATCACATATTTTTATATTAAATATAGATTGAAGTAGTTTTTTCAATTTTTAGACCTTTAAAATTTGAGGGTCTAAAGCAACGGCTTTAGTTGCTTGTATTGTATAGCCACCTTTGATTTAACTTGGTTCACATGGTCAAGCTTATCGCCTACATCTGAAACCTAGTTAGAGAGATTAATTCATTGGACGAACTTGTACTAGTTACAATTACAAGTTAGATCAATATTAATCACTACGGTAAATGGATAGAGTCCTAAAAAGACCCGGTCACTCATGTGTGATGATGAACCGGGCCTAGAAACGACGTGGCCTTGAGTTTAAATCATTTGTGCAAGCACTATCAAATTTTAATTTAAGATTAACATAATAACGCGATAACTCTAAAATTGGACATCTTATATATGGTTACATTCTTTGCGTAGATGGCCTCACAACTCAATATCTCATGATTGAAATCTTCTAAGCAATGTGTATGTCTTAGTTCAATCTTCAACCTAGATATCTTCTAGTGATAGAACGTATGAGAGTTGGATATTTCCTCACACTCACCAAATATCTTCTATGTTTAGCTAAATCCGACACATTAATCAAGTCTTTCATGTTGACTAAAGACGTTCAAGTCCCAGTCACACCTTCATAACTTAATAATCTCCCATTTGAAGGTCGATAAAACTAAGCCAGAGTGTTTCTGTTAAACTTGCAATAATATCCAAAAAATCCGACACATTAATCAAGTCTTTCATGTTGACTAAAGACGTTCAAGTCCCAGTCTCCCATTTGAAGGTCGATAAAACTAAGCCAGAGTGTTGCTGTTAAACTTGCATTAATATCCAAATGAGATTCAAGTTCGAAAACAAGTATTTTTGAAAAATCATAAGCAAAATTCACATCATAAACTACCATCTAAATTATAATTATTGCAGCTTTGATGGATCTAGCTAGAGGTATACAAAACAACCAGTTTGGCCCCGCTAAACCGGTTTCAAACCCGACCCGAGTGTAGGACGAAACCGGTTTGCGTCAAACCGGTCTGAAACCCGGCCCTACCCGTAGGTTTAGCATAGGTTTGTAAATTTTTTTGGATGCCGGTTTGAAACTCGACCCGAGTCGGTTCGTACAGTGAAACTAGTTTCTAATGTTTAATGTTAATATAGTTCGTATAGATAAACCCTAACTGACTCGGTTTGCAACCGAACCAGTTTTGGAAAAAAAACTATATCTCTAGATTTAGCAGCTTAGTATGGCCCATAGGCCCAATACCAATTTTTATTTAAAACTCACACTCTCGCTCACTCCTGTAATTGTAAATCTCCTATTGATTTGTAACTTGTTTCCCATTAATTATGTTTAGTTAATTGTTTTTTTTTCAATTATAGTTTAGTTTTATTTAGTTAGTTATTACTTATTTATTTGTTTGTTTATTTTACTTGGGTTTAATGTTATTCTATCATAATTTTGTTGTTTTCGTTATCTGAACTCCAATTATTTTTATGAATGGCAAGTATCATACTACTAGATCACTAGGTCATGGGTATATATCAATCTTGCTTTAACAATTAGTTATCAAGTGCAATAAGCTCATTAAAAATGTCAACACTTAATCACAAATTATCATTTATTAACCCCAAAGAATTCATTGAAAGTGAATGAGTACTCATATATGAAAAAATAAAATCTCTTTATTAATAAGGATGTATGCAATGATGTTTTATTTGGTCTAGGAAACTATATGAAAAAACCGGGTAAAATCAAACCAACCAAAATCGATCAGTTTGATTATGTTTCGTGATTAAAAACTAGAATTTAACACGAAATGGGTGGATAACTAGGATAAAACAGAACATATTATCTCTAACGGTATACTATGGGTGCAAAATAGGTCATGTTTGCATATCAAACCTGACACAAACTCGAAAAGTTTACATGAATACAACGCATACTCAAAAATCAAGTCAGACACATAAACCCGAACACAGTATGCGTATTCACTAGTTGATATGAACCAACGGGTGTTCGTGAAGGGAGTCTGTGAACTCGCATGGAGGAAAGGGAGAATAAAGGAGGATGTGGTTGGAGATGTGGAGGAAAGAGGGAGGACCACCTTACGTGTGAACGGAAGCCCACATGCAAAGTCTGTGAGAGGGGAAGGGATAGAGGGGAGACGCCTGTCTGTGTTTGCGGGGGCAAGCCGGGTAGTGACAACTTGGCATTCATGGAGAAAGACATGTGATGTGGATGCTCTTACATTTTATTAGATTATAAAATTTAGTGCTGTTTTTTCTTTTATCTTTTAAATTCTGACAAAAAATAGCAAATCGGTTTATGTTATGATATAAAACACATTTCTTTTAAATTATAAATACAAACATGTTTAACAAGTCAACCCGTGGACACGCACACCGACCCCAACATTATTTGTTTATACTAAATCTAGATTCGTTTATACTAAACCCAAACTCATAGCACATAATATTACATGCATCACATACATTTGATGACTTTTATATTACCTTAATTAACCACAATCGAATAAAAATTATGCAACTGATATGGTTATATGAACATAAATATGTGATTTAATAAATAATTTTTTTTAGTATGCATTTAATAATAAAATATAAAAATGCAATTTGTACATGTGACGCGGAAGATTGACGGAAACTACAATTGGAACGGGATAAGCTATGATCAATATTCATAACGTGGTTAGGACGTTCTTGACACTTATCAGTACTTTGATCATTGATGTTTAACAAGTTTATTGTATTAAGGTGAGGCTTATGTAATAGATTTCGACAATCGGATACAAGTAATTAGAACTTCTTCAAATCAAATGAAGTAGGAAACAAACAAGACATGGTGTAGCATGTCACACCATGTCACACGTGCTAACATATAAACAACAAACATGACATGACCTGTCATGTGTATCATCATGTAAGCACCAAAAATGATTTGGCATGTCATATATATCACCACATAGCAACCGATATGATGTGGCGTGTGAGCATCTTAAACCACATGGGTAAAGTGTGACCGATAAACTACTCTAGAGATTAAAATTATTATTTTTACATATAAATATGAAAAGTTTGATACCTTTAATTGATAAAATGATATTAATACCTAAACAAAAGATTGAATAAATTTCATACCTTTATGCATTTTAACCAAATTAAAAAAAATGGATAGAAAGAACATACAAAACATTAAATAAGAAAAAAAGGAGAATAGAATAGAAAGAACATACGAAACATGTGATATTTATTAAGATGTTAGAGAAGGTATTTGATTGGTTTAGGAAAAAAAAAATTAAGGGAAGCTTCTGAGTGGCTAAGTATAATTTTTTTTTGAACGGTATGGGCACAACTGTCACGTTCCATAAGGGGAGGCTCATACATCAATCTATCCGAACATCCCCCAAGGAATTCGAAATCTGCAGAGGGTGTTCCTAGTTTTTATGAAATGCACCTTGTAAGATTCGAACCCATAACCTTCACAGAGGGGAAAACCCTTAAGGAAAACCCATTTACCACCAAGGCAGAACCTTGATGGCGAGTGGCTAAGTAGATACCATGACTTCTTTTAAAAAGGGCATTTGATCCCATCCGTTATGATGTCATTTTCTCAAGAGTAGGTTTTGGTCAAGAGCGAATTTAAAGTGTATGAGTTTGTCGTTAAAAAAAAAGATACCATGACTTCTTGCTCATGCATCCAAAATACGCAAAAAGTATAGAAAATAATTTTATTCACCACACGATTTAAAAAAAGTCAGGTTTTATAAATTCACGTTGTAAATCGATTTAATAAATAGATTGTGTTGTCCATGGCCTTCTGGTCTGGTGACATCAGCTGGTGTGGATGAGAGCTCTTTGACCCTAAGGTCACAAATTCTAATCTCACTTCAGCATAAAAATCTTGCTGACATTAACAGTGGTTGCCAATGATCTCTCCAGGTATAGGCAAGTCAGAGGGTTTTACGAGCCAGTCGGTTTCCTCCTGGAACGGGTTGGCGCCATCCTCAAGCGTCAAACTAACAATGTACGGTTGAAATCCCATCTGAAGTATGGATATACCTGGGCTATGAAGAGACAGGTTACTGAGCCCGAATTACCATCGTCGTTCAAAAAAAAAGATTGTATTCATTAGGTTGTAAATAAACATGTCAACTCTTCCACATGTACATTTTACGATCCATTTAACACAATTACAACTTAATTATAAATCATTTAAAACCAATTTTACATAGACCGTCTTGATTACATAGTTTATCTGTAGATAATATGAACCAAACACGACACAAATCGTTATACACCCAAAAATAAATTATTTTAGAAGTTACAAACTTAAACGTTCATTATCACCAACGACTACTATCCTGATTTCGACATTTCGTGCCCTAGCTACTCAATTTCAAGTAAGAATTTGGGGATTCTTCCTCGCTGATCACAAAACTCAAAACAAGAACACTGAATTCAAATTGGAGAGATGGAATGGTGGCTTTCTATTCCAAAAGTGGAATTGCATGCTCACCTCAACGGCTCCATAAGAAATTCAACTCTATTGTACGTTTTTTTATCTAATTCTCCGTAATTTGTTTGATTTCAGAAGAATTAAACTTTAATTGATTCAATCCAGATGATGAAGTTGTGATAGAAAGAGTTAATCTCACTTAGTTTGTAAGAATTGCTGATTATTTCTAATTTAGGGTTTTAGAGCTGAAGCTATGATTAAGTTACTATCTTACTGAGGCTATTGATTATTCTGGTATACACATTTTTTTGTACAGTTTAGATGATAATTTGCAGGACTGTAAACGAACCACACGTTCAACCAGCTGTTCGTGAACCGTTTGGCAGGAAGTTCGTTTGTTTGTTTGATAAATGAACGAACATGAACAAAGGAATTTCGTTCGATTAATTAAATGAACGAACACGAACAAAAGCCGCATATGTTCAATAGTTTTCTTGAAAGTTTGGTTGTTAGTTCGTTTGTTACAAGTTTTTAGTATTTTTAAAAAAATTTACCATTAAAATTAAATTATTATATGTTCATTTGTCCCTAAGTGGACATCTTGGTGGTAAAGTGGTGTACTCCCTAACAAATGGTCATGAGTTTTAGGAGTAGAGTAGAGAGTGTGTGTTCGCCGTCCAAAAAAAATATGTTTGTATTTGTTCATTTGTATTCGTTTGTGTTCGTTTATGTTCATTTGTGATAATTTATAATGTTAACAAACAAACACACACGAACAAATTCATTTCCTTAACAAACGAACACGAACACAATTTCGTTGGTTATGTGTTCATGAACCGTTCGTTTGTCCGATAAAAGCTTAATGAACGAACATGAACAACGACTCATTCGGTTCGGTTCGGTTCAGTTTGTTTACAGTCCTAATAATTTGGATCTAGTTCATCTTTTTTATGTGTTCTGATAAAATATACTTTAAATTTCTAAATTGTGAACAGAGAACTTGCTAGAGAATTGGGTGAAAAGGGCACAATTGTCTTTTCTGATTTTGAGCATGTTATCAGGAAAAGTATGCATACATTTTCAGATTTTTGTTTTACATTTTTTAATTTTCTAACTTGTCTACTGATGTTATTGTAAAACTGGATTTATTTGCCATAATTAGACGACAGGACACTATGTGAAGTGTTCAAGTTGTTTGATCTTATTCATGTTGTTACCACCGACCACAAAACAATTACAAGGATTACTAAAGAAGTATGGTTATTTCTAACTCGATGTGGTTTTGTGTTGTGAGCATGCACAATCATCTCATGTTTTTCTTTTTTCGTCTTTTTTTTGTAGGTTGTTGAAGATTTTGCAGCTGAGAATGTGGTTTATTTGGAGTTAAGAACAACTCTACTTCAACATTATGACTTCGCCTAAATAAGAAGAAAAATACAATATGATGTCGTAGTGCATCCCTCAAAAACTTTGTTATCGACTATCCCAGGCCTGGTAGCATACAAACAAACAAAGTAACGCACGTAGTAGAATCCCACTCATATTGGTAGGGTGAGATGAGGCAAAACGTTTTCTCTATCCTAGGAGATAGAGAGGCTGCTCCCGGTGAGACCCTTGGGTCTGGTAGCATGAAACATGCAAATGTTGGATATATACCATTGAAATGCATGGAAGTGTTTAGTAATAGCAAAAGGGCATTAAATTTAAATGTTATGATTTCATGAACGAACGTCTATTGTTATCCCATACGGAAGTTTCCACCAATTTAAACTAGACGTGGCAATTTCCAACCATTTACCAATACAAACATGAGTCGAGTTGTTTTATCTCTAACGGGTCAGATATGTTAAGCAAAATGATTTGACTAAGAAAGGTAACAGTGTCCAAATGATTAGGAGTCATCCAAAGTACATTCAAATTCATAACAAGCTCCAAAATCACTTTATTAGAAAAGTTAATTATTTTTGTAATTCAGCACATAAGTTACTTATAAAGTTAAAAAAGAAGGTATAAAAGGAGTCGTTTTGACCCGCGTAAACTTTACCCGTATTGACCCGTTACTCAGCCTATCCACTTGTACATGTCTAGATGTCAACACAACATGGATGTCTTGTTATGTAAATAAGCAGATTAAGTTTTCGGCCTTGATCTAATTAAATTATATACAGAGGAATGAGTCAATTGGTATGAGCAAGCGGTCCTACATGGAAGCTGTTGTTGATGGTTTAAGATCTGTGAGTAGTTGTAATCTTGGCATCAATTTTTCTTGTGATGATCTTGAGAAATTTTCAAAATCTCAAACCAAAAAGAAGATAATTGTTAGACTTCTACTTAGCATCGATCGCCGTGAGTCTGCTGCATTTGCAATGGAAACCGTAAGTTTTTAAGAATTAATTTTCAAATTACTACAAGATTTTAGTCCTAGAGTTTGCAATTTTGACCCATTTACTTTTAAATGGGTTGATTTGGATTGTGTTTTATTCCTAACAGGTCAAATATGTTGAACGGGCTGAAAATCAACCAAAGTGTATTTTTAATGCATAAAATCTTCTAAATCATTTTAGGTTAATCTTGCTTTGGAAATGAAGGATATGGGTGTTATTGGCATTGATCTTTCTGGCAATCCTACTGTTGGTGAATGGTAAAAAACTAAATTCAATCTGTTTGGCATTTTGGTTCGTGTGCTTTGTTTTGGTAATTCTGAAATATGTTTAAATTATTTTGAAATTTTTAGGGAAACGTTTTTTTCGTCTTTGAAGTTTGCTAGAGAACAAGGTCTTTCGGTTACACTTCATTGTGGCGAGGTCCTCTTTTTTTAAGATTTAATTTGGGTTATATTTCATCTCAAACAAATAAAATCTTTAGCTAAAAAGGAAACAGTTTGAAAGTCATCTACAGTGTATTTTAATGCATACTGCCTTCGAAATTGTTTTATTTAAATATTTAGATTATTATTGTAATAAAGAGTTTTTTTAGTTATATTTAACACAATAGTTGTTTGTAAAACAAAGCAATAAATGGACAATTAGTGTTTGAGGTCAACCCAAACTGGCTTGTTTCAACCCGTACTGACATAGTGATTTTAGGTACCTAATTCGGTTGAAATTCAAGCAATGCTTGACTTTCTTCCTGGTAGAATTGGGCATGCATGTTGCTTTCAAGATGAAGAATGGAGAAAATTGAAATCATACAAAATCCCGGTAGGTTAATGTTTATATTCTGTTTTAATGATTTATTTGTTCGTCTTTTTAGCATTTTTTTTTAAATATTTTCTTCTGCATATAGGTTGAAATATGTTTAACATCCAACATAAGAACAGAGACAATTTCTTCCATGGATGTTCATCATTTTGGTTAGTTGTTCTTTCCCGTACTTTTAATCATAGTTATCAAAAGCGAACGTCTGGTGTGCCTAGGCGCAATAAATGCGCTTTGATTCCTAGGCGATGGTTCAGCTCATCCAGATTATGTATTTGAACTTTTGGTACTTTACTTTGAACATTTTGTTATTCAAGTTTTGGAATTACAATTGAATCTTGACTATATTAGAACTTTTGGTACTAATTAGATAATATTAAATGTTATATAATAGCTTTTCAATACATAATATATTTTAAATATTTTCATTTAAGCGCTTTTTTTTTCTTAGGCCCTCACTTTTTTTGCGTCTTGCGTCTAGGCCCCAGGCGAGGCTTATGCGCCTGGCGCCTTTGACAACTACGCTTTTAATTAGAGATCACAGTTTTACCCATTTACTTATGAATTTGTCAATTTAGCTTATGTTTTTATCTCAAACAGGTGAAATTAAAAAAAATGTAGCTAAAAGTGAAGCGGGTCAAATTTCAATCAAAGTGTATATGTAACACATAAAAGTTTGATTTTTGTTTTTTTGTTTACAGCCAATCTTTACAAGGAAAACCATCCCATTGTCCTCTGCACGGACGACTCGGGGGTATTCTCGACAAATCTTTCCAACGAATACGCGCTTGTATCTTCTGCTTTTGGTTGGTATCATTATATTGTTATTATTAATTTTGTCTATACTAGATGGCACACGGATGCAGTGACAAGTTGTACAGTCAGTGGCGGATCCAGAAATTTTTTTTTCTGGTGTCACTCCTTGAAAATGTTCCATGGATCAGTGTCACTTGACTGTCAGACACGTATATAACAAAAAAGAATTATAAATCCGCCCCAACTTTTTCGAACATCTCGGATGCATGAATCTATGAATGATAAGTGATTTGATGTCATCTTTAATTTTGTGCATTGAAGGTCTTGGAAAGATGGAATTGTTTGAACTAGCCAGAAAAGGTGTTGATTTCATATTTGCTGGAAATGAGGTAAAGATGGAACTAATGAAAGTTTATAAATCTGCTGCTAGGATACTAGAGTACAACTAGTACTGCACAAGATACAAGACTGTTGAGTATTGTGTTGCTACACATTCTTTCTGGAACACAATGGTGTGAAAGTATATCTTTACCACCATTGTATATTGACCATAATTTATTTCTATTTTGACCATGGAAATTGCAAAGACCCAAAAGGGTATGAACAAAGATCTTGAATTACAATGGGTCACTTAAATATATTTAAATGCATAATACCTCTAACCTTTCTTTTGTTTGAAGCAATGTTAGGATATTATGTTCAATTACTTTGAGCAAACACATTAATAATTGATAAAGCTCAAGAAAAGAAAAAATTTCATGATTTTTATGTGAATCTCTTTAATCCATGAGTAAATTTTCTGGCACAAACATGATACAGTAAGCATATTTTAGGTTGTTCTATTTTGGGTTATCATATCTAGCACGTTTAATAAACGAGTCGTGCTTGAGTTGTATAAACGGCCAACTCATTTGAAAATGGAAAATTGGATTTTAATAATCCTATGACTATTTGGTTGATAATAATCCGTACTAACAGTTTGACTGGTGACAGTTTTAACTTTCACTTTTGTTATCAAGACACTCTCAGTATCATAATCATTATAGATTTACACTTGATATTCGGTTTAACCCGTAACTCAACTTCATTACAACCTGAAAAATCCTTTTTGACTTACCAACACATTTGACTCGTTTAAATATACATGATAAAAAGCTCATTTTTAGGTTCGAAGAAGCGAAGAGTGTAAATTAGATGATTTGTCAGCCAAAAACGGGGCTGACGTTTTAAAAACCGAAGATAAGCTGACGTTTTAAAAATAAAGACCTAAAAGGAGGGAAAAAATGCCCATGGAAAATATGTTGTTAAACGTGTTAGGTTAATATCTTTTACACGAATAAATATTTTCTAGTATATTCGATACACTTTTCAAATGAACTTCTAGCCTAGTTAGTCATCCCGGCAATAAAACAAATTAATAGTAGATACGTTTAATATGTTTTAAAGGAACTGTGTTAAACATGAGTCCTCATCCATTCCGCGTATACTTCTTCTACTGTTTAGTTGGGATCCTCAATCGCGATCCCTACACATACAAATCACTTTATACGCATAAAATGTATGTTATGACTTGTAGCACAACTATATAAATGTTATATGTAAATATATAATTTAACTTTCACAAAAGAAGTCACCTACCAGCTCCTACACAAGCCAAAGAAGAGGCCTATAGTGTACCAGATTAAAAGTATGACTAATGAACAACTTCAATTGCATATTAACACTAACTTTTTATTTTTATTTTGAGATTATTGTTGTGAAAATGGATTTACCAACCAAAAGTGATCCATCCCACCATGGATAAAGACTTAAAAACTGCCACCACATTTGACCACCACTTATTTCAATTAAAAAGCATTACATTAGCACAATGCAGATGCTGCATTTAGCTCCGGTGGCCGCCACCATGTTCCTGGAAAAGAAGGGCGGTGATGCAGCGGCTCTGATCGCAATTGGGACACACGGCACGATGGGTAACCTGTTGATGAAGGAGATTGAGTACTACAAAAAACTAGAGTCAAACACTGGAGGTGATCCTGATAAGAAACATGGCGGCAGTGGCGGTGGTTCCAGATTTTGGGGCGGTTTTGGATTCTTTAAGACTACATGGCAAAGGTGGAAGAGTAATGGTGGCAGCAATGAGAAGTTTTTGCCAAGGATCTGTATGATGGCGGACGTTGCCGAGTGCCGCCACAACCACCACCAGCACCGCCATGCAAACAAGATTCCTGGGTTCATTTACCACAATCTTGAAGCTGACACAAAGCAATATAAGATCTGGTAAAAGTTTAAAAGAGCAAGATACACTGTATCATCACTGAACAAGTGAGTTTTACTGTAATACTCAACAAATTTTGTAACTTTCTCTACATTCTGTCATTATGTGGGTTTCATCTTTATGTCTTCTAATGTCAAGAAAATAAAAGGATAAATAAAAGAGAGAATTACATTTGCGCCGGTCAGATCTTATTTGCATAAAAATTACACGTTGGGACGCCCATTACCCGAAACCTGATCTTAAATTCACCTCAACAACTGACTTGAAATATTAAATACTCAACTACACTTCTAACAACTAAATAATTTTAATAATTTCAAGAACTTTAACATACTATTAATTATATATTTTTTTAAATTATAAAATATATTCGGGTAAACGGATTCGCATAATCAGGCGGGTATCACCTAATCCTAAACCAGTTTGAAAATCTCTAAAATTAATCCCATACCCAACCCGAATGTTTCTGATTTTCTAGGTTTTTTCCATCCCCTTGTGTCAAACATCGCCCGCTCTTGTCTTCAAAATTGTATAATTTTATAATTTTTTCAAATAATTAAATATATGAATTATTAATATATGATATATCCTAAAAAAATAAGCTCTTAGAGCCTAATCGTGTTAAAAGGTCAGGTTGTGTCGTGTCATTCGTGTTACTGAAAAACTTATATTTAATCGTGTTAAACATGTTGTGTCGTGTAACCCATTTATTAAACATGTCTGTGTTCGCGTTTAAGAAAATGACATTTAGTTAATTGTGTCATGTTAGGGTTTAATACCCGTGTTAATCATGCCCTGCCATGTCGTTTCTGACTCGTTTAGCAGAACACGACACGTTTTGCCAGCCCTAGCTAAATCAATGGGCATGTTACCTACATTGGGGCACTCAGGAGAGTATGTTGCTAATAAATTCACTTAACCATATTCTTAAATAAGACAAGGCTAGCAAAAAGTATCTCAATGATGCTGAACTACTCTACAAGAAAATAAACCCTACTTAAACAAGCTAATACCGGGACAAAATGCAATGATATAGCAAAAATTAGTTACTATTAATGCAAAACAATACAACAATTTCATTTAAATTTATGAATTCAGGAAAAAGGTATCACCAGACCTAGTGACGTTGATTTGAAATTGCAACATGAAAGCGCGTATTGCGTACGGTTCAAGTGTACTCTATTTCGGTAATTTCTCTTCTAATTCATTCCAGAGATCAGCCTTTTGAGGAAACCTGTTCTTCATCTGTTCAATAAGCTCCTTTGCCTCATCAACCTTTGAACCATTTGCAAGCCCTTCAACAAGTAATTTCATAGTCGAAAAATTAGGAAACCAATCTTTCTCCATACTTTTCTTACACACTTCCAATGCAGTCTCAAAATCACCACTTTTGCAAAGATAATGAACCAAAGTGAAGTAACAATCACTTTCTGGCTTAAACCCACCATTAACCATCTTCTTAAACAACTCCTTAGCCTCATTCAACTTCCCCTCCCTGCAAAACCCATGAATCAAATGACTGTAAGTGACCGAATTACCCTTCATCCCCCTTGACAGAACCCCATCAAACAAAGCTTTTGCTTCTGGACTCCTCTTAAGCTTACACAAACTTTGAATCCTAATGTTATGCGTCCCAATCGTTACCGGCACTTGATGCTTCTTCATCATCTCCAACACTTTCCCCACCTCATCAAACTTTTCCTCCTTGTAAAACCCACCAATCATAATCCCAAACGTGGTCGCATTAGGCTTACACTTCTTCCTAACCATTTCAGCAGTCACCGAATAACATGAACTAGCCGAACCCGACTCGCAAAAAGCCTTGATCATCGTGTTGTAAGTGTCAACATTCGGCTTCACCCTGTATTTCCCGGGAAAATCAAGATACACACGCTTCACTTCGTCGTAATTATTTGCCGACATACACGAAAACATTAAAGCATTTAAAGATTTTGAACTGTAAGCAACACCTAGTTGGGGCATTTTATCAAACAGTTGGTGTGCATTGGTCAACAACCCAGCTTGACCGTAACAAACAATTGCATTACAAATAAACTTCTCATTGTTCAAATCCGGTCTAGTTTTAAGCAAATCATCAACGAAATTACGGATACCTTCGTAGTAATTTAACTCGGTGAGCTTTGAAATTGCGCGGGAAAATGCAACACGATCGAGATGTGATTCCGGCGTAAGGGAAGCTGCACGGCAGATTTCGATTATTCGTTCTGGATTTGACTCCGATTTGAGGAGAGAAAGAGCCGCTCTTGATTTCTCTTTGCTTGAGAGAGGAGTGGTGGAATCAGGGTTTAAAATTGATGAAAAATTGCGTTGTTGGATTTGATAGATTGCGTAGAGTTTTTGACGATTGCGTGTGTTGAGGAATCGAAGCTTGGAGATGGAAGCCATTGATGTGGAAGAAAAAGATTGCAGGATTCGGAGAATAGGGGTTTGGATTTGGGAATTAGGGTTTTGAGTGAGATTGGGAATTTGGGATAGTGTGTGATATTTACACATAAGGAAGGTTACTATGGACATGTACCAATCTAAGCCCTTGCATTTTTGTAATTTATGATATTAGAAACAACATCAAAACTAAACTAAAATATGATATTCGGATGATAACGAGGTAGGTATGGAACGTGTTTTGGTAATTTCAGTCCCATATCTAGCTATGTAATTGTGCCCATAACTATCAGGTTTGTAGGGTATACCTCTTTATAATTATGACAACGAGTTGGGTATGGAACGTATTTCGGTAATCTTAGTCTCGTATCCAATTATGTAATTGTGTCCATTACACGAAACTCAGTCTTAAACTAACTTCAAAAATCGACTTGAAATATCAAATACTCAACTCTTATTTCTAACAATTCTATAATTTTAATAATTTTAAATTTTTAATAACTTAAACATACTATTTATTATATTTTTTTAAATTGTATGATATATGTGGATAAACCATACAGGTGGTCGGTTAGGTACCACTTAATCCCATACTCATCCCAAACTCGCGAAAACTTATAAAATTAGTCAAATATTTATTCCATGCTTGAATACATATCCTGAATGTTTTGGGTTTCGAGTCATCATAAATCCATGCATTTAACAAAAGACCATGGAAAATAGGAGGACCAGAAGTGAGAATAAGTAAAAGTGTGTGCGTAATGTATAAAACATGAAAACACTACGTGAATTTAAGATAGAATTTGTAAGCTTGAGTTTCGTTCAAACAAGCTCATGTTACTTTCATGGGCGGCCTGCGGTAGGCCGAGCCGGGTTGTCGGTCTAGGGGCCTAAAATTTTTATATATGTTATATATAATTATTTTTTTAATAAAATTTTATATGTCGGGACCTTTTTATAAAAACTTAAAAATATATTGGGCGCTTTTTATAATGGTTGGGTCATCTTTAATCTTTATAATGGTTGAGCCCTCTTTAATCTTTATAATGTAATAGTTGAGTCATAATCCGTTTATTATAATGTAAATATGTAATGGGTGATTGGTTAGGCCCTAACTCTCAAAAGGTAAATATATTTAATCGCCCACTTTGAAATCATTTTGAAATATTTTAGGCTTACATACAAGTAAAATGTGAATACGTTTAGTGTTTTCAAAAATTGATAGTCGTGAATATGTTTAATGTTTTCAAATGAATAGCCCACTTTTAAAGATGTTATAAAATGTTCTGATGCCTCCATAATCTATGAATGTTTATGTTTACAAAAAAGGAAATATGTGTAAAGGTCTTTAATAGACAAAAACTCAGGCCTCGAGTGTACTGATAGTCTAACCAAAATGATAAATGTATTATAAAAAAGAAAGCCTTGGGTGCTCTGTAAGAAAGACGTAAGACGTGAGTTACCCGTAGCAGATGTAAAACTATGACGTAACTCTGAGTAGTCGACTTACTAGATAAAATAGGCTAGTGCATACATTGGTTATCCTTCAGGTACTCGGTAGGAAAGACGTATGACGGGAGTTACACGCAGCAGGCGTAAAACTGGGACGTAATTCTCAGTAGTCGACCTACTCGGGACAAGATACCAAATGTACACACAATAAATATAAAAGTCCCATAATGGGTTCGGTTCAATCACAGTGATGGGTGCTGTGAAAAATTTGGAGAGTTCCCATAGCAGACCTATTTATGAGCAAGTACACTCGTTTATACGAAAAGTATATTTCATGAGAAATAGTCCCGCTAAAGGATGCAGACTGAAATTTTGATTGATACTGAATATATTTTATGTCCGTTAAATGTATTCACCAACTTTTTGCTGACGTATCATTTTACAGGTAGACAGTGAAAGAACATGCTTGAGTATTGAGTAATGTTGAAATGATTCTGACACTCTAGGCACATAATATATCTTGTGGCTTTAAAACATGTTGTGATGCAGGATATGATGTAATATGATTTAAACAATATTTTGTAATCAAAGAGGTATTTAAAACCTATCCACAAGAAGAATGTTTGGAAAAGATCAACTTACGAGTTGAGTATTTATGAAATAAACTATCCAATAATTTTTTCGCTGCGATGAAACTCTGATATTATAAAAAGAGAAGGATGCCAATAGGTCACACACCCGGGGTGCTGAAAACCGGGGTGTGACAGGGTCTCAGGTGTTTTCGTGATTATCATATCTAGCAAGTGGGTTTGTTGTTTCGGGGTGTCTAAGTTTTTCTCAACTACTCAAGTCTGGAAGGTACAACCATTATCTGATATGTGACGTGTTTTGTTTATGTTTTGGTTTGCATCTGGATTCCTGATGGGTAGATCAAAGTTCTAGTTTTATCAGGTTCGTACACACGTTTCCGCTATTATGTTCATCAAAAGATTTTAAAAACCTATGTACAAAATCCTAACAATTATCACATCAACTTCTCAAATTTTCACTTTACATATACATATGTGGAAATCAATTTATGTCAGTTTCAAATTCTTCACCATGATTCAAATTTCTTTTGTCAAAAACCTATCTATTGATCGAACATTAAAGACATTGATTTCTTGCTCATACAAGTATATTGAAAAATTAAAATTAGATAGAACGATTAATAAAAAAATAAATAGGAAAAATCCCGTAACTACACACGAGTACATGAAAAGCAAAATCAAAACTTTGTAATGATTAGATAAGTAACAGAGATAGTTTCACAATGCTTTGAAAACCTTCAGTGATTTGTCTTCGTTTTTACTTGTTGAATACACCATGTAGGACGTGTCTTTCTCGATGAACAAAGGAAAAAAGGGTGATTTCCTCAAACAGTTTTTGAGAGAAAGATAAAGAGGTATATAGAAGGTGAATACACCGATCTGACGTTGTTTATTGTTAAGGGCTTCAAGAGAGTTGTTTAGCCATGCGAACTTAATCTACCTTCGTACGTGAAGGTCCGATCTGACGTTGTTTATTGTTATGGGCTTCAAGAGAGTTGTTTAGCCATGCGAGCTTAAGCAAGTCGAGTTTTCGTGGCCTGTGACTATGAATCGTTCTCTTTGTTTTTATACTTATTTATTCATAAGGCTTGATCCGGATAGGAAACAAAAAGAATAATTTATGATTTATATGCTTAAATATGTATTTAAAAGCATGTATAAAATAATATTAAGATATAGGAAAAAAACAACATCAAATAGTTAAAATAAAAAACGGGAACAAGTAAATGATATTTTAAGCATCAAATGAGTTATATTTTATTTATTAAAATCTATATCGTTTTAGTCGTATGAATCTGGGCAATCGTGTGGGTTAGTTGAGATATCATGAATAACAAAATTCAAAATAAACATCTTGTCACGTGACTCTCGTTTTCTCTGTGTTCTTCATTTAATGGGTGCCGTCTATTTTAATTTTGTTACCCTTTATTCATGTATATTTTTAATTATTAATTATTAATAATGAAGTATATAGTAGATACTATTTTAAAAAAATCTTTAATCTATATCTATACTATATAATAAATAAAGGTTTTAACACGCCACGTGTCGCCTCCATATTTATTCTTATCATTTTTTCTCACCTCTCTCTCCTAATAAATACACTGATATCTTTTAATATTTTTAAAGAAAATATTAATTATACTAATAAAATATTTTTATTTTAAACTATCCCTTATTATAATGAACATTGAAATCTAATTATGTAACTTTTATTTTCAATCAAATAATAAATAAAAGTCAAATTAAATTAAACAGTAATTAGCGTATTTTCGAAACTCAATTATATATTAACTTTTACACATTTTGAACGTTGTTTTTATCCTTAGTATATAATATATGTAATACATTTTTACATATGTAAAATATATATGCATAAAGATTTAAGAACTTCATGTATAAATATTTTTCACCCCGTGTGTATTACACGGGTTCTAAGCTAGTAATATAATAAATTAACATAAATACATCATATCATACCTTTTCTAGTGACGTTCTACACGGAAAATTGATTAAATATTGATATATATATATATATATATAATATATTTAATATTGTTAAAATGAAGTATTATCTACATGTATAATGAATACAAAAATAATATCACATAAGTTGTTAAGTAATTAAGTTATATATACTTTTTTCGTTGGTGAGTAATCTTAAAAGTTATGAATGTGCTCAAAACATCTCCACTGGAGTTTTCACGGATGTTCATGATCGACGTGGTCCAATGTGACAGAGGTAAGACGATGAACATTGCAGGTCTCGAAGGCACTTATCCGTGTGCAAGGATGTCCATGGGCGGGCAGAAAAGAGTGAGGCGAGAGTGAGACATATGTGGTGGTGGTGGTTAGGGTGGGGTGGGGTGGGGTGAGGGGAGGGGGGGTTTATGGGTTTGTGAACATGGAAGCATATGACCCTGCTTCAGTTATGGATGCTATCATTAAACTTCATTGATTATGATTTACACCCTTAGAGTTCGAGAACAATTTACTTCACATCATGGATATTGTTAGTTAGTCACACATTAAATGTTAAAAAGTATTTTTGATTTCTTGTCCTTCGTCTTTACTCAACTCATCTTCTTTTATCCTTCTTCTTTACCTTCATATTAGCTTAAAACATGTGTACTACACGGGGTGAAAAAATATCAATAAATAAAATTCTTAAATCTTTATATATATATATATATATATATTATAGATGAAAAATATATTACATATACTAACAATAGAAAAAAAAATCAAAAAATATGTTAAAGTTAATATATATAATTGAGTTTTAAAAATACATTAAATATTATTCAATGTAATTTTATTTTCATTTCATATTTGATTGAAAACATAAGCTAGGTAATTATATTTTCAAAGTTTCTTATAGTATGAGATAATTTAAAATAAATGTATTTTATTAGTATAATTAATAATTTGTTTAAAAATATATTATTATTAGAAATATGGAAATGTATTTATTAGGAGAGAGAAGCGAATTTTTTTTTATAAAAATGAATATGGAGACGACACGTGACATTGAGAAACTTTTATTTATTATATAGTATAGATATAGATATAATTTTTTTTATTTTTCTTTCTATATCTTTATCTTTAAACTCATGATATTTGACGAGTTCACTATATTTTTTTAATAGGTTTTAAGACCTAGATGTATAAATCTCAAGCAAGTATTCAAAATAAAATATTAAATATTCTCTCTTTATTTCTTTAACATGTTAACATACCATCACATGTTAATCCATTAGGTTATGTGTAATAGGCGTGATCCGACGTGACCTGTGATTGGACGTGGGACACCGCCCCCTAGGGCGCTATTGGGGCGGGGGGGGGGGGGTGTGAGGCGAAACACGGGGCGTGGAGCAAGTTGTATGTGTGTATATATGTGGATGATGAAACCATACACACCTTAGTGATTATGTTTAATGATTATTCTTTTACTAACATGACAGTGACGTGACGTGATAAGACGTTTTTCACTTTTCAGTAAAACCATTACATGTACCCTTATCTTTTGATGTGAGAGAAACTAATACGATGGTGGCCTCATAATATGGTAGAGTGGACTTTCGGGTTGTGGCCCACGAATAATATCGATAGGTTTGATTCTTGGAGGTCGATTCCAACTTCCTAAAGGTTGTGGTAGTTGTGATGTGCACGAACCTAGGTACTTCATCTTCATGGTGTTACATCACACTTAATACAACGATTATAGTGGTGTAGCATTTTTCAACAATTAAAAGGTTATCCAAATAGTTATTTTGTTTTATTATAATTGTTGTTATTATTTTTTATTATGTGGATTAATTTGTGCATATAAAATACTAATAAAATAACTTTAATATATTTAAGGATCGTATTTTCCAAATTTATTGAAAATAAATTTTAATTATACAAAATAAAAGAAAATTCATCAAG
Organism: Smallanthus sonchifolius; assembly: GCA_023525975.1. NCBI lineage: Eukaryota > Viridiplantae > Streptophyta > Magnoliopsida > Asterales > Asteraceae > Smallanthus > Smallanthus sonchifolius. The sequence continues at coordinate 71,234,859 of CM042029.1, forward strand.
ATATAATAATTTAGTTTTTTTCATAGAAAAATAAAATAAATAATGTAAACATTGTTGTTGCCTATGGACGGTTTTTAAATAAATAAAATAGTGTATATTTCGCGTATATTCCAAAAATGGACGGTTTATAAATTGTACATGTCCACCATTGCCACGTCATATTTTGGACAAATTGTACCAACTTTTAATTATTCATTACTTTATAATAATTAAAGTAACAAGGTTTATCCCCTCGTTTATTTAATTATTTATTTTATATACATACAGGCACTTTCAAAATATGAAGTGTCAATTCAGAAACTTAATAATTAAATAACAGTTTTTAAGCTTTGACAATTTTAACTATTTGAGTCACTGCTAATTTTTTTTATTGTTTTGTGGTATGACTTCTTTTTTCATAACCATTTAAGTTGTCTAATGTGTTATTTTTTTTATCATTTTGTACATGACTCAAATACTACTGCTGATGGTGGTGGTGGGTAATATATAAAACTTTTTTTTAACCATTTAAGTCCTTGAGGAGTATTTTAGACTTTTCAAAAAAAAATACAAAAAATCTAAGTAAGTTAATCATATGGACTTAAATGGTTATGAAAAACAAAAGTCATATACAAAATGATAAAAAAAAAATAACAAGGACTCAAATAGTTAAAACTGACAAATCTCAGAAAATCAAATAGTAATTTACTCATTAGACAACTAAATATTGAATACTAGTAAACTCCATATTTTTTTAAATTGTTGCGTCCATATTTTTTTTACGTTTGATTTAATTCTTTTGTTTTTTCTTTTGCGTTAACGTTTCTTGACACTACGATTTTAGGCTTTACGGTGAAGTGACGTTCACGTTTACGACGGGATACGATATAGGGTTTTCGGTAGAGTGATGACCGTTGTGAGTTGTATCTAGATTTGTGTTTTTGGTTACTTAACTCTATGCTTTCAGTTTTGTGAAGACTAGACTGGCGACGCTCGCTTTTACAACGGGGTATGTTTTAGGGTCTTAAGACGGAGTGGCATCCGGTGCGACATGTATTTATATACTGGGTGTGTTTTAGGATTTATGACGGAGTGAAAGTCGTTGCCGCAGATGAACCGAACCGATAACGATCAAACTCCCTCGACTATGAACGAACATCATTGCTGCTAGTATTGTTGTAATCGGAACCGTTATCGGTATTCGGTTTTATGGTTTGTGATGAGCCGAGTCAATGTCACTCCACGAATCGCCGGGATGGACCCAACTAGTTTGTTTTATAACTGGACCAAAGAAATTTAAAATAGGTATAAAAGTTGTGTTGGTGGCTAAACCACATTGGCCACCGACAATATGTTTTAAGGTTATGTAATGTATCTTGTGTTATTCAAATACATACAAAAGCGTAAATGATAACTCATTATGCACAACTTAGAAGTCCTCAATGCTTTCTTGCGCCGTCACATGTTTATTTTATTATTATAATTAATTTGAAGTTATTTTATTTTTTTTATATAACTTTTAAAATATGATGTTTTAAATTTTTTTGAATATACCGTTACGACATGCTTATTTTTATCTAGTTTATAATAATCAAAAGAAAGGGCATGAAATCATAATATTTTACTTATAACATGTTGACGTCTTCACAAACATAGTTCTGTATTTGGGGTGTGTAAAGTTGGTTATATGTCCATTTTGAGCTCTTTCGTAACTTTGACCGCTTGGTTGGTTATGACATATTCCATACCCATAATCGATTGGTCGGTTATGGCAGAGTCGGTTATTGGTTGGTTTCAGTTAATTGTTTCAAGTTGAAATGGTTCGGTTACTTGATAGTTAATAACAATTTGTTTTTTTTATTATTGTTCATGAAAAATACACTCCATGTTTTTTTAGTTTTTAAACTTCATTCTATGTGTTTGATTATCGGTTGGGGTGTAAACGGGCTCGGCTCGATTCAAGCTTTATTTCTAAAGCTCACGCTCGGCTCGTGGGTAGTTTTGAAGCTCGTGCTTGACTCGTTTATGATTTATTAATTAGTTTTTATATATATTTATATATAATTATTTTGTATAAATTTTTTTATAAAATTTTATATAACATAATATATATTATTTAGTTATTTTTATCATAATTTTATATATACTAATTATTATTTTATAAAAATATATTTAATATATTATTTAAAAAAATATATAAATAATAGGCTCGTTTAGACTCGCGAGCCGACTCGAGCTCGATAAGTGAAAGCTTGGGCTCGGGCTCGTTTAAGCTCGGCTTGATTCGAGATTTTACCGAGCCGATCTCGAGTTTACACCCCTAATTATCGGCGTATCAGTAAGAAGAATGCATATAAATCGAATGAAAATGTCAATAATGTACAACACATGATGGTAAACAAATAATAAAACACGTAAACTCGTAAGAATAAATTATTTTATAAGTCTCCAGATGTTTAAATCATTAAACATATGTAGGTAAATATTAAATATGTTGTTTAAATAGTCTGTTCAAGTATTTACTTTTCTAAAACGATATATGATAATTTACCCGTTTTAAATGTTATAATACAAAATACAAGGAATGATACTAATTTCACAATTTATATATATTTTTTTAAAATATGTTTTAGATATTTGATGGATTTCTATTACGACTGAATTTTTTTTACAATAAATCTGTCACACCACTGTGTACATAAATGATAGTGAATGTGGGAAGTTGCTTATACTTTGTGCATATATCTTATGCATAGGGTTGTATCTGTTACGTTCGGTTGTGAGATACCCTTAACAATAACCGATTTATCGATTATCAAATAACCTTAATCATAACCGTCGGTTAATTTTAATTATTGGTTAATTCGGTCCGATTATTGATTAATTTTGATTAACAGTTAATGTTTATTTACCCCTAAGTTTAGTTTTTTATTTGAATCGTATGTCATATTCGTCTTGATATATATTTCTTTCAAAAACATGTATAAATGACACAAAATACATTGTTAAGTGTCTATATCATAGTTTTATTGAATGAATGCTTTAGTGAAAAAAAAAGTTAAATAGTCCCAATAAAACATCTTACATTCTTACATTTTCAGGATACAAAACTACAATAAAATTTACAAATACCATTTGCTCTTTTTAGATTATCCGTAGTACCCGGGTGAAGCGGAGAGCACATCTTACGTCACGTAGGTGTCACGTAGACTATGCCAGATTTCACCCTCACCTTCACCCAGGTGTGTAATGGTGGGGTGAGGGTGAACAGTTTTGTAATAATTACCTAATTATTATTTTTAATATTAAATAATATTAAAAAAACAACATAATATTAAAAAACAACATAATATTAAAAAAACATAATACTAAAAAAACATAATATTAAAAAAAACATAATACTAAAAAAACATAATATTAAAAAAACTGCTAAACAACATATTATATTTTTCTTCAATTTAACGAATTTTTCTCGCTCGTCGCTGACCAAATGATCGATGTTTATGAAATAAAGTCGCATATCGCTCGCCTTTTTATTTTTCCTCCTTTATTTTGAGCTTCTTCTCGGATATCTCGTTGAACTTGGCCATCCGGTCGGATATAGTGTTTAAACTCTCCTTGTACTCGTTGGTTTGGGTTGATGACGATGATGCGGCTTGTTTTGCTCTGTCTCTTCCGATAGGGCGGGCGCTTCTTCCGGAAACTCGTCACCCGACTCGTTGAGATTAATGCTACGCCTACTAAAATTAGATTGGCTAACGTCATGGTCGGATGAGCTTTTTGATCGTTTAGACGATGATTGTCCCATTAACGGGACCGGTTCAAACTTCATGCACTTTCTCAATAGTTCCCAAAGTGGAACCATTTTAAACACCGAACCATTATTATCGTCTTTATATGTTTGTTACGCTTCTTGAAATATATCAAGGTCACTTTGATAACTCCGGCGATTGTTTAACTTGTTTTTTTAGTTTATCGAAAACTTGTCAACCTTCAAACGAATATCCCTCCACTTGCTGCTTACCATGTCGTCTGTCCGGTTTCCGCCTCGACCCATTGCTTCACGAAATTGTTCATATATTTTTTTTCAAAAAATTCCGGCTTTTGGGTTTCGTCCTATAAAATTAAATAACATAACATTTAATAATAAAATAAGCATTACAAAAGTAATAATACGGTTATAATAATAATATTGTATCAATTATTGGATCCTCCGAGACGTTGATCCACGCTTTCACCAAAGCTAACTCCTCCTCCGACGACGACCACTTTTCCGCACGCCCTTTAATCGTACTCGCTTCGGGTGTAGAAGTAGTGACTTTCTTTTTATGTGTTTTTCTTTTCGTTTGTCGTGGTGGTTGAGTCTCCGGTACACTTTCGGGGGAGGGTTGAGTCTATTGTACAATGTCGGGTAACGGTTGGGGGTTACGTAGTCTTGCATATAGTCGGATAAAAAATCCAGTGTAGAATGATTTGAAGTCGGGTAATTAGTCTGGTAATGACTACAATTTGCAAACGTTAACAACGGGTTCGTGTTGTCTGAGGGTTGTGGAACGTACCCCCCCATCGGGTTGTTCAGCTGGTTCGGGTTGTTCGGGTGGTTAGGGTTGTTTACAAATTGCCATGGAAACATTGTATAAAAAATGGTTAAACTTGGTAGAAATTAGTATAGATGGGAGAATGAAGAAAATATTGTGTATAAAATTGGTTGTTTAGGTTAGTATTTATATAGGTTAAATTAAAAAAAAATTAAATGCTTCAAACGGTAAAAAAAAAAATTTAATACCCAAAACAGTCAAAAAGTTAATGCCTTCAACCCCTCCCACGCCGTGAACACCATCACCCAGCCCCACCACGCTCACGCCCACCTCGGCGTGGTGTTCCACGCCCGTGGTGGGGTGAGGTGGCACCACGCTCACGACGGGTACTACACACCTAAATACCATCAAACCTTGTCTTTACGGAAAATTAAATTTACACCACTTTTATAAGTGACAAACACCATACCACTTAAGTTGTGAGTTATACTTACATATATGAGATGAAATTTTGAATCATTTGTAATTCTGAAAAATATGATAGTGTTTTTGAAATAGTATTTAGAAAAACATTTAATTACATAGATAGTCCACGTGGCTACAGAAAATAAAATGTTTGTGTACCAAGTATTTAAACATGTTTATGGTTTATTCTTTTAATTTTGTAACGAGTTTGATATTAAGATTAACTTTCGCTAATTTTTCTATTAAGTCTGAGATGAAATGACTAAAACATTTTGTAGAAAGTAACATGTTTGTGTATTAAAGGTTTAAATTAAATGATATTTTAGTCATTTTATCACAGGTTAATGAAAATTATCTTTAATATCTAAACTCGTTACAAAATTGAAAATATATTAGCTACGTTAGTACTCAAATCTGACGTTCCAAAAATCAGATTAGATACGTTTTTTTAGAACGACGAATTTCATTTTAATACTCCAGTAGGGAGACAAACCCAATTGTATATTATCTACGTAATTAATTAAAAAAAATCTCTCACTGTCTTTATTTTATTTGAATATGTGAAGGGCAGGTCGGCATATCCGAAGAAGAATGGAGCGTTTGCAAGAAATGTTATGTAGGTGAAGAACATCACACAGTTTGTTTCTTCAATCGTCATCTCCAAATCTATCCTATTCATAGTTCAGTCATCAGAAACACGTTTACTATTCCAAATTTCAATCCAAAGCCGCGTGATTTTCGATAATCAGTGTGTTTGTTATCAATCGATCGATCGAAGAACAGTTGTTTGTGATTTGCGAGGTGCGTTAGGGTTGAAATGACGCGAATGCTACTGAGCATCCCGTCGCCGTCATCGATGAAGATATTCGATCTGTGGTCATCGTCGAGCTGGTGGGAGGAAATTAACGAATCGAGGAATTGGCAGGACGGAATCTTCTTCACTCTCTGTGGTTTTTATGCGCTTGTATCCGCCATAGCTCTCGTACGTCATCTCTCTCTCTCTCTTTCTACACACACACATACATCTGTTAGGTTTTTGTTTACGGAGTTTAGGTTTTTAAAATTGTGTAACGTATGTGCTAATCTGAGGTAGAAGAAGGCTGGATTCAATCTATCATGGCCTGTTTGATGAACGATAGAACTTCTTCTGTGATGATCTGTGAGGTTTTTGTTTACGGAGATTAGGTTTTCAAAATTGTGTAACGTATGTGCTAATCTGAGGTAGAAGAAGGCTGGATTCAATCTATCATGGCCTGTTTGATGAACGATAGAACTTCTTCTGTGATGATCTGTGAGGTTTTTGTTTACGGAGATTAGGTTTTCAAAATTGTGTAACGTATGTGCTAATCTGAGGTAGAAGAAGGCTGGATTCAATCTATCATGGCCTGTTTGATGAACGATAGAACTTCGTCTGTTATGATCTATGAGGTTTTTGTTTACGGAGATTAGGTTTTCAAAATTGTGTAACGTATGTGCTAATCTGAGGTAGAAGAAGGCTGGATTCAATCTATCATGGCCTGTTTGATGAACGATAGAACTTCGTCTGTTATGATCTGTGAGGTTTTTGTTTATGGAGATTAGGTTTTCAAAATTGTGTAACGTATGTGCTAATCTGAGGTAGAAGAAGACTGATTTCAATCTATTAGAGCCGGTTTGATGAACAATAGAACTTCGATCTCAGATTTTGGAGTTTGAAGTGAAACGCCTAAATCGATTTAGGAACTGAGAAGTTTGTAAACCCTAATTTGTTGACGACACATGATTTGCATCATAATTTAACATTTGAAGGTTTAGTTTAATTGTTTAACGTGTGTGCTAATCTGAGATAGAAGAAGGCTGATTTCAATCTATTAGGGCTGGTTGATGAACAATAGAGCTTCAATCTCAGATTTTTGGAATTTGAAGTAAAACTCCTTAATCGATTTAGGAACTGATAAGTTAGTAAACCCTAATTTGTTGACAACACAAAATTTGCATCATGATGTAACATTTGAAGGTTTAATTTATTTGTTTAACGTGTGTGCTAATCTGAGGTAGAAGAAGGCTGATTTCAATCTATTAGGGCCGGTTACGAACAATAGAGCTTCGATCTCAGATTTTTGAAGTTTGAAGTAAAACGACCTAAATCGATTTAGGAGCTGGAAAATTAGTAAACCCTAATTTGTTGACAACACAAAATTTGCATCATAATGTAACATTTGAAGGTTTAATTTGTGTTTTGGATGTTTGAATTTCGAGTTTCTGAGTTGGATTCTGGAGAACTGATGAATTAGTAATGATTGTTTTCAGTTTGTCTTTGTTGTTACAGATTCAGTTAATTAGGATTGAAATCAGAGTGCCTGAATATGGTTGGACGACACAAAAGGTTTTCCATCTCATGAATTTCATTGTAAATGGAGGTATAATTAAAGAGGTCATCAAACTATTTTCTGTAAAGATTATTATGGGAATATTTAACAGATTAGTAACCAAGTTTCTTCAGTGTCCACTAAAGTCACTCGCACCTTTTTCTAACAAAAACCACTCAAGTTTCAATGTTCCAATCTTATGAAACTTTTATTTATAAATGTTATTTTTTTTTAAATTAAGTGACTTAAATTGAAGATATATGAAACTTGGTTACTATTGGGTGATTATATTTCTCAAGTGTAGCCTAAAACAGGAGGTAATTGTGAAGAAAAAAAAATCACTTAATACTAACCATTGTTCATATTGTTCCATTTAAGCCAACTTGAAAAAAATAAACAGTAAATAGTAACCAATGTTCATATATTTTCCATTTAGGTTACTTAATTTTAATTTTTTTAAATTTTATAAAAAAAGTTCACAAAATTGGAACCATATTGAAATTATAGTGGTTTTTGTTGTTAGCAAAAAAGTGAGAGTGACTTTGTTGGAACAATATTGAAGTTTGGTTATTGTTTCATGATTTTATCCCGATTATTATTGTGTAATATTTTTGTCACTATTATTTCTGCAGTTCGTGCCATTGTTTTTGGATTTCATATGCAAGTTTTCAATTTGCACCCGAAGGTGAGCATGCTGAATCAGATTCTCTGTTCAATGAAAGTGGATTATTAGTTTATCCAAGCTTTAGAAACTGATTATTGCAATTACAAGTCATAAAAATTCATTTCAAAACACAAATCCCAAACAATAACATGATATTTGCAAAATTTTGTTGTTAGGTTTGCATCTGGGTGCTTCTAGAAGTCCCGGGACTACTTTTCTTTTCAACGTATACTCTCCTTGTCCTATTTTGGGCGGAGATATATCATCAGGCATGTGAAATATATCTTATCGTATTTAATTTTATATTTATAATTTGTTCCTATAATCTTGATAGTTTCTTATAACAAGCAGGCTAGAAGCTTGCCAACAGATAAACTCAGGACTACTTACGTGTGTGTTAATGTGGGAGTTTATATCATTCAGGTTAGCTGATTGTACACATTCATCTGTATTATGAGGTGGCAATTTTGACCCATTTACTTACTAATCTGGCGATTCGGCTGTTTTACTTTAACTGGTCAAAGGGGTGAAAGGATAGCTCAAAAGAAATGGGTCAAATGTTGACCAAAATGTATGCATTTAAAGCATAAAGCCTCCTAAATCGCTTTATTAAAAATATATCATTGAAATAATATGATCTTGTTATCATATATGAAACACTATTTTTTTATAAAACAATTAAAAATTTCAACAAAAAGTATTTCATGCCACCTCTAGAAAAGATCATTTGAGGTACCATTTTGGTTTATATTGAGTTGTTTATATCTATCATACTTGTTTATATCAGGCTGGTATCTGGGTATACCTCTGGGTAGATGACAGCAGCAAGATTCAATTTGCGGGAAAAATATTCTTTGCAGGTTAGTCTAGTTCTAGTTATTGTTTAATATCAGAAGCTTGTGTTTTAAAGATCAAAACTTGACCTTTTTTAAAGCTTATGAAAACCAAGTTAGTTTTATGAATAATTTGTGCTGATACATCATCAGTAAAATGTCCACTTGGAACCTTGAAGTAGCATTAAAAACAAGGTACTGATTATTTATTTTCAATAGAAACTTGGATTATGTTTGAATTGATTACTTTAGTAAATATGTTATTTTGATAAAAAAAAAAATTAGTTGGTGTAAACAAATGTAAAACTAATACTTGATTTTTTAGTTAAAACCACAAAGTGGACCATACTTATCAGTTTTCAAATAATTTAGGGGTTTGGATTCACTTCTTATAACTGATTATGTGACTATTGCGACTTGTAGCCACAATAATCAGTTTTCAGTATATGCATAAACAGATTCTGCTTCCGGTTATCTCATTATTTACGGGTCAACTAATGAGTTTCACACCAAGCTGCAACAAAATTAATTATCTATGTTTATCCCTCATTTTAATCTAATTTTAAGAGATTTTTACTCCTTGCAACAGAAAATGTCCTGTTTGGTTATTATATCAGTTAATTCCTTAAATAATCAGATTTACCAAATATTTAAGCATACGAGTATCTTATAATTACACTTGTGGTTTGTAACTCATTTATTCTGTATTCTGCAGTTGTATCATTCATGGCAGCACTGGGATTCTTGCTTTATGGAGGAAGGTGAATTTTGTAAATCTTATAGGCTCATATTAACATGTATTATAATTAATCTGTTATGATTTTCTTATTTTCTTCTTGTTGACCTCATGGATTGTTTTTATAACCTTTAGATTATTTTTCATGCTGCGGCGCTTTCCTATTGAATCTAAAGGGAGAAGGAAGAAACTTCATGAGGTTGGTGCTTGTTTATACCAGTTTATTCACTATATCAATGATTTCCCTTTAGTTATGCTTATATTTTTTAAAAAAGTATTTTTTTAGTACAATTAGTTATTTAATATCTAATTTCAATATGAATTGTGCTAATTTTGTAGGTTGGATCTGTGACAGCAATATGTTTTACCTGTTTCGTTGTAAGATGCTTTGTGGTAAGTTTCTATAGACCTTCCTTGCCTATAACTTCACAAGTTACTGTTGGCAAAATGAACGGGTTGATGGGTTCAGGTAATGGGTCAAAACGGGTTACCTTTTGGTGTTGGCTGAGACAGCTTGGGTCGGATTAACCAAAATGCTTTCTGAAAAAAAATTATGAATTTTTTTATAGGTAATTAGTGTGTCAAATATAATTTTAGTATTTACATATTTCAATGATAATCTAGTTTCTTCAACAAAATGATTTAGCAAATTTGTGCACTAAAAATAAACTTCAAAGTAACTTTCACCTGTTTGACCCATTAGAGATAAAACCATAACCTAAATCGGTCCCATATATATACTTTCACCTGTTCCATGATCCATCCACTGATAAGCATTATAAAACTTAATTTTGATAACCGCAGGATGTTCTATCGGCTTTTGATTCAGACGTGTCATTAGATGTTCTTGATCATCCAGTTCTTAACTTGATCTTCTACATGGTAAGACACCATAATTCCGTAAATTACAGGTTTTCCATTTGACTTTGACCTTTTTCTTCGGTCTACAGCTAATGGAGATCCTCCCGTCGGCTCTGGTGCTGTTCATTCTAAGGAAGCTGCCGCCGAAGAGAGTATCGGCGCAGTATCACCCGATTCGTTAGGCATGGCTGCATCAGATTCTTTGTAAAATACATGGAAACATAAGTAAGTTATTTGGATTGATTTTGTTTGGGGATTGCAAAATCAGAAACCTAAGTTTGTTTGTTGTAATATTTTTGTGGGAAAGAACAAGGTTAATGTATTGCACTTAATTGGTTTATTTTTTCATGGATAATTAATAATTGGGGACATTCTTTTGTGTTCATTTGTTTAATTACCATCATTGAACAAAATAAAATAACTAAAACTGAAATATATCGCGTTTAATTTTTTTAAATAATAACTTAGTTGACTCAAGTTAAATAAGGTTTTCGCCCCTCAATTGGTTAAAATAATTGGTTCGAGTCAAGATTAATGTGGTTCTGATACCAATTGTTAACATGGGACCGAGCCTAGTTGAACCATAAACCGTGCTTTGGTCATAGCTACAAGTGTTTGTGTTTCTAATAACAATAAGGATAGAAACAATCATGACAATGCAATAATTCACTCTTTTCATTCATCATGGCTTCAAGGTTCAAACGCTTAGCCGTTTGGTTCATGGAATTTTTTAGAAGGAATTGGAATATGTAGAAGGAATTGGGATGTGATGGAGGAATTAATTCCACTGAAAAATTAGATTGTGTTTGGTTTATAAATTTTCAGATGAAATTGGAATGTAAACAAAATAAATGACCATGTTACCCTCGTCTCCACCCCCAAATTCATCACCACCCTACTTCATCTGTCGTACCATCTAACTTCTCTTGGGATCGATTGTTCATTGGTTTTGTCTTCTAATTTATCAAAGATAATCAAGTAGAAAACCCACAAGTTCAAAGGAAACCATAAGATTTTACGATTTTGGTTTATCGTTGCTTGGGTTTCGACCTAGATTTCATCACTATCCCATGAAATCGAATGTGGTTACAGAATGAAGCAAAGATTTGTGTTCCTAGATGACAAAGTTGTCTCCATGGGATCATCGAACATTGCTGATGGGTTTCGTAGAACATTGTTATAATAGATGAACAATGTTTCTGTTCCAATCGATGGAACTGTTTCAATGAACACCGCTTATGTTCCAACCAATGGAATTATTTTGAATTAAAGGCTCCTCGATTCCTGGAACCCAAAGAACTGAAGAATCCATATCTACATCCTTCGTAGTTCTGGCAATTTCAATTTAGATTTCTGAAACTAACTGTAAGGCCCCAAACCCGGTAACCCGACACGTTGGCATGCACGTAAGCACAGTAGTAAACGACATCAAATTGTCTCAATAAATGCAGCGGAAAACAAATAGTCAACAGTGGTCAGCGACCCAAATCTCAAACATAATCCAAACAAGTAATAATATCTAAATCTTTCAACTTCGTAACGGAAAAGTAAATGTCATCACAACGATCACGGTAACCAAACGCCATCCAGAAGCCGCCAGCTCACACTTTCTCCTTACCTGAAATACATGCTAAAAGTCAGCTACGCTGAGTGAGTTCTATAGTAATTCGTTCGGGGATATTAAGTCCCGAACCTTTATTAAAAATGATTTACGTCACAAAGGTTTTCTCAATTCTTTACCGATTAATCGATTATATATTTTATCGACATACACGAAATTACGTCGACCAGTCTAAAGACTCGTACGATCATGACTCGTTGACCGATCATCGTCAGTCATAACACTCACCGACCAACACCGACTTACTATCACGCTTAAGCAACCCATTTCATCCGACTAAGGTCAGACTCAATTCCCGTTGACTAGAGTCGACCCGATAACAATTAATCTCATAATATCAAAGCACCGAATTAAATAACTCGACACCAAATCCTACGCATACAATTATACTATCATTTCATAACACTAATGTCAACGTTAAAACCCTTATCATTTCGTGCCCTTACCATTAGGCACGTTGCATGTATTCGAGCCCAAAACTACAAAACATTTAAACGTGGGCGATAGAAACTCACCTTTGCTTGATACGCCTCGATCTCTAGAACCCGCTAACGTCTCGTTCTCGCTCTTCGATCTCGCACCTATGTTACACACAATTCACGAGTCAATAATCACGTCTCGACGTTCGTCCTATCGCTATGCATGGCTCGCATGCACGTGTACACACTTCCCCGCGCCTAACCCGACTTCTCCGCCGACCTCGCTCCTCCCCTCTCGGCTTCCGACAGCCTCCACGGCCACCGCGCCGCTGCTGTCCGACCTCTAGAACTGCTCCCGTGGCCTTTCGGAACCACCACCGCCAGTCGCTGCCGTCACCGAGCCATCGCAGCCCCGCCCCGCCTTCGCCTAGTTCTGCGGACCTATCTCCGGACCTCCCTGCTGTCGCCGGGGTCTCCGTCACAGCCGTGTCCGGCCACCACCGAGTGGTGCCATGACCTTTGCTCCCCCCTCTTGGCTATGCGACGACTCCCACGAACACTCTCGGGTTCTCGGCTAAGTGTAACTCGATCGCTACGCAACAAGAATCAAACGAAAATGAATACACGAAGGGAGTAAACGATTATATCTTGAAATCGGATGATTCGTGGGAATCGAATCACCAAGAACTCGCCTCTTTCCTCAATTTGTCACTGATGTGTTTTGTGAATTAAGTATAAAAATATAATTAAATATATTTTTAGGTTAATTGATTTCACGAGACCAGGTTTTAAATTTATAAAGTAAAATGATAATTACGTTAACTTGAAACACACACAATAGGCAAGTGTACCTATAGCAACGTAATATAGTCAGGTAAGAACCAAGTATCGAACCAATGCACACGGTCGAGTTCCAATAATCAACTTTTGTTATCGTTTAGCCGGACTAATTAGTAGGTGGGTTTTGTGTGCTTGTGAAGCAGAAAAGTAAATGGCGGTAAAGTAAATAACATAAAAGTAAAAATGTGCGTGAAGTGTGTAGCAGAAATGTAACTAGCAGAATAGTAAATAGCAGAAAAGTAATAAAGCAAAAATGATCAGATTACGAAATGTATTGCTTCGGGATTCGAATCAGCTTGGTACGTGATAATGTTAAGTTAACTAATTCAGTGGTATGATTACTACAAACTTGTGACCCGAGTCACCGCTAGAGCCTCGTCCTCACGACATTTGATTTGTAAATTATAATCTTTAAAAAGTGGAAGTGCCTCCCGTTAGGGACAACATTTACCCTCAACCCATCGAATGGTCATCTCCGAGTTGGATAAAGACATCGGACTCAAAATGCTTTATATTAAGTTAAATAGGTGATTATATTTTTCTCAACGGGAGGCGGTGTAACAATGAGACCAAGTATAAAGACGTACCGTTCCCAACATGAGTTCACCAATTCTTGGTCGCATAATAATCTCGTATAAAGACGTACGATCTTAGAAGTATAGACCAAGCCTTGGCTTATCAATCTCTGCTGGTATAAAGATGTACGAGTTTCAAAGGAAGTTTGATTAAAAAGGGTTTTACGATCTTACTCTTTAAAACCAAGACACTCACAAATATAAAGACAGATTTAGACAATAATAAAAGCCCATCAAAAGATGGTTTTTGAGAACGAATTAGTTAAAGACATAAACATACCACTTCATTAATAAGTTAAACATTAACATGCACCAAACGTCATCTTCACCCTAGCAATACAAAGAAGTTTTAGCCACGAATGGCCATAACGACTAGCGTAATGATGAGTTTCGTAGGCTCCCCTATTGTGGAACAAGGAGGAAGAGCCCATCTACTCTCTACTCTAACTACGAGAATGCTCTATTCTTGAGTGTAATTTTGCTCTGGATTGGTGTGTGGAATGAAGAACCCAAGCCTCCTATTTATAGGCCTCAAAATGTGCAACACACGGCTGTGCATTGGGTTGCACGGTTGTGCAATGGCCCAGGGAATCAAACAGGGTATAGAGGACACGGTACCGGGCCGTGGGGAACAGAGAAGGCAATGCACGACCGTGCATTGGGATGCACGACCGTGCATCCCTCTCTTTTTCCCCAGATTTGTCTTGTAGCTTCTTGTTGACTATAGTTGACCAATTTTGACTTCTTGGGGGTCAATGCTCCGGGAATGAACCTTCTAGAAGCTTGAATTCTTGGTGTTCTTGATATGATTTAGCTTGATTTGTATTTTTAACACCGAATAGCCTGCAATTATCAAATATTTGTATTTTAAGCACAAATTGCAAGGTTATTATTCAATTTAGTACCATAATGCGAGATTATTATGTATGTAAAATATGTATAAATGATGACATATCAGTCACCTACGAAAATATCATAAAAATGATCAATACCTTTAATCGCGGCTTAAAACACGTACACAATGATTAGAGGCTTGCGATTATACCTTGATCTCGTCAGGAACGCGATGAATAGCCTCTCCCCTTCTCCCTTCTCCTCTTGGTAGCCGCATGCAACAATGGGGAACCCCCCATTGCCGTAAACCCTATAGGGGTGTTTGCGGAACCGGGCTTCGGCCCTCGTGTGTGACCGACTAGCCTCCGGGCTTGGCCCGTCTCGCAACTTGTTACAAATCCCCCCTTCAAGTCTTGATAATTATAAATAACCCCCGCCTATTTATTTACAACACGATAATCGCACTCACCCCGTCAAGTCTCATAACCTTGTGAACCGGTATTTACCATTCTAAACGAGAAACCTAGGTCATCTGGAAACATATGCGGATAACGTTCGCGCATATCCGCTTCTGGTTCCCAAGTAGCTTCGGATCCCTTACGATGCTTCCATTGCACTTTAACAATAGGGATCACTTTCCTTCGCAATCTCTTTTCCTTTTTATCCAGTATAGCCACTGGTTCCTCCACATAATTTAGCTTGTCGTCCACCACAATGTCGTCTAACGGTACGTGTTCTGTAGCATTTGCCAAATACTTTCGTAGATGGGACACATGGAATGTTGGGTGTATCCCTACCAATGCATATAGCAATTGCAGTTTGTAAGCGACACTACCAACACGTTATTCTATCATAAATGGTCCAATATATTTTGGACTAAGCTTTCCCCGTTTCAGGAAACGAATAATGCCCTTCCAGGGCGACACCTTAAGCATCATATAATCTCCTGCTTTAAACTCTATAGGTCGCCGTAAGACTTGTGTCGATCCTGAGCGGCTTTCATCCTTTGCTTCACTAGCTCGAACTTCTCGGAAGTTGCTTTTACAACGTCTAAACTCCCTAACTCTTTATGTCCAATCTCTCCCCAACACACCGAGGTTCTACACCTTCTCCCATAAAGCATCTCATACGGTGGCATCCCAATAGTTGCATGATAACTATTGTTATAAGAGAATTCCGCCAACGGTAGGTGACCATCCCATGCACCTCCTAAATCAATCACGCATGCACGCAACATGTCTTCCAACGTTTGTATCGTCCGCTCCGACTGTCTGTCAGTTTGAGGGTGATACGCAGTGCTAATGTGCAACCTTGTTCCCATGGCTTCATTGAACCTCTTCCAACACTTGGACGTGAATCTCGTATCCCGGTCGGATACAATAGAAATCGGCACTCCATGCCTAGCAACGATCTCATTAATGAACACTTCGGATAACCTTCCTGATGAGAAAGTTTTCTTAATCGATAGAAAATGAGCGCTTTTCGTCAACCGATCCACTACTACTCAAATGGTATCGTGCCCTTTGACCGTTTTAGGCAATTTCGTAATAAAATCCATGGTGATATGCTCCCACTTCCACTTCATAATCTCTAACGGTTGGATTTTTTCATAAGGCTTCTGATGTTCTGCCTTAACTTGCAAACACGTCAAACACTTGCTCACATACTGGATCACATCATGCTTCATTCCCGGCCACCAATAGTTGCCTTTCATATCCTGATATATCTTATTCGTTCCCGGATGTATCGAGTATATCGACTTGTGCGCTTCGTCAAGTACCTGCTCCCTAAATCCACCAAACCTTGGTATCCAAATACGGTCATCCTTGACCCACACCCCTTGACTGTTCTCAGTCAACAGATCACACTGTCCAAAAATTCTTTCTTCTTTTAGCCTTTCATCTCTCAAGGCTTCCTTTTGCACATCCTTTAATAATGTCAGGAAATCTGGTGTCACTACCAGTTGACACGCTTTAACTCTAATTAGCGTGTGTTCTTCCTTTCGGCTTAACGCGTCAGCCACTACATTTACCTTTCCCGGATGGTAAAGGATCTCACAGTCATAGTCCTTGATTAGCTCTAACCACCTCCTCTGCCTCATGTTCAACTCTTTTTGCTCGAAGAAGTATTTCAAGCTCTTATGATCTGTGTAGATCATACACTTGATTCCGTACAAATAGTGTCTCCACAACTTGAGTGCGAACACTACCGCTGCTAACTCTAAATCATGAGTAGGGTAATTCACTTCATGCGTTTTCAATTGCCTTGACGCATACGCAATCACTTTCCCTCGTTGCATTAGCACGCAACCTAAACCCCGAATAAGACGCATCCGAATACACCACTAAGTCGTTCATTCCTTCCGGTAACGTTAACACCGTGCTTCAGTCAACCGCTTCTTTAACTCTTGAAATGCACCTTATTGATCCGGTCCCCAAGCAAACTTCACTCCCTTTCGAGTCAACTTAGTAAATGGTGTTTCCAGCTTAGAGAAGTCCTTGATGAACTTCATATAATAACCGGCTAACCCTAAGAAGCTACGCACCTCTGTTGGAGTCTTAGGAGCGTTCCACTTCACCACTGCTTCAATCTTTGCAGGATCCACCATGATCCCTTCTGGGTTAATAACATGCCCCAGAAACTGCACTTCCCGTAGCCAAAACACACACTTTGAGAATTTAGCGTAAAGCTTTTCTCGTCTTAACGTCTCTAACACTTCTCGTAGATGATCTCCGTGCTCCTCCTCGCTCTTATAGTAATTAAGAATATCATCGATGAACACAATCACCGATCTACCTAGCATTGGACGGCACACGCGGTTCATCAAGTCCATGAATGCTGCCGGAGCATTCGTCAATCCAAAGGACATAACCACGAACTCATAATCTCCATAGCGTGTCCTAAATGCCGTCTTCTGAATATCTTTTTCTCTAACCTTCAACTGATGATATCCTGACCTCAGATCTATACGTGAAAACCACTTTGCTCCTTGTATTTGATCGAACAAGTCATCGATACGCGGTAACAGATACTTGTTCTTAACCATCAATTTATTGAGCTCCCGGTAGTCGATGCACATACGCATGCTACCATCCTTCTTCTCCACAAACAAGACCGGTGCACCCCATGGTGATATACCTGGTTTTATAAATCCCTTGTCTAACAAATCCTGAAGTTGTTCCATGAGCTCCTTCATCTCTTTCGGTGCCAATCGATACGGAGCTTTAGCAACCAGCTGAGCTCCTGGCTGTAGATCGATCTGGAATTCAATCTCTCGTTCCGGTGGTACTCCCGTCAAGCCATTAGGGAAAACGTCCGCAAACTCCTCCACCACTGGAACCTTTGATAATTCCACACTCTTTGCTTCTGTATTGGTGACATAAGCAAAGTATGCCCCGCACCCATGCCGCAACGACTTCACCGCCTTCGTCATAGAGATAACTCTCGGTAGAGAGCTCACTCTGTCGCCATACACCATCACCACTGTTCCTTCTAAGGACTTTAACTTTATCATTTTCTATCGGCAAACAATGTCTGCATCGAACGTGGCCAACCAATCCATCCCCAGCACAACATCAAATCCTCCTAACGCAAGAATAAAACAGTCATCTAGCGCTTCAATGAATCTGGTAGGTGATCCCTCCGCGGTCTCAATACTAAACGGATTTTCAATCATTCTAGCCGTCCTACACAATATCTTGCTAAAAGATGGGGCTACAAAGCCCTTGCTTGCCCCTGAATCAAATAAAACCGAAGCTGGTACGTTATTAATAAGCAAAGTACCTGAAACAACATCAGGGTCATTCTTGGCTTCAGTTGCAGTCATAGTGAAATCCCTAGCCTTAGCCTTAGACTTTTCATCTTCTTTCTTCACTGAGACTGCTTCCCCGCTTGGTCCCACACTCGGTCCTGCCTTACACTCTTTCGCCAGATGGCCAAGACCCTCACACTGGTAACACTTAGGATTGCGCGGGCAGTCTCTAGCAAAGTGTCCCGCCTTACCGCACCTATATCAAGAACCTGCATCAGCCCTGCACTCACCCGAGTGTATCTTACCACACTTGCACACGAATCAGGTCCATCGGTCCGAGCCTTCTTCACAAACGGAACCTTCAAATCTTTACCGAACCTTTTGAGGAGTACGATCCACTTCTTATCCTCCGGTTTCTTCTCTTGCACCTCAGCTCCCATGACATCATCATACAAAGTCCCACTAAGCTCCACCGCACCGTCAAAACTCGAAGGTTGCTGAACCTTGACTAAATGCCTAACACGATCCGGTAAACCGGCTACATACAACTTCATCCATCGCTCATCATTTCCAGCAAAATGTGGCACCAGACGTGCCATCTCTATGAACTTCGACGTGTACTCACGATGAGTCGATTTACTAGCTTTGAAAGTCGAAAACTCTCTCTCTACTTTCTCCAGCTCTCCCGGAGCACATAACTTCTTCTTAACCAAACCCTTCAGATCCTTCCATGTCATAGCTTCCAACTCCTGAGTTATCTTTCTCTCTTTCACCGAGTTCCACCAGTGCAAAGCCTCAGCAGAGAAAGAGTGAGAAACGAAGTTCATTATCTACTCCGGCTTGCACTCACTGATAGAGATGGTGGACTCCATCTCAGTAAGCAAGTGATATGAGGCCAGTGCATCCTTCAAACCATCGAACCTAGGCGGATCACACTTCTTAAAGTGCCCGTAGTCACAGTTGCCGCCAGTTCCAGTCGATCTCTTCTTCTTTTCCACCTCCACTAGCACTCTCGTATCGAGCTCTTCAAATGCTGCCTTCACGATATCAGGCAGGTACTCATGGATCATCTCATCCACTTCCTTATTAACCGCTTCGCGCACCACAGGTTCGAACTGGAATCCTTCATTGTGCTCAGAATGCACCGAACGTTCAGCAAGCACCGACGGTTCAGTATGAACCGACACCTCCTCATGATTAGCATTCTCACCCTGAGCGTTCTCACGACGCCCCTTCCCAATAGCATTAGCAGCAATTTGCTTCTTAGGTGCCATCGGTTACTGAAAATAATAACAAACAAAGCAATACTTAGGTATCATTCAAAACAATCTGAGCAGTGCAATTAGTTAATAACAGTGGCCAATCGCCTTTACCCACTTGCCTTACCTTTCAGGTTTTGAACCATCCCTATACTGTATCTTGGCATAACGCCTCTGTCTTAGCCTACTAACACACACACACACACATACACTAACTCATACCTGGCGCTTCTGGCTTTTGGTTACGCGTGATGACATTCCCTACACATTGGTCCCATTCTCAGTCTAATTCTAGGCATCGAGGATGCCCAGATTATTTAAACCACCATTCTGATTCCAACTGTAAGGCCCCAAACCCGGTAACCCGACAAGTTGGCATACACGTAAGCACAGTAGTAAACGACATCAAATTGTCTCAATAAATGCAGCGGAAAAAAAATAGTCAACAGTGGTCAGCGACCCAAATCTCAAACATAATCCAAACAAGTAATAATATCTAAATCGTTCAACTTCATAACGGAAAAGTAAATGTCATCACAACGATCACGGTAACCAAACGCCATCCAGAAGCCGCCAGCTCACACTTTCTCCTTACCTGAAATACATGCTAAAAGTCATCTACGCTGAGTGAGTTCTATAGTAATTCATTCGGGGATATTAAGTCCCGAACCTTTATTAAAAACGATTTACGTCACAAAGGTTTTCTCAATTCTTTACCGATTAATCGATTATATATTTTATCGACATACACGAAATCACGTCGACCAGTCTAAAGACTTGTACGATCATGACTCGTTGACCGATCATCGTCAGTCATAACACTCACCGACCAACACCGACTTACTATCACGATTAAGCAACCCATTTAATCCGACTAAGGTCAGACTCAATTCCTGTCGACTAGAGTCGACCCGATAATAATTAATCTCATAATATCAAAGCATTGCATTAAATAACTCGACACCAAATCCTACGCATACAATTATACTATCGTTTCATAACACTAATGTCAACGTTAAACCCTTATTATTTCATGCCCTTACCATATGGCACGTTGCATGTATTCGAGTCTAAAACTATAAAACATTTAAACGTGGGCGATAGAAACTCACTTTTCCTTGATATGCCTCGATCTCTAGAACCCTCTAACGTCTCGTTCTCGCTTTTCTATCTCGAACCTATGTTACACACAATTCACGAGTCAATAATCACGTCTCGTCGTTCGTCCTCCCGCTCACTCACTCGACCCGACCCGGGGCTTAACACCCGCGCACGCACGTCGCTATGCATGGCTCGCATGTACGCGTACACACTTCCCCGCGCCCAACCCGACTTCTTCGCCGACCTCGCTCCTCCCCTCTCGGCTTCCGGCAGCCTCCACGGCCACCGCGCTGCTGCTGTCTGGCCTCTAGAACTGCTCCCGTGGCCTTCCAGAACCACCACCGCACGTCGCTCCGTCACCGAGCCACCGCAGCCCCGCCCCGCCTTCGCCTGGTTCTGCGGACCTATCTCCAGACCTCCCTGCTGTCGCTGTGGTCCTCCCCGTTCCGTCGCAGCCGTGTCCGGCCACCACCGGTTCGCTCCCCTCTCTTGGCCATGTGACGACTCCCACAAACACTCTTGGGTTCTCGGCTAAGTGTAACCCGATCGCTACGCAACAAGAATCAAAGAAAAAATTATACACTGAGGGAGTAAACGATTATACCTTGAAATCGGATGATTCCTGCGAATCAAATCACCAAGAACTCGCCTCTTTCCTATACTTGTCACCTACGAAACCCTAATATCATAAAAATGATCAATACCTTTACTCGCGGCATAAAACACGTACACAATGATCAGAGGCGTGCGATTGTACCTTGATCTTGTCAAGAACACGATGAATAGCCTCTCTGTCACACCCTAACCGACGGCGGAATACGTCGGGGAGGGACATGTAGACTGTTCATGAGCACAAGGTTGACTAGATTGCAATATATTAATCATCCAAATTTCATTTCAAACAAATCAAACACAACCAAATTCAAACAAGTACGTAAATGAAATACATAATATTCTTTGTTTAAATTTAACTAAGTCCAAACTTAAGTGTAGCATGTCTTGATCAAACTAACATATTAGCACCTGAAACATGAATAAAATAAAGTTAACTAAAAAGTTGGTGAGCATACATAGGTTTGTACATAGATAGTATATAGATGTGAATAAACAAATCCTTACATAACATGATAAAATAAGGCATTTATGGGGAGCAACTATTGTGTAACCTAAGTACAATCAAACCTTTGTAACTAGCATGCAAATTGTGTTGTCGGTAACAATCACCCCAATCTGTGTGGGTTTGTCAGACTCAATAGATCTATCATTGTTAACCGTCGGCTTGAATAGTTAATGATTGCACATAAATTTCACACAAACAGTTAACACACCTAGTACTCAAACATAAAGCTCAAATTTGCGCACATGAATGTAAAGAGGATTTGTGTTTGTGTAGTTTGTGTAAATGTAAATAATTGTATGTATAGAGTTCATGTTTCACCCCAAAAAGTGTAAAAATGTGAAAAGGGGCTATGCAATACTCACTTGAATCAAAGGTGTAGCTTGCACGTGAGACTAGGTAGCAAAGTGATCATTTCAACTCACAACGTTAACCTAGAGTGTATTGTATATGAATAGGAATTAATAACATGCACATAAGTCTAAGGCAAAATCTAGGGTTTCAAAGGGGGTGAGTGTAGGGACTTGTACCAAGAGTTTCGTGTTATTGTTATGTAATGGAATGTGTATATGATTGTGGTTGTACTTACGTAAGAGTTTCAAAAAATATGTTTAAAATATATGGTTCATTACTAAATGGTTTAGGGTGTGGGTTTGAATAACTATGTAAATTAGATTTATTTATTTAGAAACGTGGTATGTAATTATATTGTTTCAATTATAATTTAAATAAATAAATTTATTTATTTAGTTATGAAAAATGTGTAAAATCATAATATATATTAGTTTAAAAGAAAATCAAGTAAATGGTAATTGTAAATTATAAATAAGTTCATTTATTCATTTATAAAAAGAAATTAGCACGTCCTTTTAAGAAAATAAAAAAAAATAAATGTAACTTCATGTTTATTTAAAAATCATTTATTTAAAAAAAATAATAATAATTTTTTTTTATAAAATAACCTTTATAAAGTATTTTGAGGATTAAAAACTTGTTTTAAAAAAAGATTTGTAAGGTACTGGGTTTGAACCCGGGTTAGACCTGGGTGAGCACAAAGGTCTAACCACTGAACCAGAGGTCCAATCGAGTTATTAACTCTACTGTTAAGATGAAATGATGTGTTTACACAGGATCCGGGTTCAACGTGTGCAAAAGAAGAAAAAAAATGTGGTGCTGGGCTTGAACCCGCGATCTCGCCTGAGGGGGTTCATGTGTTTAACCGGTAGATCTAACTTAATGCCTTGAAAGAATGCTCATACGTAATCCCTTTAATAAGCAAACCCAAACCATCCCCTTCCCCAATTTGTTTCAACCCGCAACCCTAGCCATGAAATTGGCTCCATCAATCGATTAATTGTTTCAGGATTCATGGGGCTTTAAATCCCCTGACCAAAACGACTCTATCAATGTACGAAGTACCTGCGGTGGTTGAGAGACGATCGAGTATGAAAGGATGAACAGTTCTAGTATTCTTCGGTTTGTGGGAGCTTCAGAAGTGCAATGCCGATCACGGTAGGGTTTAGGGATTTTGTGGAAGGGTTTGCGCATGCGAGGGTGTGATTTAGATGGGCCAATTTCCCTTAATTTGATCGATTCATACGAGTTGACAGGAAGAACCGCTTTGCGCAATGATTTGCGGATTAAATAGATAATAGGTGACGAATGAGCCTCGTATATGGTCTGAATACATGCGAGGATTGTTTGCGCGTGATTTGCGGGTTCTTAACGCGCCTAATTCCCTTGGTTTGTAACTGCATTGGCAGGTTTGACCGGAGATAGTCAAAATGTTTTTAAATTTCGAATTTGGCTGCAAATGTCGCTAAATTGGCAAGTCAAATGGATTTAGAACCTGTCGAGGGACACACAGGCGTACAAGGCACGATCATTGAACTTGGGTTTGGTCGATCTCGATGTCAAATTGCTAGAATTCTTTTCTGTTGACTTTTGGGGAGTCAAAGAGGGCAATTTATGGGTTTCAAGACTTGAATGGTTCAAATTGAGGGTCCAAATAGTTAGGGAGTTTATTTAAATTAAAGGTTCAAGACTCAAATTAATTATCTATTGTTTATAAAACTTGTTTTGAATTTTATAAAGTTTATAAAATCTTGTTTTATTTCGAATTGTTTATAAAAGGATATATTTCTTTAAAAAGAATTTACAACTTGTATATTGGTTTATAAAATATATACATATTTATTTATAAATATATATATATATATATATATATATGTATCTAGAAGATGACTACATGATTAAAACTCATAGTTTTTATGTTTTGATTTAGTTTCCATGATAGGGTATATATATATATAAGTATTTATATAAGTCTATATACATATACATACATGTGTTATATATATAAATAGAAAATTATATGTAAGTGATAAGTTTAAATTTTGAGTAGAAATAGTAGTTAATGTGACTCATAGAGTGGGGCAAGTACGAGATTCAAACGGAGTATCATTAAAATAGATAAATAGGTAAATAGATAAGTTAAAATAGTATCGGAAAAATCATGGATGTTACAGTATCCCCATGTTGAGGGAATTTCGTCCCGAAATTTAGCTAGTGAAGGTTACTGAATCAGGAAAGAGGTGAGAGTTTTAGGTTCTCAATGTGTTATGACGGTTGGTTTTGGGAGTATAATTGGTGACAAGACACAGTTTTTTGATATTCCAGGTCGGATATGACTGATGATAATGAATTTAGTTTTGAGGCGGATTTAAGGAGTAAAACTGTCGAATAACAATTTGGATTCTAAAGGTGAAATACATTACTTGGGTTGGATTTGATGGAAATTTGATAATTAGGGTTTGATTAAGATATAGTCTAATATGCTTAGGAATTGTTAGTGGATAAGAGGTTTCACAAATATTGGTCTAGGTCAAACTTCACGTGACACGAACAACGCTACTCCTGATAATTTGATAGAGCACTTATATATAGGAAGTACCATCGGCGTATCCACCATGCCCTTGTCATATCACATCAGTTTCGTTGTTACATATCATGTTAGGTCACAACACACGAAAAATTCACTATGTTTTCCATGCGTTGATTTTTATAATTCCGTGTGCACCCGTAATTACTCAAATCATCGCATGGTCCGTATAGATCCTTCCGTTGTGTGCGGGTCAAGAGAGGCACAATTTCACTCAGTTCATATCTATTGTTTTCACATGAGAATTGCTAAAAGGTAACTATGTCTTTAAGTTGGCAGGTCAGTTAGCAATTAAAGGGTAATAAAGTAGTATATCCTAGAGTTCCATAGTTTACTCGTGTTTGAACAAGAACACGTCAAACACCGAATTTTTTTAAAGTGTTACAACTTTCTCGTGTCTGAACAAGAATACGTCAAACCCCGAGTAGCTTCAACGTGTTATGGTTTTCAACTTTGGTGAACAAAGTGTATAACCATGCCCTGTGTTTAATGTATTCAATCAATTGCAACAATTGTAAACAATTTAGTTTCATGTATAATGTAGCACTCAATTTTCATGTACGGTCTAGTGTCATGTAGCTTGTAATAAAATAGGTTTCTTGTGTAACATGAACAACTTAGCATCATGTATATGGTAAGAAATGAATTTCATGTATGATGTTAACAACTTAGTATCATGCATTTTGTAAACAAATAAGCTTTCATGTATATTGTATAACGTGCATAATTTCGTATCATGTACTTTGTAAACAAATAAGTTTCATGTTTAATGCGGTCAATCTAGTATTATGTACTAACCAAACAATTTTCATGTATCATGTGATCAATTTAGTATCTTGTATATTGCAAACAACTAAGTTTCATGTATTATGTGATCAATCCAGTAGAATGTGTATTGCAAATAATCAAGTTTAATGCATTATGTGACAGTGTAACATTTTGTATAAACAACAAAATTCCATGTATTATGTGATTGGGCTGTGTACTTTGTGAACGTGCATACGTAAGTTATTGAATTTTGTGTGTGACGTATACTAACGAGTTTTGCATGTGATCGAGTGTTGCGGACAAACGTGTTGTTTGGCGTTCATGTATAATGCGGGCAGTTAGGTTTTGGATTTTTAAATTTCATTGAGGTTTGTAGGGATGGTTAACGTCTACGCGAAATGGGTCGTCTCTGGAAGTGGCAAGTACACTCATACATTAATGAAGATGCAAAATAGCGAGGAGGTTCTGAAAATATTTCGAGTAATGTGTTTATGAATATTTGTTTGTAAATAAGAAATTATTCGTAGATGGATAGGAGGGTGAAAGTAATAGGTTGAATAATAGATATTACACGAAAGGCTTTTTTGTAAAAAAAATATTTAAGAAAATAGTGGTTAAATAACTTAAACCATGATTCACAATGGCTAAACAAATAGTTGTATATTAATTTAACCAAGATTTAGAAATAATTGATTTAACGAGAAAAGTCATAATTATTTATCAATGCCTTTATAAAACAGGTCGTATTAAGTTTTCTCACAAGGTGAAAATGTATATGGAAAATTTATATTTATGATACTATCTAAAAGTTTGATGAACGTTTTGCTTGAACAAAATAACGAGGTTGTTTAAATCAAATAATAGGATGGTTTGTTTACGAATGAGATTGTCGGTAGTGTACTAAACTGTAGTGAATGAAGAAAATGATACTTAGAAAAAAAATATGTCGGGTGTGATACTCACTGCGTCAAATCAATGAATAATAACTTTAGAGTTGTAATATAAAATTTATTAAATGCTGAAATGTTGAACATTATTCAAAACATAGGGAAATGGTTCTTAAACTGAAAATTTAAAGGCAATAAGTAGAAATTTCTGCTAACGTCTCTGGTAGCTTTCCACTAGGAAGAAGATAATCACCAAGACGAGCACTGCTATGGTCACTCGGGTAGCCGATCTGGCTTTAGCTCTAGCTGTTTCTGTGATATTCTCAAGCATTTCTTTTTCGAGGATGGAAATTAACTCCATTTGGTACCCTAATTGGTTTGCTAGGCTATCCATTCTTTGTCCTTGCAAGTCGTGCCTTATCTCGTGCTCCATCCTTTGCCTGTCAAACTCTGAGGTCCTTACATATTGGTGAATGTCATTGGTTGGAATTCCCATATCACTAGTGGGTGCCATGGTATGCCTTACCCAAGGGTTAGGATGATACGGGTCGGGCACCCGATATGGGTCTCTTAATGGGGGTGATCTAGGTGTTCGAAGTCTTGGGCCGGTGTTCCTAGCCCAATCTGCCTTACATCAAACCTTGGCCTGGCAGCTGGGGGTGGTGGTGACCGATACAATGGTGACCTGATGTCTTCTTCCCAATCAGACTCTGCTCCAGGACGATAAATCGGGGGGGGGGGGGGGGGAAGGAGAGTAGGAGTCCATGTCTAGCAGAAAACAATGAAAAGGTTAGTGATAATGAAATATTGAGTGTTAGACATAGGAGTTCTCATAAGTTTAGAGTTTGACTAGTCATAACACCGAGCCTTCACAATAGTATTTTAGAAATACACTTGACCTATAAGCAATGCATCCCTGAGGAGAATTCCCAGGAAAGAGGGGTGGGTCACTATGACACACTTAAGTACCCTGTCTTTCCTTAGCCAGAATCCCTCATGGCCTACACACTCTTCCAGTCATCATGTATTAATAGCACTATTGTTGGGCTCATGGTCATGATGAGAATTGTTGTGAACTGGGATTTGAGGCCCGAATGAGACTTATATATTGTAGTAGGCTTCTTCTTCTTGGAGGGTAAGTGGGCTTCTTGTTTATTATTAATGGGTATTAGGCCTAGTAGTTTAGATTTAGATCAAAAGAGGTGGTGACATTATATGTGTGAGTTTAAGGGTGCATGAAAAGCTAAGTGTGTGTTGAAACATAGGATAGCACTTAAATTAATCAAATAGATAGCATGGATATAGCACAACAATTACCAGGCAGTGTGACACATAATTATTAAATATTGTATCAGGTAGTGTATTTACTTATGATAGTATGTAGGAATATTCACACAAGAAGAAATCATGTAGCATGGCATTGTATGGGTGTCCTAAGGTTATAGTCTAGGTTAAAAGTGTCTAATAACCTAGTTCCCTATAACCAAGGCTCTGATACCAATCTGTCACACCCCAACCGACGGCGGAATACGTCGGGGCGGGACATGTAGACTGTTCATGAGCACAAGGTTGACTAGATTGCAATATATTAATCATCCAAATTTCATTTCAAACAAATCAAACACAACCAAATTCAAACAAGTACGTAAATGAAATACATAATATTCTTTGTTTAAATTTAACTAAGTCCAAACTTAAGTGTAGCATGTCTTGATCAAATTCACACATTAGCACCTGAAACATGAATAAAATAAAGTCAACTAAAAAGTTGGTGAGCATACATAGGTTTGTACATAGATAGTATATAGATGTGAATAAACAAATCCTTACATAACATGATAAAATAAGGCATTTATGGGGAGCAACTATTGTGTAACCTAAGTACAATCAAACCTTTGTAACTAGCATGCAAATTGTGTTATCGGTAACAATCACCCCAATCTGGGTGGGTTTGTCAGACTCAATAGATCTATCATTATTAACCGTAGGCTTGAATAGTTAATGATTGCACATAAATTGCACACAAACAGTTAACACACCTAGTACTCAAACATAAAGCTCAAATTTGCACACATGAATGTAAAGAGGATTTGTGTTTGTGTAGTTTGTGTAAATGTAAACAATTGTATGTATAGAGTTCATGTTTCACCCCAAAAAGTGTAAAAATGTGAAAAGGGGCTATGCAATACTCACTTGAATCAAAGGTGTAGCTTGCACGTGAGACTAGGTAGCAAAGTGATCATTTCAACTCACAACGTTAACCTAGAGTGTATTGTATATGAATAGGAATTAATAACATGCACATAAGTCTAAGGCAAAATCTAGGGTTTCAAAGGGGGTGAGTGTAGGGACTTGTACCAAGAATTCCGTGTTATCGTTATGTAATGGAATGTGTATATGATTGTGGTTGTACTTACGTAAGAGTTTCAAAAAAATATGTTTAAAATATATGGTTCATTACTAAATGGTTTAGGGTGTGGGTTTGAATAACTAAGTAAATTAGATTTATTTATTTAGAAACGTGGTATGTAATTATATTGTTTCAATTATAATTTAAATAAATAAATGTATTTAGTTATGAAAAATGTGTAAAATCATAATATATATTAGTTTAAAAGAAAATCAAGTGAATGGTAATTGTAAATTATAAATAAGTTCATTTATTCATTTATAAAAAGAAATTAGCATGTCCTTTTAAGAAAATAAAAAAAAATTAAATGTAACTTCATGTTTATTTAAAAATCATTTATTTAAAAAAAATAATAATATTTTTTTTATAAAGTATTTTGAGGATTAAAAACTTGTTTTAAAAAAAGATTTGTAGGGTACTGGGTTCGAACCCGAGTTAGACCTGGGTGAGCAAAAAGGTCTAACCACTGAACCAGAGGTCCAATCCAGTTATTAACTCTACTGTTAAGATGAAATGATGCGTTTACACAGGATCCGGGTTCAACATGTGCAAAAGAAGAAAAAAGTGTGGTGCTGGGCTTGAACCCGCGATCTCGCCTGAGGGGGTTCATGTGTTTAACCGGTAGATCTAACTTAATGCCTTGAAAGAATGCTCATACGTAATCCCTTTAATAAACAAACCCAAACCATCCCCTTCCCCAATTTGTTTCAACCCGCAACCCTAGCCATGAAATTGGCTCCATCAATCGATTAATTGTTTCAGGATTCATGGGGCTTTAAATTCCCTGACCAAAACGACTCTATCAATGTACGAAGTACCTGCGATGGTTGAGAGATGATCGATTATGAAAGGATGAATAGTTTCGGTATTCTTCGGGTTTGTGGGAGCTTCAGAAGTGCAATGCCGGTCACGGTAGGGATTAGGGATTTTGTGGAAGGGTTTTCCCATGTGAGGGTGTGATTCAAATGGGCCAATTTCCCTTAATTTGATCGATTCATACGAGTTGACAGGAAGAACCGCTGTCCGCAATGATTTACGGATTAAATCGATAATAGGTGACGAATTGAGCCTCGTATATGGCCTGAATACATGCAAGGATTGTTTGCGCGTGATTTGCGGGTTCTTAACGCGTCTAATTCCCTTGGTTTGTAACTGAATTGGCAGGTTTGACCGTAGATAGTCAAAATGTTTTTAAATTTTGAATTTGGCCGCAAATGTCGCTAATATGGCAAGTCAAATGGGTTTAGAACCTGTCGAGGGACACACAGGCGTACAAGGCATGATCATTGAACCTGGGTTTGGTCGATCTCGATGTCAAATTGCTAGAATTCTTTTCTGTTAACTTTTGGGGAGTCAAAGAGGGCAATTTATGGGTTTCAAGACTTGAATGGTTCAAATTGAGGGTCCAAATAGTTGGGGAGTTTATTTAAATTAAAGGTTCAAGACTCAAGTTAAAAAAAGTTATGCTTTTAACATTTCATCTTTATTCATCCCTTTATTTTCTGCATGATTATTCAAACTTGCACTACATAATAACGTGAGTCACAAAGACAAACGCCATGAGAACTACCGTCGTAGTCCATTTCATAAACCGTTCGGCCCTAGAAACCGTCCGTCGTAACATAAATCCGTCCGGCAACCTTTGTCCGTCCGCCTAAAACCTGTCCTACCGTCGTAGTCCGTTCATTCGCCCGTCTGCCCAAAGACATCAGTTTCCCACACGGCTATTATGTATGCAACCGTTCTACATGTAATAAGGCATTTGCTTCGACCGTCCATGAGTGCCTTTTATACGTCCTAGCTTATGAAGGAACGTTTTTGTCCCGGTTGCAAAATAGTCACGTGGTCGTCCGTCTACCGAAGTTGTCATTAGCTTCGTTTCCGTCCATAACGTATACATACATTCATAACATGCAATATATATAATTATAAAGTAAGATTTCATTCATTTAAGTTATGCCATTCTTTCATTCATTCTTTGTCAACATACGTTTCATTCTTTATTCATAATTCATTTTCATATATAGATATATATATTTGTATACCACGTATGATCACATTGGTATTCATAGCATTTATTCACTTAGTGTATACACTTCAGCCTCAAAACATTTAAAATGATTTGCACATAACATAGAAGGGGGGCACATAGAACTCACCTGATGAGCTAGTCTGGTCCTGTCCTAACCGCGGTCCAATGAGTGCCACACATGATCTGGATTGGTTAATTTCACATACATCAGACCTAATTTAAATTACACACTTTTACTTCAGCTGAACTAGGCGAACTTAAGGCTAAGTTCGCTGCCTAAAGTCTAGGCGAACATATAGGCGAACTTGTCCTAAGTTCGTCTGACTTGACCAGGCGAACATAATCAGACGAACATAATCAGGCAAACTTAATAGGCGAACATGCTAAGTTCGCCTCTTGATGGCCATAAGCGAACTTTCCAGGCGAACTTGTCAAGCGAACTTGATAAGTTCGCCTCAACCTTGCCAGGCTGTCGAACATTCTTCTTCCCCAACAAGTCCGAAATTCTTGCATGCTAACCTGATCAGGCCAATCTTACAACTTTCTTTGTTCAAAACGTGCGGTTTTCATTCTAGATGTTAGTCCTAAGCTTATTTTCAAGTTTCATCCGTAAAAACGTCACCTATTTAGCTAAAACCCGAAAATCCCAAATTAAACAAAAACTCAGTTTAGGGTCGAATCGTTACCTGGATTGGGATTCTGATTCAGAGGTTTCGCTCACAAGCTCAGCAGTAACGTGCTCCTTCAATTCCGGGTCGATCCGTAAACTTTCTCTCTCTAGGCCCGAGCTCTCATTTCTCTCTCTAAATTGCAAATGGTGGAAGTTTGGAAGTTTGAGGCTGTCTTGACCCTTATATACATGGGCTTCCCTCGGCCCGTTGGAGCCGAGCCCAAGCCCATCCATTTTCCTTTCATTTTTGACGATTAAATCTCGATCGCGTTATTATTTATTTACTATTTTTGGGATGTTACAGTTATCAAATTTGCAACTTGGAGTTTGCATAATATGTGGCTTAGCTAATAAGATAACAAACATATTATTCCAAAATAACACATTTATTTTGGTAATAACAGTGATATTAATCCCAAGTTTCTAAGGATTGTTAGAATAAGTGGTGAATATCATATATTCATACATAAATTGTTTTTGTTATGATGAGCACTACATGTCCAATAATTATGAGAGCAACAATTTCATATTATTTGTTTGGGACCATGTTATGTACATGTTGCAATGGTAATCACATCAAGCCTACACGTTATTGTATTTTCTCCCAATTACAATTGGTTTTTCGTCAGAAACCAAGTATTTCCCATATAATTTTTTTTAGGTCGTGCGACATGTGTTGTAATTGCTCCACCACAACACACAAATATGGGACCTCAAAAGAGGTAGTGAGTACATGTTGGAAATGAATCTATAATTAAGTTATTAGAGCTATTAACATTACGGCTCAATTTATGGAATCAACATTCCCAACATGAGGGGGAGATTAAAAACAGTTGGAAATTAAATAATTTGGAATGAGTTATCTCTATATTATCTTGATCCTCAAACTAAGTATGAACCAGATGTTCAAAAGATAATTCATATGATTAGCAAATAATTTACCAGACATATTCACTGACCTTAAAAGAGTGACTAAGTCACATATACCAACTGCTGGTGCTCCAATTAAGATTAATGTCATAGAAGGACGACTACATAACGGTAGTAAGTCTAAGGCACGTTTAAAACGTGATAGACCATTCGATTCCAAAGAAAAAAAAAATTCCTCAAAAAATGGAGCAAGTTATAATGAATATGGTCAAGTCGAGGTAAAAGTAAAATGGTCCATTAAAGAGATATTAGACATGATGGTTCCAGAAGAACCTCAGGTACCTGAAAATAATGAGATCTTGGTAAAATTGCATCTTGTCTAGAAATAATATGGAATCGAAACAAGATCGACGTCGATAATACTTTTTTGTATATAATAGCGCTTTAAATAATAGAAATGTTGAGGATCAAGAATGTATCTGCATATGAATGAAAATATAGAAATGATTGGCCAAAATATAAAGACGCAAATGAGCCAGAATTAAATTCTCTCACTAAAAGGAAAGTTAATGGACCAGTAGTCCATACAACTGAAGTTGTAAAACATGTTGAATATGAACAGGTTTATTTTGTGCAAAATTATGATATGGAGATGAAATTAATCGATATGAGGCGAAATTGGTGGCACATGGATTTTGCAAAGACCTAGTATTGATTATGAGGATATATATATATATATTTATATATATATATATAAATATATATATATATATATCCAGTGGTGGATGCAACGACTTTAATATCTCGTTAGTCTGGTAATATAAAAAGAGAATTGATCGCGTCTTATGATATTGTGACTCACATGATATCGAACTTTACATGTAAATCCCTGAAGGATTTAAACTACTAAAATCATGTAAACTAATTTCTCGAGAACATTGTGATCCAAATACGTTATTATTATTTGTGTACATTGATAGCTTAAATATAATTGGAACTCCTCATGAGGTTCCTTAAGCTGTTGAGTGCTTAAAAGGTAACTTGAAACATCTTAAGGATGTTATTCTTGTGCAGCAATGAATACATATAGAAGAAACTATACTCGGTGAATATGATATCTCCATAAACTATGAAATGGTGCAATACCGAGTTTTGGAAATGAAACACTTGTTAATGCAATCTTTGCATATGATATAGAAATTGATGTGCCAAATGAGAAATGTGTGGTCCATAAGTACCATAGTTAAGTATAAGTGGTACATTTTGTTTCATGCTAGCTCATGTTCGGCAATGAGACATTGGAATGGATAAATAAAATATTTGGATACCATTAAGGTGCAAAAGGTATGAGATTATATTTTACTAACCCATCGAAACAAGTTTGGTTAGTTTTGTACATGCAGGGAATGTAACACAATACAATCATGGATCTTGTGGTATTTGTTTTCGCGAAGAGACACTATAAATCTTACATGATGATAATACATCATTGTTCGACATAAAGAGTTTCACATTAAAAGATCAAGCGGCAAATCATTGACTACAAAATTTTTAAGCAACTTTCACAGAAGATCGAAACCTATCATTTGATGGTTATATAAATCAGGGGGAGTATTACGCGTTGCACTCTTTTTCCCTTAGCTACAGTTTTGTCCCACTGGTTTCCTAGCAAGGTTTTTAATGAGGTAACATCTCCAAACGTATTAAATTGATAACCAAGGGGGAGTGTTATAAATACAATTAAGTATGGTTATCAATATTGTTATTAATATAATTAAGTGTGGGTTAAAACTCCTAATGGTTATTGATTTCTTCATTATGTTTGTATTAATATTATGGCCCTATAAATAGTGGCTTTTGTACATGATATAAGATATCAGTAAGAATTAGTTCTTCTATTCTCTATTCTCTCTTACTTTCTATAATCTCTATAACATGTGTTAATATCTTTGATTTCCTTACATATTAGATGCTAATAGGTTGTTGTTACACAACAAACAAAACGTTTTTTTTAATATACAAATAAAAATATTTATTTAACACACACACATACTTACTAATATTAATAAGGGTATTTTTAACAGGGTGTTTTGGTCATTCCAGAAAAGAAAAAATTAATAGAAAATAACACTGATTGACAATAGGACTCAAATGGTTAAGAAAATCAAATGTCTTGCCACAAATCGACAAAGAAAACTCCATGGATTTAGATGGTTAAAAGAACAATCATCAGGGACTCAAAAATAAATTAACTCTTGTATAAATATATATTTAATACACTTCTCGAGCTCAACATGTGAAGCTAAGGTTCAAGTACGTTTATTAAATGAGCCCTAACATAAGCTTAAGCTGGGCTCGATGATATGACCCAATTGAGAGCGAATTTAGAGTGAGCAGGGGAGAATTCTATTAATTAGATGATCAATTACACAGATTAGCATGAGCTTAAGTATACTAATTCTTAACGACCAACTAATTTGTTGAATACAATTGAAATAGTACCCCTTGTATTTTGACTAATGACATAACACCCCTTATTGTTATGTTCTACTAACCCATTACTACACAACATTCGAGCTCGTTTAAGCTTGACTCGATTCGAGTTTTTAGCGAGCAGATCCCCAGTAGCTCACGAGCGGGTCGGCTCGTTTACATCCCTCTAAACCCTAATTTGTTAACAACACAAAATTTGCATCATAATGTAACATTTAAGGGTTTAATTTGTGTTTGGATATTTCAGAGATAGATTCAGAAGAACTGATAAATTAGTAATGACTTTTGATTTTGTCTTTATAATTATAGATTCAGTTAGTTAGGATTGAATTCAGAGTGCCAGAATATGGTTGGACAACACAGAAGGTTTTCCACCTCATGAATTTCATTGTACATGGAGGTATAATCTAAAGAGTTCATGTTCATCAAACTATTTTCTTTAAAGAATATAACAAAAATATTTCAAAATAATAATAACCAAGTTTCTTTAGGGTTCCAGTAAAGTCATTCACACCTTTT
This sequence comes from Smallanthus sonchifolius, assembly GCA_023525975.1. Taxonomy (NCBI): domain Eukaryota; kingdom Viridiplantae; phylum Streptophyta; class Magnoliopsida; order Asterales; family Asteraceae; genus Smallanthus; species Smallanthus sonchifolius. The sequence continues at coordinate 71,270,390 of CM042029.1, forward strand.
TTCAATATTGTTCAATCTTGTGAATTTTTTTTTTTATAAATGTTAACATTTTTAGAATTAAGTGACTTAAATTAAAAGATCATATGAAACTTGGTTACTATTTAGTGATTATTTTCTATAAGGTTTATCATCTTCATGTCACTGCTATTTCTGCAGTGCGCGCCATTTTTTTTGGATTTCATATGCAAGTGTTCAATCTGCATTCCAAGGTAAGCATGCTGAATAAAATCCTCTCTTCAAAGAAAGTGGATAATTAGTTTATCCTGCAACTACAAGTCTGGAAATTTTGTTTCAAAACGCGAATCCAAACAATAACATGACAGTTACAAATTTTTGTTGTTAGGTTTGGATCCGGGTGCTTCTTCAAGTCCCGGGACTACTTTTCGTTTCAACGTATGCTCTCATTGTCTTATTTTGGGACCAGGCATGTGAAAATGTGAAATTTATTGTATCTTGTTAAATGTTATATATAATTTCTTGATATATCTTGCCATTTTCTTATAATAAGCAGGCTAGAAGTTTGCCAACAGATAAACTCAGGACTACTTTCGTGCGTGTTAATATGGGAGTTTATGTCATTCGGGTTAGCTGTAAAAGAGACTGAGAAATAATATTATATCTGAATTTTGCTCTTACAATAGAGGAATATCCTTCAATAATCAATATATAGGAAAGAGTAAATTTCGTTTTTGGCCCTTGAAGTTTGGCCTGTTTAACTTTTTCAATCCAAAAAAGAATCTTTTAACATATAAACCCCCGTGGTTTACATTTTGTAATGGTTTTGGTCCATTTAACTAACTTTGTTAGATTTTTCAGTTAACTAGAGGTGTAATTCAGTCATTTTAAATATGAGGGACTATTTGCGTAAATCATTAAGGTAACTTGATGTTTAGAGATTGTTTTTATAATTTACTTAAAATAATAAAAAATTAAGTTATGAGGGGCTACTTTTGTATTTATTATAATATATGTATATATATATATATATATATATATATATATATATATATTTAATATCCCTAAATCTAATTTTTTTTTTATGAAGGTCTAAATAGATCTCAAGTTTGGATCGTGAGTAGTTTTTCAAGCTCAAGCTTGGCTCGGGCTCGACTCGTTTATTATTTATTAATTAATATATATGTATATATATAAATACTTATAATTATTTTTACATATAAATTATATAAATATATATTTATAAAATTTAGTATTGCGTTTTATATATTCAACTAAATATGTAAATCTAAATCGATTAATCGCTTAAAACCTGTAAAATGTTCAACTAAATCGCTTAAAATATTTTGTACTGTATTATATATATTCGATTTCAAACAAATATTTTGTATTGTAAAATATTCAACTACATCGCTTAAAACACTTTGTATTGTTTATTCAATTTTAAAAGAACCATTACAAAAACAAGGATCAAACGACGATTAACCGATGCACATAAATCTCACAAACAAAGATATATATTTATAAAATTTATATATAAAAATAACTCATGAGCCAAACTCGAGATTTAATAGACCTTCATTAAAGATATTTAGATTTATGGTTATATATATTATAAAAAATTTACTAAAACAACCACTCATAATTTATATTTTTATTATTTTAAGTAAATTACAAAAACAATCCCTAAACATCAAGTTATCTTAATGATTTATACAAATAGTCCCTCATATTTAAAATGAGTGAATTACTCTTCTACTTAACTGAAAAATCTAACAGAGTTAGTCAAATGGACCAAAACCGTTACAAAATGCAAACCAAAGGGGTTTATATGTTAAAATATTCTTTTTTGGATTGAAAGGGTTAAACATGCCAAACCTCAGGGGCCAAAAACAAAATTTACTCTATAGGAAATGAACTAGAAACCCTAGAAACCTAACCGGGCCCATGGGCTTATTAATAATAAACCCTAATATATAATATAGTTAACAACTAAATTTACACATTCATGTTTATTTTTATTTTTTTTAACGACGAACATTCATGTTTATTTGAGGTGGCAATTTTGACCCATTTACTTATTAATTAGTCTATCGGTTATGTCTTATTTTAACGGGTCAAACAGGTAAAAAAATGCCTCGATTTGCATTCCAAGGTGACCATTGGTCATAATCCTTGTGAGGTGTAACAATCCCATTGGTAGTGGTTGTAGGGCTCGGCGCTGGGAAATATCCGTCAACAAACTTATGTCTTACTTTAACGGGTCAAACAGGTAAAAAAAACTAGCTTAAAAGGAATTGGGTCAAATGTTGACCCAAACGTATGTTTTCAAAGCATAAAGCCTCCTAGATCACTTTATTCAAAAACTTAGATCATTGAAATAATATGATTTTGGTGTCATATATGAAAAAAAACTACTTTTAATAAAATAATATTTTTTTTTAAATAAAATTTGTTTCATGCCAACCCAACCCAACCCGACCTGACTGTAACTGTTCTGAGTGACCCTTTACTCAAGCTGCCCATTTTGCCACCTCTAGAAAAGATCATTAATTCGAGGAACCATTTTGGTTTATATTTAATTGTTCATATAATTATATCTAAGATACTTTTTTATATCAGGCTTTTATCTGGATATACCTTTGGGTAGATGACAGCAGAATGGTTCAATTTGTGGGAAAATTATTCATTGCAGCCTTGCAGGTTAGTCTAATTCTAGTTATTGTTTAATCACAAGCTTGTGTTTTAAAGATTGAATCTTGCCCCTTTTTCAAGCTTATAAAAACCAAGTTAGTTTAATAAATAATTGTGTTGATAAATCATCAGTAAAATGTCCACTTGGAACCTTTAAGTAGCATTAAAAACAAGCTACTGATTATTTATTTTCAAAAGAAATTTGGATTATGTTTGAATATGATTACTTAAGTAAATATATATTCTTGATAAAATATTAGTTGGTTTGTAACTCATTTATACTGTATTATGCAGTTTGTATCATTCGTGGCAGCAATGGGATTCTTGCTTTATGGAGGAAAGTGAATCTTGTAAATCTTATAGGCTCATATGAACATGTATTATTGATTAATCCGTTATGATTTTCTTATTTTCTTCTTGTCAACCTCATGGATTGTTCTTATATTCGACGCCTTTAGATCATATATCATGCTGCATCGTTTCCCTATCGATTCCGTAGGAAGAAGGAAGAAACTTCATGAGGTTGGTGCTTGTTTATGCCGGTTTATTCTTCACTAAGTTAGAAACCTGTGTATTACACGGATTGAATAACGGAAATATTAAATAATTAGTAATAAGCGGAAAAATAAAGGAAATAGTTGAGAAAGGAAATACTTAAATAATTGAGAAAAAATATTAAATATATTACATAGTTGAAAAAAATAAGCGAAAAAAAGAATTTTCGGCTCACGGACGCGTGGTGCAACCACTTATTTATTAGGTATAGATGATATATTTGATTTCCCGCTTATGTATGTTTTTTTATTTTTATAGCATAATATTGTATGTAATTAATATGAATAATGGGAAAAAAATATTTTTAATACAACTAATTATCTAAATATTTAATTTTGTTATGAATTGTGCTAATTTTGCTGGTTGGATCTATGACAGCAATATGTTTGACCTGTTTTGTTGTAAGATGCTTTGTGGTAAGTTTCTATAGACATTCCTCACCTATAACTTCACAGGTTAGTGTTATTGAAAAAATGGACGGGTCAGGTGGGTTTGGGTAATGCCGTAATGGGTCAAAACAGGTAACCTTTTGGTGCTAGTTGAGACAGGTTGGGTCGGATGACCCGAAACTGAGAAAAAATATGATTTTTCTTATAGATCATTAGTTTCTTCAACAAAAATGATTTAGGAGGATTTGTAGTGTGCATTAAAATTTAACTTTCGGTAACTTTCAACCCGTTTGAGTTTTTCCTTTTAAGCTTCTTTTTTAAATTTTACTTGTTTGACTCATTAGAGAAAAAAATCGTAACTAAATCGATCCATTTATATGTAAATCGGTTTAAATTGGCACCTCTAATATGCTCTATTGATTAATAAGCATTTATAAAACTTGATAAGCATTATTTAAATTAATTTTGGTAACTATAGGTCGGGCCGGGTCAGATGACCCAGAGCACTTCTAAAAAAAATTAAGATTTTTTTTTAAATAATTAATGTAAAATATAATTGTATTATTTCAATAATAATCTAGTTTGTTCAACAAAAATGATTTAAGAGGATTTGTTCACTAATTTTAATTTTTGGTTACTTTCAACTTGTTGACCTCTTTACCTCTTTTCCTTTTCTTTTTAAATTTTACCAGTTTCACCCATTAGATTTCAAAACAAAACTCGAATGGTTCCACTTATAACTAAATGTGTCGAAATTCCGACCTCTAATATGTTCTTTCCATTCATAAACATTATTAAATTTAAAATTTGGTGTCTGCAGGATGTTTCATCAGCTTTTGATTCAGAGGTGTCATTAGATGTTCCTGATCATCAAGTTCTTAACTTGATCTTTTACATGGTAAGACACCATAATTCCATAAATTACAGGTAACCCATTTGACATGTGGACTTTGACTTTGACTTTTTTATTCGGTTAACAGCTAACGGAGATCCTCCCTTCAGCTCTGGCGCTGTTCATTCTAAGGAAGCTGCCACCCAAGAGAGTTTCAGCACAGTATCAGCAAACTCATTAGGCATCAGATTCTTTTGTTTAACACATGGACATGGAAACATAAGTTATTTGGTTTGAGGATTGCAAAATCAGAAACCTAAATGTTTGTTTGTTGTAATATTTTGTATGATAATTGAATGGTCGATTTTTTCATGGATAACTAATAATTAGGGACATTTTTCTGTGTTCATTTGCTTAGTTGCCATCATTGAACAAAATAAAAATAACTAAAACTGAAATATCTTGTTTTTATTTTTGTAAATAAATGACTTAGTTGACTTAAATCATTATAGACCTTAAATCAATAAACAAAAAAGCTGAGAAGATTTTTAAGGATATTCATCAACAAAGCATGATACATGTTTGTATTTCTTTATAACACTCTTTTTCTGATATATTATTGCTTATGATACACTATTAACAATATACGTTAGCATGATATTATATCAGTACTGATACTAGTGAATCAGTTATGTTGCTTCGTTTAAAACCTTACTAGGAAAAAGTAACGGGACTAAACTTGGTCAATGGAAAAAGTATGATGGAGGAGCATCCAGATCAATTGAATCCAAACCCGTACCTATGAAAGACCCGTTAAAATTAGATAAAAGAAGGTTATTTATTTGGAAGAGATCACTAGAATATCTTTTATTTATTTGAATTTGAATTTCCTAATGTTTTATTTAGTTTCCTATTTGATTTATGATTCCCAACTATAAAATGGGATCCAACTATGTTTAGTTAGTTTTTTTGAGTTTTGATTATTGTAAAAACACCTTTGAGATTTCTTGAACCGTTCGGTTCGATTTAAGCTTTTGATTTGATCGTTGAGTTATCTAGCCATTTGATTGTTCTCGTTGATTCGGCATCACATTATTTATGCCACAATTTAACCTTTTCTCAATAAAAATGCTAAATGAACAACACAATTGCACCATTCTTTTTGGATGAAAGTTATACTAGTTGTCATTAACCCTTCTGTTACATAAACATCCTACATAACTCATGTCATAAACCATACCATGATATGTGCATATTTAAGCTTCATGATCATAAAAACTCAACATGCATGCTGACCACAGGCAGATTATTTAGTCAATTAGTCCTCCATATCATCTCATAATCATTGTCTAATTTCATGGATGGGTGGGGCTGCAAATCTCACTTGTGCAGGACGTGCCACCACGACAGGTTCATCAGCAAAAAGTGACTTGATAAATGAAGGGGTTTTTAGAGGGCGTCTACCTGTCATTCTTGGATACACATCTTCAAGAAAATAGTAAACATGACCCGCGACCATTCCCTGGCACGTCAAACACTTTTTAATACATACTGAACAAAATAAAGAGTTCGCCCGCGTGTGTGTATATACATACAGGGCCACAGGGGCACTTTCAATACACAACCAGTTTTAAGTAGGAAACTACGAGAACTGCATAAGCACTTATACATATGTACAAACGTTTATATGGTTCTCTACCTAACACTGGTTGTGTATTGAACGACACGGGCTCCATACATGGGCTCCAAATAAGAAATAAGGATAAGAAGAGAGTGAAGCACAATAAATAGCAAGCCCAAATATGTGCTAGTTTTTATAAAAATTTTAAGAGCTTACAAGTAGATCAGCCCAGGCACTTGCACCAACAAGAACAGAGAAGCCCAACAAAACCTGTAGCGGAAACAAGAACATTAGGGAAATTAAGAGGTTGATTAAAGAGATTTGGAGGTGACAATTTGGACCCATTGAAATACAAATAGGTCAAATTGGGTTAATTAATATCTCAATCGGGTCAAATAGAAAATAAAAGCTAAGAACTAAATGGGTCAAACGGGTCAAAATTTGGCAACTTAATCAACAGAAATAAAAAGAACAGGAAAAGGTTTTTCAGATCAACCCAACCCAATCCACACTAGAAAACACTCCTTTAAGTGGTAAGGGAAAAATAATCATTTACATGAAACTAACAAAAAAACGTTAACTCCTGATAGTGGAAATGACAGCAAGCGTGATAACTATTCCAAAAAAAGGACACTCGGTGCAAGTGTTAAAGTTAAACTTAAAGGGCACGCTTCGTAATTTTAGACATACATAAAGGACATAATTTGTAATTTGCTCAAGAGATTGTAAGTATGAATTTGTGACAAGAACTAACTAACCCATGGAAGATAAGCTGTAGTAAAAGTAAAGAGACCCAAGAAGTTCATATGAATGTATGGATTTCGCTTGCTCCAAACATAAACCTGAAAAATATAAAAGATCAAAAAATAAAAATTTAGATATGAAACACAAAATCTAAAACAAATACAAGACAATTACTTACCATCATAAATGTCAATGAATTGCTAAGAAAAATGATTTTGGCAAAAGATTCTGAAATGTAAGGTATCATCCCTCCAACAAGTACAATACTTGTCAAAACAGTTGCACCGAATAAAAGCATATAAAAGAAATCCGCAGTCCTTCCCCTAAACGAATTTTCTTCTAGAAGCTTGCAGTATCGAGCCAGAAAGAACATGTGAAAAAGGAAATCCAAATCTGCAACCCGAAATGTTACACTGTTAGGAAACTAAACTAATAATTTTTGCAACAATGTGGTCTTGGTCATTTTGTCAATCAATTTCTTCAATAATCAGAATTTATCAAACACTTAAATCGTCTAATTATGAAAACTTTATCAACAACACATCTAGACTTGGTTTTGAAAAACACAAGGCGCTCTGAGGCATTTAGGTCCAAGCGCACGGCTAGAACTTCACATAGGCGAGAAGTTGCTCTATGTACAACCAAAATTGCATCTCCTTCATCTTTTTTTACATATTAGCCTTCTTCATCATGTAAACCATTCATAATCTCTTAACCTTCTGGTCATTCTTATATATCAGCCTTCCAAAGGTCGCTATTTTCTAAATTTCTAAAGCAACGGTCCTAAATTTGACCTAAATGTGCAAGAAGCGCCGCCTCCATTGCCTCAAGCGCACTTTTATAAAACCAAGATGTAGACACTATTTTCCACCATCTAATTTGTTAGAAAAGATTATTTGATTCTGATTATTCAATATCAAAGTTCACTTTCACAAGGAACATCCAAATTCCAAACACAAGCGTCTACCCCCTAAATCAAAGCTTTTTCTTAACAACACACGTCAACTGCATGCAACCATAATTCTCAACTAAGATCACTTACCCATCTTGCGAAAATAGAGAAAATTAGTTATAAGACGCCATATTTGGTATTGCTTAACAACTAGCCTTGGGTTCAGGTACAAGTTGTAGGGTGAAATTATCTGCCAAAACACATCACATGATCAAGTTCAATAACTATTATGAAGACATCATACATGTTAAATTCAAACTATTGTACAAAATTAGAAGAATATATACATAAATCAAACCTAATAAAGCAATTTAGATGAATAAAACCTATAAAAAAAACCATTAAACTGTTAAAGAATCCCTTGTGAAAAAACTTTTCCCTTATTTTCGCAAGATGGGTAAGTGATCTTAGTTATGAGCAGTGTTGCAAAAATCGCGCCAACCCTCAGATTAATCGGAAATCGGACCTCCACCTAGGAATTTTCATCAAATCCAATTAATAGCTAGTCGGTACCCCACACCCCGACTAGCGCCCAACGATCTTTACATCACTGGTTATGAGTTATGATTCAGTTGATGTGTGTTGTTAAGAAACTAGGTTGTAAACGATCCGAACAAGACATTGTTCATGTTCTAAACTTTTAAGCTTTTATCGGACAAACGCATTGTTCATGAACACATAACCGCATGCAATTTGTGTCCGTATTCGTTTATGTTCATTCGTTAACATTACAAACAAACACAAACGACTACAAATAAACATATAACTTAATTATAATTGTATAAAATTTAAAAGGTAATAAAAACTTGTAACAACCGAACATAAACGAAAACGCACAAATCACCGAACTTTCACGAACACTAATGAACAAACTCGGCTTTTGTTCGTGTTCATTCATTTTTAATTAATCGAACCAAATTTCTTTTCTCGTGAAAGAAACCAATCCTACATAGAATAGAACCCTAAAACATTTTTCAATTTCAAAATTGGAATCCTAATTAGGGGCAAATCAATACCTCAAGGGAGCAACCGACGGTGGTGATAACAGCAGCCGTGAGATAAGAACGAGTTATAACAGGCATCTGTTTGTACCAATCTTCCACAACTTGTGCCATTTCTGTAAAATCAAAAACCCTAACCCTAATTTTTCAAGAACAACGGTTCGAAACAGCTCAGTTTTCTGCGATTGGAGATATGATAACAGGAAGGAGGACGAACGAGAAGAATCTAGAGAGAGAAATAAATTTGTGAATGTTAGGTAGAGAGAGAAAGAGATGTACAAGCAGATATGCAGTTGGTACAGCCGATTTGTATAACACCGCCTGTATGACGTGTACCAATAAGAGAGTGCGTGTTTGCCAAGTAGGAGAAGAAGGTTATAAAATAGTGTTTTAGTCCTTGGACTTTACTTTTGTCTCAAATGCCACCCCTATTTTGTCATTGCATGGTTAGCCCCAAACTTCGAGAAACTTCAAGTATAGTCTTATAAGGAGTTTTTTTTTTTTTTTTTTTTTTTTTAAATGAAGTCGGTGAAAACTATTTATCAAAATGATGTTATTGAAAAATATTTATTAAAATGGTATTTTTAAAAATTTTGCTTTTCTCATTACTAATCTGATTGCATAAAACCTAGTTAAATAATTAATGATAAAAAAAGAAATATTATTATTTCTTAATTATGTTTATTTATCCGATTATAATTATGAACTCTTTCATTATTATTTTTATTATAATATATGTGTGTCTCGTGCTGAAGAAATGAAAAACTAATTTTTTATTTTCCAGTTTAGAATTATGATGTGTAACAACAAATTCATTTTATCCAATATTGTTAAATATTAAATTCTTGACAATGTTATCATGGTTTAGTAGCACTGAAAATATTATATATATATTTTCGGCTAAGAACTCTAAGAAGTGAGAAAAACATTAAAAAACGATATCAAACGAACTCGGATTGAGCTCATTCCAGCGGCGTTGGAACCGTATCGTCGAACTCTACCATCTTAGCTTTTAGGGTTTAGATCATAGCGTTGAATTTTAGGATTTTAACCTTAGGGTTTAGCTTTTAGGGTTTAGATTTTAGGGTTTAGGTTTTTTTGGGGAGGTGGGGGTGGGGGTTTAGGTTTTTGGGGGTGGGTGGGGGTGGGTTTAGGTTTTTGGGGGGGTGGGGTGGGGGGGTTTAGGTTTTTGGGGGGTGGGGGTGGTGGTTTTAGGCTTTTCGGGGTGGGGTTGGAGGAGGGTTTAGGTTTTTGGGGGTGCGGGTGGAGGGGGGTTTAGGTTTTTGGGTCCGGATTAGAGTTCGATGAGACGGTTCCAATGCCGCTCGAATGAGCTCAATCGGAGTTCGTTTGACCCACTTCTTAGCGTTTCTTAGCGAAAAACCACTTCTTAGCGGAACCTTCATCTATATATATATATATATAACTATGATAAAAATAATTAAAATTTAGAAATAAAAAATAAACATATGAAGTCCGAACCGAGTTCGAGTTTGAAAATAATACAGGAGCCAAGTATATTTATATCATTATCTACATAATATTAGAAAATATTTGAAAGAAACTAAATCCAGTTAGATGAAAATTTATTCCATTAACATCAAATTACATAAAAATTCTAACAAAAAGTTGAGCAATGGGTATATAATTTTGAACACACGTGGTCGATAATTAAAAGTAATAACGGAATATGAGGAAAAAAACTATTTTAAATTATATAAACCTAAAAATATTTAGTAAATAGAAATATCTTTTTTTTATCTAATCATTAGTGAATTATGTTTTAACCAATAAAATTAGGAGTGAAAGACAAACAAAGTTTCTAGAAACACTATTTTGGTAAATAATTTTCTAACAACACCATTTTGGTAAATAAGTTTTCCACAAACACTCTTTTGGGAAAAAAACTCGTCTTATATGTTCACTAAAACGTAACAAAAGTGGTCCCTGACAGGCTGGCATTGACGAGCGTTAGTTTTTAGTGTTAAAGTTTTCTAAATGACCATTATACCCTTATTCTAAAATAGAAAGAAAAAAAAATCTTTAAACTGAAAGTAAAATAATATAACATGATATATTGAGTACTAGGTTAGAATCTCGTGTATTACACGGGTTTAATAAATGTAATGTTATATACTTCGGTAATTACATGGATTGAATAAAATATAATGTAATTTGTTAACACATACACTCGTCAAAATTTGTCTTAAAAATATATATTTTGACGTGACGGTTATAAAATTTTGTTAAATTAAATTTTATAACATTTTTTTCAACTGATTATTAATTTTTTTTTATGTAACTGATAAATGTTAATTCATATAAAATTCACTTGGCTAATGATATAATAAGTATCTATAATTAAATAATAAGTATCTATAACTAGATTTATATTAAATATTTAAAATATAATTTTTTTAGTATAATTATTTGTGGCCCCTTGACTAGTCCCATATGTTTCACCTCTTCGTCGAAAACCTATTAAATCCGACGACACTCATGTGCTTGAACCCAAGAACAAATCACTCCAACTCTTCACTCATTTGCCTTGCTCCATTTTCGGTGCTTCTATCAACAAAATTCTTCTTGTGTTTCCTAATCTTGGCTTTCTTGGTCTTCAAAATGTGTTTTTTCTCATTGGCATCAACCCGTGTGTAGTCTACTAGTATGTTGAACGAGTATGTTTCATCCCTGAAGCTACGACCCTCATTGTCACGTGATTGGTCACCACGATTCCCTTTCATTCATGAGATCCATGATGTTTATCCTTCTGGTTCTTTAGATTTTGAATCTTGGAAATGAGTTGGGCTCGATAATGGTGTTGAAAATACTTCTCATGCAGTTGTAGCTTTTCAAATTTTGTAAATGTTACAATTGCTTTGATCGTTGGCACTATTGGAATCGTGATTTGCATTCACAAACGGGTATTGAAATCATCTTTTGAAAAAGTTCGGAAAAAAAACTAAAAAGAACGTACCTTTACATGGAAAGTATGGGTAGGTTGTGCGTAATTACAACAATTAAGTGAATACATATGAGTTAGAGTTCAAAATCGAATCTGAAAAATATTAATGGTGCCCCTCTAAGGTTGAGGGTTCGAATCCCATAACAACAATAGTGTAACATGAAAAGTAGATTCATTAAGGTTAAAAAAAACAATTCCCGGTTCTTTTTAAATAATAATCTTCGGTTTAAAAAGCTTGAGCTCACAATTTGGCTTCACGTTGACTTTTCTATCATTTTACATCTTATAAACAAGGATCAAAATAAGAGGGCCGGCCCATAGGCCCAAGAAAGTTACAAAGCCCAACCTAGTTACAGGCCTATTGGGCTGTTTGTGTTGTTGCTCTACTGCTCATTGCTCACAAAAGGTGAAAAAAAACGGGTTTAGGATTTTAAATCACTTTTTAAACCGATCTAAATTGATTGTTAAATTGATTTGAAATTTTGAATGCAACCTCTAGTGCTCACTGCTTACAATCTTTATTAATTTGCAAGTTTTTTTATCCTATTTTACTGTTTACATCAAACTTTGCTTATTTTTATTTTTTTTTTTAACTTTTTCATTTTCTGAATTTAGTTTAATTTTATTCGGTTAATTACTTCTTTATTATTTTTGTTTTAACTAAGTTAAAATAATCGTTGAAGTTATTGAAGTGACTTGTTTGTTCATCTTGTTTTTTATTTTAATTTCTAAAATTAGGCTAATGAAAGAACACATAATATAATCATTATAACTTTTTTCTTTCTTTGAAGGTACATTTTGGATACGCCAATACAACCAACTTTCGTGTACATATTGACAGGGCTACAAACGAATCAAACGGACACGAACAAACCCTTGTTTATGTTCATTTATTAAGGAAATTTCCTATTCACAACTCATAACCGAACGGGATTTCTTGTTCGTTCATTAAGGAAATGAACCTATTCGTATTCGTTTGTGTTCGTTCGATAATTATACGTAGCGATCGTAAACGAACACAAATTCATTTGAGAGTAAAATCATCATTTTCATCTCAAATTAACATTACACAAAATCCACAAAAAATAAATATGAAGTACTTGACAATTGACATAAATTATCTCCGCATACTTGGCATAATTATCATAACCACAATTAACAAGTATTTTTAATTAATAAAATATAAAATATAAAAACCTTCAAAGACCGAAGAACATGAACGAACACAAACGCACATAAATGAACATAAACGAACACATTACCGAATGTTCACGAACATAAATGAATGAATGCAACCTCGTTCATGTTCATTCATTTAATTAACGAACGAAATTTCTTGTTCATGTTCGTTTATTCATTAAGCGAACGTAAACGAACTTTCTGTCGAACTGTTCGTTAAACTTTCGGTTCATTTGCAGCCCTACATATTAATCCTTGATCTTACTCGTTAGGTAAACCATTCAAGTGTGATAAGACTAACAGTTTTCGTTCTTAGTTTCAAAGTGCGTCATAATAGACGTATTAACACGAAAGCTCATTGCATCTCTAAATTTAATCTTGCACCCCGTGTGATACAAACGCGCTTCAACCAGGTCCAGCCTCTTGACATGAACTTGTTGTAATCATACTCATCAATATATAATCTTACTAGACAATTGTATATCTTTATCTTACAATTGAAATGAAATTACAAACTTGTATTGATCCATAATCAATTATGTATGTTGGAAAACTATTCTTTTGAATCATTACCCCATTAACACTTTAGTAGTTCATTTTTAATTTTAATATGAAGTAACATCATTTAAAAAATTGAAGAGCCTTTGTGAACTATTAAAAAAGTACAAGAAAAGGAAAGTCAAAGAGTGGAGTTGGCTGTGGCCTGTGAGGAAAGATCTGGCATACTTTGGAGGCATGAAGTAACTAATATTTTTTTTATCAAAAAAAGAACTTTTTTTCCAATTGATTTATATATATTAGATAACAAACTGTTGATTAGTAAATGGTTTATTTATAAGTTTATAACCATTTGAGTTTGTTTTGGTCATTTTAGCAAAAAATTAACGGCTAAATCTAACGGTGTTGGCAAAAAACACTCAAAAGAGTAGGGTTTGCAAACACGAGATCATCATTTAAGACAAAATAGACCTATATACTTAAATGGTTAGGGTCTGCAAAACTTTAGGGAAAAAAAAACGAAATTAACTCTGTTTTTAAAATAAGCTATATAAATATATATCTTTTTGTTGTTTTTAAAATCTCTAAATCACCGACTGAAATATATATAACTTTAGGGAATAATTTCTACATTTTCTTATTATTAATTATTCCATGTTAACTCATTTACCAATGTCGGTGGTAATTTGTCACCGACGAAATTTACCCTCTAATTTCACTAAATGTGTCAATTTACCTTTCAACTTTTTAAAATATCGTTTCAACCCCCTCAAGTTTCTAAAGTTTTGAGTTTACCCCTTTAGTATATATAATCGGATTTTTCTCAATAAATTTTGTTTGTTAATTTAAAATAATAATAATAATTTGTTGCAATGTTAATTTTTTTTTCTTGGTGTCCACGAATATTTTTTGTTAAAAACATAGTTGTATTCTAAATATGGTATTTTTTTAGGTCTCGTGGGTTATATCGACTGACGGTAAGGTGCTTGTACCATGAAGAATGACACCGATTGAGGAACACCGGTACCGTTATACAACCTCGATCTTTACAACCGAGTTTTCGTAACTTCATACGTTTTTTTTATGTACGTAACCACGTTTGATACGTGTCTACCTGGGTCCCATCATGCCATCTCCACATCATCCATGCACTCATGCGGAGTGGATTACTGCATTGCTTTCTTATTTCCTTGTTTTACTACTTTGTTAGTTAATTTTATATTAGTGGATTAGTGGTCTGACCATGTTCTAGTTTTTTTTTTCTTTTTCTTTGTATCTAAGGAGTGTCGAATTAATAAAAAGACATGAGAAAAATTGCAACAAATAGTCTCTCCTTTATCTTATGTTCTTAGAGTCTAACCCGCTCAAAGGGTCCCTATCTTAGGAGATTGGTTATCTCGAATCAACCCTTATTAATGTTTCTTTTTATGCTTAGCCACGTTAACGTCATCGTTCAATCGTTTAAGCTCTGTCTCACGCCGCGAAGCGCGGGCCTAATTTTCCCGTTAATACTTGATACATTATTTTGAAAATAGATACTAAACTTTAAAATATATGAATTAAAACGTAAAACTCACTTCAAAATATATATTTATTTTCAAACAAAATCCATATATATTTTGAAAGAAGAGAGAAGAAATAAAGGAAGTGGGGCAATTGTATTTGACATTGGAGGTGTTAAGTCAAAAAAATTCAGAGGTTAATTATTGCACCGACTCTTCAATAGTTGAACATCTACATTGTCTCCTTCGTATGAATACGTTTTTGAGTTTTGACCCAATCACAACACTTTTTGAGTTTTTTTCTTAAAAATATATAAACTTTTTAAAAAAATAAAGGATATACTAAACTTTTTATCTAAATAATCATTTAACCATAACGAATGGTGATATAAAAGTATAAATCAATATAAAAAAGCCAAACGCCTTTCAAAATATATATATATATATATATATATATATATATATATATATATATATATAAAAGCCAAACGTACATGGATACGAATAACGCTGCAGTTTTAGGCTTAAAAACCGTCATTGGCACGGTTTAAAGCTTAGAAAACTTGATTGGCATGAATTTGGCCTCGAAAACTGTCATTAACGTTATCAGATGTGCTCTCCCAATTTTAAGTTTAAAACCTTTGAAGATCTACATTTATGTTGCCAGTGTCATCTCTCTATCGGTTGAAGTGTGCGGCAAAGTCATTTTTATACATTTAACCATGACAAATGATTATATAAAAGTATAACTCAATATAAAGAAGGCAGACGCACATGGACACGGATAACACCGCAGTTTTAGGCTTAAAAACAATCATTTGCACCGTTTAAAGCTTAAAAATCTTCATTGACATGAATTTGGCCGTGAAAACCTTCATTGACGTTATCACATGTCATCTCCCAATTTTAAGTTTAAAACCTTTGAAGATCTCCATTTATGCTGTCGGTGTAATCTCTCTATCGTTTGATATGTGTGGCAAAATCATTTTAATACATTTGTACATTTACGTTACCACGTGTTATCATAATAGCCGATAAAATTTATTTATAAGGGTAAGATTTATAGATATATGTGTAATAGTTTAAATCTTATCAAATAGTTATGTTTTTAAAAATTTAGTTGAGATGACCATTCATAAGTTTACATTATATCAGATTTTATTATTTTAAAAACAAAATTATTTTATTAAATTTTTATTATACTTTGTAAACTAAATCGATAGGAGGCCTACACAACTTGTCCGGCAAATCAAATTATATAATTGTATCAACGGCCATCCCTTTGACTTGCTAAGTGTTACTTTTAAAAATTAATTGATTGGAAACCCCAATAATTTTGACTTCTTTATTGAATTATTTCAATTTGACTTTTGTTTACTTCTTTTCTATTTTTTTTTGAAAGGTTAACTTCATTAAACAACGAAAACAGCTACCACAAAACGGCAGCACACTAATAACAACTACATAATTATAAATTGACACCAATTTTTCCATGTCAAAGACTTTACATTAGATCTAGAATTAACCCAAAAAAAACCAATAGGCTTGATTTCACTAATAACGTCTTCGATCCGAACCTGTTTACCATTAAACAAGAGATCATTTCTAGCTCTCCAAAGGCTCCAACAACCAATAATTATGATTCCATGAAGAATTTCTTGAGCCCCTTCAGCTAACCCCGAATGCCGAAACATCTCCATAAGATCTTTGAAAGAAAATGCAAAAAGGTTTGGGACATTACACCACGCACAAATAGCTTGCCAAACTACAGAAGCTACCCCACATGAAGTAAACAAGTGGTCGGTAGTTTCATCCCCAAATTGGCACATCGGACAAGAGGCATCAACGATATTAATATTCCTCTTCCTTAGGCTCACACGAGTAGGAATCCTACCCATCTCCGCTCTCCACGCAAATATATTGCATTTTAACGGAACCCATTTACACCACTTCATAACGAACCGATTACTATGATCTATCCCCAACCCAAGAACTCTTTTCACATCCCCCACACTAAACTCTCCAGACGGCTTACCTCTCCAAATCCACGAATCCTTGCGATCAGATAAAACCACCGACGACATCATAACCTCTATCTGGTTAAGCTCACCCCTTTCAGAAATCGAGACAAGATTCTTACTCCACTTCCAATTAAATCCACCATTTGGCCCAATGATACCAATTCTGCCACCAATAGTGCAACTCTTCTCTCTTTCCAATTTGAAAAGAATAGGAAATTTGTCTTTTAACCTCAGCTCACCCGTCCACAAATCCGTCCAAAATTTTAATTCGTCTCCTCTACCGACAGATCCAATAAAAAAATCTATCAGAGGAATTGTAGATGCATAATATGTCCCTAATCCCTTGTAATATGTATTTCATCTATGTTTAATGTAATTATTTGATGTATTAATGAAATTACATGTTTATCCTTAATGTTTACTCATATATAACGACTGTGTATTAAACGATCTGATAAATAGCGATAACGTTGATCAATCGTGCTAATGAAAGGCCCATTCGCACGAATGGATCATGAGAATGATCCATTCGCGCGAATAGCTCATGGGAATGATTCATTCGCTAGAATAAGTCATGAGAATGATTCATTCGTACGAATGAACCATTCTGATGATTCATTCTTAAGAATGAACCATTCTGCTGATTCATTCACACGAATGAGTCCATTCACATGGATCATTCGTACGAATGGCCTCAGCACTATATATAGAACTTTCACTTCATGAACACAAAAAACACAACAGAAATAAAACACATATACACATAGAAGAGACTAACCAGAGCAGAACCAGACTAAGCAACAACACACAAACTCTCTGCACCCGTATTGTCGAATCTCTGTCCGTTGAGAGTTTCCAGGTCTTGTATTCAACTTCTCTACACCAAAGGGTCGACATCTAATCCGCTCGTTTCTTAAGACCCGATCCGTGTCATAGATTGGATTGCCAATCAAATCGGATTCCGCACGATTTGGTTCGGTTAATGTGTTGAATCATTGGATCAAGGTAGATCCCGATCCAACAGGAATACGATCAATAAAATTATTGGACAAAACCTTCACAATATTGCACCACGGACCACCCAACGATATTCTAAGCGGGAAAACCTCCCTCCCGCTCTTGTTTTTGTGAATAGCGGTAATAACTCTTTTCCATATGGACTCCTTCTCGGCCTTGAACCTCCATCCCCATTTACACAGAAGGGCAATATTGACAGTTTTAAGTTTACTAAGGCCCAATCCCCCCACTCTTTTATGAGTCGCCACTCTGTCCCATGCCACCCAGTGAATCTTATTAATCTCATTCGATCCCCCCCAAAGAAATTTTTTAATGATACCCTCCAAGTCATCAATAACTTTGACAGGAGCTCTATACAGAGAGAAGTAATAAGTTGGGAGACTTTCAAGCACCGACTTAATCAAAGTCACCCTCCCACCAATCGACAGAAGAGAAGATTTCCACAAGGCCAGTCGATTTTCAAAGATGTCATAAATAGGGCGCCAGTTGTTAATCCGGTTCATATTAGCTCCTAGCATCAAACCAAGGTATTTGAAG
Organism: Smallanthus sonchifolius; assembly: GCA_023525975.1. NCBI lineage: Eukaryota > Viridiplantae > Streptophyta > Magnoliopsida > Asterales > Asteraceae > Smallanthus > Smallanthus sonchifolius. The sequence continues at coordinate 71,288,852 of CM042029.1, forward strand.
GGAGTAGTCTCCGCTTTACACCCAACAACTGATGCCATTTCCCCCACTTCATAAGCCTCTGCCCCAATCCCAACTAATGTGGACTTATGCAAATTTATTTTTAAACCAAAACAAACATAGAAGCATCTGAGAATTCTTATAGCATTCTGCACATTACATTTGTCCCAAACACCTGTGATAATAGCACATCGGCATAGAGGAGGTGAGACACCGAAGGCCCGTCATAGGGCAACTTGATACCTTTTAGCACTCCATTCCCACATCCTTTATCAAGCATACACGAAAGCGCTTCCATAACAATTAGAAAAATGAATGGAGATAGCAGATCCCCTTGCCTCATCCCTTTTTCACATTGAAATTCGAAAGTGGGCGACCCGTTAACCAGAACCGAAGACCGAGCTAACGCTAATATTCCCTGAACCCACTTGATCCAAATATTAGGGAATCCCATTTGACTTAAGATCGACAAAACAAAATTCCAATTCACATTGTCGTACGCCTTTTCAAAATCAATTTTCAACACAAAAGCTTTCTTCTTTGTCTTTTTGGACCAATTTATAATCTCATTTACCACCAGAGGGCCATCCAGAATGTACTTCCCTTTTAAAAAAGCTGATTGGGAGTCCGAAATCACAGAGTGAAGAACCTTTTAAAGACGAGTAGCAAGGATCTTAGAGATGACTTTACTAATGACACCGACCAAATTAATAGGCATGTAGTCATTTAGCCCGGTAGGGTCCCTCACTTTCGGAATCAAGGTGATAAAAGATGAGCTACACCCCCTATTAATAACACCTTCCGAGTAAAAGCCTCCCAAAATATCCGAAAAGTCTTGCTAAAACAACTGCCAGGAGTGCTTTATGAATCTCATATTAAAACCATCCGGGCCAAGGGCACGGTCCGACCCACAATCAAAAACAGCTTCCTTAACCTCACTGACAGAAAAAGGCTCCACAAGCATCCTCTTCTCCTGATCAAAAAGCCTACCAAAATTGTTGCATATGAGGTTCGGCCGAACAACCCAACTCTCCTAAAATCTTTTCTTAAAATAATTTAGAATCTCTTTTTTAATCTTCTTTGGATTGGTACACCATTCTCCATCGATCTCAAGACCCTGGATCCTATTCAAGGCCTTCCTGCTATTGATCATAGCATGAAAAAACTTCGAATTTTCATCCTCGTCCACAGCCCATTTGATACGGGATCTCTGTTTAAGATCTTTGTTTCTCTTCAACCCAATATTTTTAAGAACTTTCTTACACTCCGCCAAAGACCACTCCTCCTCTTCCGACAACACATTGGAATCAACTAATTCTTCTAAACGTTCGAGCTCCGCCGAAACCATTAACTTTTCCTCCTTTTCTTTAAGAAGCATCTTATCACGCCATTTCTTTAACTCACTTCGAATAAAGTTAAATTTCTTGGAAAGCACAATATCAGGCAGACCATCGCTTCTGAAAGCCTCAGCCGCTTGAATAACCATGTCTTCAAATCCCGGCCTACCCAACCACGAGTTAAAAACTCTAAACGGACACGGGCCGAAATTCTTATTAATAGAAGTGAACACCAACGGGAGATGGTCTGACAAATGATTCGGGATCACCCTTAAGCACGCTTCAGGCCATTTATCAAAAAGATTAGAGCACACCAAAAACCTGTCAATTTTACTTTTCTTCTTTCCAGAATCTCTAATACAAGTGAAGTGTCTTCCTTTCATATCAAATTCCTTGAGCCCCATATTAAAAATAAAGGAATTAAAATTCCTAGCACAAGCCTCTTTGAAACAAGAATTCATCCTCTCTTCTGGGTACCTAACTGCATTAAAATCTCCAAGAAGAATCCATAGCCCCGAACTTCCATTCATCACACTAGCGATGCTATTCCAGAGGTTGAGTTTAGCCGAGACCCAGGTTGAGTTTAGCCGAGACCCCTTGCGGGGCATAGACATTTATCACATTTAGATCAGATCCATCCCCTTTAATCCTCCCTTTAACCAGCAGGAAATTTTTATTTTTAAAACACCCCACCATTTCGAACACCCCAGGATCCCATATACTAACAATCCCACCTGATTGCCCCATAGATCCAACAAAACTCATCTGAAAACTTTTGTCACCCCATAAACTAACCAGGTCAGCCTCACAAATGCTTTCCTTCTTGGATTCTTGAATAGCAACAAAATCAATCCCATTCTTTGACTTGCATTCACGAATCCAAGCAGCCTTATCACCACCCCCAACCCTCGGACATTAAAAGACAAGAAATTCATAAATGAACCACATTATTACCTTCTTCTCTGATTGTTTCTTGAACCAATCTGTTGAAACCCTGTAGATTTACCCCAACAGAAGATCCAAGTATAATTGTAGCTTCTACCTCTTTCGAATTACCTTCTTCCTTCTCTTCGATCCCATCGGAACCTGCCTCGCCTACCGAGGTCGAATGCGCCACCTCAGATTCTGCCCTCATATTGAGATCAATCCCACCAGATGGACTCTCCCTTACATTGACAGTGCCAGTATCCTTATTCCCAAACAGGCCCGGCCCAAGAAAGCGATCCAAGTCAAAAGGGTCATCTTCCAATTCCTTCCTAGATCTTTTTTTGGGCCTCTCTCTTTCTGAAGAATTGGGTTTAGGTGATTGGGTCCGACCCATCTTGCATTTATTTCTAATAGTCACTTTACGAACCACCATATTCAGCATTCCACTACCTGGAATATCATTGTTATGTCCAACAGAAAACAGAGGGTCAATTATAAAACCAACACCACCCGCCGCCATCGAACACCCCTCCCCATGTTGATTATCCACCATGTCTCCCATATCAGACCAGGGCCCCTCGTCTTCCCCGTCTACCTTGGAAACCTACAAAGTCTGTTCCTCTTCGGCCCCGACGTGTGATTCCGCCACCTCGGGATCCTCCATCGAGTCATCTACCTCTTCCTCTCCGAATCCGATCACCGACGCCGGAATAGTTTTTTCAGCCAAGCAATCCGGAATCAAGTCCCCTGACTCTTCAGAGATCCAGACTTTGAATGAATTATTCTTCCATTTTATAGAAACCGAATCTGAGATCTTACCACCATCGCCCACCAACACTCCAATGCAGACAACCAAAAGGTCACTATCATCGGACTCCACCTGAGCATTATGAATCACCTTTCCGAACAAGCTACCGACTGAATCAATGACATCATTAACCACTAAATGAAGAGGGATACCACATAACTTCAACCAAGCAATTCTCTCGAATGGTAGGGATTGCCCTATCCACCATTCAAGAGAAGAGAACCAAGGTCTCCATGACTCCTCATTGATAAAAAACTCCTCAGCCATATTCAATCCATTAAAGGTAATTAACACTGAGAGGCCACCGATATACTGGATATAATACTCATTAGATTGAAACTCCCTAAATAACTGTTGTAACTTAGTAAGAGACTGGAAATCATTCACTCTCCCAATCAGGGCCTTCATATGTAAATTTGAAAAACCTCCAGTCTCATCCGGAATAACTATAACCTTTTCTTCACCGTCCCTCCCATGCATACCACCGGAAGCTTCTTGATTAGACACCACCTCTCTATACGATCTTCCATCTTTCCGCCAACGATCGGTGGAGACTTTTGCTCTTTCATGATTAACCGGAGCCCTGGATGATTCACCTACCTTCCTCCTCGGTTCCACTTCAGCAATCTTGCCCACGTTTTCGACTGCAAATTTGGCAATGTTGATCTTCAGTTTGTAATTGCCCATCTTAATACCCTGGAGATTCCGTTCTAGTTCCGAAACGTTCATCACGTTTTTATAACTAATAAACCCGAATCTATTTCCTGCTTTATCTTTCTTCCTGGCAATGTAAACTCCGGTCACTTCGCCAAAAACACCCAGGATATCCGACACCTCCCATGGGGTACACCCTTGTGGCAGATTAGAAACAAAGAACTTCGAAACGTTATCATCCCTTTGCTTCCCCCCACCTTTTTCGTTTCCACCTTGCTTTCTTCTTCCTCTCCTTGGAGCGTCCAGCCACTCTTCGTCTTCCATCCACTCTATACCTTAGCGCCAAATGTCTACTCTCTCTCTCTCTCTCTAAATTCTATGATACTCAAAAACTTAATTATCCTCAGTTTACTTCTTTTCTATATATTCGAAATAACTACTTAATATTTAAAATTCCAATAATTGTGACTAATTTAGTTCCAAGTATTAAAAAGGTATAATGATACATATATTTAAAAAACATATTTAGTACTTATTGTTTATTGGTTGATTTAGGTATCAAATTGTAATTCGTGGGTCTATTTAAACTTCTATGGTAACCTGCGCTAATCAGTGAATACATAACTTTTATGTATGAAAGGGCTTATAGCCTAGCGGTACCAATGTGTGTAAGAATAGTGTTCATCCCCAGATGGTTGAGGGTTCAAGACTCATGGTGGACAAAAGATGTAGATTTTGGAGTATGATTAGGGGTGTGTGAGTTCTAAAAAGAAATATAACTTTTTTCGATGGTTTAATATGATATCAGAGCATAAATCATAAACCCTACAAAACGATGACCTTCTCGAATCCTAAAACTATAACCGACAGGCATATAAACTGTAACGTCAATCATCATTGGCTACTATGTCTCCTGCCACACCACTTGACAATGCCATATTACAAACACCAAAAGGTCCACTCTCCACTCATAAAGTATACTACTAAAGATTGGCATGTACGGTGATGAATATGTTGAGGACTATCTCAACCATGCACAATCATATGTTGATTCCACAACCATCATAGCAACTGAGTCAATGAGAAACATCCGATTATGGTTACAGTGATTAGTCCTCATGATGCAACGACCTTTTTGTGATCATCAAGTCTTGATGCGCGAGAAACAGGTGATTCAGGTCCCTCTACCACGTAAGTATTCACCGCCACCATTGGTTAGTCACCAACATTACTGAGGCAGAACCAATTGAGGGTCCATTGACATGTCACCAGAATTTATCCATTTTTATATATAAAAGTTAAGTTTTTATATAGCAAAACATGAGTTGGACCCTTAAGTTGTAGTCAGTAAAGAAGAGAATATTAAGATGATCATCCGACTAAAAAATTCTGGTTCAACCATTGAACATTAGGCTCTTTAGCATTGTTGTCATCATTACTATCCACCGAAGTTTCACAGACTTGTCTATCACGTTCTTTGAAGGCGTATTGACAAGTGCGACGAGGAGATGGAGATTCTTTATATAAGTAAAAAAAGATGAAAAAAATAAGTTCAAGTTGTTTTGAACATATTATAAAGTCACTCAAGAAAGGTGTTTTACATCAAAATACATTTTCTAAAACATCAAAATAGGTACCAAATGAAAAAAGAAAAAAGAATTTGTTATACATGGGTTATTTTCATATTATATTCACAATATTTTCATTCCATTATAATAAATAAAAATCAAGAGAATCTATAGTTTCTAAAGAAATTAATATGACTTTGTGGTTTCCAAATTAGGTACCAAATGAAAAAAGAAAAAGAATTTGGTACCAAAATGAGGTAAGCTCAAAGAGAGTGATATTGAGTTTCCGGTTTCACATTATTATTTTTTAAATCAATACCTTTCCACATGCTATGTTACATCACCACATGTAAGCCTATCACACTTTGCTATTTTTCATCTTTCACCCTTTTACTTTCAGCATATTACACTTTCACTCCTCCCACTTATTCCCAATGGTGATCTAACACATATAGGCTTTGGTATAGTGGTAAGACAATGAAGGATTGCACGAAGCCACGCAAGTTCAAACCCGAGCCAACCCGGGCTTTAGTCCGGAGTGCGTTACGCTAGCGAGTCTTGGCCTGTGTAGCGACGCAACTGCTGTCAAGTGGCAGCAGGCTCCATGGTTTCCCGGGGAACGCCTAACCCCTCACTCTGAACCCGCGGGCCCGGTTCAAACAACGTAGTGGTCAGGTATTGAGGGGCGATGGGTCTCTGACTTGTCGGAAATGCGACTGCCACTTAAAAATGAAAGTCGCCGTTCAAAAAAAATAGGCTAATCCTATACATCTCTATGTACTTTACACAAGAATCATTAACAATTTCTTCCAGTGACATGTGTGAAAACATATATATTGAAATAGATTTATCAACCAAATAATTTTATCTAAAAATTATACAATTTATCCTTTTAAAAAAAGTGTAAACGAATCAAGCCAATATTATCTCGATTAATTAAGCTCGAGCTCTACTAATTTAATTTAATTTAAAAGTACTTTTACAAGCTATTTGTTTAATATTTATTTATTTTATTTATATATAATTATAATAATGAATACGTGTGCAACATAGTTTATATATTATTTAGTTTTTTAGTCATAAATTATATATATGGTATAACATTAATTTTTCCTTTTTTTAGGGCATTATTAAAGATTAACAACCAACATTCTTGATTTTAGATATAAATTTAATAATTACAAATAACAGCTTGATCAAAACTATCTCACTTATTATTCACATGCATAGTATCTCTCTCCTATATAACACCTGAAAACCCTCCATTTTTTCCTATAAATTAACACCACCAAAACTCTTTCTCTCTCCCATCTCTAATATCTTCTCTATCTCTCCATACAATTGAGAAAAAGAAAATGAATGTTTATTGCAAATCATCATATGCATACTCAAAGATGGAAATGGAAGATCCAGAAGAGATGAAGAGCCGAAAAGCGCGATTCTTGATCTACAAATCACTAGAAAAAGTGGACGATTCGATCCGAAAAAGCCGAAAACCATCCTGGTTGAAAGTAAGGATATTCAAATTGAAGATCAAGTTTGGAAAGAAGATGAAGAAGTTGAAGAAAAGCTTGATGGTTGTAAGTAGACGTGGAGCAGCAAGAGTTGGTGTTGTTCAACAATGGAAGAACTTGTTTACTGTTAGAAAAACAATGCTCAAGATCCCCACAATGTTTCCATCTATCCAATAAACCACTTCCATATTATATGTTTCTTGAAAATTTTGAGTTTTTTTTTAATGTTCTTGATCATGATCTTCTGAAAATCACAACATTTATTATTGTGATTGGGATATTAATTTGATAAATGTTGCAACTTGTTTTTTGGGAAATTTTTTAAATTTATAGTTTATATGTTTGTGAATTATAGTCATCAAGGATATGGGTAGATTATGATTAAAAAGATTTCATTAATTGTCATTATTTAAATATATTTTGGATACAATTATCAAATTTATTAAGAACCATAAACTTATTTAAAAATTAGGGATTAGTTAATGTAAGTTTTGTAATCAGGTTTTTGTCTGATGATTAAAGGTTTTCTTGTAAAAGGGTCTCCTCCTCAGAAGGTTATGTTTCGAATCTTGACGAGGGAAGCTAAACCATTAAATAAAAAGGTTGATGTAAGTTTCATTCAGTGAACTTGTTAGTTATCATATATAATATATATCATATATAATATTTATATATTTTTCATTCAGTGAACATGATATATATTATATATGATAACTTTGAATATTTTAACTTCAATTTGTGTTTTCTTTATTCTTCTTGTACAAACTGAGTGGGAAACATGGCAGAATTCAACTAATATAAAAATAATAAGCATTTTTTAGAAACCTTCATGTGTCTTAGTTTTCTTAATGTTTTCCTTTCATTATTGGTTAAAAATAAAAGATAAATACTAAACTCTTGAATTTTTCTCCACAAATGTAAATGTTGTATTCTACCTGTCCACTTTCTTCTCTACCATTGAATCTATTTGACACCCTACAAATAGATCCACCATTCGGTGTTTGGTGGGCCCTTTTAAGTAAGGTGTGATTAATCACTAAGAAAACCAAACCAGTTTTTAAATCGGTCGGTTTATCTGTTGAAACAGTGTCAAGAATTGGTTGACGTTATAATCCGTTTAAAATCTTTTTAAAAGTATAGAAAATTTTCATAAAGGTTACAGTCTCATTTGGCTATCATTTTATCCAAAATATTGAAAGTAGTTCTTGTTAGGGCTTTTAACCTAAATAAATGGTATTATTTGTGTGTGTGATTAGTGTAAAACGAGTTTTAATATGTGGCTCTTATAATCATTTATCTAATTATTAAATGATCAAATATAATTATTTATTTATTTAATAACATATGGCTAGTAATTAGTCGATGGACCTAATTACTCTTAATGAGCCACTAATGGGTTTCCCCTTGGGTGTACATATAAATATAGAGATTACTAGAGGGAATAGACTAATCATCATTAATCGACTACTCTATTCTATCACCACTAAATCGTCCCTCTCTCTCTCTCCATAACTGTGAGCTCTCAAGAACTCATCTTAGCCATCCTAATCGTACACCCTAAACTGGAACCTGATCCAGATTAGAGATCATGTCGTCTTCTCTATCATCGGTGAACTTAGCAGGTATGTTATTATTATTGTTTTTCATTATATAGTTACAAGAATTGATCAACATGTGGTATCAGAGCAGATGTTGATAAATCAGTTCTTGTTTCTTTCCCTTATCTGGAATTAGAATCGGAGAACAAAAGTTCTGTTAAAATCCATAAGAAAATCGTTTTTACTGACTTCACGGTTTTCTGTTTTATTAAAAATATCACGTTTTTTTTATCTCATAAAATTCGAGATCCATTAATATTTTCAAAATCAGTTAAATATTAATGTTCAAGATTTTGATTACAGTCCTTAATCTGATATTATTGAAGAACAATTCATAAACTGTTCTTCGTGTTCGTCTTTAATTTTATTGAAATCCCCTTAACTTGGGATGAATAATGAATTTGATTATGTTTCCTAAAATTGTGTATCTTTATCTCCAAGTTTCACATTAAAATATTAATTTTATTATTTTAAATTACGAAACTTGGATATACTTAACACCTAAGATATTTTCGAAATCTAAAATATAATCAAATCCCTTAAATTTCGCACATAACTTAACCGGATAGATCTTCACGGTTTTTGGTCTACACGGTCCATGTTTCACGAGTATGGTTTACGGGTCTTATACTTCACGTTTTAACTGTTCACGGTTTAAACAGTTCACGGGTATCTCAATTCACGGTTTACAGTTCATAATTCAAATTCACGGTTTCTACAGTTCACGGTTTACCTTCTGGATCCGTGAACCTTATAGAAGGTGTGAACTTATGATGAGCCGTGAACCCTCACTTTGCCGTGAACCCTAACTGCCGTGAACCCTCACTTTGCCGTGAACCCTAATGGAACCGTGAACCTAGTATTACAACTTAGTGCTTGTCAGGGGGTTTGCTATTAATAAATGCTTTAGTTTTAGTTTTGTTAAACCTTAAAATTAAATGTTTTCAAAAACTTTTAAAACTTACTTGAATAAAACCCAATGCTCCACTTCTGCCCAAAGGTGACGTGATGCACGTGTATACTTATTCAAGCTTAAATAAGCATTACAACTTAGTGCTTGTCATGATATTAACTCAGAAAAACATGATAAATTTAAAAACACCTAAAGTTTCACTTCTGCCCAAAGGTGATGTGTCACTCTTGTAAAGTTTTTAAGTCTAATTAAGCACTATTTTGCCTAATATGACTAAGTGTTTCGACTTATGCCCAAAGGTGATGTGTCACACTAGGTTTTCGCGAAGCTAATTATGTGCGTACTAAACAAATGTTTCACTTCTGCCCAAAGGTGATGTGTTACATTCTTACTGCACATACTTAATATTAAAATTGTTCTTTAGAAATTAGTATCTTAATTTTTCTCGTATAAAATGCACTGCAGCCCCTAACTTGGGAATCGAAACTTTGAATGGCACGAACTTCTCTACTTGTAAAGATTCCCTGATGCTGTCGCTCGGCTTGATGGAATTCGATCACACACTCGACAACCCTGCACCTGCTGAACTTACTGACAAAAGCACTGCTCAAGACATTATCAAACATGATAAGTGGTCAAGGTGTAACCGCATGGCTCTTGTCCTAATGAAGAACTCAATCAGTCCGATCATCAGAAGAGCTATACCTGATTCTAAAGATGCCAAGACTTATCTAGCTTCTGTAGAGAATCAATTCAAGGGAACTTCTAAGGCGCATGCTAGCACTCTAATTCTGAAGTTGGTGACTACAAAGTATGACGGGATCAGCGGTATTCGTGAGCACATCATGATGATGAATGACATGTCCCGTAAGCTCAAGGGATTAGACATGGAAATCAGTGACGGCTTTCAAGTGCACTTTATCATGACCTCTCTTCCTAAGTCTTTTGAAGCTTTCAAGATCAACTACAACACACAGAAAGACAAGTGGACGATGAGTGAGTTGATTGCAATGTGCGTCCAAGAAGAAGAGCGTCTGAAGCTAGACAGACCGGATGTTGCTTATCTCATGTCCGCTGATTCAAAGAAGAGGAAGGGAAATTTCCGTAAGAAAGAATCTTATAAGGTCCAGAAATAAGATGCAAGTGGTGCTTCTAGCTCTAATAACTTCAAAGGGAAGTCTCACTGCAAGTTCTGCAGGCTGGACATAGGCAGAAAGACTGCTCGGACTTTAAGGAGTGGCTGAGCAAGAGAGGTAATCATCTTTATATGATACTTGAGTCCTATAATTTAAATGTTCCAACTAATACATGGTGGTTTGATTCTGGTTCTATGGTTCATGTAACCAACTCTTTACAGGGATTCCTTACAATCCAGAAGCTGGAAAGAAACCGAAGAACACTTAAGATGGGGAATGGAGAAGAACTAGTTGTCAAAGCTGTGGGAACCTTAGAATTAATTATAAAAACTGGTTTATGTATTAAATTTTATGATACCTTATATATTCCTGAGATTACTCGGAATCTTGTATCAGGACCAAAGTTAGACATTAACCGTTTTGTTTGTTCTCATGGTCATGGCAAACTTTCTATTATGTTAAATTCTCAAGTGTTTGGACGTGGTTATCTGGATGATGGTCTCTATAGATTAGAACTAGATGATGATTTTTCCAAGTCTTTGCTATCATATAATATTAATGAAAACTTAATAAAGACTAAACGAAAACAAGACTTAGAAGCTTCATCTATGTTGTGGCATCAACGCTTAGGCCACATTTCACGAGATCGCTTATCTCATCTCGTGAAGGATGAAGTGTTACCATCTCTCGATTTCAATGATTTTGGAACATGTGTCAAATGCCTTAAAGGTAAAATGACATCAGCAAATAAGAAAGGTGCCACTAGGAGCTTTAATTTATTAGAACTCATTCACACTGATATTAGTGAGCCTTACCCCGTTGCTGGTATAACAGGACATACTTCATTTATCACTTTTATTGATGATTATTCTCGTTATATGTACTTGTATCTTATTAAAGAAAAATCTGAATCACTTGCGACTTTTAAAGATTATAAAACTGAAGTTGAAAAACAACTTGATCTTCAAATAAAAGTTGTGAGATCAGATAGAGGAGGTGAATATTATGGCTGACATACTGATGTAGGTCAGGCTCCTGGTCCATTTTATGAGTTTTAAAGGGCCAGGGGATCGTGAACCAGTACACCATGCCTGGTACTCCTCACCAGAACGGTGTTGCTGAGAGAAGAAATAGGACCCTAATGAACATGGTACGCAGTATGTTAGCCAACTCAGGTTTACCCTCATTCCTCTATACCGAGGCCTTAAAAGTAACTGTTCATATACTCAATAGAGTTCCTTCAAAGTCTGTTCCTAAAAATCCTTATGAACTCTGGACAGGAAGGAAACCGAGTCTTAGATATATGAAAGTATGGGGCTGTCTTGCCGAAGCTAAACTCTATAATCCTTTCTTAAAGAAACTTGACATGAAAACTATCACTTGTTACTTCATCAGTTATCCCGATCACTCAAAGGGTTATAGATTCTACTGTCCTTCTCACGTCACTCGTATTGTAGAAACCAAGCATGCCAAATTCCTTGAGGATTTTAAGGTCAGTAGGAGCAGTGAAAATCCTTATCCAGATTTAGAAGAAGTACAAGACGCGCGGGGGGGGGGGGGGAGATACGTCGCTTACCTTGTACACCACGCTGCACCGCACGTCACTGCACCACTTCCTCAGGTTCTAATGTTACTCCTTTTATACCAGAGAATGAAGGCACATCAAACGACTGACATGAAGACAATGCCGAACCCGATAATCAACTCAGGAGGTCGTCTAGGTCCAAAAGGCCTACTAACTTTGATGATTTTGTTACCTACCTGACTGAAGCTGAAATGGATGCCGAAAAGTTTACACATCCTACTTCTTACCATGAAGCCATTAGCAGTGATTAGTCTTCTGAATGGAATAAAGCTATGATTGACAAGCTTGACTCCATGAAGAAAAATGATGTTTGGGATTTAGTTGAATTACCCAACGGTGCTAAACCCGTAGGATGTAAATGGGTATACAAAACTAAACTAGATCCGAATGGAAACATTGAATGCTATAAAGAGAGATTGGTTGCAAAGGGTTTCACTCAGAAAGAAGGAATCGACTATCAAGAGACCTTCTCTCCTATTTCTCGAAAGGATTCATTAAGAATCGTGATGGCCCTAGTAGCTCACTTTGACTTAGAGCTACATCAGATGGACGTCAAAACCGCTTTCCTCAACGACGACTTGAATGAAGACGTGTTCATGAAATAGCCTGAAGGTCAAGAACATCTAGTCTGTAATTTGAAGAAATCCATATACAGGTTGAAGCAGGCATCACGTCAATGGTACCTAAAGTTTGATGAAGTCATGAAGAAACAAGGTTTCCTGAAGAATCAAGTGGATCAATGCACCTACCTCAAGATGAGTGGGAGAAACTTTACTATACTTGTCCTTTACGTAGATGACATTCTATTGGCAAGTAATAGTTTAGATATGTTGCATGAGTCGAAGCGTTTACTCTCGCATAACTTCGACATGAAGGATCTCGGAGAGGCTTCTTATGTTATAGGCATCGAAATACACCGAGATAGATCTAAGGGCATTTTAGGATTATCTCAGAAAGCCTACATCGAACGGGTCCTCACACGTTACAATATGCAACACTACTCTCCTTCTGTAGCTCCAGTAGTTAAGAGAGATGTTTTTGGTTCTTTCCAATGGCCGAAAACAGAGGTTGAGAAGGAGCAAATGAGAATGATACCTTATGCATCAGTAGTTGGGAGCCTCATGTATGCTCAAGTCTGTACTCGTCCGGATATCGCTTATATTGCTGGAATGCTAGGCCGTTCTCAGACTAATCCTGGCCTTGATCACTGGAAAACAGCTAAGAAAGTACTTCGATATCTGCAAGGGATGAAAGACTATAAACTGACTTATAGAAGAAGTGATAATTTAGAAGTGGTTGGTTATTCTGATTCTGACTTTGCTAAGTGCAAAGATGACAAGAAATCCACTTCGGGGTACATCTATATGTTAGCCGACGGACCTATCTCTTGGAAGAGTCATAAGCAACAGTTGACTACAACATCCACTATGATGGCAGAATACATAGCTGTGTATAACGCGACCTGTCATGGAATGTTGCTAAAGAATCTGATCACTGTACTCAAAATAGTTAATTCCATTTCTAGACCATTGAAGCTTTATTGTGATAACTCAGCTGCCGTTAGTTTCTCGAACAGTAACAGTTCGACCGGAGCTGGATTATATCTTGATACAAAGTACTTGTTCGTACGTGAGCGAGCTGAGGAAAATAATCTTTGTATTGAGTATATAAGTACTAAAGTTATGCTTGCGGATCCGATGACTAAAGGTCTCCCACCTAAAGTTTTTGAAGAACATGTTTCGAAAATGGGCTTTTCTAAAGACCTTATTTAGTAACATAATGTACTTACTTACGTTTATTAATGAAATTTCCTCAGTTATTTGAATTTGTTTGTATCTAAATATGTTATGCATGCCTAACGACATATAGACACTGATTATACAAATCAACGTTAAATGGCTTACTTATAAATTTGATCCTAAATTTACTTAAGTTTTTAATTGGGATTGTAGTATGATTAATGGGGGTCTTGAGTTGGATATCAATTCAATTACTGTATTTCTCTGCTATAGTTTTGGTTTAAAACTAAAATAAGTATTAAATCTGCAGACTTACTAATGCTCATAATAAATTATTACTCAGCCAAGTGGGAGAATGTAAGACGAGATTTAATATGTGGCTCTTATAATCATTTATCTAATTATTAAATGATCAAATATAATTATTTATTTATTTAATAACCTATGGCTATTAATTAGGGTCGATGGACCTAATTACTCTTAATGGGCCACTAATGGGTTTCCCCTTGGGTGTACATATAAATAGAGAGATTACTAGAGGGAATAGACTAATCATCATTAATCTACTACTCTATTCTATCACCACTAAATCGTCCCTCTCTCTCCATAACCGTGAGCCCTCAAGAACTCACCTTAGTTATCCTAATCGTACACCCTAAACGAGAACCTGATCCAGATCAGAGATCATGTCGTCTTCCCTATCGTCAGTGAACTTAGCAAGTATGTTATTATTATTGTTTTTCATTATATAGTTATAAGAACTGATCAACAATTTAGTTATACAACCATGGATTTTGTCAAAATATTTATTATTTGGTATTTGAATGTTTACTCTTATAAAGTTTTGGTTCATTATTAATAATAAGAAGGACATGAGAAATATAACAATATATCTTTTGAGCTTGCTTGATGAAAATTTCTTAACTTGTGTTCTCCGGTGAAAGTTATAATACATATCACATAATCGTAAACCCAGGCATAAGATTAATTATTTGATGTATTTTATGAGTAGGATAGATTTACAGTCTAAAAACATAATCGCAAACTTAATACCAACTTCACCTTAGTTGAGTTGGTGAACCACACACCTCTTTATACTTATGTTAGAAAATTGGTAAAAATGAGTTTTTCACGATATTTAGAAAGTATTTTTTTCTCAACTTTGGATATAAATAACTATATATAATTGTTGTTAATATACTTATTTCTTTATGAATTTGTGTTCTATTATGTGAGAGCTTCGCAACGAACCGGACGGTGACCAAAACGACGCTAAGATGAATGAGATATCGATACTCAAACTTGAGTGATTGGAATGAATAATATGGAACTTTGGTGATTCTGTAGGAAATTATTACAATTTCTTGATTAATCTTTGTCATAAAGCTATATATATGTATTATTTTTGACACATAATTCATGACATGAATCAAATAGAGGTTTCACTTTGTCTCATAAATTCATATTAAACTAATTTATTTGTAATGAATAATGCTAATAAAACATGTCATGAATTAATATGGATCTTTTGTTTTCTACTCACAATTCATGACATGAATCAAATAGAGGTTTTGGTTTGTCTCATAAGTCCATATTTGTGGTTATTACAGAAGTATAGTACGACAAGAGTTTCCCAACTAAACTAAAGGGAAAATTTTATAGGGTTGTAGTTAGATCAACTTTATTATACGAGATAGATTGTTGGGCCATCAAGAAGACACATGCGCGTAAGTTGGAGGTAGTAGAAATGAGGATGTTAAGGTGGATGTTTTGACACACAAGGCTAGACCAGATAAGAAATGAGGTTTTTCGGGGAAAATTACAGGTGGCTAGTATAGCAGATAAGGTAAGGGAGAGGAGATTGAGATGGTTTGGACACGTGAAGAAGATACATAGGTTAGATCTATAGAAACCTTCATTATAGAGGGAATAAGAGGTAGAGGTAGACTTGGGCCCAAACTAACTCGGGATAAGTAGATTAGGCGGGATTTGCTAGACTTGCATCTCTCCGAGAAGATGGTTGAGGATAAGATTTGGTGGAGACGTAGGATAAATGTTAAAGGCTTTTAGGAGATAATACAAATTTACTAGTGGTGGTTTTTACAAGGTAATGGTGGTTCTTGTTGTAGGTGAGGATACAATTTTGTCTAACCTTTGCCTTAGGATAGATACACAGAAGGTTAAAACCGAACCCTTTTGGCCGGTCCGACCGATTCAATCATCTCGGCCGGTTCAATTCAAGTTTTTTTTTAAACTAGACCATGAACACCATAATACTTACAACAAACATATCCATTAAATTTGCACTATTTGCAAAGTATTGGTAGGATATAAGGAGAAAGCAACACACCGACTAGAAAAACCTTTTACGATACTTATTTATTGGATAACTTATAAAATAATTTTTAACTAGAGGGTGCGAGCCCGCACGTTGCAGCGGTAAGTCCTCGACGATACCAAATACCTAAAAGCGTGTTGGAGGAAGCCAAGAAATAAATTATCGAAAAACATAAGGCATAAAAAAGTAAGAATAAACTAAAGTCAATACGATCTTAATTAAACGCAAAACAATTAAAAAATATATTAACTAAATTGGGGGAAAAAAGACAAAAATAAAAATAAAAACAACAGTCATCAAAGGAATCGAACCCTGATCAAAGTGGAAGCAAAGTCGGTGCTTCAAAGGCCACACCTAAAACAATCCCAATCAGTCACTATTTTGTTTTGAATGCTGACTAAAGTTTATATAACACAAATATACATGTTTAAAAAAATCAAACAAAAAAATTGAATCAGTAGTAGTTTGGCACGTGGATGGCGGATCAACACGTAAATCCGAATTGCTTTTGGACATGGTTAGTAATTATTAAATGACACAAAAATCAAATAGTTAATGTTAAAATAATTTACTGGGTCTTCATATTTTTTTTTATTTTTTTAGGACTACGACTTTTAGAATGACTGGGTGGTCGCAGGTCGGCTTGCGAGACCAACCCCGGTTCGAGAACCCATAAGGTTTCTCCATAAAGGACATAACACCTGCTTAACGGGTCCAAACAGCGTCCTCAGAGGAACCATAACCCTTGATACCATTTGATACCAGTTGCGCCACCACAAGAGTCAAAACTCTCTGACGAAACACAGGTTGAACAAAACCCCCCGTGTGACTCGGATTCAAACTTGTGACCTTCGAAGACACCTAGTTTTTATCTTCATTGCCAATGCCAACTCCACCAAGTGAAGAAGACTAGTGGGTCTTTATATTTGAATATAAAGGTTATGCCGTTAAAAAAAAGAATTAATTACACGGATGGTCCCTGTGGTTTACCCAGATTTCACTTTTGGCCTCTAAGAATGAGAAACTACAAGTTTGGCCCAATAGTTTGCACGATTGTAACACTCATGGCCCCTGGGTTGGATGGTTGTTAACTCTTCTGTTAAAATTTTAAAAAATTACCAAAATACCCCTTAAATAAAAAATAAATAAATAAATTAGATCCCCATTTTTCTTCTCTGATGCTGTGTTCTCGAGTTTACTAGAGGAGAGAAAAGAAAAGAAAGTGTTCTTTTCCTTTCTTTTCTTTTTATTCCTTTCTCTCAAAATCCCTCCAACTTGAAAGGATGGAGATAAACTTAGTTTTCTCTTCAAATCCCTCCATTTCCCTCATAAAAAAAACTATGAAACACCTTTCCTCTCATTTTCTTTCTTTTCCATTTTAAAAAAAAACTCTGGAACAAGGGTTCCATCCCCCCTCCCTTCTTTTCCTTCCTTAAATGAGTCTCGGGAACACAGCGTAAACCCCCCCCCCCACCCCCATGGCCGGATATAATCAAACTATAAGTGATAAGTTCTTCCATACATCAGCCCGAAACCATCGCTGCCGCCGCCACCAACCTGAAACCACCAATTCCCTGTCCCATCACCGAGAACCGCTAGCCAGTAACGACACCATCACCCTCCCGTCATTCATCTTCTTCCTCTTCGTTCGACACAAGCGCCCCCTTTCTTCACCACCACCGCCGGCCACCAACTCCTCTAACCCACTTGAACCCACCACTGTCCTCCTTAACCCACCTGAACCCACCCACCACCGCTAGCCACCACCTCCTCTAACCACCCCCACAACCGTCCTCCTCTAACCCCCTCCCCCCCATCTCTCACACGGTTCATCACCACCAAGTCAAACTGGAATATTTTTTGTTTTTCCGGCAACCATCAACCTCTAAGAACTCCAATCGGCCTCTATTCCAGAGCTCCTCATCAGCCCATAAGAACTCCAATCGTTGCATAGAGACGACATTTGGAGGTGTACTTGCAAATCAGCGGGGAGAAGCTGTAAATCGAAACCCCCAGTAAAAGAGTGGGTCGATCGGAGGTGCAGAGAGTCGACATTTGCAGCGGTGGTGGCTTGCTGGAAAACCATCTGCGATGGTGGCTGCTGAGGGAGACGACATTTTGCAGCCTGGTGGTATTAGGCTGAAAAGGAGTGGCTGAGAGAGAAGAACCAGGGAAATGGATGAAGAAATGGGGTCTTTTAAAACCCTCTAGATTTGAAGGAGATTTAATTATGGTGGTGTAGTGTGGTGGTGGAAGAAGGTGTGGTGGTGGTGGAGTAGGGTGGGAGTTTGGGGATAAGAAAGAGGGTGTTTGGGATGGTTTTATGATTTATACTTTTTTTTTTAATGTAAGGGGTATTTTGGTTTCTTTACACTCACTTAACGGACATCCAACACAAGGGCCATGGGTGTTACAATCGTGCAAACTTTTAGGCCAAACTTGTAGTTTCTTATTCCTAGGGCCAAAAGTAAAATCTTGATAAACCACAGGGCATCCATGTAAATAATTAAAAAAAAAACTAATGTTTTAATATCAAATCCATAAAAGAACTTTTATTGGGCTGCCCCGGCCCATAAACAAGGGTACGTGTCAAGCTCCCATAGGACATGAGTTTCTGAAATTCCCAACAGATTGAGCCCTAGAAATCATCAATCGAACTGACCCGAAATTGTGCATTTTTAGGTAAAAGATTCCAATCCGAACCTCAAATTTTTGACCCGAATAAGACCAACGTTTCTTCTCTATCCCAATTTCTAACCTCTCGACGGCAATCCTCGTCTCTATCTCTCATCGGAGACGCAACGGATCTAGGGTTCCACCGTCATCTTCACGCCTTACAACCGGACAACCGGTACGACGTCCTATCTGTTTCATCGGTGTAATTTGAAGAAGAATTAGAGTTCGTATCATCAAATTGTCAGTTTTGTTACGCAATCTGTTACTGTAGGTTGTGTTCTCAGCTAGGTTTTGTTAGTTGTAGCTTCAAACATCCTAATTAGTTGTCATTTGATAATCGAGAACTCTAATTTGATTAACACAATGTAAACCTAATTTGTTTTGTGCATTTAGATCTTTTGAGTGCTTGAATGTTTTAGGTCTAGCATGATAGTTAGAGTTTTGGACACTAATTAATGTAGTAATGGATTATGGATTAAACCCTAGGCAACTAACATGTTACTGGTTCATTACAGTTTCAGTTTTAAGTTGATTTGTGAAAGTGAATTTTGGATTCAATATAGGTATGGAACTATGGATGTTGTTGTTAGTTTACCTAAACAAAAATGTTCTAATTTGAAGTAGCTTTTGTTAAGTTTGTTGTGAGTGTATTTTTATTATAAAAAAAACTAACCAAAATGATAGCAACCGTCATCTTCACGCCGTACAACTGGTATGACTTTCCTTTCATTTCATCGTTGTAATTTGAAGAAGAGAATAATTGAAGTTTGAACCATCAAATTGTCAGTTTTGTTAAGCAATCAGTAACTGTAGAATGTGTTTTCAGCTAGGTTTTGTTAGTTATAGCTTCAAATATCCTAATTAGTTGTAGTTTGATTAAACTAGAACTGTAATTTGATTAACACAATGTAAACCTGATTAAACATTTAAAGCTAATCTGTTTCGTGCGTTTAGATTGGTGAAAACCTTTCCTATTTTAGTTTGCGATTGAAATATTGAGTGCTTGTGAATGTTCTATGTATAGCATGATGTTAAGACTAGGGCCGGCAATCCTGACCCGTAATCAGGAAAATGGGTTAGTATGGGTTTTCTTATTTAAAAATTGGGTCAACTTGGACTCTTTCTTCTTTGTCAACGGGTCAGAACGGGTTGAGATGTTTTCAAGTCAAATCTTCAACGGGTCCAGATGGGTAGATTGTTTTAGAAATGGGTAGATTGCACCCAAACGGAAACACTTCTTATCATATCTTCCCCTTATTTTAGTCGAACTGCTGACTTGGGTTTAATGGTTCAACCGATCTGGGCGTGTGCTGTGATAATGATGACAGATATGAACAAGATCGGCGACAACAATGGTAGATCGGTCTGGGACGGCGGTGGCTGTTCTAAGGTCGAAAATGGTTGACCTTACGGTGGTCGTTGTTGTTGCCATTTTCCGGTGATGGTGGAGAGTCGACGGAGAACTTGAAGATATGTAAAACCCGGTAAAAATTAAACCGTGAAATCATGATAATGTAAACACTAAACAGAGAGAATCAATCGGATGTCTCGCCGGAGTAAGAAATCGAAAATCGTAAACAAAGGAATCAACGAGGTTTTGTTTTTTTGGAAGATAAAGATAAAAAAGAAAACCCCATAAAAATATAAACTGTAGTGATAAGAGGGGTATTCAATCTGGCAATCTGTACACGTGTCTTACATTTTTTTTACTATAAATATAAAATTCTTTTAAATTTAACTAAATGTTTCTCAAATTTTGTTGCATGTTTTTATTAATTTATGGTCATTTCGTGCAACGCAGCGGATGATTATCCTGCTTCATTTTTCATTATGTAAGTGGCGTAAATTGAACCCATTCTGACCCGAACCTGTTTTGACCCGAACCCATTTTGACCCGAACCAAAATATCATTTTTTAAAACAACCCGTTCTGACCCGTGACCCAAACCCGCCCGACCCGCCCAGTTTGCCAGGCCTAGTTAAGACCTTTGAAGCCTAATTAATGTAGTAATCGGTTAACCATAAGAGATTAAGATCATGTCATTGCTTCATTCTAAGTGTCGGGAAACTAGCATTTCTGTCTACACTTTCAGTTTCAAGTTGTTATGTGAAAATGAATTTTGGATTCAATATAGGTATGAATGTTGTTGCTAGTTTACCTAAACAAAAATGTTCCAATTTGAAGTAGCTTTTGTTAAGTTTATTGCAAGTGTGTTTCTGTTATAAAAAACTAACCAAAATGAAAGCAACAGTTGATCCTTGATTTTAATCTTTTGGCGTAGGAATTTATAGATGAATTTCCGACTGTAGTTACTTTGCTGTGTTGGATGGCACACTAAATGATCCAATTGGAAACTGTGAAATTAAGAATCTGATATTTATTCTCTTGAAGCTGCAAATCGAATATGAAATGGTTGTTATCGAGCTCCTGAAAGCTTTTATGTAAACAGAGTATTTGGAGATTAAGTGCTACATGACAACAAGCTGACAGAAAATGAACTATTCTTCTGATGAAGATGACAAGCCCTTGGTTTTCAAAAGGACTTCAACTTCTGATAAGTTAAAGCATTCTGGTCAACTAAAGTCTGGTTCAATCGTTAAGCAGGTGAAGCCTTCTACTTCCACTAAACCTCCTGCTAAACAAGAAAGCGATACTGAGGATTCTGAAGATGACAAGCCTTTGAGTTCTAGAATTTCATCTGCACCTAAAACAAACTCCAACCATGTGAGGATGGGACCCAGCACAACTGCATTTCAGCGTCCAAAACCACCAGTAAAATGTGATGATTCTGATGACGAGAAACCTTTATCTTCAAAATTCACATCGGTGGGACCTTCTATCAAGAAAAACGATGATTCTGATGATGATAAACCGTTATCGTCGAGAGTTAAGCAAAATGGTTCTACATCAAGGGATAATAATCAAGTTAACAAAAAACCGAGTATTGGCTTGAATAAGAGACCTCCAAATCAGGAAAGATTACCGGGTCAATCATCGATTAAAAAGCCCAAGCTTTCTGATTCAGAAGATGAGGATGATCATGTTCCTATATCTCAAAGAATGAAGAATCAAACCCCATCTGGTAGTAAATCATCATCATCATCTGTTAAACAGAAGGTGATAAAAGTTAATTCTTCTTCGTTCAAGAAAACTTTCAAGAAGTCAAATAAGGTGGAGAAAAATTCAAAATACTCAAAGTCGTCAAAGATGCCACCTGGATCCGGTGAAGGGCAAAAATGGACAACTTTGGTTCATAATGGTGTAATTTTTCCACCACCATATAAGCCTCATGGGGTTAAAATTCTTTACAAGGGAAAGCCTGTTGATTTGACTCCCGCACAGGAGGAGGTGAAATTTCTTGTCTTTTTTTTTTTGGTTTTTTTCCTTGATGACACATTTATTTATAATGGGTCTATTGTGTTGTGTTTTATTTTTAACGCGTCAAGCGGGTAAAATAAATAAAAAAAGGTCAACTTCAAAGGAAACAAGTCAGATGGGTGAAAAGTAACCCAAAGTTGTTTTTAAAGCTTTAAATCTTCTAAATTCTTTTAGAGAAAAAGTTAGTTTATTGTTGTAGTAATATAAGCTTTTGTAATCACTAATGACATATAAAAAGTTTAAATATTGGACAAGAAGTGTTTTGGGTCATCACCGCCCAAGCTGTACGGATAATTACTTATTTGATGCAAACTTGCTATACATTTTGCTACCTCTACTTTATTATGTATGTCACCATATATGTGTTGTCTAAATATAAATAAAACATTGGATACTTGGTCAACGTTACAGGTTGCAACAATGTTTGCAGTGATGTTAGATACTGATTACATGACTAAACCCATGTTCAAAGAAAATTTCTGGAACGATTGGCGGAAGATACTAGGAAGAAACCACACAATTCAGAATTTAGAAGACTGTGATTTCAAACCAATATATGATTGGCATCAGAATGAAAAGGAGAAGAAGAAGCAAATGAGTACAGAAGTACGTTTTGATTAAATAGATATTATAGTTTATATGAGAAAGAAAAGCGTAAATGTATAAAGCAAATACAGATTAGAAAAACAGTATGATTTACTGATTATAAGGGCTGTTGACAGGAGAAGAAGGCTATAAAAGAAGAAAAGATGAAGCTTGAGGAGAAATATATGTGGGCAATAGTTGATGGTGTCAAAGAGAAGGTTATCTCCACTCTCATTTCATCTTTATGTAATTAGTTAGTTAATTAAATGATTAACTAATGGTGCAGGTTGGAAACTTCCGAGTTGAGCCACCTGGGTTATTTCGAGGCCGTGGCGAGCATCCCAAGGTGCTAATGACAACTTTATCCCTCTCTTTCTGATGAAAGATTTTAGACAATTTAGCCAAGTAATAATATTTATTCTTAAAAAACAAGTTATGACTGTTATATGTGTTGCCTAGATGGGAAAACTGAAGAAACGTATCCGTCCAAGTGACATTACAATTAATATTGGGAAGGGTGCCCCAATTCCAGAATGTCCAATTCCTGGTGAAAGGTTTGATATTGACTTTTTGTATTTTTATTTTGTTTGATTCTTGATTTCTTTCTAAAATCCCTGAGCATTAATACCTGACAGCTGGAAAGAAATCAGGCACGATAATACTGTAACTTGGTTAGCATATTGGAATGATCCAATAAATGGAAAGGATTTCAAGTATGTGTTCTTAGCTGCCAGCAGTGCTCTTAAGGGTCAAAGTGATAAAGAAAAATATGAGAAAGCAAGGTCATTAAAGGCAAGTCAAAAGTTGTCCAAACTCCAACGTGTATTTTTAATGCATAAAACCTTCTAAATCCTTTTAACCAAAAATATATATTGTTATTGAAATAATATAACTTCTATAATCATATTTTATTATAGGGATACATAGAAGGCATCAGAAAAGCTTACACTAAAGATTTTGGAAATAAGGATGTGACAAAGAGACAAGTGGCAGTGGCTACATATCTTATTGATAAACTAGCACTCAGGGCAGGAAACGAGAAGGTCCTTTTTCTGTGCCTTTCTCTGTTCATTACCTTGAAAATGACAAATAAATTAATCAAAAGAATAATATTATGTATGGTTGCAGGATGATGATGAAGCTGATACTGTTGGTTGTTGCACATTGAAAGTAGAAAACGTTGAACCAGAGCCTCCAAACATTCTGAAGGCATGATTTTTTCAGATTATAATTCCAATATGCAAGTTTGAATGTTTTTATGGCTAACATTAACATTTATAGTAACATGGTTTTATAATAAAAATAAATAAGGTTATATGTTTTGATGCCAGTTTGACTTCCTTGGTAAAGATTCCATACGATACCAAAATGAGGTTGAAGTCGAGCTTCCTGTATTTAAAGCAATTCAACAGTTTCGAACAGGTCAGTTGACTTTCTTCGTTAGATTATTTCATACCTTAATTTTTGCTGATTTACAAATGAAACACTTCAGGAAAGAAGGGTAATGATGATCTTTTTGACAAGCTGGATACAAGTACATTAAATGCTCATTTAAAGGAACTCATGCCTGGCCTTACAGCAAAAGTTTTCCGTACATATAATGCATCCATCACGTTAGATGATATGGTAACATGCATACTAACTTCAGTAATAAAATAATAATAATGATAATATTATGTACTCTAGGGTTTCTGTCTCGTTAATAATAACTAATACAATGATGTATTTTTTGAGTGTTATTTTTTGCTGGTTGCAGTTAAACAAGGGCATGAAGGGTGGAAATGTTGCTGAAAATGTAGTCGTTTACAACCAAGCAAATAAGGAGGTGCAATTCATACCCTTTTAGAAGCTTGAACTTTTATATATTTATAATGCTATATTTATTTCAGTCGAGGCTTGATATTTATTTCATGCTTTGTGTTTTGTAGGTTGCGATTATTTGTAATCATCAACGTAGTGTTTCAAAGTCTCATAGTGCACAAATGATGAGGTTGAATGGCAAAATAGAAGAATTAAAGGTTAAATTTTGTTACTTTTCCCTAGTTATGATCTGTATTATATTTGTAACGTAGGTAAATATTTGATATTTTGTTCATCTATAACGGGTCAAATGGCTAATCCTTATAACTTGATTTAAAAAATTGGAACGAGTCAAACGGGTCCAAAATGATATGAGGTGTATTTAAATGCTTACAAAGTTTTAAATCGCTATATTTAAAAAAATTAAATTACTGCTTTAAATACTATAGTTTCTGTAACATGTTTAGTACATGTATTTTTTAGGAAGTTCAAGAAAAAGGGACAATAATATGTTTGTTGGTCAACCAAACCCGACTAAACTTTATCCAACCCTTTGCCTGGCCCATTTTGCCACTTCTTGTACCGTCATTTAGGTTGTTTAACATTTTTGGTTTGTGCTTAAATATGGCGGTTTTTATTTTTATTTCTTTTTAGGGTGTTATAGAAGAACTGGAGACTGATCTGGCTCGTGCAAAGAAAGGGAAACCTCCATTAAAGGGTTCTGATGGAAAGTTGAAGAGGAATATGAACCCTGAAGCGTAATACGACTAATCTTTTTGGATAATAATTGAATTTAATATTTACAATTTCTGATGATAATTAAATTGTGGGATTATAATTTAAATGTGCAGGTTACAGAAAAAGATTGATCAAACTTACGCAAAAATTGAGAAAATGGAACGTGACAAAGAAACAAAGGAAGATTTGAAAACAGTTGCTTTGGGCACTTCAAAGATCAATTATCTTGATCCTAGAATAACTGTCGCTTGGTGCAAGCGTCGTGAAGTTCCCATCGAGAAGGTAAAATTACTTATTTACCCTTTTCCTATTATATAATTTCTTTAATAATCAGATTTCGTCAAACTTCTTAACATCAAACAAATTTAATTATTACAAATCATCTAAATTTAATGCAGATATTTAACAAGTCTTTATTGGCAAAGTTTGCTTGGTCAATGGATGTGGATCCTAGCTTCAGGTTTTGATATCTATTGTAGTTGCGGTGGAACTCTATTAGCCAATAAAAAAAAAGAGAAAAAAAAATTAAAAAAAGAAAAAGAAAATGGACAGAAGGAATCAATGGATTGACAGTTTCTGTTATATTTTTATTTTTTTCCATTTTAATTTTATGTACTGACCTGTTTGCGGAATATTCATGTTGTACCATGCATGTTAAAGAAACTAATGATGAGTTACTTGAAGATGTGTTGAATTTTATTTTGTTTTGTATGATTTGAGTTGAAAATGGAAGACGTGATTACAAGTTTTGATGTTTTCATTTGTTTGCAACATATCTAGGGTTTACATGTTACAATTAGTTTAATAGTTACAAATATAAGGGCCAATGTTGTATAATTTTTATGTGTAGGGATTAGATAAAAATAAGGCTTAACTACCACAACTAATTAGTTAGTTATAGTCAATTGTAGTAGAGCCATATATAAGCACATGTGACAAATCAAGGCATGAATTTGATTGATAGAAATCCTACTCTCTGTTCTCTTTCTTTTTCTTATTCGTGATTACCATTTGAGTTCATATCATTGGTATTAGAGCCGTTTCTTCCTTGAAACTCAACTCAATTCTAACCGGTGCTTTACAGGAACCGTTCTACATCAACAATTGGATGCAAAATTCAGAGTTGTTCCTTCCTTGAAACTCAACTCAATTCTAACCGGTGATTTACAGGGACCGTTCTACATCAACAATTGGATGCGAAATTCATAGTCGTTCCTTCCTCCAAACTCAACTCAATTATAACCGGTGGTTTACAGGAACGCTCTACATCAACAATTGGATGCAAAATTATATGTGCTGATTCACGACAACACTTTTACATTATTGGTAATTTTTTTACACCGGTAATTCGTTAGAGCAGTTAGGAAGAAATTGATCACCGTCGATGATCCACAAAAGTGATTAAAAAGCAACTAAAACAATAACGATTAACTGTTCTCTGTTCTCGTGGCTGGACAACATCAAAATTGTGTCTATCTATGATATCTCAATTCCAGGTGTTTTTAGCTATACCTAATCTTTCATCTAAAACACATTATTGGTTAAGATTTTAACCAATAGATCCCATATCTTTTCCACACAATCAACATATCATGTACATATATAACAAGTGCACAAATGAGCAATCTAGAACATCCTTCGTCATTATCCTGATCACACACGTTTGAAGATAAATCTCCATCATTTCTTTTAATCGGAAAACAACAATCCAAAATTCTAAAAGGTCATATACGACAAATTTCAAGTACTATACATGACTCGAGTAACAACTTATATTCACTTCAAGTTACTTCTTAACCTAAACCAATACATATAGGGTTCGTAGTAGTAGATGCAACCACGCTAAACCTAAGAACCTTAGGTTTTCATCAAAACACACTGATTCACCGTTAAAAAAGTATATTAATTTCATAAACCCTTATCTCCACACACATAAAATAAATAATTTATTCAGATTGATCGTTTTTTAAGACGAAATTGCACATTCAGCCTCAAAATCAATTGCAAGGGGGTGTTTGGGATTACTTATTAACCTACTTATTAACTTATTAACTTTTTTTAAAAGTTAATAAGTTAAAAGTTTGTTTGGATAAATCAAAATGAGATGGAAATATAGAAGAAATAAGTAGTTTTTAAAAAGTAATTCTCACTTACATTTCAAAACTAAAAAGTTAATAAGTAGTTTTGAGAAGTAATCCCAAACACCCCCTAAAACTATCTCATTTATATCAAGATAATTTATGCAATGTTTACTTGATCATTCATTCCTTCATTTTAATGGACTTTTGGATTTCCACAAGAGAAGATTGAAGAAAATTTGATGCTTTATAGTAAACCAAAAATAAAATAAATAATAAAAGTTATTAGTTTTTATTTTCATTTGGATTTTCCTCCATCCATAGATCCTCGGCGATTATTCTCCTTTCTGATTTGGGATTCCGTCGATCGTTTTTCCCTCTTCTCCAGAAATCCGTTCATCTCGCACACACACACACACACACACACACCGTAACCAATCAGGTACGCTTCGTTCAATTTAACCTTTCATTTGATGCTATTAGTAAACGTTTCTACGCGTTTTGTTTGAATTTGAGTGATCTAATTTAGCGGTTGTGTTTCGCATTAACGAGTGGAGATTATGTTACTTGTGTTTGCAACGATCAAGTTTATAATTTGTGAAATTCTGATCGTAGAATTAGGTTTTGAGTTTGTAATGACTGAGATTACTGATTTTTTAGGTTTTGTTTGATTTGAGTGATCTAGTTTTGCGGCTGTGTATCACATTAAAGAGTGAAGATTATGTTAATTGTGTTTTCAATGATTAAGTTTAGAATTCGTGAAATTCTGATTGTAGAATTAGGTTTTGAGTTTGTGATGACTGATGATTACTCATTTTTTAGGTTTTGTTTGAATTTGAGTGATCTAGTTTAGCTGCTGTGTATCGCATTAACGAGTGAAGATTATGTTACTTGTGTATGCAATGATCAAGTTCATAATTCGTGAAATTCTGATTGTAGAATTAGGTTTTGAGTTAGTGATGACCGATGATTACTCATTTTTTTTAGGTTTATGTAGGCCTACATGCTTCTTTGCTCTTTGATAATGATTAGTATGCTTCAATTGTAGTTTTGTTTGAATTTTAGTGATCTAATTTAGCGGCTGTGTATCGCATTAACGAGTGAAGATTATGTTACTTTTCTTGTGTTTTCAACGATCGAGTTTATAATTTGTGGAATTATGATTGTAGAATTAGGTTTTGCGTTTGTGATGACTGTTGATTACTCATTTTTTAGGTTTATGTAGGCCTAAATGCTTCTTTGCTCTTTGATTAGTATGCTTCATATGTAGTTTTATATGAACTGATTTTGTGTTAAATTGCTCTAGGTGAAGGTAGAGTTCATAATTGAATCGAACAATCGGTTGTAAATTGTGTAGGAGCGTTTGAATTTGGAAATGAGTGTGGTTGGGTTTGATATTGGGAATGAAAACTGTGTTATTGCTGCTGCAAGGAACCGTGGAATCGATGTATTGTTGAATGATGAATCAAATCGTGAGACGCCTGCAGTTGTGTGTTTTGGTGAGAAGCAAAGATTTTTGGGTTCTGCAGGGGCTGCATCTGCAACTATGAACCCTAAATCTACTATTTCTCAGGTTAAGAGATTGATTGGTTGCAAATATAAGAATCCGGGTGTACAAAATGATCTTAATTTGCTACCGTTTGAGACTAGTGAGGCTCCCAATGGTGGTGTTTTGATTCACTTACAGTATTTGAATGATCGATACACATTTACACCTGTTCAGATATTGGGCATGTTGTTTGCACATTTAAAACAAATGGCAGAGAAAAATCTTGAAATTCCTGTTTCAGATTGTGTTATTGGGATTCCATCCTATTTTACAGATTTGCAAAGGCGTGCTTATCTTGTTGCTGCACATGTTGCTGGTTTAAACCCTTTGAGACTGATGCATGATTGTACTGCGATTGCATTAGGTTATGGTATTTACAAGAATGATTTTAGCGATTCCGGACCGACATATGTCGTTTTTGTTGATATTGGACATTGCGACACTCAGGTTACCGTTGCGGCTTTTGAACAAGGGCACTTGAAAATATTATCTCATTCTTTTGATAATCATCTCGGAGGTAGAGATTTCGATGAAGTTTTGTTTAAATATTTTGCAGAAAAATTTAAAGAACAATACAATATTGATGTTTATACAAATACTCGGGCTTGTGTAAGGCTAAGGACATCATGTGAGAAGTTGAAGAAGGTTTTAAGTGCAAATGCTGAAGCACCACTTAATATTGAATGTTTAATGGATGAAACAGATGTGAAAGGGTTTATAAAAAGAGAAGAATTTGAGAATTTGTGTTCAGATTTGTTACAAAGAGTTACTGTTCCTTGTGTTAAGGCTGTAAAGGATGCTGGAATAAATGTTAAAAATATATATGCTATTGAGCTTGTTGGTTCTGGGTCCCGCATACCAGCTATTATGAAAAAATTAACATCTCTTTTTAGGAGAGAACCGAGAAGAACACTTAATGCAAGTGAGTGTGTTGCTAGAGGATGTGCACTTCATTGTGCAATGCTTAGCCCGACTTTTCGTGTTAGGGAGTATCAGGTTTGTCTGTAATACATCTTTTTCTTTTAATATCTTATGTATTTGTATCAGTAACTTTTTATATGGAAAGATTCTTTGTTCCAAAATTTGCACTTGGTTAAAAAGAAGTTGAGTAGGTTGAGAACGTCATGAGTTTTTATAATCTCTGTTGGCCTAGGGCCTAGGCATCTTTACAACAAACTTTATTTTCTACAAATAAGTTTGGACAATCTCTTAATTTAGGTGGATTTAGTCACCATGTAAAGCTATTTAAAATTCCATGTTTCAGACCATACACCATAGACATATGCCCCATGAACTTCGTTGATATACTTTTCTTGTAAGATTAGTAAGAATTAATATTTAGAGTGCATGAGGAATTGTGTTTTATTTCATCAACTATCTAGATGTTTGAAATCTTTGTTTCTGTTGTTATACTATAGTTATATAGACTTTTTTCTTCTCCAATTAAGTGTTGTTTTCTTCTTTTATAATTTCCCAAATTTAGCTATTTCATGCTATTGAGGATTCATGTAGCATTTATTTAATATTTGTAGGTTGAAGATTCATTTCCTTTCACCATAGGACTTCAATCAGATGATGGTGAAAGCATTCCACTGCCCAATGGCACGTTGTTTCCAAAAGGCCATCCATTTCCAAGTGTTAAGATGATTTCGTTGCGTAGAAGTGATACTTTTCATTTGGAAGTCATATATCTGAACGTGGATGACCTGCCTTTTGGAGTATCACCTAAAGTCAGACAGTTTACTGTAAGATATCTTGAGTTCTATGGTCTTCAACTCTTCATTTCTAGGTTTTTTATACAAAATTGTTGCCAGGTTTCTGGTTTCTTGCATTTGAGATCAATGAATTTCCTATTTTTTCAACTTTAGCTTTAGGCTTATATAGAGTTGGCAATTTTGAATTACTTAGTTATGAATGGGTTGATTCGGATAATGTTTTATACCTAACGAGTTCAAAAAGATGAAAAAATTCAGCAAAAAAGGAAAAAACGGGCCTGACCGTTGAAAGTTACCTAAATTATATTTTTAATTCATAAAAGTTAAAACCTCCGGAATCTTCTTATTAAAAAAATAGATTATTATAAATTTCTATGATTTCTGCAATAATGTATGAAACACTACTTATTTATGAAAAACTAAATTTTGAATAAAAATTATTTCGGTTCAACCATTGCCTGGACCGCCTATTGTTTCCACCTCTATTTTTTGCAATATCCTTTTTTTTTGTCTCAGTATTTACAAAAAAAACATGTTGAGTTAATCATTCAATTTTCTCCAGATTGGTCCTTTCTCAAGCTCAGAAATAGTTAAGGTGAAAGTCAGATTCCACCTAAATATTCACGGGATTGTTATGATAGAATCTGCTTCGGTAAGCATAGTTTCTAGTTGCCTAAATTCTTAAATATAAATTTGGTTTTTTATTTTTGATATCAACCTCTTTCATGTTTCTTGTTTCAGCTTATACAAGAAGGTTACTCAAGTAACAATGCTCATTCACATTCAGAACGAATGGTGGTTGACAATGACATGTCAAATGGTGGAGTTGATCATAAACTTGCCGATTCTAGTCCCCCTACAACACATTCTGTAAGTAACACCATGTCGACTTTTAAGGCTATGCATGCTGATAGAATCTTTATATGTTATGTTATCTTGGATATATATTGAAGTTGAGTTCCATTTTATCTTGGATGTATAGGCACGAAGGGAGAGTATTGCGGTTACTGAGAATATCTATGATGGAACAACAATAGATGAGCTAAATTATGCTCAAGGGATGGAGAGGTTTTTGGCAGATCAAGACATAAAGGTAGAGCAAACTAAAGAAAAGAAAAACACACTTGAATCTTTTGTCTATGAGACACGCAATAAGGTATATCTCCCCTTTATGATAATAATAATTCCGTAACTGATTTGTGTTAAGATCTCTATTCATTATATGCATGAATGTGGCAGTTTTGACCCATTTACTTATGAATTAGTTGATCTGGGTTATGTTTTTTCCCAAGACCCAAGTGGGTCAAATAAAAAAAAGTTACCTAAATCGAAGCAGGTCAAACGGGTCAAAAGTTGCCCAAAGTGTATTTTTTGTGTAAATCTTAAATCATTTTGTATGAAAAGTTGTACTGTTTTTGAAATAATATCGCGTTTGTAATGAAGTTTGACTTATCTATACTATATAATAAATAAAGGTTTCTTCATGCCATGTGTCGACTCCATATTCATCCTCACCATTTTTTTCCCGCCTCTCTCTCTTATTTAATGCATTTCTATCTTTTACTAATAATATATATTTAAAGAAAAATATTAATTATACTAATAAAAACATTTATTTTAAATTATCTCTTATTATAAGAAACTTTGAAATTTAATTATGTAACTTATATTTCCAATCAAATAGTAAATGAAAGTCAAATTATATTAAATAGTAATTAACATATTTTTGAAACCCAATTATATATTAATTTTTTGCTTATTTTGAATTTGTTTTTTATCTTAAGTATATGTAATATATTTTTACAGTTGTAAAATATATACATAAAGATTTAAAATTTTTATATATTGATATTTTTCACCCTGTGTGTAAACACGGGATCTAAATTTATAAAAAGACAGACAAAAGTTTTGGTAGAATGCATTTTTCAATCTGACCCACCACTGGTCAGTAGTTGCTGTTTTGACCTGAACCTGTTTTCACAGTTACCAACCTGTCCATTTTGCCATCTCTATGCATTATGTTCATTGCAGTTGTTGCAATTGTTAGTCCTTTTTACTTTTATATACTTGCACACGAATTGAACAAATTTTATGTGATTTAGCTTCTAAGTTCGTACCGGAGCTTTGCTACAGAGGAAGAGAGGGACGGAATATCTAGAAATCTTCAAGAAACTGAGGATTGGTTATATGAAGATGGTGATGATGAATCTGAACAAGCTTATACTGGAAGGTTGCAGGATCTCAGAAAGGTATCTTGAACTTCTAAAGGGGTGGGTTGGGCTGAACTTTTTTTTTGGGGTCAAGACGGGCCAGGTTGGTGTGATCAGTAACGCTTGTTAAAAAATATACGTTTTCTATGAACACTTGGCCTGTTTAAACATGTGCAAAATTTTGTGAAATAAAATGATTTAAGTGATACCCATTTAATTTTTGTTAGTAATTTTATTTTACATGTTTGACTCGTTAGTGATAAACATAACCAGAATCAACTGTTTATAAGTATATGGTTCAAAACCATAGTCACATAGTTCGCGGTACGCTCCGGTACGAAAACGTGGAACGGGAACGCGGTACGCCAGGTATCTAAAATTCGGTACAATTGGGGGTAGGCTCATTTTGGTTCGGTCCGGTACGATGTACCATATAACGTAGTACGCTGTACCTCTAAATTTGGTGCTATTTTTCTACATCTAAGTCATAAGTCCTCAACACAACAAAGTTAAATAAGACATTAAAATTTATAAGTACTCAATGATAAAATAAAAGTCATAAAACATAAACATTTAACTTAAAAGTACTAAAAAACTACATTATAAAACTTAGTCCATCTCCACCCTTACATATCTACTTTTGTATTTTAATGTAGTTGGTAGATCCTATTGAAAGTAGATACAAAGAAGAAGATGCTCGAGCACAAGCGGCAAAAACTTTGTCGAATTGTATTAAAGAATATCTTATGGCTGCAAATTCACTGCCTGCTACTGAGAAAGAGGAGGTATGATTCTAGTCCTTTTGTTGTTATGAATTTACCACAAAGTGTGCATTTATGTTACCTTGGACTACATAAGTATCATATTTACGGAAGTAACCTTTTATTACTTACTTACATGATAGTCGGGATTAGAGTATAAGTTCATAAATAGAGGGCTTGATTTGACATATAGATTAGCAGTGGAGGTGGCAAAGTGTGCAAAGGTATAAATTTTGAATACAAAACGAGCTGGGTCGGGTCGACCCACAGACACTTCATTCAATTTTCTCTAATATTTTATGCACAACTACGTGGTAGATATAGTTGCAGGAAATATTTTATTGCAATGATAATCTAGCTATCAGAAAGCAAAGATTCCGAAGCTTGTACACATTCTAAGTTTTGGGTGACTTTCAATCCGTTTGACCCGTATTCATTTTAGCCAAATTTTTTAACTTTACCCATTTGACCCTTTAGAGATAAAACAAAACCCGAATTGATCTGTTCATAAGTAATTGTAAATGCTAGAAATTTTTTTTAAATGGCAGTTTCCATCATGCTTCCAAACCTTATTGTTCTTTTTGCATTGTTTTAAAGAAAAATGGTTTGTTTGCACAATATATTACATTAAAATGATTCGACAAGTCATTAACCCCATAATTTAGCCCAAGTGTTTGGCTATTGCTAGTCAAATACAAGTTTGGTATCTTGTGGACCAAAACCAAGATAACACTATTTTGAAAAGGTTGCATTTATCTTGTGTCTTGTGACATCTAATAAATGAAATTGTTGAATTTATTTATTTTAATGGAATTTTTTTATAAGAATATTATTAATTATTTTGGGCAGGTTCACCGTGAATGCAACAAAATGGAGCAGTGGTTGCACGAGAAATCCCAACTGCAGGCTTTAATGCCCAAGAATGTGGACCCCATTCTCTCCTCAAGTGAAATTAATCAAAAAGCCGAGATTCTTGAGAGGTAAGTTATGGGCTTACTAATGTTTACTTCATTAGATTAGTGCTATAAATTGGTAAAGTGTTGGTCTTAACTAGAGGTGGCAGTATGGGTTGGTTGGGTAACGGGTCAAAATGAATATTTTTTTATACGGGGCGAAAGGGTTGTGGGTAAACCTGAGACCTTTTTGTCGTATTTTCAATTTTGTTATATATAATTTGTGTTGAATATGATTAAATAAATATATATTACAATAAAAATCTAACTTTGTGAATGAAGTGATTTTGCTGACCCATTTGACCCGTTAGAGGTAAAACATAACCCAAATTGACTCTTCTATAAGTAAATGGAGATATAAACGGGTCAAAAGAGTGACATCTACTTCTTACATGCTATTGTTGCTATCTACTTCAGAATGTTGAAAGCCATAATGAAGAACAAGTATACATCCTCAAATTACGACGATGCCATGGGTTCAGACGAAAGGGACAAACCCGATGACATGTATGTAGATTGATGATATTCAGCTCAACCTCCTGCAGCTTATTTAACAATCAATTTGAAAACATTTTCTCAAAATCATGATGCTGAGGTAACTAAATTTTTGTTTGATGAATTCACCAAATCTGACTTGAAACCAGATAATGTGGTGTCTCCCAAGGTTTAATATGTGTTGCTTTAAATTTGATTGATCATATGAGGGGGTTTTGAGTTGTGTGCTTTCATAAAAAGTCTTCTTTTATAGCTATTTTATGTTTTTATTGTCATTTTATATTTAACTAATACTATAAGTTTATAATTAAATTGCGTGTATATATATAGGGGCATATTATTTTGAGAACCAACCATATGTTGAGAACCGAAAGAACCGCACAAAACGTGTACATATCGCTTTAGTGAAAAAAGTAAAATTCAACAACAATGTTTTATTTATCTTTTCCCACTCTTAGTTTGAGTTTATCTCCTCTCTTCTGAATTTTTTTAAGAAAAGTATAAAAATATGCATATATGCATTCATTTGTGCATATAGTGTGAGTGCATATATGCATTTAAAAAAACGACTATAAATTCGAGGTCTTTTAAAACCAAACCTTAAACATATTGAAATGTACATGAATTCTAGTCAATTTATATTATAAATAGAGGAAGAGTTAATGCGGTTTTCACGGTTCTTAACATATTGTTGGTTCTCAAAAGAACATACCCTATATTTATATATATATATATATATATATATATATATATATATTGGTTTTGAGTCGGGTTGGTTTAAAATCAAGTCATTTGAAATCTACTTGTGAATTCAAATCGAGTCTAAAACAGACTCAAAACTAAAAAACCTATTTGATATTTAAAATTCGATTCGATTTTTTCCGGTTGCATATGAATACTCTGTAATATATTTAAATCTAGATGTATATAATATGACCAATTAAATTAGGTATTTTCCCAAAAGTATTTATTTAATAGGGGTGTTTGGACCTGGCCCTGTAAACCAAGGCACCTGTTTTAACTTGTATATTTATTTAAAAAATTTTAATATACACTAATGATTTTGAAGGGAAAAAAGGGTTCAAAATGGTAAACCGTCAAAACAAAATCGTTAAACTATCAAAACTGGTATGAATGGCTGAGAGCCACTCAACCTTAGGCGGTTTGGTTTGTTATGCCAAAGCCAAAGCCAGGGTCATCAAGGGGGAGGGGAAGCGCACTACCATTCAAACCAAAATCTTTTTTTTGTTTCAAGTGTGTAACAAATTGTATATATCAATTCGGAGTTAAAATAAAATGCTAATCATCTCATGTCACGTGCCAATAAGGTTAAAGTACATATATCAATTCGGAGTTAAAATAAAATGTCAATCATCTCATGCCACGTGCCAATAAGGTTAAAGTACTGTTTTTATCCCTTTTACTTTTCATATAGATATATGATGTTGTATAATGAAGTGCAATTCAATTTGATTTCTTTGTGCAATAAATTAATTTGGCCTTTACTCACTTCTGGTTGAACTTTTGTCTTGTGAAGTTGACACCTGAGGTTGTAAAGTGTCAGGTTTATAAAAACAAAATAAAGTAAAATAAATTAGCAGGCTTAATCTGAATTCAGCGATTCAGATAAAACAAGACAAAAATGAGTAACATTTTTTGGACCCTAGTTGTAGGACTGATCCAACAGTGGACAAAACACTACATCAGACTACGAAAAAACATATAAGTTTCGTTTTCAACAAAATTTATTTCCTACTGGACCATAGTAATTATTAGAAAATAAACTTTTTTCTGTAAAAGTTCTTCTAACGGAGCTTTGAAAGATGAACTAATATCACTTGATGACGGATATTCACCTGTTGTTGCGTTACATAGGTGGCAAAGAGTTTCGTTTGCCTTTGTGAGGAGACTGTGAAGAGGCCCCCATCCAACACAAAAACGTAAAATGGTAATTTCTTAAATTGTTTTTAATGAATTGGGGATATATGATATTATTTCATATTTGTAAACGTATATATGATATTTTTAGTTTTTACTTAGTAAATATGATATTTTATTAATTTTTATTTACCCACATCGTATATGAAAAACAAATATAGCCCTATAAAGAATATATTCTTTAACATTGTAACGCAATCGGAGCGTTTTACCTGATTCATTTGCTACCAAGGTTTTAGTGAAACCACTTGATAAGAGATTCTAATGATACAAAACATTCTCTTTTAGGAGTTTTCTTTAGTAAAGCATCATTTAAGTAGAACCATATAAAAAATTTGTTATAACATACAATATATGAACTTGATGGTGTTAGCATAATAAGTTGTTATGGGCTTTGGTCTAGGCCCAATTATCTTTTTATTTAATGTTGCTTTCTTCTTCATTTATAAGCAAATCTTTATTTTGAATAACATTGAGCTCCATCTTTTCTCTGTACATGTAAGCTAATCTTCATTTTGAATAACATTGAGCTTCATCTTTTCTCTGTACATGTTTGTTCTTCAACATGGTATCAGAGCCAACTCGATTCATGCTTGATTGAAGTCTTTGTTGTCGCTTCCGCTCAGTAGTTGATTCGTTCGTTGTTTGGTTTGTTCGTTGTTGAAGGGCTGTTTCGTTCGTTGTCGCTTCTGTTCATCTTACAACGTTTTTTCGTTGACTTGTGAGGTATCAAAGTTAAGGATTTCGTTTTATTTGAACTGATTTGTGTATTTGGAAGAGCTTCTAGATAGATTGACAGGTTTGGACCTCGTTTCTGTCCGTTTTACGAAGTTTACGGTTTCACGAAGTTTGCGGTTACCAAGTTTGCAGTTACGAAGTTTGTGGTTACGAAGTTTGCAGGTATTTAAGTTTGCGGTATTTAAAGTTTGCGGTAACTTGAAGTTTGTGGTAATTTGAAGTTTGCGGTAATTTGAATTTGATAATATGTCTGGGAAAGATGACTCTCTTCAGTCTATTAGTACTCGTCTGGATGGTAAAAACTACGCCTACTAGAGTTACGTGATGAAAAACTTTATTCGTGGGAAAAATATGTGGGGTTATGTCACAGGTACTAAGGGAAAGCCTATTGATAAGTCTAAGCCTGCTGAATATGTCTTAGCTCTCGATACATGGGAAATGGATAACTCTAAAGTTATAACTTGGATCAACAATTCTGTAGGTCGGTCCATTGGTATTCAGTTGGCTAAGTATGATACAGCCAAGGAGGTTTGGGATCATTTGGAACGGCTGTATACTCAGTCTAATTTTACCAAGAAGTACCAGTTGGAGTTTGATATCCGTGCTCTTCAACATAATGAGATGAGTATTCAAGACTTCTATGGAGTATTCAAGACTTCTATGGAGTTATGTCGGATTTATGGGATCAACTGGCACTTACGGAATCTACAGCGCTGAAGGTGTTTAAGCGCTGAAGGTGTTTAAACCTTATATTGCTCAAAGGGAGGAACGACATTTGATACAATTCTTGATGGCATTACGTTCAGACTTTGAAGGATTGCGTGGAACGATTCTTCATCATTCTCCTCTTCCAACAGTTGATTCAGTTGTTCACGAGTTGATTGTAGAGGAAACTCGGTTAAAATTGCAGGTTGATAAAGCTCCTAAAGTGACTACTACTCCAGCTGTGTTTGCTGTTCCCCCTAATCTGTCCAGACAAGGTGCTAAAGTTGTTTTTGACGAATGTGCATTTTGCAAAGGGAAAAATCATTGGAAGTCTCAATGTCCGTTATTACTTAGCAGTAGAAATTCTAACTTGCAGAAGCCCCCATAACAGAACAGATCAGGTGGACAATTTCCGTCTCGCACGTCCACTTCTGCTGGTTCATCTGATCCTTCTTCATGGACATTTAAACCACCTCAGTTTACTGCTGCTGCTACACCACCATCTGTAGAAATGAATAAACCACCATCTGCTCTGGATCCGCAAGTATTTGAACAGTTCAGACAGTTTCTTGCCGCCAACCCTACTGCTATGTCTGCTGCGGGACTGTCTTCATTTGGTACCTCAGGTATTTCATCATCATTATGGATTTTGGATTCTGGTGCCTCACATCATATGTCTCTCTATCTGTCTTCTTTTCTTTCTTTGTCTCCTGTCTCATGTTTCTGTCATGTCTGCTAGTGCTACATCCATGTTGGTAGAAGGTGTTGGATCTGTGTCTACCCCTCATGTGTCTCTCAATGATGTCTATTATATTCCGAAGCTTGCCTTAAATCTTGCTTCACTCAGTCAGTTGTGTAAGTCTGGAATTTGGGTTTTCTTTTGTGACACTATTTATGTTGTGGAGGATCAACACACTCAGATGGTGATTGAGATCGATCATAGGGTGGGAGATTTACATGTCTTAGAAGAACTCAAAGTGCCTGCACTTGGTGTTGCTGCCTCAAGTGTTGATTTATCTTCCTTTCGTTAAAGTCCTTTGTCGTCTGAATTTTATATTTGGCATTCTCTTTTGGGATATGTGTTCGCATCTCGTTTAAAATTTTTGGTTTCTTCAGGTGCTTTGGGTTAGTTGCAAATTTGTGATATTTCTGATTGTAGTGGTTGCAAACTTGCCAAGTTTTTTGCTTTACCTTTTGATAAAAGTATTTCTCATTCTGTTGCACCATTTGATATTGTTCATTCTGATGTGTGGAACCATCACCAGTATCCACTAAGGGTGGTT
The DNA here is from genome assembly GCA_023525975.1 of Smallanthus sonchifolius. Lineage (NCBI taxonomy): Eukaryota > Viridiplantae > Streptophyta > Magnoliopsida > Asterales > Asteraceae > Smallanthus > Smallanthus sonchifolius. The sequence goes on from CM042029.1 coordinate 71,328,568, forward strand.
CACGTTATTATGTTTCCTTTATTGATGATTACACTCGTTATACCTGGGTGTACCTTATGAAACGTAGATCTGAGTTCTTTGACATTTATAAAACATTTAGGGCTTATGTTCAAACGCAACATTCAGCTGTGATAAAGTGTTTCAGGTGTGACTTAGGGGGTGAATACACCTCTAATGATTTTACTCAGTTGCTTGCATCAGATGGTACCATACACCAATCGTCTTTTACTGACACCCGTCAATAGAATGGTGTTGCTGAAAGGAAACATTGCCATCTTATGGAAACCGCTTGTTCATTCCTTTTATCTGCTGAGGTACCTAGTGTCTTTTGGGGAGAAGCACTCCTGACCGCCCAACATGTGATTAATAGGATCCCTACTTCTCATAATGATGGGATGTCTCCATTTGAAAGTCTTTTCGGTGAACGCCTAGATTATGGTGAGTTACGAGTTTTTGGATGTACTTGCTTTGCTCTCCGTCCTCATGTTGAACGAGACAAATTGAAAAATAAGTCAGCCTTATGTGTTTTCTTAGGCTATGCCAGTGGTCCCAAAGGATATGCCACGGGACAAAAAGGATACCGTTGTTTTGATCTTGTAAGTCAGAAGTTATATGTATAAAGACATGTTACTTTTCTTGAACATATTCCATTATATTCGATTCCAGCTAAGTCCCATGATGTAACAAAGTCAGATCTTCAGAACATTGATCTTTTTGCTAAGAACATTGATGTCTCAACCTCTGATGTTCCTGATTCGTCTGTTGATCCTAATATGCCTGCTCCAGATACTTCTGTTGCACATGATGTGCCAGTTCATGAACCTTCCACGTCATCTGGCACCAATTTTGATTCTCCTCCACCTTCGAGAAAGTCTACTCGTGCATGTAAGTATACTCAACTACCAGATTTTGCATACTCTGCATATTCTGCTTCGTTTAGTTCATTTATCGCGGGCATTCATCATATGTCCGAACCAGAATCATATAGAGAGGCTGTCTCTGACCCTCTATGGCAAAATGCTATAGCTGAAGAGCTCACTACTCTTCATCAGATTCACAACTAGGATTTGGTTCCTCTACCACCAGGTAAACATAAAGTTGGTTGTTGTTGGGTGTATAAGATTAAGACAAAGTCGGATGGCTCTGTTGAACGGTACAAGTCCAGACTTGTGGCAAAAAGATATTCGCAACGTATGGCATGGATTATGAGAAGACCTTTGCCCCTATGGCAAAACTGACAACAATTCGTACTTTAATTGATGTTGCGTCCGTTCGACAATGGAAGATCTGTCAAATGGATGTCAAAAATGCTTTTCTGAATGGTTATCTACATGAGGATGTTTACATGACTCCTCCCTCGGGAATAGCTCATCAGCCCGGTGAAGTCTGTTGGCTTTGAAAAGCTATATATGGGCTCAAACAGGCCCCTCGTGCCTGGTTTGAAAATTTCTCTACATTTATCACTTCTCTTGGCTTTCTTCATAGCAATCATGATTCGGCATTATTTGTTCAATGTACGAATGTTGGACGCATTCTCTTGTCTTTATATGTGGATGACATGATTATTATAGGCGATGATTATGATGACATTGAATCCTTGAAACGTGACTTGGCCCATCGTTTTGCTATGAAATATTTGGGATTATTACGGTATTTTTTGGGGATTGAGGTAGCTCAATCTAAAAAGGGATATCTTCTCTCTCAGACGAAGTATATTTCTGATCTGTTTCAACGTGCAAAACTTTTTGATAACAGAATTGCAGACACTCCTCTTGAAACCAATGCACATTACTCTCCCACTGATGGTGTTCCTCTATCTGATCCGATTTTATATCGTACCATTGTAGGCAGTTTGGTTTATTTTACAGTTACTCGCCCTGATATCGCTCATGTTGTTCATGTGGTTAGCCAGTTTGTTACCGCTTCTACTTCTGTTCACTAGGGAGCTGTTCTTCGTATTTTGAGATATCTTCATGGTACTCAGTTTCAAAGCCTTTTATTCCTTTCTACGCCTTCTCTGGAATTACGTGCCTATAGGGACGCTGATTGGGATAGTGATCCCAGTGATCGTAAATCCACTACTGGTTTCTGTATTTTTCTTGGTGATTCCTTAATCTCATGGAAAAGCAAGAAACAAGACGTTGTCTCTAGGTCCTCCACTGAGGCTAAATATCGTGCTATGCCTGTGACTACATGTGAAATTGCTTGGTTATGATGGCTTCTGGCAGATATGAGGGTTGTTGTTTCCTCGCCTACCCCATTACATTGCGATAATCAAAGTGCTATGCAGATCGCCAAGAACTCTGTCTTTCATGAATGAACAAAACATATTGAGATAGGTTGTCATTTTACTCGTTATCATCTTCAGCTCGGGACCATCTCACTTCCTTTTGTTCCATCAACTTTGCAGATTGCAGATATTTTTACCAAGGCTCAATCGGCATCTCGGTTTCGTTTTTTGTGTGACAAACTTTCAATGTTTATTTCTATTGCATTGTGAGTTTGAGGGGGGATGTTCGAATAATAAGTTGTTATGGGCTCTGTTATGGGCTTTAGCTCAGACCAAGTTATCTTTCTGTTTAATGTTGTTTTTTTCTTTATTTGTAAGCTAATCTTCATTTTGAATAACATTGAGCTCCATCTTTTCTCTGTACATGTTTGTTCTTCAACAGATGGTATGCATGATGTGTCATAAATCAATAGTTTATTGTTCGAGGAAGAGGATGAAGTACAAATGGCATGAATTACTATCTTTATTGAATCCTAATCCATGCCATAAATAAGAAATTGATTACCCCGCGTGTTTTAATTCTTTAAGTCTAATTTTTTTTCTCATTTATTTTGAAGAATTAATCTTGATTAAAGATAATTTATATTAATATTAGTTTATTATGTGTTTGGTTGAGTTCGTATTAGCTTAGAATTGAGTCTGTTTATTTATTTGATTATTTAATTGAGTTTGAGTTCGGTTACGATTAGTTTAGATTTAATATAAATAGAGGGTTATGGGTCATTGTAAAGTGTGGTTTTTTGTTTTCAATATTAATAAAATTGTCGTTTTTGGTTGAGATAAAAAATTGTGTTTGTGTGTGGGGCTGATTTCCAATATATTTTTCCTCAGCTATTTAATAATTTTTCCAAATATTTTATATTTTCTTTTCTTAACTATTTTCTTTATTATTTCCACTTATTAGTAACTAATTGATATTTTCTTTAGTCAACCCATGTAATACAAAAGATTCTAACCTAGTTACGGAATATATGAAATCAAAATCACATAGAACTTTACTTCCATTTTAGTTTTTTTTGTTTGTTTTTAGTTTTTCATGAATGATTTTTCAGCGGTGAAGTTTCTAGTGGTGAATAAGCTTAACCCTTTAAAATAACAAAATAGTCTACATATTTTACAAATGATACATAGTAACAAATTTAAAAAACCATAGACTCTTTAAAATAACAAAATAGTTTTACGTATTTTACAAACAATTTATAGTAACAAATTAAACACAAATCATCATAATTAGGCCAAAGGACATAACGTGTAAGGTTTTTTTAAACATAAATGACGTTTTCTATAATTTCCTTAGTTAAAGGACGCATACTAAAATTTAGGTAATATTTTAAGAACATAATTTGTAATTTGCTAAAAAAAATGACGGAAGGGTATTGATATGATTGATAAAAAATAAGATAGTTAAAAATTTTTTATAATACACTAGTCTAGTTGGTGAAATAGACAAAAATGTCATGTTTTTATGTAAATAACCATCATTCAAATGTCGTCTTCCATAGTATGAGAACAAACAGCCAAATACCATTAAGATAAAGATAACGGTTGATGATGATACGTATAAACTGTTTTGGGACCAACTTAACATCGAAATCACAACAGTCGTAAAATTGGTGATCACACCTATTTCGGTTGCAAAACAGACTCAAAATTTGAGGCTATTTCAATCCGGTTTTGTAGCAACAAATGAAAAAACAATTAAAAAACTGAAGTTAGAAGTTAAAAGTATGTCGCAAAACGGTCACAGGTTATAAAAAAATAAATTAAGATTAAAATTTAAATGGCGGTTGTAGAAGTGTCGTAAAAATGAAAAAAATAAATTAAAACTTAAAGTTAAATTTCGGTTGAAAACCGAAAAAAAGTTACTATTAAAAACAAAATACCGGTCGAAATTTGTGAATTTTTTTAAAAGAACAATGTGGGTCACAAAATGGTAGCACAAAAATGTAAAAAGAATTTATAATTAAAAATTAAATTTCGGTGGCTAAATAGTCTTAATGAGTTGTATTTGAGGCTTTACATATAAGTGTGAATTTAAGCGCGTGTTTATTAATTAGAGGAACAACATTTGAGTGAAAAGTAGAGGAGTCGATACATGAAAAAAGAAATGGGAAGTCGGAGAAAGAAAGGGAAAAAGCAAAGGGAAAAGCGAAGAAAGAAAAGGAAAAACTAGAAAAAGAAGGGGAAAATAAGAGAAAAGACTATACTTAAGATAATTACGAGAATTGAAGCAATGTAACAACTAAAAGTGCTTATGGTATTATTGATTTGATGATCAATACGAAAGATCTCACCTATCTTTATAGGGTTAGAAACCTAACAACATTCGTATAATTACGGATATACTAACAACATTTCTATAATTACGGATTTACAATAAACAGTTTCCTAAATGCAATACAATCATATCAACATATATATGGAAACTATATATTGACTAATACTCCCCCTCAGTTGTAGCGTGTAGTAGGACGAATGCATAAACTGGATCGGAAGTGCTCAAAAAGCTGTCTAGATAAGCCTTTTGTGAAGATATCCGCATATTGATAGGATGAGGGGATGTGAAGCACTCTTACCATTGAGTTAAACGACTTTATTTACATGTAGGCTTGTAAATGAACCAAACGAACACGAACGGAGCTTGTTCGTGTTCGTTTGTTTAACTTTAACCGAATAAATAAACGAACACGAACACTTAAACGAACATAATTTCTTGTTCGTGTTCGTTCATTAAGAAAATGAGAGTGTTTATGTTCGTTTATTTTCGTTCAATAATATTCTAAACGGACGGTTCACAAACACAAACGAATGAACGTAAACGAACATAAGCGAACACCAATTAAAAGTAAACGTAAATATCTAAATTAAAGTTTAAAGTATCATCATCTTTGTATCAAACATTTTAAAAGTAAACATATATATTAAATTGATTTTTATATAGGCTTAAGGGTTTTAAAATATGAAAATCAAATTGATTTTAAATTAATATTAGTAATAAATAAATTTGAATGAATATTTAAACGAACGTAAATGAACAAACATAAATGAACGTTCACGAACGTAAATGAACGAAAGACACACATGTGCATGTTCGTTCCTTTAATTAAATGAACAAAAAATTGTGTTCACGTTCGTTTGTTTATTAAATTAACAAACATAAACGAACTTTCTAATGAACGCTTCATAAACTGTTCACTGAACGTTTGATTCGTTTACAAACCTGTTTACATGTAAGTATTTTAATTTAGACATCTTTTATGTTTGTACAATTCATATACACACTATCTTATGTTTTCGATAATCCGGATATTAATTTATTGTTCAATGTTTTGAATAATTGGAGATTTAGTATTTTATGTTTGCTTAATTTAGATATATTTTGAATTTGTATTATTTAATGAACCTTAAATAAATAATTAGATATTTAATAATTTGAGAATTTGATCATCAAAATTAAACAAGAAATAGAAGATTTTTTTTAATAAAGCGTTCGCAAATTGGCTGCTAAATATAGAAGTAGTAAACCGGTCGCTAAAAGCGGTCGCTTGTGTTAAGATCAAAATATTACTCACTAAAGCCGTCACAAATTTAATTTTACCACACATTTTTTTTGTGACCGCAATTTCGATATATATTTTGTGAAGGAGGTACAGAAGTCGATCATTAATTATTAGCATTTGGAATCTTACAAAGATAGTTATCGCGAATCAATGCTGTGGGTACTCAAATGTTTGGAATCTTCTAAGTTCATGTTGTTCTACGAATCGATATTGTGAATGTGAATGTGCATGTGCAAACACTAAATGTGGTCTTTAAGCTTTGGTGATGTGTCGTCTTCTTTACCAATAGATTAGAAGCAACTATCAAGTATTTTTATAAGAAGCCAATGAGTTGGTGGTTGAGTGGTAAGAAAGAGACCTGGTGTTCTTTATGACCCAGGTTCGAATTTTGCCCTTCTCATTAGTATCTGCGGCGTGCAAATAAGGCCTAGATCTTAGGCTGATGCACCAGGGTTTTACCCACGCCAATCCAGGGTTCGGGCCTCGGCTCTCCCTCAAGCCCGGAAGGGGCCGTATTGGGTGAGATTTTTCCTTGGATGCTCTCCAACTCTGAAGCCAAGTGAGCCCGTTTAAGACAACATATTGACCGGAGTTGGACGAGACTCTCACATATGACAGGGGGTACGACGTCACAACATTCAATGTTCACTTTTTAAAAAATAGTATTTTATGAGGAATCAATGATTTTTAAAGTTGAAGGTTTTATGCTGATAATACCCATATTCAAAATATAATTTATAAAAGTGATTTTCTAGAATAATCTTTTCAGAGTAATAAAATATATTTCTAGGCAATTTTAAGCATGAAACTTAAATCCGCGTGTCAATTTCATTTAAACATCTACAAACTTAAAAAATATCATATATATTATATACCTAATAAAAACTAAAAATATTATATATATATTTACAAACATGTAACAATATCATATATACATATTTCATTAATAACAATTTTACTCTCTCGATCTAAAACTTTTAAATTTCATATTTACTTTTATTTAACTTTGAAATTTCATATTTACTCATTTTTAACTTTAGAATTTTATATTTATCCATAAACAATAGTTTTCTCACAATATTACATTCAATTTTTTTTTTGTAATTTTACCAATTTCTGTTATAGCATTTATACATCAAATATAACAATTTTCTTTTATAACATTTATAACTTTTTCGCAGTCGTTCATTCTGAATGGATTTCGAGAATCATGAAGGTTGCCATCAAGAACATAAGAACAATTGATCTTTTACGCGTGGGATAAAACTAACAAAATTAGGTTATAAAAATTATATAAAAGATAAGAGTAGAATGGTTATAAAAATCATATGATTATTTATAATAATAATAATAATAATAATAATAATTATTATTATTGTTATTATCATTATTATTATGTTATTGTTGTTCAAAGTCACATGGTGGTTTATAATGGTTACACCATCTAAAAATAGCAACGGAACCATAAAACTTTTGGTAATTATGTATCTCCTTTTAAACACAAACAGATATTTATAAAGAAATTGAGCTTTATAGAAAAAGAGGGTTTATGGTCTGCTAATGAAACGACTCTTGAATATGTGGATCACTATCTCATCACTATAGATTTGTTATTAAGGGAAAGAATTAAATTTTTCTGTCTTTTTTGCTTTTTTTACTTGTCACTACTTATTTCTACGGTTTATATTATTTTTTAATAACTTTTGTTTTTTGCTAATGTTTTTATTCTATATGTCACACTTTATGTGTATCTAGATGCTACACTTTTACTTGTCAATAAGAGATTTTTGGAGCTGGAGTTTTCAACTGGAGCAACCTCATTATCCTCCGGTATAGAGGAAATGTTTGCTCCTATCCTATCTTTCGTAGACCCTACAAGTAGATTTTTTTATATGAATGGGATTTTAGTGATGATGATTGCCCTACCTGCACAAACTCATATACTATTGCTCGTCTAAGTTGTTGATACACACTTGTTGCTTATAGAAGTTGTTGCTTCTCGTATTAGTTGCTTACACCATGTAAATCTGTTTTTAAAAATTAAATGGAATTGATCATGAGTAACCTATTTTTAAAATCATTTTACATTTTTAAACTATAGCAATAACTATTTTATAAACAATTTCATCTATAAAATGAAAAACTTTAACTTAGGTCTACAAGGATAATATATAGATTATATATAATCTCAATATATTTCTAAAAAATTCAGGGACTGTTTCTGCAGTTTTAGAAATCTACACATCTTCTTATGTAAAATAGAACTATATATACATGTGTGACTACTTATTATGATGTAAAATTGTATGAGACCTAAATAGCAGCACCAATGGATTCAACCTCCTCCCAACATGGTGAGATTACCGCACCTATTTTATCAAAGCATCGGAATCCACCGGAGGTGCCGCCAGCGCCGGTCGAGGTGGTGAGTTCGGAGCTGGAGGAGATACTGTCGGACACGAGCTTAACTTCCTTCCGGCGTTACCAAAAGGCGACAACTATCGAACTGTATAGTTTGTTTCGGCTAGCAGGTCCGGCAATCATCGTGTATTTGTTGAACAACGTGACGTCGATGTCCACCCAAATCTTCTGCGGCCACCTCGGTAACCTAGAGTTGGCGGCCGCATCACTCGGAAATAATGGCGTCCAGCTTTTCGCATATGGTGTCATGGTAACAGTTCAACACAATTAATAACGTATAATATTAGGTGGTATTTAAGCGTAAAAAGTTAGGAAAAAAAATGTGTAAAAATTAAGAATATTCGATGTATTTTTTTTAGATTGATTAATTAGCACTCTTAATCATTTCTTTAAAGTAAAAATATTTTATTTATGATTTATAATAAATATATATTTAGAATATGTATCAATTTAATATTATTTTTAGGAATTGCAGAAATAAACTATGTTATTTTTAGAAAGGGTTTTGAATATGGATAACGATTAGCTTGAAAATTGTTTTTAAGTTTGATTTTTATGTTTTAAATATGACACTTTTTATTTAAATTTGTTAGATGGTAGGTAGGTAATTAGTGGTTATGATATCAGTATTAACATAAAAACCTTTCAATAATACTCCATTTAAAAAATATTTACATTAATTGTGCTTGGTTTTAATTTAAGAAAAAATAACAATACACAATTAAAAATAACACTCAGATTTATAAAAAAAAAATTATGAACAGACATCTAAAAATATCAAAAGATAGCCACTTGAATTTGAATAATATAACTTTTACCATACTTTATGTAATATCACTATCATTTCCTTGATTCAATCATTGTATTCATATTTCATAGTTTTCGTATATATGATATGATCCTAAATGTAATCTTTTGTTTAAAAAATTTAAGCATATATATAATTTTGTATTTTTTTTGTTTCCTTATGTTTAAAAACCGGGCTGATCCAGCATCAGGTTTGACCGAATTAAGTGGTGCTCAGCCCGATTAAGACGACCCGATTTCATTGCGAGCTAGTAGATTAAACCCAAATAAACCGGCTAGTTTTAACCAATAACCGTCTTCAATATTGTTTGTTGATAGACGGTTTTAAGATCTTCTAATAACCGTCTTCATTATTTTCATATAAACATTTTTTTTACTCTAAAACATTTGAAACCTTGCTTTTGTTAAAACACAAAATCGTTCTTTTGTAGCTTGGTATGGGAAGTGCGGTGGAGACACTATGTGGACAAGCATATGGAGCCCATCAATATGAAATGCTTGGTGTGTATCTTCAAAGATCAACTATTCTTTTAATGGCGACCGCCATTCCACTTATGTTTCTCTACATTTTTTCCAAATCGCTATTGCTTTTGATCGGCCAATCGCCGGAGATTGCGGCCGCGGCTTCCCTCTTCATCTACGGCCTAATCCCGCAAATCTTCGCCTATGCGGCCAACTTCCCTATTCAAAAGTTCCTTCAAGCTCAAAGCATTGTGAACCCGAGTGCCTACATTGCAGCCGTGATGCTCGTGGTCCATGTTTTATTGACATGGCTCGGGTTGTACGTGTGGGGTTGGGGCTTATTGGGTGCCTCACTCGTGTTGAGTTTTTCGTGGTGGGCGATTGTGGTGGCACAATTTGTGTATATAGTGAAGAGTGACAAGACTAAGGAGACGTGGGCCGGGTTAAGCATGCAGGCATTCTCAGGACTTTGGGCCTTTTTAAAACTATCAACTGCTTCGGCTGTTATGCTATGTTTGGAAACATGGTACTTTCAAATATTGATTTTGATCGCGGGTTTGCTTGAAAATCCTGAGATAGCGTTGGATTCTTTAGCTGTTTGTGGGACGATACTCGGATGGGTGTTGATGATTTCAATCGGGTTCAATGCCGCCGCGAGGTTTGTTTCCAACATAATACAAACCTTTTTTTTTATAAATAGGTGATTTTTTAAAAAGATTGTAAGAAAGGTGTCTTTTTTTTAAACTAGTTAGTAGAAATGGTCTTGACAAAGTGTGACAATGAAAGGGAATTCGAATGAAACATGCTCGCTATTTTAAATCACGAATTCAAATTTTGATATAAATTTTATTGAAAAATATATAGTTTTATTTTAAAAAAATTATCTGTATTTTAATAGAAATTTTATCAAAAACAAAGTTGTATTCAAAATAAAGTATTTTATAGTCTCGTAATATCAAAATTATTTTATTTAATTTTAGATCCAAATCGATTTTCAATATAATTTATATCGAAAATATAGATAAAAGGTAAATCAAACTTTGTATTCATATAAACCTTTACAGAAAAACTAAATTATATGTTATATAAATTAGAAAAAGAAAAATAAAATAAAATGTGAATTCGTGATAATAGCGAACATGGTTTAATTTCAGTTCCCTTTTACATGTCATTTTGTTAAGAGAACACACCAATTTTACAAGTTTAAAAAACAACACTTTCCAAACTTTTTTTAAAATATCAGCTATATATTTTAGAGTAGACTATCATTTTTAATTTTCATTAATGTGATTTGATCATTTTAGTCAGTTTCATCTTAAAGATTTATTTTTCTCATACGTATTATTGTGCTTTCCAAAACTTATCATTTTCATACAATTAGTTAACCCCATCCATTTTTAACTATATTTGTTTATTTTATATGACAGTATTAGAGTTAGCAACGAACTAGGTGCCGGACATCCAAAATCAGCAGCATTTGCAGTTATAGTGGTGACTCTTAGTTCCTTCATGATATCTTTAATATGTGCTATTATTCTCTTAGCTCTACAACATGTCATAAGCTATGCTTTTACCGACGGTGAGACCGTCGCTAATGCAGTCGCAGAACTGACTCCTCTGCTTGCAGTTTCCATCCTCCTTAACGGCATTCAACCTGTCCTTTCAGGTAAGAATTTTCATCCTTCGAGATTAAATTTGTCAAAACTGACTAGCAATCGTGTCATTAGTGACAAACCAATCCGTCAAGATTAATTTTTGTTAACAATTTAAATAATTAGGGGTTGCGGTTGGATGTGGATGGCAAGCATTTGTTGCATATGTGAATGTTGGATGTTATTATGTGGTTGGAGTTCCACTTGGTTCTTTATTGGCCTTCAAATTTAACTTTGGTGCTAAGGTATGACAATAGTTATTATTTAATTATTAAATAAAAAAAATAAAAATTAGAAATAATAATAATAAAACAAAAAATAATAATTATGTTAATAGTTTGTAATAATATTAATAATGAAGTTAATCCTAATAATAATAATCATAATAACTAGGAGGGTAGGAAATGCGAAGAAATTGACGTTCTAATGTAAACTTTTTTGTCGTAAACGTGTCACAAAATGCATTGGAAATATGTCATGAATGGTTTCCTCACGAGGTTTTTTCAACAAAAGTTTTTTGTGACAAATGTGTCTGAAAATCGTTTTTTCTACGAGTAAATTGTTTCTGGTAGTGGCATTTAAAATGATACACAATACAACAATATGATTGTATTACATAACATTATCAATAGACCGCAGCCCCTCTAGTTCCGCCCATGTATTCTTCTCTCTATATTTTGATATGTTTAACAAAATGCAGGGTATATGGTCGGGTCTGGTCGGTGGTATGACTATACAGACGATTATTTTACTATGGGTTACTTTCCGAACTGATTGGAACAAAGAGGTATTTTTTTTCTTTTTAAAAGTATTGAATATTCGGGAATTATATAAACTAATTTATGTGTTAATAGTAAATAGTGGTAGTAAAACTATGAATTTTGCAGGTGGAGAAAGCAAAAAATCGAGTGAATCAATGGCAAAACAGAAAAGAGGAACCTTTGCTAAATAGTTAATTAAAGATTGTATTTTATCTCGAAAATTATAAGAATATAATAATTTATACTAGATGATTCAACAAGATGTCATATTTTATAGGAGATTAAAGTTAATTTATAAATCCAGAAATTTAAACTTTATTAATTAAAAATAAGTTCATGTGACGAATCAGGAATTGCACACGGTTTTGTGTATGTCTCGTATTGGTGGCGAATTCAATCCTACGGTTTAACAAAAAATAAGGGTTTATTTTATATTTGTAAAAGTAGAATAATATTGTGAGGAAACTTTATATTTCCATATCATCACATATGGTCAACACATATATTATATAGTAATACATTGACTTGTAATCGACCATATAATAAATATATTGTTTAATCCTCCTAATGGGGGTATAATGTCTGTATTAAGTATAGGGTTTATAACACTCCCCCTCAGACATATTACCGCTCATTATACACTAATAACATCATACTTCCGGATGATATTAAATCGGTAGTTCAGGACCTAGAAAATAAACTGATACTCCTGGATCAATTATGTTGCCTCGTTAAAAACCTTGCTAAGAAAACCCAGTGGGACAAAACTTAGTCAAAGGAAAAGAGTGCAACGTATATCATGCTCCCCCTCAAACTAATTTACATATTTGATTTAGCCTTCTCTTACATATTTGAGACACGTTGCATGATACACGTTGCATGATACATGTAGAGTCCGATCTTCAATGATGAGTGCTTGACTTGATCTTTGATTTAGCCTTCTCTTACTCAAATTATGTAAGTTGCATTGTCTTCATAAGATAATCTTCATGTCCTTCTTGATTTGTTCTAGACTTTATGCTCCTTGTATGTGTTGGATCATTCATCTCATCCTTATGTATTCTTGACTGGTAGATTTGATGGTGTTACTGCCGTGATTTGCCTTGTTGACCTCTAAGAAATCGGCGTGTCCTCGTATAGAAGCAGGTAACCTGACTAAGTATCGTGTCCTGCAAATATATTAGGATATGTCTTTTTCCCAATGTCTATGAGTTGGGCTCGAAGTGTATTTTGCTAGCACATGTGTTGACAACACAATACCATGTCTCGTGATATTTATGAGATACATTTGTGCATCGATTGCGCTTAAGTACGGTACTTCTGGACCAAGTACTCTTCTGCCCTCTTCTTGGGGACAACAAGGATTCTCGTGTACGTTTAGCGATCGTACAATCATAAGTGTGCTTAGCGGATAATGTAGAAGCATGTTTTGTAACTATAGATTAAATTCTATGTATCGGTGTACGTGGCTAGTACACAGGAGGGTGTTCCTAAGTACTTAGCCTGCACACCAGTTTGGTCCTGCGTACTTAGTAAGTACGTAAGGCTTTTGCCTTGCGTACTTGTCAAGTACACATGACCAAACCCTGCGTACTTAGACAAGTACGCAGGTAATGTTCCTTCCCCTATAAATAGAAGACTTGTCTTCATTTGTAGGTGGAACTCTGGAACTAGGTCGAGAGGTGTCCGGGTCGGGACGAGCTCTCCCGACCCCTGGACCGTGAGCTTAGATGAGAGATGTGTGCTCCTTCGGTATGTAGTCTGTAATACGGGATGACTTCTATGTTATAGATTACGTGTCATTTCATTATCTGTTGTCTTTGTTCGTGTTTTCTCTGTCTCGTTTCCTTGTTCCTACACAAATCACAGAACAGGTCCGTGTATATCCGCTGCGCGACGAGGCTCCCGAGACCTACAGATAAACTTTGTCCATATTAGAATACGTTAACATCTTCTAGGTGTAGTTCGATTTATGAACAAATATACAATCACATACTCGAACATCAGGTCGTTGAACAGTTTTGTTGTGTCAAAGTCTTTCAAAATTTTCTCCCTAGAAGTTCGACAGAGTCTCTCGATGATGCTTAGATCATCATTGTAAACTGCGATTGTAATGAACTTTAAGAGTGATAATTCTTATCAATAGACATGACTAATTTTTGTCAAACTTATACCCCTTATTTTCAAAATATATATTGAGTCGATTTTATCATATACGATTAGTTTTATTGAGACTATAAAAAATCTCTTGATATTAATAAAACATATCTCGGGGTACTAAATATGATGCTTCAGGCATTTCTAACCCTCAAGGATTCTCATGTATATGTCACTTTCAAGATTTCCATACAAATATGCAGTGACAACATAAGTTTTATGAAGTCTTTCTAAGATTGCGAGACCGATTAAACATCTAAAGGTTATCGCATCCACTACAGGGGAACACGTTTCCTCATAATCAACTTCGGGGATTTGGGAAAAACTTTAATGTTCAATTCGTGTATACATCGCATAATCTCATAACTTTCGTTTCTTTTTATAAAAAAAAGACACCCATTTTTAACCTACTGGTTTGACGTCTATGGGTTTTCGAACTACCGGTCCGAAAACGTTTCATTTGTCACGCAAATTTAATTCAACCTTTAAGGCGGTCATCTCTGTGTTTGTACTCTTACAGAGTTTTAGATATGTAATCTTTTTCTTCGATTACATTTGTTGCTATAGCATACGAAAATATTTCAAAACACGTGTTTCATTTCGGTTCTGTATCGTACTGCGCTATAATTTTTTGATGTCTCATATTTGTTTGGTACATGACTTTCTTCTAGAACTCCATTTTCCTCTTCCGGTGCATTATGATTTTCTTCCGGAATTATATTAGTCTCTTTTAGTACATTTACCTCTCCTGGGGTTTTATCGCTTCTTTCTACGATTTCGATAACCTCTTATAGGGTTTTGTGTATAACCTCTTCTAGAGTTAGACCAAATACCTTATTCTGCTCTTTTTATTCTCGTGTGTTTTTATGTTTAAAACCGATTTATTTCCTAAGTTTCTAGTGTATGGTAATCTTTCTATGATTACTGCAGTTTGAGCATGTGAAGTTTATGCTGGTATATGTGACTTTGTTACTCTGTTTGTGTGTGTGAATGCATCAGATAAATCATTTACACTTCTGGGCAAAAGCATGACATATTAGACTTCAGACTCATGTTAACCACTTCGGGGGTGATGATGCATTCGATGTTTTATTTTCATGTATTACCAGTCTTTCATTTCTTTATCCAATCTCCCCCTAAGACTGAGAATAATGTCTTATTTAGACAACATATTATGTTGTAAACATGTCCCACTCTAGTGCATTATGATGGCGGTATTAGTACATAGATCACACTACAAAAATATTTATTGTTGAGAAAAACTTAGTTCTCTTCCGGAGAACATTTCTATAGGGGAGTAATTGTGATTAGTAGTTGGTTTTAAACTGATTAGTGCAGCGGTGCCCTCATGTAGAAGATGACAATTCACATCTTTTCAATAGCTGTCTAGCTATTAACTGCAATCGCGTAATTAATAATTTAACTAAAACTTATGTTTGAACATAATCTGCTGGATGTTCAATATTTATCCCTATAGACATACAATAAGCGGGCAAAAGCCACATATAAGGTAGCTAAAAGACTCACACGTGACCATATAAAGATGTATCTCTTAAGATCGTAAAATACTAAAAATGGTTCACATGGAGATTAATATGCCCGCATATGTCCTCTTGAATTCTTTCTAAATATAAGAGGGATTCTTTATGGGAGTGTTTTTGGAGAGCTTAAAGATTAATTTGTTGAGAGAACTCACTTCACATGATAAGTCTTTTGGTAGCAAAAAAAAATCTTAAGAGGGCGCTTGCTGGTACTTTTGATTATTCACCTCAACATAATGCTACCTCGATCACGTATTTGGTTATCATGTATGACGAAAGTATATTTGGCTACTAACTTCTGGTTACTTACCGTATTAGTTTTTTTTAGATTTATCTTGTATAATATATTCTAGATGGTAAAATCTTTAATTTTCTAGTATGGTCTTCAGCCATATTTGTAATTTGGAAACATTTAGTATCGTTATCTGTTTATGTAATGGCATCAAAGTGATAACCGTCTACCCAGATAGATTTGAAACTTAGTAAGTTACTTGGATGATATAAGACATTATTGATTATATGCAATATACGGGTAAGATGTTGGTGTTCTTCTGGAGCGTTTGATATGACACTAATGCTTGAGATAATACCAACAAGTATCTCTACTGGAGACGACCGATGACGTATTTCCTATGACAGTGTTGGTATTGTCGTATTAGACATTCGTCTATTTGTCATAGCTCTACTGGAGCTTCTATATATTCATACGTATAATATAATCCACATTTGTAGGACTTGTTTTCTTACCCATTATAAGATCTCCCCCTCGATACCACTATTTTTGAGTATTCAATCATAAACCTCCCTCACCAAGGGTTGTTTCGTATGTCCACGGCCTCTACCGGAGCCGTAAATTATTTCCCCCCCCCTTTTTTTCATCCGCACTAAAATGTAGCCACGTTTACTTCAGGAAACGAGCTAGCACTGAGTAGAAGCTTGCTATTTATTTATTTATTTTTGCTCTACAACTTGGAAGACGTGATATGATCTTTAAGTATTTTATAAAAACACGTTCTCAATAATGTTGCGAGATGAGCATGTTACGAGTGTGAGGAATGAAGGACATCTTTGTAATATCCCGAATTTTTCCGACATATAGTTTTCAAAAACCATTGCACGTATTATAAATTCAAAATTTGAAATCCTAGTAAAACTATTTTCGTAAATGATAAATATTAATTTAATTGATATATATATTTGAGAAACACAAATATACTTGAGATATATATATATATATATATATATATATATATATATATATATATATATATATATATGAATTATAAATATGTGTCTTATAAATGAATATGTTAAAATTCTTAAAACTTTGTAAGTTGTAGTTATGTGAATAATATAATTAATAAACTTATTTTTATAAACTTAAATCTTAAGAATTATTTTATAAACTTATAAAATAATTTTTTTTTAGTTTTTTATTAAAGATGATAAAACTTATAAGACTTATATGGTTTTTATAAAAAATAAAACATATTTATTTTTATATAAAGCCTAGGGACAAAAATTGTCATTTTGGAAATCTATTTTAAACTTAAATCCAAGATTATACATAAAATAACAAAACTTCGAAACTACAGGGACTAGTTGTATAATTCGACCAAACTTCCGGAGTTGAAACCAGTCATGAGTTCGAGTCTCACTATGACCGGTTTTAGGCTCAGATTATTCAAAAACGCGTTCCCGGCTAAATTGAATGCTCCTCGAGCTTCGAATCACGCGTGCGACCCAAAACCAACTACTTTCAACGGCCGGTTTCAACTTTAATGGTCTGTAATTCGAATTCGAAATCATAATTAATCACCCGTAATCTCCCCAACTAACCGGGCATTAATCGACGAAATTAATTATAAATATCTTGTACTACCTCAATGACAACACCCTCAAACTCTCTGAGCACCCAATTTCCTTGTTCTACACCTGAAATTACTCGTTTGATCTGAGGACAGCCGACTCGGTACTCGCAACTCGTTCTTCCTCGTCTCGACTTCAATTCAGGTAATTCGAATGACCAAATCTTTCGTTTCCATCCATAGGCCATTAGCCCTCTGTCAATTTGTATAAACAGAGGGTTAATCGGGTCGTATTTAAGGATTCTTGATCTAGGGTTCGTATGAAATTAGGGGCGATTCCAGATTGTGTTTATGTTTTACCTTTCCAGATTACAACACCAGCGAGGCCCGTAGCCGGGTGGTTAATCGTGTGTGTGTGTGACTAGGGTGGCTCGGGTTCTGAAACGCCCCAAAACGGGTACATCTCATAGTTGGCACACAACATAACAAACATAGTTCTTAAACCGGAAATCAGAATCTATTACAGCGGAAGTCTTTAATTCAAATCATTCATCAAACTAAAACATGAAATATTGTCTATAACATGAACTATCAGGATTGGAAATGTCAGTCTTCAATACCGCAGCCCGATGTCCATGCTATCCAGCCCACATGGCTCTTTCACTTTTCTTTAGCTTTACCCTTTTTACCTGCCATGCATACTAAAAGTCAGCTAACGCTGGTGAGTTCTCTCTTTACTTTAAACTGTAAACTTTATCTTTGGTAGCTTAGTTTTATTAAAATAAAATAAGCTTTACTTTCACTTTCTTTGAAATAAACCTTTAACTATTACTTTAAAACTTTACAACGTTACAGTTATAAATCTGTTACGTTACTATCTGTCATTAAAACTTTATCTTTAAGGAAACTCGTTAGGGTGTCCCACTGTACTCTGTCTATCATTTCACTTATACTTGACAAGTGACTTTATCATACTTTAACTATCACATATGGATCGTGGTCCGAGGACCAGATCCCTATCTTGCTTACACCTCAGGGTAAGACTTTTACTTTAGCGCTGCCCATACCTCAGGGTGGGACTTTCTTTCTCGCTTGCACGTTAGTGCAAGACTCCTTTAGCATTGCTCACACCTCAGGGTGAGACTTTCTCGCTTACACCGAAGTGAAGACTCCTTTAGCATTGCTTACACCGAAGTGTAAGACTCCTTTAGCATTGCTTACACCGAAGTGTAAGACTCCTTTAGCATTGCTCACACCTCAGGGTGAGACTTCTACTTTAGCATGCCTGCAGGACTTTCTACTATGCAACTACTATGCAATGCAATTACACTATTACACAAATAGAAATGCAATCACATAACTTTCATATAGACAAATAACACATATTAACACATAAGCATATAACATGGTATTTGTCACTGTCACTGTCACTGTCACTGTCACTGTCACTGTCGAGCTGTACCGAAGTACGGCTCCTTTATCATTCTTTCTTTAGCTCATTGTTATCTTTCAAAAACTTGTTTAAAAGATAATACTATGCTCTTTTGTTCTTTATCTTTCATTTTATAAAAATAACATTTTTATAAAATACTATACTTTGCCTTTCATTTTATAAAAATAACATTTTTATAAAATACTATACTTTGCCTTTCGTTTTATAAAAATAACATTTTTATAAAATACTATACCAGTATGCATGCCAGCCCAAAACCATTAGGAAAAAGGGCAATAAGAACTCACCAGATGAATCGTTTCTGTTTACACCTAGCCGGTTCCTGAATGTCACTATGGTCACCCACAATCTGTATAATCAAGTCATAGGCGTAAGGCTGTGTTCCTAGGGGACACTTAGACATTACTAGGCTTGACTCAGATGTTTCGGGTCATGGTTTCATTATCGAAACTAGGTAGTTTCGAGTCCTGGCTCCTTATCGAAACTATGTAGTTTCGAGCCCTGGCTTCTTATCGAAACTAATAGTTTCGAGTCACTGCTTCTTATCGAAACTAAGTAGTTTCGAGTCACTGCTTCTTATCGAAACTAAGTAGTTTCGAGTCACTGCTTCTTATCGAAACTAAGTAGTTTCGAGTCGTATGACTTATATAAATTCTTAGTTAAGGTCTTGGGTCTATATTGAAACTATGGTAGTTTCGATGGGTCTGCCCCTGTCGAAACTAGGTAGTTTCGATAGATGCGTCCATATCGAAACTAGTAGTTTCGACTGTGCAGTCTTCTTCCCCAAACAGAACCCTAGATCTGGTCCCTTTGTTCTAATCGATCAAGCTATGAACTTTTTACGTTCGAAATGTTCCATTTTCCCCCATGAACCCAAACCCGTGGTTTGTTTCCAGTTTCACACGTAAAAATCTAAATCTTTACTCGATTATTAACCCTAAACCCGAAAGTTACAAAAACTCAGATTTAGGCATAATAATTACCTGTTATAGCTTCCTTCTCGTTCCTTTATGCTCCAGAGATGTTGAGCAACAATCCTCGAGACTTTGAGCTTGATCCGAGCTTTCTCTCTCTAGACGATCTCTCTCTCTCTCTCTAAGGTTCTTGCGCAGGAAGAAAATGAAGGACACAGGAGGAAATGGCTACTGATTAGAAGGGTTCTTCTCAGTTTTCGGGCCCATGGGCCGGCCCCTAGCCAAGCCCACCTTCCTTTTTCTTTTATTTGGGTTTTTTTTATTTATTTTGGGATGTTACAGGTTCGATCCGGCCAACCCGAGTTTTTGCCCATTTCATTTTTTTAGCCTTTTTAAGCAATTTTAAAACTTGTAATTATTTTTATAAAATATGTTAAACCTTTATAAACTTAAAAATGAATTTTATTTACACTTTTACATTATGGAAATATACTAATTAAATCAAGCTTAGTTAAAATTTATAATAATTAATTCTTTAAGAATAATTTTAAATACTTAAAAATTATATAAAAAAATATACTTTTATACTTTATAAAACTTATACTATAAACAGAAAATATTTTATAAAATCAGAAACTTAATTTATTATTTCTTTCCTG
The DNA here is from genome assembly GCA_023525975.1 of Smallanthus sonchifolius. Lineage (NCBI taxonomy): Eukaryota > Viridiplantae > Streptophyta > Magnoliopsida > Asterales > Asteraceae > Smallanthus > Smallanthus sonchifolius. Next base: position 71,349,053 of record CM042029.1, read on the forward strand.
AAATAATAAACCTATTTTGTTTAAAACTTTAAATTAAATTATAAACTTTGGATTTAAAACAGAAAACTTATATAAAATTATAAAATCAGAAAATTTTATAAAAACTTGCATTTTAATATAAAAAAAGAAGCTTATAAACTTTTGCATTTTATAAAAAATTATATATATTTAAATCAAGACTTGTTTATTTATTTACTTGATTTTAAAACAGAAAATAAATATACTTTATTTAAAATCAGAATACTTGTAAACTTATAAAAATAAATAAAATCTATATTTATTTGACTCAAGGTTTTGTTCATTTATTTAAAGTAAATAAATATACAATATAAAACTTAAACAGAAACTCTAATTTAATAAATTTCAAACTTAGAACTTGTAATTTATATAAACAAAAATTTATATAAATTTAAAACACGAGAAATAAATATATGTATTTATTTTCCCAAATGCTTATAAACTTGTAGACTTTATAAAATGTAAACTTTGAAAAAATTTATAAACTTATATTTTAAAATATAAACTTTATAAGAAATTCTATTGAAACATATTTGTTAAACTTATAACTTCATTTATTTAAACTTATAAGAATATTTTAAACATTATTTATTTACAAGTTAAATTATAAAATAAATATCTAACATCTAAATACTTTAATAGATGATTAAATAAAATAATTATTCTTATAAGATAATTATTTATCCTTAATAAATATGTATGCTTTGAATGACTATTATTAAACTTTAACCATTATTTACTTTTAAATAATTATTTATCCTTAATAATTATTCATTCTTTTATTATTAATCCTTGCATATTCTTTGAATAAATCCTTAATAACTATTTATCCTTTAAATGATTATTATAAATCTTTAATAACTATTTATTCTTTAAAACAATTATTATTAATCTTTAATAATTATTTAGCATTACACTTACCTATTGTTACAACCTTATTTATAAAAATGCCTAGAAAAAACTAGCTTGAATTATTATTACCAACTTGTGTAATTAATAATTATAAAGTCTTTCTAAATAATTATTTTTAGTAATAATTACTCTAAACAATAAACTTATTAAACTTTGATATTCAAGCCTTGCGTATCTATTTAAAACCGCATTTGAAACTTGATTTAAACTTCATCAATCTCGTCTCCTATTTGAAACTCTAGTCAAATCTTAGAAACTTAGATACTTTGCTATAGACTTATAAAATCAAACTTGAAACTTTAGACTTTGTTCTTAGGCTTGTTGTGAGGGTATTCTCCCCTAAAGTCTTGCTACTCTTAATCTTTGTTGGACACTCTTCATCATCCAAGTGAGTATACTTAGCCCCTTTTCGTTTTACATTCTTTAGGTGAAACATGTACAAACTTCAAACTAATACAATTCTTGTACAAGTATGCCTATATGCTTATTCTTGTGATATGCTTGAGACTTGCATGCTTAAGTTAGACTTAATACTAGCATATCCATTAACTTTGATCAAGCCTATAGTAACAATGATAGATCTATTGTATTTGACAAATCTACCTAGTTTGATTGACCCTTCGGGGGGAGCCCATGGTGATTGTTACTGAACTTAAACTTTAAACTTTTAAGGGTAACCTTCGGGTTATGCCTAAACTTGGTTGGAGGGTTGATATGCACAATGTTTAACATGTTTTGTTCTCACACTTATACTATAGAATGCATGACATAGTGAATTGTAATACTTTTCAAAACTTTGTTAAACTATGATAAAACCTTCGTATCTCACCAACTATTTTTAGTTGACAACTTACTTACATATTTCAGGTACGCTAGCATGAGACTTGTTATGATCACATAGGATACTTTGGACCTAGATTTCTTATCAAATAAACATTGTATTCTTGTTATATGATGTCTCATTCTTTGTATTGAACCTTTGAAAGTCATTAATGAAATATCTAAACTTTAATAGTCAACCTTGTGCTTTTTGAACAACTGCGTCCGCCCCGACGTATAATCTGCCGTCGGTTGAGGTGTGACAATCTTGTCGAACATGTCAACATTAGCTAGGAGTACCAACTTCTAGTGATCAATTTTATATTTCAACATCCGATCACGAAGTTAGTTATACCTTTATATACATTTAAGAGGACTTCAAGGTCTTGATAATGATTTAGGATTCATGAGAAAATCAATTTACTTTATAGAAGTGGCATAATTGAATCAAGAACCTTATGATGATGAAAGTTATTAAGAATCTTAAGGGATAACTTTGCACAATAGTAACCAAGTTTCTCAAGTGTTTCGTTTAAATACCTCAAAGTTTTTTTGTACCTCTAAAGTCACTCAACTTTCAGTAAGTGTTAAAATCCTATGTAATATTTTTATAAATGTTTAAATTTTTGAATATTGAATGAGATATATGAAACATATATGAATCTTGTTCACTATTTAACAATTATTTTTTTTCTAATTCGACTTAAATATAACAATTTTGAAACTTCTTTATTATTTGATGAACTTTTATTTCTTCACTATTACCTCCTATCTTAAGTTAATTGAATAAAAATTTCACTTATTGGTAACTATTATTCATATATATTTCATTTGCCTCATTCAATTTTAATAAAATTAAACATTTATAAAAATATTAAATAGGATTGGAACACTTAGTGAAAGTTGAGTGATTTTAAAAGGACAAAAAAACTTTGAGGTATTTAAATGGAATACTTGAGAAACTTGGTTACTATTTGGTGAAGTTTTCCCGAATCATAACGTAAAAAAAAATGTCTTATAATTTGAAGGAGATTCAAATATCTTTATGTGTTTAACCTTATCTTCAAACTCAAAAATAGTAAAAATAAAACAAACAATTATTTCAAATCTCAGTTTACTCAACTAACATAAAGAAGTTTTTTTTAAACTAGAGGCCACTAGCTATATTATCGTCTAGTACTCACATTTCATGATATTTGTATGAACGTAATTTTCTAGCAAATGTATCATTCTCTATGTACCATATATCAAGAACAAGCATATAAGAAATAAAAAAAAACATAGTACAACATATGAACATCATAAATGTTATTGTGCATGATAACATATAAATGCTAATATATGATGATTCGAGTATATGTGACTTGTAACTACGGAATTTTTTGTTAGTATATATCTAATAGTTGAGGCTTAGATAGCAAGTGCATCTTCTAGAACCTAGATATGTCTCATATCTATGTGTTCGAAGGTCAACTAGTTAGTTAAGCAATGTAGAACTTGGTTGCTGTATGCATATGGAAAATACATTCAAGAAAGCGTCTGACAACTTAAATCACATCAAATAAGTGATTATGCATGAATAGAACGTGTATAAGAAAACAATATTAGAATCATTACCTTAATCGAATGGAAAACAAATCTCATGTATTTGATGTCGCCCATTGCATACATTTAGACCAGACCTCATTCATGAATGGAATCTTGAAATAGCTCTCATGCATAATTTGTTGTTGGATTGTAGAAACAACAGTCGGTCGAATCATGAACGGTTATCACTTCGTGTGAGAAGCGTTGAATCAATGAACAGAAAGATCGAAAATCCAGAATATGAATCGATCAAAGAAAGCAATAAATCTGGTAGTGACGGTGAATTAGGATTTTAGAACATAGCATAGTCGTGCTGATAACGTAGAATAATATTGTGAGAAAACTCTATATTTTCATATCATCACATATGATCAACACATATATTATATAGTAATACATTGACTTGTAACCGACCCTATAATAAATATATTGTTTAATCCTCCTAATGGGGTAAAATGTCCGTATTAAGTATAGTGTTTATAAACATTTTTTTCATTTTTTTCATGTTGGGCTGTGTAAGGATTTTTATGGGTTCCGATGGAATACCAAACGTCTGGTCAATGCAGAGAAGCTCAAAAAAGTCTGAGCCCCATATTTTTGACGGATTGCCTGTGAGTAATTATTCCAACCAAATGATGACGAAATCACAAGATTCACGCCCCATATTTCGTTGTAACCTGTCGAGTTTTTATCCAAATTGGTGTTAATGAAAAAATTATTTATCAGATTGGTGTTGTTCAAAAATTATTTAGTGTAAATCATATTTTATTATAAAAATAAAAGAAAGAAAAACGGTTTAGTTTTGACCTCTCCATCGCCGATGATTCTAGAAGACGCCGACGATTCAGAAGATACCATCGCCAACGAACTCTTCATCGCCATATCCGACTTTGTCCTTCTCTTTTACACCATCGACAGTTGACATCGACCATTCAGAAACCCTTTGTGCGTTCGCCACTGCGACGATGATGCTGAAAGAACACAATTGTTTTCGATTCTAAGTCGAATATCATATATCCAATTGCGAAAGACTGTGTTTGAGTACCGCGGTAAATTACAATGGCTTAAAGTGATGTTTACAGGTCGTATAGAGAGGAAATATGTGGTGTTAGAATTACTTGGAGACCACGGCTGCAAATAGTTGTTTGATTTCTGATATGATTTACAAATCAAACTGTTGCCAATTGATTTACGAATTATACGATCGATCGATTATGTTGCTGGAATAGAATGATTTATGATTTTAAACTAGAAATCAGTTATGTTGCTTGTGATAGATCAATTTCTGAAGTTAGAATTGCTTTACGACTTGATTTCTATCTTGCCGGAATATATTAACTTTGGGAAATCAGTTAGAATAGATTTACGAAGGAATTCACATAGTCTCTACTGTTGGCCTTCGCCGGAGATGGATATAGATGCATTTGGGTTATTATGTGCATCCTCTAGTGCCATCACATTAGTAGGAAAAAAATCTTCCTTTTTTTCTGTATTTTAAGAGGAGAACTCCATAATTAAGCATGTTTGAGTGGGAGCAATCCATAATGGTTGACCTTCTTGGAAGTTTCCATTCGCCAACCGAAAACAAATATGTGAGCACCTCGTGGGTAAAGCAGACAATATTGCTTGGTGTGAGGAGCCGCATGTTACGATATGGTAAAGCCACTCATGTTTTGTTTTGTTTACGATGGTGGGTTAAACGTCATCGAGGACGTTAAGTCCCAAGGGGGTGTTTGTGACACCTTAGTTGAACCCCTCATTGGTATGTTTTGTCTATGGATTGACATAAGTAATAGCTTGCCTCAAACATCATCAATACGTTTTGGGTACATTGGCATGGTTAAACATGCTTGAGTGGAAGTAATTTATGACACATGACTTTGGAAGTATTCACTTGGGTAACCATACATAAATCCGTGAGCTCATAGCAGGTAAAACGGTCAATATTGATTGGTATGAGGAGCTAGATATTACGTCATCCATTCTCAAAATTCTCCCACCTAGCATGCTCACTTGTAGAGTTTTACTCTCATTCACAACCAATTTATCCGAGTCATGCTAATGATACTTGAGACCAGACATTTCTTAAATGCAATATAACTCTCGTTTAAATGATTAATGTAGGATATGTAAGATGTCACATGTTTTATGAGGTCAATAAGGTTTTTAATATCACATATATCACAAGAGAGGTGGTGAATATCATGGCCTATAAGCTTCATGACAGTGCCCATGCCTCTAGTATGAGAATAAGCAAGACAATCATGGACATCAACGTAGGATGACAGTTTTAGACTGGCCACACATGAAGCTAATGATGAAGGGCAAAGTTCTACCCTTAAATTAGGAGAAAATCCTCTATCAACAATATTGTAATTGGAAAATATATGAATTTAATAGATATCATTATTTCAAGCATTTATTTCATGATCTAGTTTGATTATTTGATATTACCACCCAAATTTAGATTTATTCAGTGAAAGAAGGATTTGATCTTGATGTAACCTTTATTTATTAAAAAAAACATATATATATTTTTTTTACTTTTACTCGGTTTTCAAATGTGAATATTTTATGCTTTCTTTTTTCTCATTTGTTCCTTTAAATTTATCACATGTAGCATTTTCTTATTACACATGATGGGGCTATAAACGAGCCGAGCCGACCAGTCAAGATGGACTCAAGCTCGACTCGTGAAAAATTCAAGCCGAGCCGGTTTGGCTAGAAAATTTTACCAAGCTAAAAAGTTGAACTTGAGCCCGGTTCGTGAAAAGCTCGAGTTAGCTCGTGACTTGTCGAGCCATATCGATAATTTAAAAAGGGAAATTTTAGGGACGCCGTCTGATTTTTAAACTACACCTGTCCTAAACGTCACGTATAGGGCTAAACGTGGCGTATAGGGCACATAATGTCACGTATAGGGCAATCCGTCACCCCTATCCACCAGATTTTGGAATCAGCACGCCAGAGAATGTCGGGATATGTTGGTGGGGTTTTTTTAAGGGTTGAGTTGGGTTTTAGGGTTTTGGTGGTGTATATGTCACGTATAGGGCTAAACGTCACCCCTTACTTATTTTTTTTATATATGCATGTTTTTATCACGTTAAGAGTTTGAAAAAATCGGTAGTTATAGTTTTTAAAATCTGGTCACCTTGATTATCGGTTTGTGATGTAAAAAGTGAATAACGACTTATTTTTTTTTTTGGTTTTTTTGTTTTTATCACGTTAAGAGTTTGTAAAAATCGGTAGTTATAGTTTTTAAAATCCGGTCACCTCGATTACCGGTTTGAGATGTAAAAAGTGAATAACGATTTTTTTTTCTTTTGGTTTTTTTGTTTTTATCACGTTAAGAGTTGTAAAAATCGGTAGTTATAGTTTTTAAAATCCAGTCACGTCTTTTTTATTATAAAACTAGTTTTTGTTTTGATTTTCGGTTTGAGATGTAAAACTAAGAGTTTTTTTCGCGTGTTAAACTACTCGTAAATAAAACCACATATATAAACATCATATACAACCATTACAAACAAGCAAACAAACACAACCATCACAAACACAACAAAACCATCATAAACAAAATTGCATACATAAATACAATGAATTTGTACATATAAAACAAAAGTACAAATCTATCTTTACAATATATCTACCCTTCCATCTCGTCACCACCATCTGCATCGGACCCACCCGCACCGGACGTGCTAACATCGTCGTCGCCTAACCGCCGGGGTGGTGGTCTCAACAACGGCCTACCGAAGGCTCGATACTCTGCGACCGTGTGGTCGATGAGCCACCGCAGCATCTCCTTGGTGCGCGTGACCCGGGCCTGAGTATCCCGCATCATATCCAGTGTGATCGACAGGAAAAATGTACGTAATCCGGTCCTGGTTGTGACCGGCATGAGAGATGTACATAGTCCGGTTCTGGTTGTAGCATGAGAGATGTACGTAATTTGGTTTTGGTTGTGACCGGAATGAGAGATGTCCGTAATTCGGTTCTGGTTGTGGCCGGTACGACCCTTGACCGTAATCCGTCGATCCAAATAGTGACATGTACGCCTCTTGAATGTAATTCGGTAATGGTTGCTGCTGAGACGACTCTTGACCGTATGTATTCAACGGGTTGGTTTGTCCCCCCCCCCCCCAACGAAGGGTGACTCCCGAATACGAAATACTCCTGAAAAAGTAATGGCCGGTTAGATACCCGACGTAAAATAAAGACTTGCACACCCCTAAGTTTACCCGTCCTAGTAGAACCCTTAATAAAATAAAGACTTGTTAAACCTGGTTTAGATCTTCGAAGGTTGGCTCCTCATTCAAATCTGGAAGCTTCGACTTCTGATAAGGATCTCCCGAACTCGACATCGGTGTCAGGCGTGAAACAAAAAAAACAGCGGTGTCTCAACAACAAATAACCACAACCAAGAACTCAAACACGCACTTTCGTCTATACTTTCTGTTCTTTTTAATTATGGTGAAGATGGTAGTGTCGGGTTTGTGTAGGATGGTGGGTTTAGTGTGATGAGAATGAGTGGTGAGAGTTGTGTTAATATATGGTGAATCTGCATACTTAACCGTCACATATAGGTCCAACCGTGACGGTTAGGTTAGGTGCCGACAACACTGTCAACGTTAACTTTCTGTCAAAACAACCTCATACTGAACCGTCACGTATTGGCTTATACGTGACGGGTAGGGTTCCCTTTTTGCAGACTGCACAACCTCGTATCATCAGTGTCCTTTTAATTCCCGGACTCACGAGAGACATATCGTCACGTTTAGGCCAATACGTGACGGTTTGGGTCACAACCGTCACTTGTAGACCTATACGTGACGGCTAGGTCAGGTGTGAAAAAAAAACTCAACGGTGTCCCCAGCACAACCCTTTAAAAAAGATTGATTTTTTTAATTTGTCTTTTTTGGACATTTGAAATACATATGAAATAAATAAAATATTACTAGAACTAGTACAATAGTAAAAAAAATTGTATTAAGGTTGTCAATAAAAGAAAGTATTAGTTTTTAGTTTTTTTTAAAGATCAAGAGACATCGAGGCAGATTCAAAATACTATATGTATTATACTAGGTTCAAATCCCGTGTTTTACACGGATTGATAAAATGTAATATTATATACTTGATAAAATGTAATATTATATATATAGTAATAAAAAAATTATATCTTTAAGAACCCGTATATTTCACGGTTTTAATACATTGATTTTCTATTTAATATAATTTGTCTTGCATCAAATTTAGTTAAAACAAAAGTTACATAATTAAATTTTAAAATTTTTAAAATGAGAGATAATTTAAAATAAACATGTTTTATTAATATAATTAATACTTTTCTTTAAATATAAATCATTTAAAAAAATATGTATTTAATAAGAGAGAGAGAGGCGAGAAAAAATGGTGAAAAGAGATGTGGATGCGACACGTGACATAAATGATTTTCATTTATTATATAGTATATATATATATATATATATATATATATAGATATAGATTTGTTTTTTTCAACTCTTTTATATGTTATTTATTATTATTATGATTATTATTAATAATCTTGTTTTAAACGAGCGAGCCACGAGCCAGTTGTCGAGCAAGCCACGAGACGAGCCTACCTTGGTTCGGGCTTGGCTCAACTCGTTTTTAGCCAAGCTTTTTTAAGTTTTTTTCTAACGAGCTGCGAGCCACGAGTTTTTTAAATAGGTATACACATAAATTGTTCTCTCTAGTAAAACCTGACTTTTTCTACATTTTAATGTGTATATAAAACTAGGTTAGAATCCTATGTATTAAACGGATTAAATATTAAAAACAATATAATTCATAAATATGTAAGTACGCCTTTTTTGAACTTAGATGAGTAGAATTAAAAATAGCTCATAAAATTTTGTTTTTTTTTTCTATTAGCTCATAAATGAGTAGAATTAAAAATAGCCCATAAATCTTTGCAAATCAATAGCCTTTTTTTAATTAATAAAATTAAAAATAAACTACAACATATTATGGTATGCAACAAAAATAAAAAAAATATTTATCATGACCTTATAAATAAAAAAGAAACCATTTGGGTCATTAATTAAAGTTTCTAATGATTTAATTTTAATTAATATTAAAGAAACGTAATTTCATAAAATATATTTTGAATTAAATGATATTTTAAAAATTCAAAATTTGAATATGAAAATTAGATATTTGAAACTTTTATTTGCAGTTTTGGTAATTTTGATTTTCAATATATTTTTAATTTTTAAAATATTGATTATAAATGGAAAGTTTCTTATAATTAAATTTTGATTAATATTGTCGAAATTTAACTTAAGAAAAAGGTATATAAATTTTCTATTTAATTTAAATTTTGAGGTTAATTATGGTGCTAACATGTGACAAAATTCTAGGTGGACACTCTATCTCATGTGACACCATAGGCTACTTCTTTATTAGGGAGGTGAGAGTGATACCCTCTCACTTCAAACTACTCTTTTAAACCCACCAATTAAGACATGCCACCTTATTTTAACAAACTACACTCCTAAAATACCCTTCACGGTGAGGGTGGTACCCGCTATTTACCCGCAAACTTAGATGCTTTCTCCTTGTTTCGGCGGGTTAAAAACCTTGTTCCGGCGGGTTCCAATACCCGCTAACAATATCCGCGCCTTACCCACAATGTTACCCGCTGGGAGTGGGAGTGGGAGTGGGAGTGGGAGTGGTAGCCGCCGTATCCGCGGACTACCCGCTGGGCACTCCCACCCCCCTTAGGCAGTAAAGATTAGTTGCCATCGGGTCTTTGGTCTGGTGGTCAGGGGATTTTGCCATAAGGTTTTTCTCCTATGGAGGTTTCAGGTTCAATCTTCACAAGGTACACTTCATAATTTTAGGAACATCCTCTGTGACAGGACTTGAACTCTGAGCTAGAAGGGGTTAACGACATCGTAACCGACATTTCGTTTCTAAAAAAAAGTAAAGTTTAGTTTGTAATAAACTAAAAGTACGGTAACTAAAAAACAAATACAATTAATACAAACTTTAGGGGTTGTTTCTGTAATTTACAACATCTTCATATGCAAAAATTAATTATATATAGCCTAATCAATCACATACCCATTAAAAGCATCACCCACTCACCACTATAGCCAATGGCAATAGATTCAAGCTCCACCCAAGATGATGAGTTGACACAACCCATTTTGTCAAATGCACCGGTGGTGCTACTGCCTGCGGGTGAAGCGGTGAGCGCTGACCTGGAGAACATACTCTCGGACACGAGTTTAACGTCGTTCCAACGACTCCAAAAAGCGATGCCCATGGAGCTGTATAGCTTGTTTTGGCTAGCAGCTCCGGTGATCGTAGTGTATGTGCTTAACAACGTGACATCTATGTCAACACAAATCTTTTGCGGCCACCTCGGGAATCTTGAGTTGGCGGCAGCGTCCCTCGGCAACAATGGCGTGCAACTCTTCGCCTATGGCGTCATGGTATGAATATATGGTTACAAGTTATAGTTATTTGATTTCTTTTTAATTATTATGTTAAAAAGATGCATAAATATTTGATCATTGATAAAACTAGGCTAAGAATATCCTAACACCACCCCCTGTACGACCTATCTATGAGCTATACGAGAGTACGAGACACAATATTGGTCGTGTTGGGCTATACAGGACAAAATACAGACATATCACTATATCAGGCTATACTAGATATGATACGAGTCGTATTTATGTTACGATGTGACATGCCTAGTATTAGTGCTATACGAGTGTAATAGCGGTGTATCTTTAGTAGCTAAAATATTAGATAGCATGAGAAGACAAATATTTGGTCTTTTTTAAAAGAAAAGGCATATAGTTTTTAAAATTTAGTTGCATCCAATGAAAGTTTAGACGTCTATAAATTTTATTATCTACTTATTTTATCCTATTATCATATATTTTTTATTGTGCTAAAAGATTTAATATTATATATTTACAAACGTTTTGGCTATAAATTTCAACAAAAGGAGTTTAATTTGAAAAGGTAAAGTAACAAAAAGAATTCAACAAAAGGAGCTTAATTTTAGTTTTTTGTTTTCTTTTTGTTCTAAAAATTGATTTTAATTTTAAGAAAACGATAAGAAAAACTTTAATTAAAAAAGAATTTAAGCAGTAATATAATTAAAAAGGTTTCGGTCATGATATAATTTTACAATTAGAATGTAAAAGTATATTTTATTATAGGTTTAGCATGTAGACAAATATGCCACTGGGAATTAAAAATAACTAGGCTGTCAATATTAATCTATACATACTGTTTTGGATTGCTACATGTCACTTCCTCATGTCTTCTCACATTGGTTTTTCCGTCTCTCTCTCCTAATAAATGCACCTATATCTTATTAAATAATAATGATATTATAAATATATTATTAAAAAAGAATAATAGTTATATTAAATAAGAATATATAATAAGAATTCAAAATATAACTAATTAAAGAAAAATACTAATCTATACTCCCTAATAAATAAAGGTTTTTTGTAAAATGGTTTTTCCACCTAAAATTTAATTATAATTTAAGATTTTAAACCTCTCACAAATAATAAATGCTTAACAAACATAATTGCTAAAATTATTTAATATCATTTGACTAGAACTTAAAAACGTTTGATTTGAAAATTTTGAACTTTGTATTATTTAAATTATAACAAAATCAATAAATTAACTCTCGTAAATTTACTATGATTAGAGAATTAAATTGACAATTTTTTAAAAAAATTAACAACTTATCTTTGTTAAGCAAATAACAATTAATCAAAATCAATTTTTTCGAATCTAAAAAATTTATCTTATGTAATTTGGTTTTGTGAATGTAATTGTAATTTTTTTTTTACTATGTAAAGTAATTCTTATTTAGACATTTATAAATAATATATGTTTTTTTTCATTAACCGTGTAATACACGGAAACTAACCTAGTAATGTCATAAAACAAACAATTGATGTTAATATTGCAAAAGCAAAAGTAAAATTCACAAACATGGGCTCGACCCCCCACCCCCAAACAACTTTAAAACAAAAAAGGGAATTATTATTTGGTTAGCTAAAGTTAATATACTTCTCCCTTTTGTTTTCTTTGTAAAGATCTAATTAACATTTATAATTATTTTTTCAACTTTAGTTTTACTTTAGTCTTATCTAATGAATTAAACTAGATGTCTTAACCACGCGTTGCGACGTATTGTGCTATATTGTTAAAATATTCATGCTCTAACCAAGTGGTGGTGTTGTTAATGTTAGGTGTAACTTTGATTATCAGTGATTGTTGTTTTGAAATAAAGTGTTAAACTTTTGGTGTTGTAATTATTTATACAGAATGCACGAAGTTGTGGGGTTATGTTATATTTTTATATTTTACTTTTTTAATTTATTTAATTTTGAAAAGTGTATTCACAAAAGGAAATAAAATTGTTAAGTAACTAAAACTATTCTCTATTAAACAACTTAGATAAATATGTAATTGATTGTATTAGGAATGAGGAATGTGTAAAAAATCTTTTAGTAAAAATAAGAGTAAAATAGTCATTCAATAAGTTAAATTTAATGAAATAGATAAATATGTAACTAATTTTTAGACTTCATAAAATATGTAATTGATGATCTTACGAAGACGAAATACCATTTTTCTATTTAGAAAGATATTTGATGATAAGATGGGACATTACAAAATTTTAAATTCTAATATATTAAATAAAATTATAAACTTTATTAGAAAAAAAAGTGCAATACAATACAAAATGGGTGTATGGACCAAAAAGCAAAATGAAACACATTCGAATTTGCATCGGTTGATAGAAAGACAAAGTCACTAGCCATCACGCCAAACCTACCTTTCTGTGATTATGTAGGAAAGTTTGCAAATAATGTGTAAAGAAAGCTTGATTTTTACTGTTCCCAAGCCATTCTCTTTTAAAGCTTTTATGCAATATGTAAAAGATGCGATCACTACAACATACCAAAACGTTAAGACATACTTTTTTGGAAGTATTTATAAATTTAGAAGTTTGTGTAGATATACAAATAAATATTAAACATTCAGATTTAATTATTATAATAAAAAAATAAAAAAAATTGTTTGGTATCACATTGGAGCATACAAAAATTTATAGTTTTTAAAATATAATAAATGACAAAGTTATTTGACATGTAGTGATATTAGAAAGGTCATATTAACAATGTAATTGATTTAGACAGTTATAATTATTAAATTATCGCATTATATCACGTTTAATCACTAAAACTAAACAAAATTATAATTATCAAAATATAATATTTTTTTGTGTTATAACTTGTATATATACTATTCATATGCTAGCCACACTTTTATAAAATAATAAATATAGTCAAACAATGCAAAATTTTAAAGATTAGTCACTTAAGTTACAAGATATTGATCATCTAACTAATATATCCGTCGCTAATCCTTTGATAAAACTGCATATGTGTCGCTAATCTATCAACGATTTTGTAACGTCAAAATGTTATCCTCCAGTAATGCTACCATTGGTGCTTACTCAGTAATACTGGTCGTGATCCATCACGTAAATTCTTTACCCACGATTGTTTTCCCATGAACATTCACCGATGGATAACCGAAGGGCCCTACCTTCACCGAGGGATATTTTGGGTCGCTAAAGATCTCTTATTTATTTTTTATTTTATATCTTTTTATGTTTTTTCAACTACCTTTTGATGTTGACCGTTGGAATATTTGTAGCTTGGTATGGGAAGTGCTGTTGAGACACTATGTGGTCAAGCATATGGAGCTCATCACTATGAAATGCTTGGTGTTTATCTTCAAAGATCAACAATTCTTTTAATGGCAACTGCCATTCCACTTATGTTTCTCTACATTTTTTCCAAACCACTTTTGCTTTTGATTGGCCAATCGACGGAGATCGCAGCCGCGGCTTCCCTCTTCATCTACGGCCTCATCCCACAAATCTTCGCCTATGCGGCCAACTTCCCTATTCAAAAGTTCCTTCAAGCTCAAAGCATTGTGAACCCGAGCGCCTACATTGCAACAATTATGCTAGTGGTCCATGTTTTGTTGACATGGGTCGCGTTGTACGTATGGGGTTGGGGCTTGTTGGGTGGCTCACTCGTGTTGAGTTTCTCATGGTGGATGATTGTGCTAGCACAATTTGTATATATTGTGAAGAGTGACCGGTTTAAGGAGACATGGACCGGGTTCAACATACAAGCGTTTTCTGGACTTTGGGATTTCTTTAAGTTATCGTGTTCGTCTGCGGTTATGTTGTGTCTAGAGGTGTGGTACTTTCAAATAATGGTGTTGATCACTGGTTTACTCAAAAATCCTGAAATAGCATTGGATTCATTGGCTATTTGCGCTACGATACTTGGATGGGTTATGATGATTTCAATCGGGTTTAACGCGGCTGTGAGGTTTGTTTTCAATAAAATACCCTTTAGCGAATATAAATATAAATATGTCGCTTCAGACACACATGTTATAACAACTTTTGTGTCTAGAAGTTGTCAATACTAAAGATAGGAGACAAGTTTTCCAGATATTCGTCTTAAGTTTTGTGAACTCCAAAACACAAATGTCGTTTTCTTTGATAACGACTAACCCATAATTAAAAAAAATACCCTATATATTGGTTGTCTCCTTTTTAAAAGAAATCATATTAGAAAAGAAAATTCCAAATTTGATTAGGGTATTTTTTAAAGATCTATGAATTTAGTTTTTATAATACTTAGTTTTTTCTATCTAAAATGGGCTGGTGGCGCAGCTTCTTGGCCGTTTGCTTTATATCTTGATATAAAAATATTGATTTGACGAGATAATTCTATTAAACATACAGTGTGAGAGTTAGTAACGAGCTAGGTGCTGGACATCCTAAATCAGCCTCATTTGCTGTAGTCGTAGTGACTCTCTGCTCGTTCGTGATTTGTTTGATATGTGCTATTGTTCTCTTGGCTCTACGACACGTCGTAAGTTATGTGTTTACCGACGGCGAGACTGTCGCAAATGCGGTCTCGGAACTTACACCTCTGCTTGCAGTTTCCATCCTCCTTAATGGCATCCAACCTGTCCTTTCAGGTAGGAACCTTCATCTTCCATAAATCAATACTCTCAAGTCCCACCAATAGTCTCATTTTATGATTGATTTTGTTGACAACTGAAATTGGATAGGTGTTGCTGTTGGATGTGGATGGCAAGCATTTGTTGCATATGTGAATGTTGGATGTTATTATGTGGTTGGAGTGCCACTTGGTTCTTTATTGGCCTTCAAATTTGACCTTGGTGCTAAGGTGCAACAAGATTTTCTTTAATTTATAATATATTTTCATTAGATGGGTGTGAAAAAGAGGGGGCATGGATGATGTCGCAAGGTGGGGGTGTTGAACACCGCCCCCCGTTCATTAATGGGGCGATGCCCTTGCAACGTGAATCTCATCACGGGTGTTAGGCAAAATATGACCGAATGAGTTGATTTTTTGGGCCAATCATTATCCTACTACTCATCGTTACTTTTTTTTATTTAAATATTTCATTTAACATTTAATTTGATTTTTATCAAATAACTCACTCGTTAGATTCTAAAAAAACGAAATACACGCGCTTCTTCTTCTTTTTTTCTTAACATTCCGGTATAAATTTTAACAAAAACGGAGTTGTTTTATAAAAAAAAAACTATTTTCGTAAGTGGGTTTGTAACATGTTTGTATTGACATTTCAGGTGATAAAAGTAATTGTTCTATCATCTTTTTTTTATTAAATTAATGTTTTGTTTATGTTCTATTATTTATATTTTATGAAATTAACTATTTAAATAACGATTAGTTAGTTATTAAAAATTTAATGCTAATAGTAAAACCATTACACAGCTCAGTGATTGCCCACCTGCTGACGTGGCAGTGACATATTAGGGCGTTTTTCACTTTTTAGTGAAAACATTATACATGGCCTTTCATGATAAATTTCTTCCAAAATAATCCCATTGGACGAAAATTTCTCTCATAAAGACCCATTCTCCCGGTGTCACTTCCTGAATAATTCATGTACCCGACTAAACTATAGTCATTTTCCTTTAGAGACGACACAATCATAGTTTTATCTGTTTAAAAAGTCGATCTTTATAGAAAATTTTGTTTTTTTCACCGTCTGTTTTTAAACTTTCATGATCAACTTCTTCATTTGTGTACTATTCCCATCTATTATACTTATGTGCTTTCTAAGTAAATGTGTTCTAATCCTTTTGAATACGCGTTTGTATGTTTTCATTTCTTATTTATTTATTTCTTTTAATGAAACCTAGGGAATATGGTCGGGCATGATCGGGGGCATGACAATGCAAACGGTTATTTTACTATGGGTTACTTTCCGAACGGATTGGAACATTGAGGTAATTTTCAGAAACTCGAATTAGGTGTATACTTCAATCTTTATCGTAACAAAGACTAAAAAAGTACTAATGAACTTTGTTATGTTTATATGAGTGTGCAATTTAGAGTATGAAGATAACTATTGTTGCATTAGATATGATAAAACTGACATATACGCAATTGCATGGAATTTTCAGGTGGAGAAAGCAAGACATCGAGTGAAACAATGGAACCTCAAGAAAGAGGAACATTTCATAAATAACTAAAAAAGACTTTCATTCCATTCTAAAATTGTAGGAAGAGATTGTTTTAGAAACTATTTTGACAACATTTCATTTTTATTAGGTTATGTGTAATAGTTTCACTAAAAAGTGAAAAACGTTCTGTCACGTCAGTAGAAGGGCAATAACTAAACCAAATCATTAAGGTGTATAATGGTTTCACTATCTACACATAAATCTGCCCCCATGCCCGTTGTCCCCCTCATAAAAAAATCCCTCATTCACGTCCCGATATTGGTGAGTTGATATTCAAGTCCATTAAAGTTGACCTAAAATTATGAATTGTCGTCAGATAAAACTATTCTCAAACGTAATAGACACTTAATGGTCATATGAAGGACCACAACATGATAGACATTTATCATATGATGAGAATATTTCCGTGTGAAATTAGGATATGTAGTGTTTGTATAGTGATTATGGAGTTACATAATATATTAGTAACACTTGGTCGGAGAGCGAAGGAATAAATACCGGAGACTAATGGCTTAACCGAAAGATGGAAAATGAAGGGAGGAGGGCCGTAAACCTAGCCGCCACCCCCTTAGCCTCCTCATTCTTCCACCCCCTTAAACATATAAATAATTATTTTGGCAAAACATTTTAAACTTTAGAAATACTCAAATAATTATTTTAGACAAATAAATATACAAATTAAATTAGTTTCATTTGAAACTTGCATTTATTTAATATCTCTTTTTGTAACAAACCAAAATCCGGGTCTCGTTATAAATAAATAAATAATTCTAATAAATATTATGGTGAAAATAATATTTTGGAAATAAGTTGAAACAAGCGGGTTTCAAGTTAGTAACGGGGATATACTAGTTTTAACTAGTTATGGAAGGAAATGGAAAATATTGAAAGTAGAGGGGCTAAAGGTGAAACATGACAAATCTGCCATATTTGACCTTTAGAAGTCAAAATTGACTTCATTTTGGAGTTGGGTCGTTCAAGAGAAGAGGAAGAGAGGAGAAATCGGGTTGAAGCCAAAATTCGTGTGTTTGAAGCTTGTAACTTGAAGGTGTTGGCTCACACATCACCTTTCTAACATCAAGTAAGTGATTTCTTCCTCTTTGATCCACCATTTATGGTGTGCTTGTTGGGTTTTGTTGAAAACCCGAAATTATGGTTGCATGTGGTAAAATGGTGTTAGATTATTGATAATCTAGCTAAACTAAAGTTAAAGAATGATGATTAACATCCTAGAACCCTTTGATTTTGATTATGAGAAGTTAGGGTTCATATGGTGAAAAATTGGGGGTGTTTAGGTCATAATGCTAGAATGGTGAATTAAGGAAGATTAAGTGTTTTTAAGATGTTAAACACTAGAACAAACACCAAATTAACTTAATAATAATTTTTGAAAGAAGAATTAGTGTTAAGATTAAGTTAATGAAACTCAAGTATGTGAGTTTGTGGTGAAAGAGGGTGTTTGGTTATGAGGATAACCCAAACGGGTCAATTTGGGTTGGAATTAGGAAATTTAGTTGTGAACTCAATTGTAATGAAATTTTGGTATATGTTAGATTACTAAACTAGGCGAATGTGTTTAGGTAATCTAATTGCAAAGCTTGAAAGCGGTGCGAGATCTTCTAACCCGAAAGGTAAGTGCCTATGCACTTACTTAGTATTGATGATAAATGGTGAAATTTATAGATTTTGTGTTATGTGATTATGTGCATACTTGTGATATGATAAATTGTGAATGATTTAGTATGTGCAATAAAGGAACGTAGTTATAGTGTTAACCTATAATGGTAATAGATCATGTGTTGATCATAAATGAAACGGAGTTATGGCCTTGTGCTATAATGGTAATAGATCATGTGTTGATCATAAATGAAACGGAGTTATGGCCTTGTGCTATAATGGTAATAGAACATGTGTTGATCATAAATGAAACGGAGTTATGGCCTTGTGCTATAATGGTAATAGATCATGTGTTGATCATAAATGAAACGGAGTTATGGCCTTGTGCTATAATGGTAATAGATCATGTGTTGATCATAAATGAAACGGAGATATGGCCTTGTGCCATATTGGAAATGGATCATGTGTTGATCATAAATAAAAAGGAGTTATGGCCTTTGTGCCATAATGGAAATGGATCATGTGTTGATCATAATTGAAACTTGTAGTAAGGGTGCAAGAATATGTAGCCTAAATGACAATTTGGGTGGAAACGGGTCAAATAGGTGAATGGGTGAAACAAGTAGGAATTTACTTGTTTGTTATGAATTTATCTTCATTACTAATGGTGATATGTGTGGTGAATGCAGGAAAAGCTCCGAGGTAGTCAAAGTCAAGTCCAAGGCGTTGGCGGATCCTCGTATGCATATTTTCATGTTTTGATGATTTGGTGGAATTCCCCCTTTTTTGATTGTAATTTGATAAACAAAACATGTTTTTGGGTTGTGATCATGTTGTTGAAGGGGTTTTTGGTTAAAACCCATGTGTTGGGCAAATTTGTTGTCTTGTATTTTGGAAAAAGTTGGAAAAATGGCTAAGTATGAAAACCTGCAGAAGCCTGCAAACTTTCTGTGAAAACAGGTCCCTCGCGGGGCGCGAGGGAGGTGACCAATAACTCTCGCGGTACGCGAGAGGTAAAAAAAAAAAAAGATTTCTGGGATTAAGACTTCCGCGCGTTAAAGTATAGTTTTTAAAAGTGGTGTGTTTCAACTTGATATCAGAGCAATGGTTTGAGGGATTTGGTGTGCGAGACACTAAACTCAAACCGGATGCTTTTGATATGGGGGAAATGATACGAGAATCCACGAAGGACTTGACTAAGACTCGGAGCTTTCGGAAATGAAAGGTTAGTAATGATTTAATAAGTGATTATGTATATATGTTGTAAATGCATATGATTGATTGAATGACAAAGTGTTATGTGTGCCAAAACTTGTCTTGTGAATTGTTATATGCATATGATAATTACACTTGGGCATAACGTATTATTAAACATGTCTGGCCAATATGATTAATAAGACGAGATGTGCAAGAGCTTTTATGATAACCATATGACAATGAACATTTGCAAGGATTAGGTGAAGGTGATCGTATATGTATGTGTATAAGTAGGTAAATATATATATATATATATATATATATATATATATATACCCTAGGTGATTTGAAGGTATAGGAATGTTAAGGTGTTTTTGGTACTATTTCTCAGTTAAGAGATGACGGACGAGGGTGACCACCACGAAAATGTTGATGTGAATGAAGAACCGTTGGATCCAAGGATCCAAGATATGATAAAGGAAGAAGTGGCCAAGGCGTTTGAGCAAGCCACAAATCTCTTGATGGAGGAAATGAGGGGAACTATTAAGCTCTCTCTTGAAGAGGTCATGAAAGAGAAAGATAAGGAACCTCGAGGTTGTACTCTCAAGGATTTCATGGTGATTAAACCGAAAGAATACGACGGTCAGGTAGACCCGATACTTAGCCACCGGTGGGTGGTGGATATGGAGTCGAATTTCGAAACGACTAGATGCAGACCCGAGGATAGGGTAATGTTCAGTGTGCCTCTGTTGACTGGGAGGGCAAAGGAATGGTTGTTGAATCTCCGTAGAGAGAGAGGTGTTTCTGGGGTGACCTCTATGTCTTGGGAGGAATTTAAAGCGGCTTTTCTGAAATACCACTGCCCGCAAGCCGTGGTGGACAGGATGACTGAGGAGTTTCTCCTCATGAGACAGACGACTGAGTCAATTGACGAATTGGCCGGGGCCTTCTTTGATCGGGCCAAGTTTTGTCCGGATGTGGTTTCGACCGAAAAAGGCAAGATTGATAGGTTCTATGCTATGCTAACAGTGGAATTCAGAGATAGCATATCTCCATCCTCATTTACCACGCTTGTTGATTTAATAAACAGGTGTCGGGAAAGGGAGGTGGAGTTAAAGAGGCAAGAGGCTAGGGGTGAGAGGAGAAAAAGGGAAATTGTGGATCAGGTGGTGAAGAAGATAAAGGGCGAGAGCCCTAGTAAGAAGCCGTTTGTTAAACCTTCTTCGCAAGATTGTAAGTTATGTGGAAAAGTGCATTTTGGGGAATGTAGAAAGAGTTCTTCAAGATGCTATAAATGCGGAAAGCCGGGGCATATGGCTAATCAATGCCCAAGCCAAGTCCGTATATGCTACAACTGTTACAAGCCCGGGCACAATAGGGTGGATTGTCCCGAGTTAAAGCAGCAAGGTGGAAGCGGGGTGAAGGTTGAGACGCCAAAGCCTAAGGGAAGAGCCTTCCACATTTCGGCGGAAGAGGCAAAGAACAGCGCGGATGTAGTGTCAGGTACATTCAAGATTAACTCATTACCTGCACTAGTTCTTTTTGATTCGGGGGCTAGCCGTTCTTTTGTTTCCTTAAAAATTGTTAAGCATTCCTCTTTTGTAAGTAGCAAGTTAGATGAACCCTTAGAAATCGAAGCGGCTAATGATAAGAGTTTCCTTGTCTTTGACATTTTTAAGGATTGTAAGTTGAGAGCGGGGGGCGAAACTTTCTTTATTGATTTGATTCCTATGGCTATGGGAGATTTTGATGTTATTGTGGGGATGGATTGGTTGTCAAAGAATAAGGCGAGTATTTTATGTGGACCAAAGGCGATCCAACTTGTTTCCCCGTCGGGAGAGTCCATCTACATAGAAGGTGATAAAAAGGGTAAAGTAAGGTTGTGCACTTATGTGAAGGCGACCAAGTACATGGCGCGTGGGTGCAAGGCGTTCATGGCTTGTGTCGCGGATGTGAATGAAAGAGTAAAGGAGATTCACGATGTACCAGTCGTGAACCAATTCGTAGATGTGTTTCCTGACGAGTTACCGGGAATTCCGCCGGATAGGGAGTTAGAGTTTGGAATTGACTTGATGCCGGGTGCTAAACCGGTAGCTAAAGCGCCTTATAGATTGGCACCGCCAGAAATGAAAGAACTCATGGAGCAATTACAAGAGTTTCTTGACAAGGGTTTCATACGCCCAAGTGTTTCACCTTGGGGTGCGCCCGTTCTCTTCGTCAAAAAGAAGGATGGGAGCATGAGAATGTGTATGGATTACTGGGAGTTGAACAAGTTGACAGTGAAGAATAGGTACCCATTGCCTAGGATTGACGATTTTTTCGACCAATTGCAAGGGGCGTCATGGTTTTCTAAGATTGACTTGAAGTCCGGGTATCATCAGTTGAAAGTGAAGGAAGAGGATGTTCATAAGACAGCTTTTCGCACTCGTTACGGTCACTATGAGTTTACGGTTATGCCTTTCGGTTTGACCAACGCACCTGCGGTTTTCATGGATCTCATGAACCGGGTGTGTAGACCGTTCCTTGATCGTTCGGTCATTGTGTTTATTGACGATCTTCTCATCTATTCAAGGAGCGAGGGTGATCACGCTTGTCATTTGCGTGAGATTCTTGAAGTCTTGCAAAAGGAGAAGCTTTATGCTAAATTCTCCAAGTGCACATTTTGGATGCGCGAGATCCAATTCTTGGGTCATGTGATTAATGAAAGAGGAATTACCGTTGACCCATCCAAGGTTATGGCGGTTAAAGAATGGTCATCACCGAAGACGCCTTCGGAGATTAGAAGTTTCTTGGGGTTAGCGGGTTATTATCGGAGGTTCATCGAAAACTTCTCTCAGATTGCTTTGCCGATGACGAAGTTGACTCGTAAGGAGACAAAGTTTGTTTGGAGTCCCGAGCAAGAATCTGCCTTTCAACTCTTGAAAGAAAAGTTGACTAAGGCGCCTGTTTTATCCTTGCCGGACGGGACCGAGGATTTTGTTGTTTATTCGGATGCCTCGCATTCGGGGTTGGGGTGTGTTTTGATGCAAAGGGGGAAAGTGATTGCCTATGCATCTAGGCAATTAAAGACTCACGAGATGAATTACCCAACCCATGATTTAGAGCTTGCAGCCGTGGTTTTCGCGCTCAAGATTTGGAGGCATTATTTGTATGGTGCTAAGTGTACGATCTACACGGATCACAAAAGTCTCAAATATTTCTTTGACCAAAAGGACCTCAATATGAGGCAAAGACGGTGGCTTGAATTGGTTAAGGATTATGATTGTGAGATACTTTATCATCCGGGTAAAGCGAAGGTTGTGGCGGATGCGCTTAGTAGAAAGTCAAGTCATTCACCTATCAAGGTGAAGTCATTTAAGATGACAATTTCATCATCTCTTATTGATGAAATCCGGGAGGCCCAAGTGTTAGCATTTAGTGGTGACTTGAAGAAAGAACGGATGATTTCTTATGTTGATAAGCTTGGTGAAAATAGCATGGGTTTGAAGACATGCTTTGATAGAATTTGGATACCTAGGTTGTCAAGTGTCTTGACAACTATTCTTGACGAGGCGCATAAATCCAAATATTCTATCCATCCGGGGGCCACAAAGATGTTTTATGATTTGAGGTGTCATTTTTGGTGGCCGGGTATGAGGCGTGATATTGTTAAGTATGTGGAGAGGTGTCTCACATGTTTAAGGGTTAAGGCGGAGCATCAAAAGCCGTATGGAAAGCTTCAACCGCTTGAAATACCGCTTTGGAAATGAGAAAATATAACCATAGATTTGATCACTAAACTACCAAAGACTCGAAAGGGTTATGATGCGATATGGGTAGTAGTGGATCGGTTGACGAAGAGTGCACATTTCCTTCCTATAAAGGAAACGTATTCTTCGGATAGATTGGCGGAAATGTATGTGAAGGAAATTGTGTCACGTCATGGTGTGCCGGTGTCGATTATATCGGATCGTGATACGAGATTTACTTCTCATTTTTGGAAGAAATTCCATGAGGATATGGGGACTAGATTGAATCTTAGCACCGCTTATCATCCACAAATGGATGGTCAAAGCGAGCGAACGATTCAAACGCTCGAGGATATGTTGCGAGCGTGTGCCTTGGATTTTGGTGGTAGTTGGGACGACCATTTACCGTTGACGGAATTCTCTTACAACAATAGTTACCATTCTAGTATTGGTATGCCGCCTTTTGAGGCATTGTATGGGAGAAAGTGTCGAACACCCGTGTGTTGGGGTGAGATTGGTCAACGGGAGCTTGGTAGTGTCGAAGTGGTCAAGAAAACTAATGATAGTATTGACCAAATTAGAGCACGCTTGAAGGCGGCTAAAGATCGCCAAAAGTCTTATGCGGATAATAGGAAGCGGGCGATTGAGTTTCAAGTGGGGGACTTTGTGCTTTTGAAAATCTCTCCTTGGAAAGGGGTGATACGGTTTAGGAAACGGGGGAAGTTAAGTCCTCGTTTCATCGGGCCGTTTAAGGTGATAGCAAAGGTGGGTACGGTAGCTTATCGATTGGAGTTACCGGAGGGACTAAGTAGACTTCATAACACGTTCCATGTGTCTCATTTGCGGAAGTGTTTGGCGGATGAATCTACTTTTGTCCCTTTGGTCGATATCGAATTGGATGAAAAGTTGAATTATGTTGAAGAACCAGTGGCAATCTTAGATAGGAAAGTGAAGCGGTTGCGTAATAAAGAGATTAGCCAAGTATTGGTTAGATGGAAGCATAGAAAGGGGGCGGAAATGACTTGGGAAACCGAGGAAGAGATGCTCAAATGCTATCCGAACCTTTTTATGTGAAGTCGGGTTTCGGGGACGAAACCCAAATAAGGGGAGGAGATTTGTAACGAACCAAAATCCGGGTCTCGTTATAAATAAATAAATAATTCTAATAAATATTATGGTGAAAATAATATTTTGGAAATAAGTTGAAACAAGCGGGTTTCAAGTTAGTAACGGGGATATACTAGTTTTAACTAGTTATGGAAGGAAATGGAAAATATTGAAAGTAGAGGGGCTAAAGGTGAAACATGGCAAATCTGCCATATTTGACCTTTAGAAGTCAAAATTGACTTCATTTTGGAGTTGGGTCGTTCAAGAGAAGAGGAAGAGAGGAGAAATCGGGTTGAAGCCAAAATTCGTGTGTTTGAAGTTTGTAACTTGAAGGTGTTGGCTCACACATCACCTTTCTAACATCAAGTAAGTGATTTCTTCCTCTTTGATCCACCATTTATGGTGTGCTTGTTGGGTTTTGTTGAAAACCCGAAATTATGGTTGCATGTGGTAAAATGGTGTTAGATTATTGATAATCTAGCTAAACTAAAGTTAAAGAATGATGATTAACATCCTAGAACCCTTTGATTTTGATTATGAGAAGTTAGGGTTCATATGGTGAAAAATTGGGGGTGTTTAGGTCATAATGCTAGAATGGTGAATTAAGGAAGATTAAGTGTTTTTAAGATGTTAAACACTAGAACAAACACCAAATTAACTTAATAATAATTTTTGAAAGAAGAATTAGTGTTAAGATTAAGTTAATGAAACTCAAGTAGGTGAGTTTGTGGTGAAAGAGGGTGTTTGGTTATGAGGATAACCCAAACGGGTCAATTTGGGTTGGAATTGGGAAATTTAGTTGTGAACTCAATTGTAATGAAATTTTGGTATATGTTAGATTACTAAACTAGGCGAATGTGTTTAGGTAATCTAATTGCAAAGCTTGAAAGCGGTGCGAGATCTTCTAACCCGAAAGGTAAGTGCCTATGCACTTACTTAGTATTGATGATAAATGGTGAAATTTATGGATTTTGTGTTATGTGATTATGTGCATACTTTGTGATATGATAAATTGTGAATGATTTAGTATGTGCAATAAAGGAACGTAGTTATAGTGTTAACCTATAATGGTAATAGATCATGTGTTGATCATAAATGAAACGGAGTTATGGCCTTGTGCTATAATGGTAATAGATCATGTGTTGATCATAAATGAAACGGAGTTATGGCCTTGTGCTATAATGGTAATAGATCATGTGTTGATCATAAATGAAACGGAGTTATGGCCTTGTGCTATAATGGTAATAGATCATGTGTTGATCATAAATGAAACGGAGTTATGGCCTTGTGCTATAATGGTAATAGATCATGTGTTGATCATAAATGAAACGGAGATATGGCCTTGTGCCATATTGGAAATGGATCATGTGTTGATCATAAATAAAAAGGAGTTATGGCCTTTGTGCCATAATGGAAATGGATCATGTGTTGATCATAATTGAAACTTGTAGTAAGGGTGCAAGAATATGTAGCCTAAATGACAATATGGGTGGAAATGGGTCAAATAGGTGAATGGGTGAAACAAGTAGGAATTTACTTGTTTGTTATGAATTTATCTTCATTACTAATGGTGATATGTGTGGTGAATGTAGGAAAAGCTCCGAGGTAGTCAAAGTCAAGTCCAAGGCGTTGGCGGATCCTCGTATGCATATTTTCATGTTTTGATGATTTGGTGGAATTCCCCCTTTTTTGATTGTAATTTGATAAACAAAACATGTTTTTGGGTTGTGATCATGTTGTTGAAGGGGTTTTTGGTTAAAACCCATGTGTTGGGCAAATTTGTTGTCTTGTATTTTGGAAAAAGTTGGAAAAATGGCTAAGTATGAAAACCTGCAGAAGCCTGCAAACTTTCTGTGAAAACAGGTCCCTCGCGGGGCGCGAGGGAGGTGACCAATAACTCTCGCGGTACGCGAGAGGTAAAAAAAAAAAAAAAAAAATTCTGGGATTAAGACTTCTGCGCGTTAAAGTATAGTTTTTAAAAGTGGTGTGTTTCACTTTTACTAATGATTTAAGTAAAAGAAATTTATTAAGTAATTTAAATAATCATTTTATTTACAACAAATATTTAAAACTTCTTTTATTTCATAGTTTATTTATTTATTAAATTATTTTAGAATAATTATATAAATAAACTCAAACATATTATTATACCGTATACTTAATTAGAAATCCAAAGTGATTCTAATTAATCTTACTTATCATCGTTACTTCAATATTAGTGATACACATAAATATATGTTTCCAAAACTTGTACGAATCCCATATCCGACCCCAATCCTATGAAACCCTATGAACTCAAAATTTCTTACTTTCATTAGGCATACTTTGAGTTTAGAATACAACTATTCGCGTGGTTAATGGTGGGGAATCCTCACGAAGCCTATCCATCATTAACAATTCGTACAATCTACTAGTTTCATTACAGGTGAGTTAACATAGCCTCTTTTTACATTTTTATATTTTTTGGGTGAAACATGTCCACAATTACATTATTTACACAATTCAATACATTTTGTTCTTATGCCTTGGTCTTTATGCTTTATGTATTAAATTATTTGGTGACCAAAACATGTGTTCATGTTAGTACAATCATTAACTTGCGTGACAAGCCTAAGATAGTACCTTTTATGATCATTTATACGGGAATCTGATACATTACTTAACACGAACCTTGGCGGGTTAGTGTTTACATTTAGAACTACACGCAATCCGGGGGATTGTGCATACATATAACATGGCTTGATTGTACGCTTAGAACCTTGTATGATTTCACATTTATGCTCTAGACACGCTTTGAACATATTGAATTGTAAACTCATACTTAACTTTGTTTGGAGTCAAAACCTATGTTACTTACCAACTACTTGTAGTTGACATTTACTCACATGTTTCAGGTGTACCAGTTGAGGACATTACTTAATCACATACGACTATGGACCTAGCCTTAATAAAGACTGAATTTAACTTGTGTTATGTTTTGTTTTACTCATTTCTATTTGTAACGGGTGCTTTAATTATGATGTAATAATATTACCACTTATTAATAGATGATCATGTGCTTATGAACAACCACGTCAGCCCTGGCGTATAATCCGCCGCTGGCTGGGGTGTGACACTATGTGTGCTAGGTGAAGAATGAACGTTTATACTGCTACTTATGTTGACGAACGGTTAATACGTCTACTTATGTAGACGGAAGAATAATACGGCTAGTTATGCAGATGGACGGATAATACGGCTACTTATCTAGACGGACGTATAATACGGCTACTTATGTAGACGGACGGTTAATACACCTACTTATGTAGATGGATGGTAATACGGCTGTCTTCGTGACAAACATACTGAAGAAAGATTATCATCTGTATGTGTTATGTAATTGTATGAAAGTAGATTATGGAACGATTAAAGTTATGATGAATGTATACGAAAGTATGTTATGAATGTTAATAGTGATGATGAATGCTTTAATGTATTGAAGCCATATGCTATGTGTTGGACATGTATGCGCAAGTGACAACATTCGGTAGTATTGTTATCAAGGTATGATCCAAAGGGTTGCATCACGAGCATCAAACAACAAGGTAATTTAAAAGATTTAAATAATCTAACGCGATCGCACTTAAAGCAAGACGAGATACGTTTAATTATTTGTAATCGGATTACAAATAAAAAAACAAATTAAAATTAGTTGATTATCAAAGAATTGATAATTAGAGAACTACTTTAATAATTATCAAATTGTTTGATAATTACTGATTAGGTTTATTAGATTAATTATTAATTGGATTAATATTGATTAGTAATTATTGTGTTTATTTAATAATTAAATTATTTAATTGTTAAACCCTAACTAATAGCAAACCCTAATCACTCACCAACTTTGTATACTTCCTTAATCAAATTTTAGGATTACAATCACTAACTTGGTCTAGTGACAAATGTGTATGTCATTCATCTAAGTGGTGTTGGGTTCTTGTCTCACTTAAGACATGAAGTTGAATAATATAAAAAAATTAGCCATTAAAAAAAGTAAAGTTTTGGATTTGTTTTAGATATGCTATACATTTAAATACACCTACTTAGTTGTGTCTTGGTATTCAATAATAATAATAATAGTAATTTGATGCAATTAGGCTTCTGGTCTGATGATCAGGGAGTATTTCCTGTAAAGGGTTTCTTTCTGCGGAGGTCATGAGTTCGAATTCTGACAAAGGGACCTGACGAGACGAATTTTGTCAGTATCCTTCACAGGTCTATGTGTTAGCCTTTCAGAAAAAAATAGCAATCTGATTTTATAAAATTTAAAACTTGATGCTATTCACTAATCACTATTACAATACAATACAGAGAGAGCCCAAATGCATAGTTGGTGATATAGGTTTGCTAGAAAAACCAACTTAAAAAATGCCTTACAGTTAAATGCCCAATATTGAAATTATAGGGACTAAACTGCAATCAAATGAAAGTAGAAGGTATTTCCTGCAGAAATTTACATGAACTCCCTCTTTCTTTACAAAATTCTTATTACATAACACTATGCAAGAATGCTTAAACAAATTTCCATAACATTCACCACCACTACACTACTAACTCAACTCTCATGCAATCCTTTTTTTACACTTCGAACTTCAAACCGACTTTCCCGCCAAAAATCTTAACGGTTTCCACATTCTCCTGTGTTTCTGGGACGGTTTATATTTCAAGAAAGTCGATCTTTCGAATTTTAAGTAAGCGCGAACTTGACCCATTAGATAGTTAATGAATTGTCACGAGAACGAATGTCATCACCATAAGAAGTAGAAACATAACATCATTGTTGTATAGACCTGTTATTACATTTACAAATGAATCATTTTAAATAATAAATATAATTTAGTAAAATTATCAAAAAAAAATCATTAATAAACCTTTACGAGAAAGGTAAATATCATAAAAAACCAGCATACTTTCCCTCAGCCTAATTTTAGTATATTAAAGTCTTTAAACTTGTCAAAAATACACGAAAAAATCCGTCAATCCAATTTTGATATATGAAAGTCAACTTGTCTATAATACGTGTACAAGTGAAAATAAATAAATAAGTAATGACTTATTTCCTTTTAAACTGTTCAAAACTTGATGAAGTGACATTCAACATTTTTGTACAATAATATGTCAGATTTTTTAAGTTACTAAAACTTCCAAAAAGGGAAGTTGAAAATTTTGAATTTACCTCTCTGCCCAGAAGCTGCTGCAGGGAGTGCAGGAATCTTAATAGCTGCATGATCAAAAGGCGGTAGAAAAAATGAGTTTGATATGAAGATATTGTAGTTTATAACAAGGGTGATTTTGGAGACAAAAATGTACTTTTGTTGCAAGATGAAGGGGGTAAATGTGAAATTGAAGGCCAAGGCGCAGGAATGTGATCATTAAGATCACAAAGGAAGCTCACTCCTGAATATTGGTCAAATGTTGCATCTGAAGGCAAGCTAGGAAGAAGACATCCAGACTCTATTGCACACACACAAGTATCATAAGTCAAATGTTGACTGATGTGTTGCAAAACACATGCATTTATCCGTGTATAATTGTGTATAATTGTCCAAATTTGTATTAGTTTTGTGTGGTTTTAAGTTCATACTGAGTTTGGGTTAGAATTGCAGGGTACAGTGTGCTAAGGAAGCGGAAAACCGAGTAAAAATGTAGAAGTATCGAGCACACAGAAGTTGGAGCCAAAAAGAATAAATAATATTAATTTTCTGTTAAGGTAGGTCTCTCGCGGTACGCGAGAGAAAGGAGAGAAGTCCCTCGCGGTACGCGAGGGGATCCAGAAAGCAACCCGATTAAATTGTCTCTCGCGGTACGCGAGGTAGTGACCCAATGCCTCTCGCGGTACGCGTAAGGTCCGTTATACCGAGAATTTGGGAATTTTAGGGTTTTTTAAGATTTGGTCGGTTACGCTTGATCATTATCGACTTGTAGACGAAAAAGCTTGGAACTTTGGGCGATTTTGGCATTCAAGATTGGATTTTGCTTGGAGATCGAAGGTTTGGAAGCGATATCGGTTAGATTAATCTTTAGATCACGCTTAATTATTCGGTTACGTTTGATATTTGCTATTTGAACTATGTTTTCTCTGATTAAACTTGTTTCTTTTGTCTTTATGATGTTTCTTGGCTAAAACCATTAAAACTACCTAGGTTTTCGATGATTGGATGATAAAGTTTGGATTTTTATTGATTTTGGGATTTTGATTATGAATTTATGTTAATGTCCAGATCTGAGTTTGATTGTTTGATGATTATGCATGCTTATGAATGGTTGTTTGTGGTTTGATTTATCCATACATGCTAAAGTGAATGTCTTTCATGATTTAGTGTGTAGTAGATCGTCTACTTTGTGTTTTCGATTAGTTTATGGTTGTCTAGACGTAGTCACCATGGGATACTCATATTATAATCAATTAATAATAAGTGTTCTTCTTATCTAAAAACCTAAAAAGTGATAGGTAATCGATTAGTCGTCAGTATTAGGGTTTCTGAGTGTGAACTTTCCGAGAGGTTGTTTCCTTAGAATTCTGGTGTTGTTGCTATATCGTGTCAAGCATATTGAATTCAGGTTGCTCCTTGCATCTCTGATGTATTGAGATTGCATAACCGAGAGGTGAGCTTATCTATCGAGTCTTTAGCATAAGTGGTGATACCGAAAGGTGAATCCATTGACTGGTAAGTTTAGTATCCATGAGTTGTCTTCTGGCCACATCCTGAGACCGAGAGTGATCGGGAATCCATTAGGTATCTTATAGGAGATTCATCTTTAGAACCCCAGTTTGTGTCATATCCCATAATCAGTAGAAATCATTCTTAATATCCATGATTCATAGCCTAGGTGGTCCTTTGTCTAGTTGCTGATTTCACTCTAAGTCTTTGCTATTTCAGTCTTTTGTCTTCTTTAGTATTCATTGTCTAGTTTAATCTTAGTTCGTAGATTTCCCCCCAAAACCAAACCAAATAGTAAGTCCTAGTTAGAGTCTAATTTGTGTTAGAGTCAGTGTCTCGTGGGTTCGATATCCGGACTTCTTTTAGCTGTGTTACAATTGATAGGTACACTTGCCTGTCTTTGTGGTCTAGTTTAGTAGAGTTGTCTAGAGTTTAACTAGAGTGTCTAGGTTAATGTGTGTTTAATTTTATAGGCCGTTTGACTGACATCAAGTTTTTGGCGCCGTTGCCGGGGACACTTTGCAATAGCAAAATTAGCTTTGATTAGTTCTTGTTTGGTCATTTGTTTTTATTTTTCCTTTCTAGTTTATTTCCTTAATTTGTTTTTATTTTTTATTTTTTTTGTTTCTTTCGTTTTGTGTCCTTATTTGGTATTTGTGTGCGTCTTAGTTTGAGTCTGTTCTTTGTTCTTAGTTCTTCTATTTCCTTTTTGTTTTCTGTTCCAGTTTATGCAACATACTCGCTCGCAAGGATCACCTGACTTTGAAGCCTATTCAGAGCCTGAGCGAGAGCTTCGGGAGCGCAGCCGGAAGTTTCGCAGTCGTTTGAGCGAGCTACTTGACAAAAAGGTACACATTTCGATTCTCATTGCTGACATGGGTGATGCTAATCCACAAGCTAGACGTACCGTCCACCAGAGGGCGAGTGATGGTTTCTCGGGTACTAGGTCCTCTATTACCCGACCTGCTATGGCCAACACTAATACTTGGCAGATTCCATCCCATGTGATGAACACTATCAGTAACTCTACTCAGTTCCACGGACTCGAGGACGAGGATGCGCCAGGACATCTGTCCCGCTTTGCGCGTGTTTGCGATACCTTTCGCATTACTGGTGCTACTGATGACGCCATCCTGTTGCGTCTTTTCCCGTTCACCCTGTCTGGTCGCTCTGCCACTTGGTTGGATACCCTGCCCCAGGATTCCATTACCACTTGGGAAGATCTGAAGGCCAAATTCTTGAAAAAGTATTATCCCCCATCAAAGGCCGCCCGTCTGAGGGATCAGATCCACTCTTTCCGCATGGACCCCGATGAGCCTTACCACATGGCTTGGGAGCGGTTCAATACTCTGCTGAGCAAGTGCCCTCAACATGGCCTCTCTGATTGGGCATTGGTTGAAAAGTTCTATAATGGTCTCACATTTGAGAAACAACAAATGTTCAATACTGCTGCAGGGGGCCACATCATGGAGAAGAAGGAGCCAGAAGAGTGTGAAGAGATGTTTGAGAGCTTTGCTCAAGCTGAGCAACAGCAGCCTTCTACTAGGAATTCCACTCCTAGTGCTAGGACACCTACTTATGCCACTAGAGGTGTTCATCAGGTCACCACTGAGACTAGCATGGCTGCTGCACTTGCAGCTATGGCAAAGGAGATCAAGGAGCTGAAGATGAGCGCGATGAAGTGTGAGGTATGTAGAGGAGGCCATGATACTATAGACTGCCCTGTTACTCAACAGGAGCAGGTAGACTTTTTGGGAAACCAAAAGCCCCCTCTATTTAACTCTGGCTGGAGGAACTACCCTAATTCTAATTGGAGATCTGGCGGGAACCCACCTGGGTTTCAGAACCGCCAAAATCAGTATGGAGGAGGTGATAGAGAGCAGGGGCAGCAGTCTAGTAGTAGCCCAGGAGAGAAGAGGATAGAGGAGATGATAGCTAATCAGACCCAGCTGCTTGCTCAACTAGTGAAGACTGATCAGGAGACACAGAACAAGCTTAAGGAGCATGATACACTTTTGAGGAGTCATCAGTCTGCATTCCTGGATCTGCAACGCACGGTGGGAGACATCGCGCGCCAGCTTACTGATAGATCTGGAGGGTCATTTTCGGGTAGTACTGAGACTAACCCAAAAGCCACATTGAAGGCGGTTACCACGCGCAGTGGTAAAGGAGTAGAAAGTGAGCAGACACCGGCACTTGATAATGATGAGCCGGTAGATGAGGAGATAGAGATGGAGACTCCTGGAGGGGTGCACGAGAGGCGAGTCCCAGCAAGTACAGTGCCCGATAGTGAGTCTCCTGCTGTGAAGGAGAAGAGTGGGGAGAAGAAGAAGACTCCCAATGTTGATCTTACTCGTGTTCCATATCCTGCTCGCCTAATGCAGCAGAAATTTGCTAAGGATTATGGACACTTTCTGGAGTTGTTCAAACAGCTAAAAATTAATCTGCCTTTTGTTGAAGCCCTCCAGCATATGCCTAAATATGCTAAATTCTTGAAGGATCTTCTTTCCAATAAGAAGAAGCTGGAGGATCTTTCGACTGTCACTCTCAATGAGAGATGTTCTGCGGTGGTGCAGAATAAGCCACCGGAGAAACTAGCGGACCCGGGTGTCTTTACGATCCCGTGTTTGTTTGGTAGCTCAACTTTGCACCACGCGTTAGCCGATCTCGGCGCTAGCATCAATTTGATGCCCTACTCTCTCTTTGAGAAGTTAGGACTTGGAGATCCGGCCCCTACGCGCATGAGCATCTCTTTGGCCGATCGGTCGGTCAAATATCCAAGGGGAATAGTGGAGAATCTTTTGGTAAAAGTCGATAAATTTGTTTTCCCCGCGGATTTTGTCATTCTTGACATGGAGGTTGACGATAGAGTCCCGCTCATCTTGGGACGCCCCTTCTTGCGCACCGCCAAGGCATTGATCGATGTCTTCGACGGTAAGATTACACTTCGTGTAGGGGATGAGAATGTCACCTTTGATGTCATGAAATCCATGAAAAACTCAAGTGGTCAGGACGATTCCGTGTTCTTTCTAGACACCTTTATATCTCATATGGATCGATGCCTTGACTACGTGTGTGGGAATGATCTGCTTAACACACAACACCTGGGTGAGGAAGACCAGGAGGTTGAGACTGATGCTCTCCCCGAGCAAAGTCCGAGCCACCCGGCTATTATACCTCCCGAGTACCCAGAAGTCCTAGAGGTTTACACAAACCACGAGGAAGAGAAGAAGACCTCGGTCGAGGCTCCACCATCCCTTGAGCTCAAGGAGCTACCCTCCCACTTGGAGTATGCTTTCTTGGATGGTGAGGCCGGTCTACCCGTCGTGATTTCTGCTGCACTGACGGAGGAGGAGAAGGAGAGATTGATTGAGGTGTTAAAGGCGAATAAACAAGCTATTGCGTGGAAACTCACTGATATAAAGGGCATCAGCCCTACTTTCTGCACGCATAGGATACTGATGGAGGAGGAGCACAAGCCAGTTGTGCAACCTCAAAGGAGGCTTAACCCGAACATGTCGGATGTGGTGAAGAAGGAGGTCCTTAAACTCCTAGATGCGGGATTGATATATCCGATTTCGGACTCCACATGGGTTAGCCCAACTCAGGTCGTCCCGAAGAAGGGTGGGATGACAGTTGTGAAGAATGAGAGGAATGAGTTGATCCCTACGAGGACAGTCACCGGTTGGAGAGTGTGCATTGACTATAGGAGACTGAATGATGCCACTAGGAAGGACCACTTCCCCCTTCCTTTCATTGACCAGATGCTGGAGCGCCTGGCAGGGCAGCAGTTCTACTGTTTCCTTGACGGGTTCTCGGGTTATTTCCAGATCCCCATCGCACCGGAGGATCAGGAGAAAACCACATTTACATGCCCGTATGGTACCTTCGCATACCGACGTATGCCATTCGGGTTGTGTAATGCTCCAGCTACCTTCCAAAGGTGCATGGTGGCTATCTTTCAGGACATGATCGAGACTTCCATGGAGGTTTTCATGGACGATTTTTCTGTGTTCGGAAGTTCT
This sequence comes from Smallanthus sonchifolius, assembly GCA_023525975.1. NCBI lineage: Eukaryota > Viridiplantae > Streptophyta > Magnoliopsida > Asterales > Asteraceae > Smallanthus > Smallanthus sonchifolius. The sequence goes on from CM042029.1 coordinate 71,384,412, forward strand.
TTCGATCAGTGTTTGCAAAACCTCGAGAAGATGATGAGGAGATGCATAGAGACGAAGTTGATGCTTAATTGGGAGAAGTGTCACTTCATGGTGACTGAGGGAATTGTGCTAGGGCACAAAGTTTCACGTGCCGGTATCGAAGTGGATAGAGCAAAAATTGATACGATCAGTAGTCTTCCACCACCGACCAGTGTGAAATCAGTTCGTAGTTTTCTAGGTCATGCGGGTTTCTATAGGCGTTTCATTAAAGACTTTTCAAAGATCACCCGACCCATGACTCGCCTTTTAGAGAAGGACGTCCCATTTGAGTTTGATGCGGACTGTTTGACGGCATTTGAGTTTTTGAAGGAGCAGTTAGTTTGTGCTCCTATCTTGATCTCCCCCGACTGGAGCTTACCCTTTGAGCTCATGTGTGATGCGAGTGACTATGCAGTCGGGGCTGTTTTAGGACAAAGAAGAGAGAAGCACTTCCACCCGATCTATTATGCTAGTAAAACTCTTAATGATGCTCAAGAGAACTACACGACTACCGAGAAGGAGTTGCTAGCTGTAGTGTTTGCTTTTGACAAGTTTCGTTCATACTTAGTGCTCTCTAAAACCATCGTCTATACTGATCATGCGGCATTGCGATACCTGTTCGCAAAGAAGGATGCCAAACCAAGATTGATTCGATGGATTCTCTTGCTTTCCGAGTTTGATATTGAGATCAAAGACAAGAAAGGAGCGGAGAATGTGGCGGCCGACCATTTGTCAAGGCTAGAGGACCCCGGTAGAGAAGAAATCCGGGAGGAGGCCATAGGGGACACATTTCCCCATGAGTCCTTGATGATGGTGAGTTCGAGACCGGTAGAGAACCCGGTATTTTATATGAGTGCTGAGGCGCAAGGTTTGCCATGGTTTTCTGACATAGCAAACTACTTAGCTGATGGTGTAGTGGTGAAGGGCATGACTTCACAACAAAGGCGTAAATTTTTTGCCGATGCCAACCACTACATTTGGGATGCCCCACATCTGTTTCGTGTGGGAGCAGATAGAGTTTTAAGGAGATGCGTGAGCAAGGAAGAAGGTGTACAGATCCTTAAGCATTGTCACGAGGGCCTGACGGGAGGTCACAATGGACCCTCCTACACCGCCAAGAAGGTGTTTGATTCTGGTTTCTATTGGCCGACGGTGTTTAAGGATGCTCATGAGTTAGTGAAGCGGTGTGACCCGTGTCAACGCACCGGGAATATCTCATCCAGGAAGGAAATGCCCCAACACCCAATTCAAGTAGCTGAAGTGTTTGACATTTGGGGCATTGATTTCATGGGTCCATTCCCGATCTCAAGAGGGAACCGTTACATTCTCGTGGCGATAGACTATGTATCTAAGTGGGTCGAGGCTCAAGCCCTACCTACGAACGATGCCCGAGTTGTGGTAGGATTTTTGAAGAAGTTGTTTAGTAGGTTTGGTACTCCTAGAGCCCTAATCAGTGATAGGGGCACGCATTTTTGCAACGCCCAGATGGAGAAGGCGTTGTCACGCTATGGGGTCACCCATCGGTTTTCAACTGCCTATCATCCACAAACTAGTGGGCAGGTCGAAAATGCAAATAGGGGAATCAAGAGGATATTGGAGAAAACAGTCGGGAAGAATAGGAAGGATTGGGCCGACAAGTTAGATGATGCGCTTTGGGCATTCAGAACAGCTTTCAAAACACCTATAGGGACAACACCCTTTAGGATGATTTATGGCAAGGCGTGTCATCTACCGGTGGAGCTCGAGCACAAGGCGTATTGGGCCTTAAAGGCAGTCAATCTTGACATGCCACAAGCAGCACAACACCGGTTTCTCCAATTACACGAGTTGGAGGAGTTGCGTGACGATGCATACGCACGTTCTTGGAGTTACAAAGAGCGAACAAAGGCGTTGCACGATCGTCGATTGAAGGGAGTGAAAGATTTCAAGTGTGGGGAGGAGGTGCTAGTATATAATTCCAGATTGAAACTATTCCCAAGAAAGCTTAAGTCTAGATGGACAGGGCCGTACACGGTAAAAGAAGTGTTTCCGTATGGTACGGTGGAGCTACATGATGGAGAAGGAAGTTCGTGGAAGGTGAACGGTCATAGATTGAAGCATTACATCGGAGGACCGATTGAGAATGTTGAGGGGGATGAGATCCTCTTCGACAAGACCGGATCATGAAGTAAAGAAGAGCAAGTCCTCGGGGAAGAGCCCGAGTGTAGAGTTTGTAGATTTTTGTGCTACATTTTATATCTCTAGTTTTTGTGCATTTTTTTTTCGGTTTGTGTGTTTTTGTGTTTTCATGTGTTGCAGGGAATCGCGACAATAGAAAGGGGAGAAAGCCATCAAAAACCAGTTCCAGGTAAGCATACTTAAAAAATTCTAAGTCTGGAACAAGTTTTGAAAAAAGTTGAAAAAAATTCTTAAGAGTTGAAAATTTTTCTAAGTATAAAAACTGGCTTAACTTTCTGTTACGGGAGGTTCCTCGCGGTACGCGAGGAAATTATTGGGTGTCCCCCGCGGTACGCGAGAGACAAATAAAGTTTGCAAAAATTTCTGTCCTCCGCGGTACGCGAGACAATTTACCAACACTCTCGCGGTACGCGGAGAACTGAAGAATCAACAACAGGTATTTTGTTCCTCGCGGTACGCGAGGATAAACCTATGATACTCTCGCGGTACGCGGGGTAGTGAAAATTCAATCAACCGCCTACCCACCTCTCGCCGTACGCGAGACTTTATTTCAAATCCTCTCGCGGTACGCGAGAGAGGGGAAATTCCGGAAAAAAAAATAAGCGTTGTTTAAGAGCCCCCCCTGTCTGCCTCCGCCATTCCATCACCACACCACCATCGCAACCACCCTCCGCCGCCGTCGCCCTCTCCCCCATCTTCAATCACCAGCCACCACCGCCCACATCGCCAAATCGCCGCCATTCACCACCGACCACCGTCGCCGCCACCCTCCGCCGCCGTCACTACTGTCGATTTGGGAGTCTCCGGGATTCTACCTGTCATCACCATCGTTTTCGGTCGTCATTGAGGTTAGATTCCTTGTTTCGTTATGAATTCGCATAGATTGTAGCATACATTGTAGTCGAGTCAAGTGTCGTTGCGTATGTGAGTCTATTTTAGTGTAATGTGAGTCGGTTAGATTAATGTTTATATGGTTCGGGTGTCGTTGGGTTTGCAGGTTTCAATTTGTAAAAAAAAAAAAAAGTCAGTTATGTTGAATAATAAGTCACTTGGATATGCACAGGTTGTACAATGAGTCGTTTTATTGACGTTTGGGTTGTATGAGTTTCGTGTCGTAGTCATTTGAGTTACTTTTGGATTACAATTGAATTAGATAGAATGGTATACAAGTATCTCATGCTACTCATGTCAGTAATTGTTGTTTTGTACATATATAGGGAGACGTTGTTTTAGTTTGTATTCCGAGTCAATTGTACAGGTTCAGTAATTTGTAAACGGTGTCTTGGGATATGCCTATTGTTTTCTGTGCAGGTTTAGACTGCCTCGCCCGTACTCAATCTCCATTCGGGCGAGGTTGTCTGGTTTTTAATAAACAAATAGGGTATCCCGAATTTTTCAATTTTTTTTTTTTTTTTTTTTTTTTTTTTTTAATTTTATTTTATTTTTTAGTAGTTTTGCACAGTTTGTTGAACAAGTCGAACGACCGCGAATGAAATGCTATACGGTTGTTCGACCTGTTGTATTATCTTATTGTTATATTTGTGTTACTGACTTGTAAATGCAGGTATGTCTGACCATGGAGAGTCGTCTAGCGCGCCCAAGCGCAGGCGGGGCCCAGTTCCCCACCCTAGGGGAGAGGCCGAGGAGCCGCGCCCGATCCGTAGGGCGCCGCGTGTCATCCGATACGCGGCTCCGGAGGTCCGTCCCGCGCCCGATGCGCAGCCCACGCCGATCGAGGACCGGATTTTGCAGCACCACACGCTTCTGCGCTTCGAGCTGATGACCGAGGAGTCGGTTCGCCTTGCGAGGTTCGTCGACATGGAGCCGTATCAGCACCGGACTTTTGATTGGGGACTGGTGGAGGAGCTTGGACAGCTCCAGCGTTTAGAGGGGCTTTTGGATGCCCGATGGCGGTTGGCCTTGGCCTGTGACGCCACTCAGTACCATGAGCTCACTGTCGAGTTTTTCTCCACTTTCCGGTACGTCACAGGCCAGTTCTCTGAGCCAGCCGCCGTTTCCTTCTCTCTGGGCCGACAGGTTTATGAGCTGTCGGTCCCGCAGTTTGCGGTTGCCACGGGGTGGTATACCGAGCAGGAGGTGGCAGCGCCGCCATTCTTGCAGAGCCTTCGGGGCCTTTTCCGGAGGCAGCATGATCAGGGGGTCAGCGACAGTCAGTTGCGTGACTTTTGGCATTCCATCGCCGATGGACCGTACTCTTCCGCCTTGGTCGAGTCGTCCATTCGCGACCCCCTCATCCGGTACATACACCGCATCCTGGCTTGCACTCTCATCGGCCGACGATCCGGCATTGAGAAGTGCAACCAGTTGGACCTTTTCTGTTTATTCTGCATAGTTGGTCACCGTGAGGCCAACCTGGCCAGCATTCTCATATCATCTATTGCCAGGGGTCGTCGCGGTGGACCGGATGCGCGGTTAGAGCTCGGGCCTTACATCAGCAGGCTGGCTGAGCGGTTAGGAGTTTTTGACCGTTATCCGGGCCATCTACTTACACCGGGCCCGGATACCTTTCCATACGGTCTGGTTGAGCTGAGATTGGCAGGGATCATCACGATGGATGATCCCCCAAGATTCATGGAGATCCGCCAGGGTCCGCAGGTCCCACCACCTGCCGGGACGCCTGCCGCGGCAGCGATAGAGATGGGGGCGCCGACAGCACGCCAGAGGATTCCACACCATATCGAGCGCCCCCAGGTTCAGCACCCGCTGAGGATGAGGCCACCAGCACCTCTTACTCTCGAGGCGTTGCGAGATCAGATTTTTGACCGTCTGGATCGGCAGGACGATGCCATTCGGTATATGATGACACAGCAGGGCGTAGAGATCCCACCGTTCTTCAGGGCACCAGACCAGCAGCAGCCGGATCAGCCAGAGACGGGAGGTGACCAGCCGTGATCTTCAGCACCGCATGCCGGGTTGTATATAGTTAGTTCATGTATTTTTTTATTTCTGCTTTATTTTTGGGTATTTCATTTCTTTATTTCCAGTCCTGTACGTTAACTCTTGTATATTTCTTTTTGTATATATATTTAGGGGTTTCGGCACGGGTTGGTTGTGTTGATTGATGTATATATTTTATATTTGACGTGATTGCTAGTATGTGTTAGAAGTTGGCCGATTTCGTTCGTGAGGAATACGTGGAACATATATAAGCTTAGCGTTCGAATGGAGGGCTAGGGAGCACGACTTACGAGGAATTTCATAACCATATCACCAGGGAAGTCTGTTCCGATTTTTGTGCTTTTATTTTATTTTGCTTTATTTTTTTTTTGTTTTATTTTACCGTCGTTTCTTGGTCCACATTGAGGACAATGTAGAGTTTAAGTGTGGGGATGGGAGAAGACGTTCGTCTAATTTCTGTATTTTGAGTCTGTTGTTGTAAATTGTAGAAAATTATTGAAAAAGTCCTTCGAAAAAATACAAATTTTTTTGCAAGTACATGGAAAATGATAGTACAACTGGTCATAGCATGCTAAAATAAATTGAAATAGAACAATAGAAAACGTGTCTAATTTGTGATGAATCGGTAGACTCAGCCAGTTTGAAAAGCTTAAATATCCTGAAAAGTGTTAATTAGGAAATAACTGAATTAAATCATGAAATCTTGTGGGTTCTCATCTTAGGATATCAGTGAAGCTGAAACTGTCAATATAGGGTGATAGGTACCACGGTAAGCTGAGATTTTTATGTTTCTTAAATATTTTTGGCACATCACTCTCTGTTTATGCAAATGAACCCGAGAGTTGATGGCGCCCGCATTCATAATACACATCATGAGTATAATTTAGAATTGAGAGTTCGAGTTTCTAACCTACGTGTTTCCTTCCGGGATAGTGACTTGGGAGATACACCCATGGGTCGGGACTTGAATAATCGATGGTTGGGATAATTAGGGTTTTGTTTATGTGTTTCCCATGGGGATAGTGACTCTGTGGATACGCCTCTGAACTAAAATCTTACGTGCTTTCATGATATGACTTGATCCTACGCGCTTCCTTCTGGGATGGTAACCCGGGAGATGCACCACTGGGAAAAGGTTGATTCATAAGTAAAATAATACTCATTTCATTTCATTCCATGCATTCATATGAATTTGGGAAACATAAACGTTTTAGCTGCTGTGGTGGGAAGATCTATATGATCTAAAAACCGGACCTAAACATGACCGTGAGACAGGATTAGGTGGAAGTGTAATTTTTGAGTGTGAGATCCATAGGTTGACTGATATGCTGTATAAATGGGATTAGAACACTTCTTCGGGGGCTTGATTTTTGGTGTTTGGGTTTAGTCGGATAGAAATACCGGTTATTGCACTCTAATGCGTTATTATATATGTTGGAAATAATTAAAGAATAATAAAGCTTTGTCCAGTTATGATTCCATTGCAGAGATCTTTTTCGAGGACGAAAAAAGTGTAAGTGTGGGGATGTTTGATGTGTTGCAAAACACATGCATTTATCCGTGTATAATTGTGTATAATTGTCCAAATTTGTATTAGTTTTGTGTGGTTTTAAGTTCATACTGAGTTTGGGTTAGAATTGCAGGGTACAGTGTGCTAAGGAAGCGGAAAACCGAGTAAAAATGTAGAAGTATCGAGCACACAGAAGTTGGAGCCAAAAAGAATAAATAATATTAATTTTCTGTTAAGGTAGGTCTCTCGCGGTACGCGAGAGAAAGGAGAGAAGTCCCTCGCGGTACGCGAGGGGATCCAGAAAGCAACCCGATTAAATTGTCTCTCGCGGTACGCGAGGTAGTGACCCAATGCCTCTCGCGGTACGCGAGAGGTCCGTTATACCGAGAATTTGGGAATTTTAGGGTTTTTTAAGATTTGGTCGGTTACGCTTGATCATTATCGACTTGTAGACGAAAAAGCTTGGAACTTTGGGCGATTTTGGCATTCAAGATTGGATTTTGCTTGGAGATCGAAGGTTTGGAAGCGATATCGGTTAGATTAATCTTTAGATCACGCTTAATTATTCGGTTACGTTTGATATTTGCTATTTGAACTATGTTTTCTCTGATTAAACTTGTTTCTTTTGTCTTTATGATGTTTCTTGGCTAAAACCATTAAAACTACCTAGGTTTTCGATGATTGGATGATAAAGTTTGGATTTTTATTGATTTTGGGATTTTGATTATGAATTTATGTTAATGTCCAGATCTGAGTTTGATTGTTTGATGATTATGCATGCTTATGAATGGTTGTTTGTGGTTTGATTTATCCATACATGCTAAAGTGAATGTCTTTCATGATTTAGTGTGTAGTAGATCGTCTACTTTGTGTTTTCGATTAGTTTATGGTTGTCTAGACGTAGTCACCATGGGATACTCATATTATAATCAATTAATAATAAGTGTTCTTCTTATCTAAAAACCTAAAAAGTGATAGGTAATCGATTAGTCGTCAGTATTAGGGTTTCTGAGTGTGAACTTTCCGAGAGGTTGTTTCCTTAGAATTCTGGTGTTGTTGCTATATCGTGTCAAGCATATTGAATTCAGGTTGCTCCTTGCATCTCTGATGTATTGAGATTGCATAACCGAGAGGTGAGCTTATCTATCGAGTCTTTAGCATAAGTGGTGATACCGAAAGGTGAATCCATTGACTGGTAAGTTTAGTATCCATGAGTTGTCTTCTGGCCACATCCTGAGACCGAGAGTGATCGGGAATCCATTAGGTATCTTATAGGAGATTCATCTTTAGAACCCCAGTTTGTGTCATATCCCATAATCAGTAGAAATCATTCTTAATATCCATGATTCATAGCCTAGGTGGTCCTTTGTCTAGTTGCTGATTTCACTCTAAGTCTTTGCTATTTCAGTCTTTTGTCTTCTTTAGTATTCATTGTCTAGTTTAATCTTAGTTCGTAGATTTCCCCCCAAAACCAAACCAAATAGTAAGTCCTAGTTAGAGTCTAATTTGTGTTAGAGTCAGTGTCTCGTGGGTTCGATATCCGGACTTCTTTTAGCTGTGTTACAATTGATAGGTACACTTGCCTGTCTTTGTGGTCTAGTTTAGTAGAGTTGTCTAGAGTTTAACTAGAGTGTCTAGGTTAATGTGTGTTTAATTTTATAGGCCGTTTGACTGACATCAAGTTTTTGGACAACTTCTGTGTGCTCGATACTTCTACATTTTTACTCGGTTTTCCGCTTCCTTAGCACACTGTACCCTGCAATTCTAACCCAAACTCAGTATGAACTTAAAACCACACAAAACTAATACAAATTTGGACAATTATACACAATTATACACGGATAAATGCATGTGTTTTGCAACACATCATTGACTAAAGGTCAAACTCTTCTATCGAACTATGTATCTAGTCAAACGTTGTTCAAACTCTTCTATCGACTCTACTGTGGAATGATCAAAAAGTTTAAGGGGTATTTTAGATATTTGACTAATGGTCAAACACTTGTATTATACGGTGTCTAAGTCAAACCTTAACAGAAAATTAATATTATTTATTCTTTTTGGCTCCAACTTCTGTGTGCTCGATACTTCTACATTTTTACTCGGTTTTCCGCTTCCTTAGCACACTGTACCCTGCAATTCTAACCCAAACTCAGTATGAACTTAAAACCACACAAAACTAATACAAATTTGGACAATTATACACAATTATACACGGATAAATGCATGTGTTTTGCAACACATCATTGACTAAAGGTCAAACTCTTCTATCGAACTATGTATCTAGTCAAACGTTGTTCAAACTCTTCTATCGACTCTACTGTGGAATGATCAAAAAGTTTAAGGGGTATTTTAGATATTTGACTAATGGTCAAACACTTGTATTATACGGTGTCTAAGTCAAACGTTGTTAGTTAAAAGAGTCAAAAAATGATATTAATGAAGACTTTGGAATGCATCGAGTATGAACAATCAAATGTCACTAGTTTTTACATCCCTCGGCTTCTATTTTTATCATCATTACAATAACTTAATGTTCAACACAAGCGTTCAATATTCAACCACTTTTAAGTAGAGAACCGCATAAACATATATACCTATTGATTTAATTGTGATACATAAGGCGGTTATGTAACCGCATAATAGTCTCTCTCTCCTCTAAACTGTCAGGCGGTTATGTAACTGCATAACAACTTCTCTTTCTTTCCTCCTATGTTTGCTCAACACTACATTTTCACAGTTCTCTACTTAAAATTGGCTTTGCACTAAACCCATGAAAATGGAAAACAAAATGCTAAGATGGGTATCAAGAAATATCATAAAAAGTATAGCTTTTGGGTGTTCTTATACCCCTTATGTCCTTTAAAAACTTCAATGTTTAATTTTGCCTAAACTTAAAGGAGATGTTTGACTATCTAGCTAATGTATAAAATACATAAAAAAAACTACAAGATCGTATGTACCTAAATCAATACTATCGATTTATACTGTAATAATGATTACAGTAAAAGGGGTAAAATAATCTTGAAACTTTCAAAAAAAGTAATAATATTTAAACATTGCTAATGAGAGATTTTTTATTTACCTTGCATTCCATTTGCTGCAATTGAGTAGTAGATTCCAACATGTCAAGAAATGATATAAAACTATTAGATTAGAGTCTTATTAACCAAAAGATTATGTTAAATAAATTGAAAATAAAAAAAAACAAACCTTGGAGAGAGAAGTCTTGGAGGCTTATATGACAAAGCTTATAAACATTATTTGTTATATTTTCTTTTTGTAATTTCTTCCCAAGTGAAGCTGCACAATTCAAAGCTTGCAAATTGGTTAAAAAGCTTTGTTTTTGCAAGTGAGATACATAACCTCCCATTGCAATACAACATGATGTTTGGTTGCTAATCTCGCCTCCACAACCTCGCGCAACAGGTCTCACGTTTGGTAAAACCAGCGGGCAAACTGAAATCAACAAAACAGTATTTTTTTAAAAAAAGTGGTTGACTTCAGGAATCATCATCCTTGCCATTGTTTTCAAAATAACCATTATACTCATAAATCCCCCCATAAACTACTGTACTTGCAACATTTTCTGCCCAATTTTCTTAAAGTTTCCCATTCTGACCTTACGGTGTTAATCTTTTTTCCAACGTTGAAAACTTGAAATGGAGTTCTTGAATATTTTCAATGTTGCATTCAATCTCCATTTAATTGAAAGTATAATAGAAATATATCTTGTAATGATCATAAATGGATAAATATTTCATTTGAATTTTTACAAAAAGATTGTAACTAATATAATATGAGTAAACTGTATGCAAGAGTCAAGACAATGAAGGGCAAAATTGGAAATCTTGAAAATGCATAAATATTTCATTCGAGTGCCAACTTTTAGCAACTAAAGCAAGAAAAGATTGAGAAATCTTGAAAATTATGGCCAAAATGTCAACTTTTTAAAAAAAAAATTAATTTTTTTTGGCTCTTTAGATAGTAATGGCTATTTTTATAAACAATAAATGGATAAATATCCCATTTGAGATTTTTAACAGAAGTTTGTAATTGATACAAAACATGTAAATTGTATGCAAGACACTAAAAATACAAGCAAGGGCAAAATGGGGAATCTTGAAAAGTATGGGCAAAATGGGGAATCTTGAAAAGTATGGGCAAAATGATTTAACAGATCAAATAAAGCATGATTGCTAACCTTTATTAAGATTGCAATTAGCTAAACCTCTAATAACTTCTTTAGCTCGTACCGGTTCAAGTTTACTTGCCAACCATCTCAAAACAATATTTTTGCAATCACTAATAACCCGATTTGAGATAACAGAAGGACGCCGAATCCCCATTGCGTCAAAATCATAAGAAGAAACCGAAGCAAGATCATTTGCAGCTTCTGTCAAAGCATTTTGACATGTTTCCTGACAACACTCATTAACAAGATCAATCTTTCCACAATTAACAAGAATCTTAGATGTGTTGACCATTTTTTCAATCCCATCAACATCTTTGACCGGGCAAGAAGCTTCTGTTAGGTTTGATGGACCAATGGAGCATATCTGCTGCAAACTGTTATTTGCACCTTGACCCATGAGAATTTCGTCTAAGTCTGAAAGACAGTGTTTAGCTAGAGTCGAATTTAGAGAAAGATTTTTGGATTTTTTACTGGATTGACCAATGAGAATCACTAAAGTTGCTTCGAATTGTGGACAGCATACTACATTGGCTAAGTATGGTGCAAACACGGTGAAACAATCGATTGCAGTCATGCTCATCATGGTATCTATGGCATCAAAGTCTAGTGTACACAAGCCTGAAAATTTTAATTAAATGTAAAATGAAATTTGGTAAAGTTAGATCATTAATAAAAGAGTATAATTTTTGTAATTATATTAGATGTTTACAAAAAAATGTAAATAAAAAAAACAAAAAAAGGATATTTTTTTGTTGAGACAGGGGTCTTATTGGAAGCAGTATCTCTATCTCTTGAGATGGAGGTAAGGCTTGCTCCCATCTCAACCTCTCTAGACCCTACTCTATGTGTATGTTTGTTTATTTATTTAGTTTACAAAAAAACTGTAATGTGGAGTAAAAGTGTTTCGGGTCAACTCAACCCAAGCTGACCCGTTTTGACATGTACACAAAACTATATGTTTTGACTATAATTGAAACGAACCTGATAACTTTGGGGCGGTGTTATTTGTGACTGTGAAGGGTGACAATGGAGATGGTGCAAGAAGAGGATAAAGGGGTTGTGGATTTCCGGTTGGAGATATCTTGGGCAACAAGTTATCGACTTTTGTATCAAATAATATTGAATTTTGTAGTGAACTGCAATGGGTGTGATTGAAACCTGTCCAAAAGCCATGTGTCAATGGGAAAATAGCAAAATTTGTAATTCATTTTGGATTTTTGTATTTTGTAGTGTGGATAGATGGTTTATTATTGTTGTATTTTATTCCACATAAGTTATTTATTTCTAAATTACATACACAAGTAAGGGATTGTAGTTGACAACATGAATCCCAGATTTCCAGCAAGTAAAATAGCACACCTCAACCATGTGAAAAGTGTGTGACAACCCAAGAAAATAAATAGCTTCAATAAATGCTAATAAATGTAAGTAGTTGAGTGCCAAAAGTTTGAACAAACTGCTTTTTTTAAGCAGTTTGAACAAACTGCTCAAGCTTGTTTAGTGATTTTATGCACATCTTGTATGCAGAATTAGTCCTTGAAAAATTAAAATAATGCACAATAAACAAAAAAATATATATATCACAAATAAAAATATAAAGGTCCTATAAAACTGCATTGAGCTATTTCTTGGATGTTTTCACAGGGAGGGGATTGAAGATAACATCTTTTTTGTGTTCTTAATTAACAAACCAAAATGGGATTTCTATATCATTTCCATTTGTGTGTTTCTGTTTTGCTAGTTCCTTCTAGCTCTTTTTATAATATTCTGCCTTTCAAAAAAAATTCCATTTGTGATGAATTTCATTATTAAATTTAGAGGTTGAGGAATGCTAGGTTTGACTTAAAATAGTCAAAGTGCACTAATCTCAATTTCTCCAAAATTCAAAACCCTAGAATTAAGCTTACCTCCATGAAAGTGACAAATCCTCTTGACATATAAAATTATTATTTAAAAAAAAATTCACAACAAAGAAAACAAAGCAAACCCCTTAAATCTTGAATCAAGCAATTAGTAAGCAAAAATTATTAACAGGTTTAACAAATTAAACAGCAAATATGCAGGCAACCCATCAAATTTGAAACAATAACTTGAGCTTTTTCTACTTCACATTCTTAAATTTATGCTAGCCAATTAAAGAAACCCAATTTTAGAACCCTAAATACAACACATTATTAGATAATCAAGCAACATGCAAACCCAGAAGCTAAATCACAATAAAAATAAAAACTTTTTAACTTCCTTCAACACCCAAGTGGCAAGAATCATTAAATCAAACAAGAACAAGCAAATAAAGTAAGTAGTTAAGATGGGTATTTTAAATATTTATAAAACTCACAGAAAATTAGCAGAAACAAGAAAATGATCTTCTGAGCTTTCCTTTCTCTCATGCTTGATGGGTTTTGATTGCACCTCAAAAAATGTGAAAGTTATGTAATCAAATTGCTAAATCAAAGAGAAAAATTGAGAATTTAAAGAAAGATTTTGGAATTTTAACTGAGAAATAGATGGTGATAATGGAGAATATAGACCATTGGGGTTGGTGGCTCAATGACAGAGGAAAATCATCTACGAACATTAAGGATAGAGGAAGGTCATGAGTTCAAATCCCACTCCTAACAGAAATTAAGAAATTTGCCGTTAAAAAATGGAGAATATAGAACAGGGGAGGTGTGAAGAGGAGGAGGGAAAGAAGCCATAGTAAATGAGATGCAAGTGTGTGGGGACAATAGCACTAATTTCGTAATAGCTGTCCATTTATATGCCAAGACCCTACATAAGAAATAAAAATAAATCTTGTTTTTATATTTTAGTAAGTTAAAAAAATCACCCTCAATTTAGTGGTTACTTGCAACTTTAGTCCATAAAAAACTTTAGTTTCTCATTATGGTCAACTAGATGTGAAGGTCTACCCTGTATTTTCAGAACAAGACCAGTTAGTCTGGAAATCGGTTATAGAACTCGTCTGATTATGCTATTTGAAATGCTTTTGTTTGAACCGGTCGGTTATCGACCGATCCGGTGAACCGGGTTTTCAATTTTTTATTTATTATTTTTCTTTTAAAATCGTTTTTTAATTAATTTAGTATTTCAAGTTAATGACATATTATTTATTTAATTCTTCATATGTCATTAAAATTACAAATTGACATCAAAACATAAAATGTTGTTGTATCTTGTATATATATACACATATTTTTAGTAGGGAAACATTCAAATGATAACCAATTTTTTATGTGAAAACCGTGATAACCACTCTCAAACAATCACAAAATGATTTTTTTTCTTTTAATTGTTAAATACTCTTTAAACATATAACTTGAAATAAATACAGAAATGAGGAGTATTACATATACGTATCACATAATGTTACATATGACACATAGTGTTACGTATGTGTTACACTAACAGAATGATAATTGTTACACATATACGTAACACTATGTTTGAGAGTGGTTATAACATAAATATTGTTAAATTGTCACTTATAATTTTACGTTAGAATATAGATTTAAGTAGTTTTTTTTTCACTTTTAGGGCCCTGTAAATTTGGAGACGATTGTTTGTTACTTGTGTTGTATAGCAGCCCCTGATCAACTATCAGATTATATGATTAGAAAAAGGTCTTATTTAGTATAATTGTTGCATGCTTTCTATTAGAATGATTCTATCAAGATAAATAGAATCACTAATCTGTCGAGCTCGTGTGGTTTCATAGATGGTATGGAAACACTTGGCATTCATCTTTTTGGTTGAAGAATTATCATGAGAATGTCTTTTCAATTTATTCTTTTTTACATTTTAAATGATTGCAATAATGGTTGTATGCTAACATATAGTAATTGTACTATTGTGGTCACTAGAAGAGTATTTTAAGAGATAAATACTATGCGTTAAAATAATGATGTTTCATGTATGAACGTTGTACTTTAAATTTAAATAAAGAGTAAATTTTGGTTTTGTTTCATGTGGTTTCATCATTTTAACTATTTTACTCTAATAGTTTGAAAATGGTCATCTTACTCTCTGTGGTTACAATTTTTACTCCATTTTGCTCCCCGTCTCTAACTCCATCCATATTCACCGTTAAATGGAGGTGCATTTCTGTCTTTTTCCTTTCAATTCAACACTCAGTTTTGCTGCCTTTAACTAGGAAAAACCCTAGTTAAATATGAATTGAAAGGAAAAAACAGAATGCCCCCTCCATTTAACGATGAATATGGATGGAGTTAGAGACGGGGAGCAAAATGGAGTAAAAATTGTAACCACATGGAGCAAAATGGTCATTTTCAAACTATTAGAGCAAAATTGTTAAAATGATGAAATCACATGGAGCAAAACCAAAATTTACTCTTAAATAAATTTATTCATTACGTTAACTATTTTAGTTTTACACTTTCCAAAAAAACATCAAGACCACCAAAGAAAATGATACAATGATCCGTTACGATTTATGTAATTTCTTAGAAGAATTGAGTAACAAAAATATGAAAGTCTTGTGTTAAATAATTTAACAAAGCTAAAACTCTAGTGATCATATAGAAATTGACTTATTATTCTCACCTTAAAACCATGTAAGGGACTATGTTGTTAACACCATTTAAATTTAGTGACAAAATGTAGAAAAATGTGAAGTTGGAAAAAAGAAAGAAGGCAAGGGCAATATTGTAATTTAGTATGTTACTAAGGGGTTTGTGTGTGTTTGTGAAAGTGAGAGAGACAACATTAAAATCAATGAGCTGCCTTTTCCGTAACTTGTTGCTAAACTCTTTCATACTCATTGCTCACACGCCTCTCACGTGACTCATGACCCAATTTTCACAATAATTACTTAAATTTTAAATAAGTCTTTAAAAATTTTTACTTTCGCTCGCTTTTTTTGTTTGAAAAGTTCTCTTATTTTTTGTGATTTTAACTAACTGGGGTTAAATATTTATATTAAGTTAAGGAGATTATTGTCTTTTTATTACTTTTATTTTATAGATTTTGTTTAAAAGTTTATTAATTAACCAAATTATTTATTTTATAAAGATATATATATATATATTTTATTTAATTTATTTATTTTCATTTATTTGAATAAGTAATATACTTGTCTCACTTTTATTTTATGGATTTCTTTAAAATCTTATTAATTAATTACTTAAGCAACTTATTTGTTTTATAAAAACAGTTTTTCTTATATTTTTATAATTTATTTATTTTCATTATTTTTTCAAGCTATTTATTCATTTTATCATTTTACAATTATTATAATTTTTTATACTATTTTTTTATATATTAGAGTTACTAAGTGTTTAAAGTTTATTTTGCAATCATACACTCAATCTTAAGGTCTTGTTATCGGTCGAGCAAGTGTTCGATGGATGCTCGTTTGTTCTATAGACTATTTTTAATCCAATAGATTTTTTATTGAGAAATTTATGAACTAATGAAACAGGGTAAACCAATTCGATATCAATGTATTATGTGTATTGGCTAAAATCAAACAAGTCCCAGATTAAATAGTGAACCAAACGGGTGAAGCTTTGGTTATCGGTTGTCAAGGTTGGGCATTGGGGCCTTTCAAACCTGCTCTAACCTTTCCAGGATTTTACTTAAAGCTGTCACGTAAAAGAAACCCGTTAGAAAGGGTCCTAGACTAGGTTCTAGAAACAACCTTGCGACGGTTAAATAGGTATGCCCAGGGTTGTAAATGAACTGAACGAATACAAACCAGACATATTCATTTCGTTTGTTTAACTTTAACCAAACAAACGATCAAACACAAATAACTAATCGAACGATGTATTTTTGTTCGTGTTCATTCGTTAATAAAATGACCATGTTCAAACAAACAAATAATAATTAATAAAATAGAAAAATATATAACTTATTCAACCAAGCGAAAACAAATAAATTAAATATATATATATATATATATTTATAAAATAAGGTTTAAAAAATCAGAGAAGATATTTATCTTTTGGTTTTTTTTTCATGAGTAGTTGTAAAACTTATGGAATAAATAAAATAAAAATATTACTATAAGTTTTTAAATTGACTGAAATTTTAAATTAATCTAAGAGCATTCTCATTAGTTTTCTTATCTCATCTCTATAATTACATTAAAAATGTAATGAACCAAAATTTGGGTTTATATTATAATATGTTTACTATGTTACGAGGGGGTGTTTTAAATAAAATAAAAGTAGATGGGTTATTGATTTCATTTAAAAGAACCTAAGTTTGAGAAGAAAGGGCTAAGTTGAATAAGAGAAGGACCAAACTGCAATTAACTGAAACTCGATTTGGGCTATATGGAAAATGGCGACACACACATCAGGGATGTGTGTGTGTGTCGTGTGATAGAGAGAAGAAGAAGGAGAGAGCAGATTTTGATCAAGAACTCCATCTCTAGAGATTGCATGTTTGATTAGAAGCTTTGGTTGGCACAATCCTTCCTAATAATCAAGTAATTATCATCTTCTTTCTCTAATTCTCTAAAGATTGTTGTTTTTGCAAAAGAGTTGATACATGAATTTTGATGAACAAGAATTGAGAGTTTATTGGTTGTTTGGT
The DNA here is from genome assembly GCA_023525975.1 of Smallanthus sonchifolius. Lineage (NCBI taxonomy): Eukaryota > Viridiplantae > Streptophyta > Magnoliopsida > Asterales > Asteraceae > Smallanthus > Smallanthus sonchifolius. The sequence continues at coordinate 71,401,793 of CM042029.1, forward strand.
TGATGAGAGTTAATCTAGTGATATTAAAGCTAGATAAACAACAAATTCAAGTTAGATTCATTTAATTACAAGTTTGATAATTAGGGTTCTTGAGACTCAAAATCGGGGGTTTTGAATCTGGATGTTTGGTTATGTATTTGATTATGTTTTAGTGTTTATAAAGTTAGATGAACTCAATTGCATGTAGAAAACCTTTTGAATTTAGTGAATCTTGAATTAAATAAAAATAGAGAATGTTGGGTGAAAACCTTAACGGGTCAAATGGGTAAGATTTGGTCTTGTATGATTAAAAGATGATGTATGACTTATTCAATCAATTCTTATAGTGGAATAAAGTAAATAAAGTCTTGGAATGGTGCAAGTACCTAAATTGGTGATTAACAAGATCATAGATTACTAAAATAAGTGTGAATTGTTTAGGTAATCGATTGGTCAAAGCCGAGGAGCAACCTAGAGCTTCTAACACCAAAGGTTAGTGCTTTGCACTCAATTAGTACTAAATATGGAATTATGATATGTACCTTGTGTTATATTACTCACTTGTCAATGTTATAAATGAAGTGCATGAACTTGATAGTACTTGACTTGTTATTTGGAGTCAAATTCTCCATGGGAGAAACCGAGAGGTGAATCCCTCACAAAACATGTGTGTATGTCAAATGAACGAGCAATAAACTATCAATGTGTTTAAGATATTGTTGATCCTAATATGTAGATGAATGTATGTTTAAACAATTGAGATGGTGGAATGGGGAGATAAATTGTATTAAACGGAAACGGGTCTTTGTACTCGGATTTGAGGAACCAAATTACTAAACATTATGTGATGAGATGATAGGTAACCTTAATGGATTATGTGAATAGGTACGAAAATGGCTTGAAAATGCAATCGGGTCATCCAACGGAAAGTTGCAAATGCTAAAAAACTAAATTTTGGTCGTTTAGACCTGATGGGGGCGTCCCATACGCCAGTGGTGGTACGCCCAAATCAGTCTGGGAGACGCTGGGAATTTTACGTTTTTGGGAATTTGACTTGTTGTTCTTGTAGGGACTTGTTAGGAGTACCGGGACTTGTTAGGAGTACCAAGGAGTAATCATCTTTACTAACCTTGATTATTTTGATGTTGTCTATATAGGAAAAGCTCTGTCTTGATCTCGGGTCTCACCAAGAGTGATCAATTGGATTCTCACCCTTTCTTTTGGAAGTTGAATACTTCAAAACTAAGTCTTAAATGGAATCACTTTATGTAGGGTTATTTAGTGAATGTAATAGCCTTAAACATGTTAAACACCTCCTTCATGAACTTTTGTTGAACTTATGTCAATGTAAAAACTAAACTAAGTTTCTTTATATGTGAATGTACAACTGGGACCTAATTTCCGCATAATTTTAAAAAGTTTTAATTGGTTACAAAATTTGGGTGTTATAACTTGGTATCAGAGCAATGGTTTGAAGGATTTAGTGTGCGTAACACTAAACTCAAACCAATAATGCTCTGAATAAGGTCGGGTAAAGAGAATCTAATGGTGACGAGACCGAGACATGGAGCTTGAAAGACGAGGTTAGTATTGATTATTGTACTAAATGTAAATTGATGTCTTATATGACGTACTTGTATTGAAAATTGTTAAAGAAATTATTATATAGGAATAATGATAGTAATTGGGCATATTACATTATTAATCATGCATGGCCAGTATGATTCATAATGCAATATGAGCAATTGCTTCATGATGACCACATAATAATTAACAACAATGAACGATTATGTGAATGTGAGCATGTATGAAAAGATACATGAATTAATGTTAAATGTGAATGTGAGCATGTATAAAAGGATACATGAATTAATGTTAAATGTGAATGTGAGCATGTATGAAATGATACATGAATTATTGTCAAATGTAAATGTGAGCATGTATGAAAGGATACATGAATTAATGTTAAATGTGAGCATGTATGAAAGGATACATGAATTAATGTTAAATGTGAATATGTATGAAAGGATACATGAAAGAATGTTAAATGTTAAATTTGAATATTGGGAAGGATGTTTTAAACATACGTATGAAAGTTATCTAAACCCTTTTGCTTTAATATCTCAGCGAAAGAATGGCTGAGGAAGAAAATTCGGATAGAGATAGAAGAAATGATGATGGAAATAATAGGACGGAATCGAATGAATCTGTGCACTCTCTCCATGGGAATGCTAATAACGAGGAAACTGGACACTAATATCTGAACAGGTGGCAAAGGCATTCGAACAAACAATGCCAATCTTTTTAGCCAAGATTGAAACGGCGGTTAAGGCACGTTTACTGAAATGAATGAAAAAACTGAGACTGATAAGGTTGAAGGGAACGTGAATGAAGGTGGAAACGGTAAAGGAAAGGAAATTGAGAGGAAGCCATGTACTTTTAAAGACTTCATGGCTTGTCAACTTAAGGAATATCATGGTGAAGTAAACCTTTTGCTTAGTCAGAGATGGATTTCCGACATTGAGTCGGCGTTTGAAACAAACCATGTATTAAAGGAGGATGAAGTTACTTTTGCAATAAATTTATTTCGGGGAAGAGCAAAAGATTGGGTAGAGAATCTCCGAAAGGAGAAGAGGAGTGAAGGTGGCTTCAACGCAATGACTTGGTCGGACTTTAAAGAGGTTTTTCTCAACTACCACAGCCCACAGGCTGAAGCGGACAAGATTACTGAAGAATTTCTTCATATGAGACAGACTCGAGAGTCCATCATTGAAATTGCAGGTTAATTTTATGATAAGGCACAGTTTTTTCCCGGATCTTGTGGCAACTAAAAAGATGAAGATAGATCGATTCTTCTTGGTCCTATCTATTGACTATCGAGAGTTCGTCTCACCCTCACAATACACTACTTTAATTCAACTCATTAACAAGTGACGAGAAAGGGAATTGGAATTGAAAAGACAAGAAGAACGGGTTGAGAAAAGGAAGAGGAAAGTGGTGGATACAAGTCCCAAGAAGGCTAAATTTTCTAGCCCGTTAAAGAAAACAATTGGAAAGCCCAATCCACGACCGTGCCAAACTTGTGGGAATGTCGGCTTAAAAACTTGGCATGTTATAAATGTGGGAAGACGGGACACTATGCACATCAATGCACAAACCCCGTTAACTTATGCTATCATTGTTATAAACCGGACCACCATCGTAATGATTGTCCTGATCTTAAACGAAGAGAAACTGGAAAGAGGAAGGTAGAGATCCCCAAGCCAAGGGGACGTGCCTTTCAAATCACTACCGAGGAAGCAAAGAAAATCCCAGATGTCGTTGCAGGTATTTTTATGATTAATTCATTACCTGCACTTACTTATTTGATTCGGGTGCTAGTAGATCGTTTGTATCCTCAAAATTTTCTAATCATATGTCATTCCTAAGTTCAAGATTAGCGGAACCGTTAGAAATAGAAGTGGCTAATGATAGAAGCTTCCTTGTATTCGATATTTACCGTGGGTGTAGATTAGAGGTCGAAGGGGAAATTCTCCCTATCGATCTCATTCCCATGACAATGGGGGAGTTTAATGTAATTGTTGGGATGGACTGGCTTTCTAAATATAAGGCCAACATTTTGTGTGGACCTAAGGCGATTCAACTAGTTTCGCCGTCAGGAAAGACCTTATATATTCGGGGTGAGAGAACTAGTGGTCTTTTGATATTTTCCTATCTTAAAGCAATGATTGCTCATGGGTGTAAAGTGTTTCTAGCTTGTGTCACGGACTCAAGTCAAGATGTAGTCAAATTGCACGATGTTCCGATTGTGAATCAATTTGAGGATGTTTTCCCGGAAGAACTACCGGGGATTCCACCCGAAAGAGAAGTAGAATTTGGGATAGAACTTGCTCCGGGAGCAAAACCGATTGCCAAGGCACCCTATCGGTTAGCTCCACCGGAAATGAAAGAGTTGATGACTCAAATTCAAGAGTTGTTGGATAAGGGTTTCATTAGACCGAGTGTCTCTCCCTGGGTTGCTCCCGTTCTCTTTGTCAAAAAGAAATATGGAAGTATGCGTATGTGCATAGATTATCGGGAACTAAATAAATTAACTATCAAGAACCGGTACCCATTACCTCGAATCGATGATCTTTTAGATCAACTTCAAGGGACTTCGTGGTTTTCAAAGATTGATCTGAGATCTGGGTACCATCAATTGAAAGTAAAGGAGAAGGATGTTCCTAAAACGGCTTTCCGTACTCGCTATGGTCATTACGAGTTCACGGTAATGCCTTTTGGGTTAACCAATGCGCCCGCGGCTTTTATGGATCTTATGAATCGGGTGTGTAGACCATTCCTTGACTATTCTGTCATTGTCTTCATCGATGACATCCTTATCTACTCGCGAAGCGAGGGTGACCATGCTTGTCATCTTCGTGAAATCCTCGAGGTTCTTCAAAAAGAGAAACTTTTCGCTAAATTCTCCAAATGTGCCTTTTGGCTCAAGGAGATTCAGTTCTTGGGTCATGTGGTAAACGCGGAAGGAATTTCCGTTGACCCTTCCAAAATTGAAGCGGTGAAAGGTTGGTTGTCGCCAAGAACACCTACAGAAAATAAAAGCTTTTTGGGTTTAGCGGGTTATTATCGTCGATTTATCGAAAACTTTTCTCGTATTGCTTTGCCTATGATGAAGTTGACTCGCAAGGATACGAAATTCGTGTGGGGTCCCGATCAGGAGTCAGCCTTTCAAATTTTGAAAGAAAAATTGACCAAGGCACCTATTCTCTCTTTGCCTGAGGGGACCGAGGACTTTGTTGTGTATTCGGATGCCTCGCATTTTGGACTTGGTTGTGTCCTTATGCAAAGGGGTAAGGTAATTGCCTACGCTTCTAGGCAATTAAAGGTTCATGAGGTGAATTATCCTACCCACGATTTGGAATTGGCAGCTGTGGTTTTTGCACTCAATGTCTGGAGACATTATCTTTATGGAGTGCATTGTACAATTTACACGGACCACAAGAGCCTCAAGTATTTCCTCGACCAAAAAGATCTTAATATGAGACAAAGAAGGTGGCTTGAATTGGTCAAGGATTATGATTGTGAGATACTCTATCATCCGGGTAAGGCCAGTGTGGTGGCGAATGCTCTCAGTCGGAAAGTTAGTCATACACCTATTAAGGTGAAGTCGTTTAAAATGACTATCTCTTCAACTCTTGTTGATCAAATTCGGGAGGCTCAAGTTTTAGCACTTAGAGGAGATTTGAAAAAGGAAAGAATGGTTCCATACGTGGCAAAGCTTGAAAAGAATGACTTGGGGTTGAAGTCATGTTTTGGTAGAATATGGATTCCTAGGTTGTCAAACGTTTTGACTACCATACTTGATGAAGCACATAAATCTAAATATTCTATCCACCCGGGAGCTACCAAAATGTTTTATGACTTAAGGTTTAACTTTTGGTGGCCGGTTATGAGGAGAGATATCGTGAAGTATGTCAAAAAGTGTCTTACGTGCCTAAGGGTGAACGCCGAACACCAGAAGCCTTACGGGAAACTTCAATCTCTTGAAGTACCTCAATGGAAGTGGGAAAATCTTGCTATGGATCTGATTACTAAACTTCCTAAGACTCGGAAAGGTTATGATGCAATTTAGGTGGTGGTTGAACGATTGACTAAAAGTGCACACTTCCTTCCGATAAAAGAAACTTATTCCTCGAAGAGATTGGCGGATGTTTACATAAAGAAAGTTGTGTCACGTCATGGCGTACCCGTTTCAATTGTGTCGGATAGAGACACACGGTTTACTTCCAGATTCTGGAAGAAAATTCACGAAGAATTAGGAACAAGGTTAAATCTTAGCACCGCTTATCATCCGCAAGCGCAAAGCGAGAGGACGATTCAAACGTTGGAGGATATGCTTCGAGCGTGTGTGCTTGATTTCGGTGGTAGTTGGGACGACCATTTACCTGTAGCGGAATTTTCGTACAACAACTACCATTCAAGTATTGGTATGCCTTTGTTTGAGATGTTGTACGAAAGACGGTGTCGAACCCCGCTTTGTTAGGGAGAGATTGGTCAACGAGAGCTTGGTAGCAAGGAGATTGTAGCGGATGTGGCAGAAAGGATTGGTCAAATTAGAGCACGCTTGAAAGATGCACAAGATGGCCAAAAGTCCTATGCGGACAAAAGGAGGAGGCCGATCGAATTTCAAGTTGGAGACTATGTGTTGTTGAAAGTTTTCCCATGTAAGGGGTGATTCGTTTCTGAAAACGTAGAAAGTTAAGTCCCCGTTTTATAGGACCATTTAAAGTTATTGCTCGAGTTGGCAAGGTGGAGTATCGTTTGGAATTACCAGTGGAATTAGGTAAGCTTCATAATACGTTTCATGTATCTCATCTACGAAAGTGTTTGGCGGATGAATCCACTTTTGTACCGATCGATGATATCGAAATAGATGAGAAATTGAATTATGTAGAAGAACCAGTGACTATTTTAGACAGAAAAACGAAAAGCTTGCGAAATAAACAAATTAACCAAGTATTGGTTCAATGAAAACATAGAAGAGGAGCGGAAACTACTTGGGAATCAGAAGAAGAGATGCTCAAGTACTACCCTAAACTATTCTACTAATTTTGGGTTTCGGGGACGAAACCCAAAATTAGGGGGAATGATTTGTAATGAACCAAAATTTGGGTTTATATTAAAATATGTTTACTATATTACGTGGGGTGTTTTAAATAAAATAAAAGTAGATGGATTATTGATTTCATTTAAAAGAACCTAAGTTTGAGAAGAAAGGGCTAAGTTAAATAAGAGAAGGACCAAAACTGCAATTAACTGAAACTCGATTTGGGCTATATGGAATATGGCGACACACACATTAGGGATGTGTGTGTGTGTCGTGTGATAGAAAGAAGAAGAAGGAGAGAGCAGATTTTGATCAAGAACTCCATCTTTAGAGATTGCATGTTTGATTAGAAGCTTTGGTTGGCACAATCCTTCCTAATAATCAAGTAATTATCATCTTCTTTCTCTAATTCTCTAAAGATTGTTGTTCTTGCAAAAGAGTTGATACATGAATTTTGATGAACAAGAATTGAGAGTTTATTGGGTGTTTGGTTGATGAGAGTTGTTAATCTAGTGATATTAAAGCTAGATAAACAACAAATTCAAGTTAGATTCATTTAATTACAAGTTTGATAATTAGGGTTCTTGAGACCCAAAATTGGGGGTTTTGAATCTGGATGTTTGGTTGTGTATTAGATTATGTTTTAGTGTTTATAAAGTTAGATGAACTCAATTGCATGTAGAAAACCTTTTAAATTTAGTGAATCTTGAACTAAATGAAAATAGAGAATGTTGGGTGAAAACCTTAACGGGTCAAATGGGTAAGATTTGGTCTTGTATGATTAAAAAACGATGTATGACTTATTCAATCAATTCTTTTAGTGGAATAAAGTAAATAAAGTCTTGTAATGGTGCAAGGACCTAAATTAGTGATTAACAAGATCATAGATTACTAAAATAAGTGTGAATTGTTTAGGTAATCGATTGGTCAAAGCCGAGGAGCAACGGGGAGCTTCTAACACCAAAGGTTAGTGCTTTGCACTCAATTAGTACTAAATATGGAATTGTGATATGTACCTTGTGTTATATCTCACTTGTCAATGTTATAAATGAAATGCATGAACTTGATAGTACTTGACTTGTTATTTGGAGTCAAATTCTCCATGGGAGAAACCGAGAGGTGAATCCCTCACAAAACATGTGTGTATGTCAAATGAGCGAGCAATAAACTATCAATGTGTTTAAGATATTGTTGATCCTAATATGTAGATGAATGTATGTTTAAACAATTGAGATGGTGGAATGGGGAGATAAATTGTATTAAACGGAAACGGGTCATTGTACTCGGATTCGAGGAACCAAATTACTAAACATTATGTGATGAGATGATAGGTAACCTTAATGGATGTTTAATTATGTGAATATGTACGAAAATGGCTTGAAAATGCAATCGGGTCATCCAACGGAAAGTTGCAAACACTAAAAAACTGAATTTTGGTCGTTTAGACCTGATGGGGGAGTCCCATACGCCCAACTGGCGCCCCATACGCCAATGGTGGTACGCCCAAATCAGTTTGGGAGACGCTGGGAATTTTACGTTTTTGGGAATTTGACTTGTTGTTCTTGTAGGGACTTGTTAGTAGTCCCAAGGACTAATCATCGTTACTAACCTTGATTATTTTGATGTTGTCTATATAGGAAAAGCTTCGTCTTAATCTCGGGTCTCGCCAAGAGTGATCAATTGGATTCTCACCCTTTCTTTTGGAAGTTGAATACTTCAAAACTAACTCTTAAATGGAATCACTTTGTGTAGGATTATTTGATTAATGTAATAGTCTTAAACATGTTAAACACCTCCCTCATGAAGCTTTTGTTGAACTTATGTCAATGTAAAAACTAAACTAAGTTTCTTTATATGTGAATCTACAATTGGGACCTAATTTCCGCGTAATTTTAAAAAGTTTTAATTGGTTACAAAATTCGAGTGTTACAAAAAATCACTATATTTTTTCTCTACTTTTCAATTAAATAATATTTTTGTGAGACAAATTTTTCCGCTTCTCTCTCCTATTAATTGCACAATTTTTTTTAATTGTTATTTAATAGTTTTTTTGTTTTTCGTCTCTCTCTCCTATTAAGTAATAATGATTTATATAATTCTTTTTTATAAAACGTTTTTTATTTAAAAATATAGGTTTGTTCACAAAACATTTTTAGAAATTGAACATGTTTTTTCATTTTTTTATAAAACATTTTTAAAAAGTAACTACATGGTGTTTCTAAAATTTGTATTAAAAACTATATAATATGCCATAAATATGTAATATGTAAATATTTATTATTAAGTATATAATATTGCATTATTGATTTCATTTATTTAACCCGTCTAATAAACGGGGTTTGTAACCTACTATACAGATGAACGATAACACTTTCTTTATCCTCTACTTACAACCACTTTAAAACACTCTCTAAAATATACAGAATCCACTCATAAACATATATAGGACATGCTCTGAATGCTCTAAAGGAAGTTTTCTTGGTTCATATGAAATGCTTTAAATATAAATTATATTTTTATAACTTTGTGCGATGGCGATAGGCCCAACTTTAGGTTTAAATCTTTACTTGGATTCTACAGAAGATACAAATGTCTTGGGCTTCTCTATTCTTTCACAGTCTCACTAATATTCTCTCTAATATATGTATATGTATCAGTGGTGGAGTTTCAAGAACTATTTTTTTTACTGGTGTCTAAGTTTTTCGATCTACATTTGTTTATATATAGGTACATTTATCGAGTCAAGTCATCAAAATGTTTTTTTATCGGATCGGGTCGGGTCACCGAAAAAACTAGCTTCATAAAATTTGATTTGGTTTGTATTGGTTTCAAAGATGATTTTAGTTGTAATAAATTAATATGTAACAACAACTATTGCAAAAAAAATCTTTAGATTTTGACAAAGAAGAACATACTCGAAGAGTTGCAATAACCTAATAAAGTTAGGGTTCTCTCCTTTTTCAATATCCATTAGCAAAAATAATAAAAACACCACAATCCAATAAATTAAAATATGAAGTAGAATTGTTTTGAGATTGTAGAAATCAAACGTGACATTGAAGTAACTTGTTTGCAAACAAGAATTAAACTCTAGGAATTTCTTGAGATAGGGGAGTCCCATAGAAGCTTTTGATTGTAGAATTGTTCAGGGATAATTTTCACGTAAATAGTTACAATTTGCTGATTATTACTACAATTAGTTGACGTAACCCCTTGCGTTGTGGTGAGAGTATTGATAAGATTCGAAACTTTATATAAAAATGCAACCGTGACGTAAATCGCATGTTACGTCGAGAAGCGTTGATAATATTCGGAACTTTATACTAAAAAAAAAAACCGTGAAAAAATTCACGTCAGAACGTTGACTAAAGAAATCACATCATCAAAACGTAGATAGAAATAAGCACGTTACAACGGTATATCCAGAATTTAAAGAAACGTCACGTTGTTGACCCAGGTTAGTTTAAAAAAAAATTATAGTGAAACTTAGATTAAAATATAATCGTTAAAAAAACCAAGAAGATGAAAAAGAAAAAAAGAAACTCAAACAAAAAAGGAAAGAAAAAAAAAACTGGCCAAGGAGTGGGGGGGGGGGCGACGGGTCGCACTAACCACCTGGACCAAGGTCTATTTTGTCCAACAACTCAACTCTTTTGTATTTACGTTATAGCCAGACATGAAATTTATAAAAAAAAATAAATAAGAAACAGAGCAAGGAGTGTTGGGCGACAGGTTCGAACCTGCATCTCTTGCATCACGTACACCCACACCAAGGTCTTTAGTTTAACAAACCAAACCATTTTGTATTTAAACTATAATCAGTTATATAAAACTTAAAAAAATAACGAACTCAATGGTGCCACGTCACATGCTTGCCAACAAACCAAACCATTTTGTATTCAAACTAGGAATTAAAACCGCACTACGCGGCGGGGACGTACTATATATGAAATCAAAAAATTAAAATGTACGAAAGGAAACAAAAAAAACAAGATTAAAAACTACAAAGACCCCGTGCTTCGCGGTGGGAGCGTGGTCGTGTGCTCCACCGTAACGCGGCATGAGTTTTGTCGTTATCGGTTCTGCCCGTCGAATACCATAAACATGAATACTGATACTGGTTATGATAAACCAAAACACCGAAAACGATGTTGTTCGCTCATAAGCGGTTGGGTCTGTCACGATACGTAACGATAACGTCACTCGCTATAAGATCCAAAATAATACTCGATTTTGAATACTAGTCCGTTTAAAAAAACTGGAACGTTCACAAAGAAAAACTAAAAACAACTGCACACTTTTTTTTAACCTGACGAACGAAAGTTATTACAGGAAAAACAATTTTTTTAGAAAATCAAAGGGGTTGAAAGGGTATATCCAACGTATTTATGGGTTGGAAATGAAAAATCTGTGTGTTCTATTATCTTTATTATTCTTTAAACTAATACAAAAGAAGGTATGTGTAAACCGTAAAGGTAGCCACTTGCTACTCTTTTTTATAAAATTCGTTTATGAATTTATCCTTCTAACTTCAAATTTTATAGAAATAAACAAATCTATAGAAACAAATAAAAGACAGTGTAGAATTTTTAAAGAAACTTCTTTATTTTCTTTTTTATTTAATATTTCATGAATGTTTGACATTGGAAAATGTTTAATTAAATCTGAATTACTTTCTCTCTCTCAATTTTATTTTCAGGACAAAAATATTTTTTAATCCCTTATCCCTCTCTCACAAAACACTAATACATTATGGCTTGGTTTTGCATTTATTATTTTAAAATATTTTATGTGGTTGATAAATATTGGATTTTTACATACAAATCACTTTAAAAAAATAAATGCTACAAAATAAACGGGGTTGATGAAAATAGTGATTTCAAGAAAATCGAAATACAAATAAATTACAAGTTTGTAAAATTGGGAGTTTAAGATACTTGTAAGAAACTTTAAAATAAAAAATATTTTGAAATTTCATAAAAAACCGAGTTTTGAAAAAAATAATATAAATAAGAATTTTAAATTTATCCAAACTTAATTAAAGGCTAAAAAATAAAAGAGTTTATGAAATAGCTAAAATTGGTTAACATGTTTACAAGATGTCTTAAATAAATTGTCGTAATAAAATAGAGATTTTATAATAACGGAAAACTAATAAGTAGATATGATTTTACAACAAATGTAACGGTCACAAACAAAAACATACCCTTTTTGAAACGTTACGCCAATGTCATCATTTTACGACACCTGCACAGTGCATGAATATCCGTGTGGAGAGAGCATCAGTCAAACGCATGGGTAGACATGTAACATGGCAAGGATTAAATACCCAAAAACCTAATATTTAGACTTTAATTATGTAGATTTGTAATTCTGCATATAATGTTAATCGTCTATCATTCGATCTAGCCTTAATGAAGGATAAAACAAATGATACAAATTCCTTGATTGGTATTGTACTTTAAGAAACTTCTTAAAACACAAGAGGAAGGTGTATATCCTTGAATGGTCCTATACCTTCTTAAAGACCATCTGGCACAAGTTCATCAAGTAATCATGATGTTTTTCAAAAGCATCTAGATGATTGATTTGAAGTGGTAAATTTGATAATAGATTCCATGGAAACAAATCTCATGGGTTTTGTTTTAGAAATCTTATAATATTCTAATGTCATTACATTGAAATATAAGTTTCCATATCAAATGTTGTAAGAAAGGATTGAGATCGCGGAAGTTATTCTACACTTGCCAAATGGTTAAGCGGACATTTACGTTTCATCTTCAAATGATGGAGAACATGATAATTTAGACACGATAATGAGATGAAAGAATGCGTGACATTCCAGGCTAGAGGAGGATGGTGGTGGGGGTTGGTTTTTAAGAGAGATCTCTCTTAAAAACCAGCCTGGAATGTCCAGTTATTCTAACACCCCACCAAATTCATTTTAGCATCTCATTTTGAACTATTATTTGAATACAAACATGTAAAAATTGATTTGTGTAAATCATGGTTGGTTTTTAAGAGAGATCTCTTAAATTAGCACCTCAACTCTATCATATAATAAGATATATCAAGAAATATAAGGAAAGGTCTGATAACAAATTTAAATTGTATCAAATATTGTTCGGATCACAAGCTGGAGCTAAAACAAGATAGTTGAATATGACATTTGTTACTATTATGGTTGAACAAGTCATTAGAAGCTAAACTGTCAATCCTTTTAAAGAAGTTGAAATAGAATAAGGCCGGTGAGATTAGTACTTCAGATGTTTATAACATAAAACTATTTATTGTTCTCAGTTGCAAGTGTATGATACTGGTTGTTACAACCAACATTTGTTGAAATCTTCGTGTTCTATGAAGGAGTAAGAAATTGACATCAAGTTTCGCACTTAAGCATCGACAGTGGAAGAAAAAAGTTGTTGCCTAGACAAATGTATTATATGGTCCAAGACTTGCAACTAATATGAACAAAGGAGTTGTTATATCATTTCAGTTTTCATTCATATAAAATTAGCTATTTAAAAATTGAATGTTCAATTTAGAGGATCACCTTTAATGTGAAATTCTTGTTTCAAAATATCCAATTAAACATTATTATTTTAACTTATATCAAATAATGATATGAGTATGACCTAACAACACTAATCATTGTCATGATGAAAAAGACGGGGGTGGGGGTGCTGGGAGAAAATCAGTGAGATGATGAAGTTTCTTCAAGATCTGGTGGGATGAATTGTGTGAAGGATAGGGGTGTTAGAGGAGGACAATGGTGGGGTGGTTAGAGGAGGACGGTGGTGGGGGTGGGTAGAGGAGGTAGTGGCGGTGGTGGGTGGGTTCAAGTGGGTTAAGGAGGACAATGGTGGGTTCAGGTGGGTTAGAGGAGGTGGTGGTTGGCGGTGGTATGTGTGTGTATAATCTATATCTATACTATATAATAAATAAAGGTTTTACATGGCACGTGTTGCCACCATATTCATTCTAATCATTTTTCCCGTCTATCTCTCTTATTAAATACACCTATATATTTTATTAATAATATATATTTAAATAAAATACTAATTATACTGATAAAATATATTTATTTTAAATTATCTCTTATTATAAGAAACTTTAAAATATAATTATGTAACTTTTATTTTGAATCAAATAGTAATGAAAGTCAAATTGCATTAAATAGTAATCAACGCATTTTCGAAATCCAATTATATATTAATTTTTACATATTTTTAATTTTGTTTTCTATCATTCGTATATGTAATACACTTTTACATATGTAAAATATGTACATAAGAAATTAAGAAAACTTATATATTGATATTTTTCATCACGTGTGTAGACACGGGGTACTAAACTAGTTTATTATATATGTATGTTTAATAGTTATTTTATCAAAGGTTATTTTAGTCATTTTTGTAAAACTTAACAGAAAAGTTAACGCCGGTTAGTCTTAATACCCAAACTAGTTACAAAACTGAAAGCATAATACCCATACTTGTAACTTGAAACCCTTAGTACTCATGCTTGTTACTTTTCACAAATCACATGTACTATCCGTGTAACTAACTCTGTCTCTCTATATATATATAATTAAATATTTTAATAAAGTGAACTAGTTAAATCTTCTAGAATCTTTAAGAAACTTGAGGGCCAAGTTTAAATAGGATTTCTAAAATCTCTATGATAATAGAGTTTAAATCAAGTTAGGGTAAACCAATACTTAATATAGACTAGCTTGAACATTATTAAGTTATTCATTTGAGAATTGTATTATGAGTATGAGAGACAAATATAAAAAACCACGAACGAGGTGATTTTTGAAAACCTACAACACACACATACAATTATAGAAATGGTTCCTTCGTTTGATCAAGCTTGGATTCTTAACGTTGGTGATATGGGTAGCATCTCCTTGAGCCTGGTTACTTACGTGTGGATACCGTATAGCTGAATCGCATGATTTTATCATCTACTACATCAATTACATGTATCAAAGTCTAAAGGGCTGGTTTCTCAAAACACCATATTGGTTTATTCGGTGTCATTGGTACTTACAGTTGGACCATGGTGGAAGTCTATGACACGGTTTTATCATAGATTATTGTACGTGGCATAACTTTTGATGCAAAATAAATTTTGAAACGAATATACAAATCCAAACATATTTCATTTGAAAACATTAAAAAAATTAAGAAAATTTTTTTTTAATTCTTTGCCCTTCAATTAAAAAGTGAAGAGTTAAGAAAGATTGAAGCTATCCTTTTATGAATTCACATTCTAGTTAACTTATAATTATACATAACAAAAACCTACTTGTTTTTGTTACTATCTCCAACTATTTTTACCCTCACCATGGAGATGAATTGGATTTATGTGTTATGTCACCTTGATGGTGAACAATAATGATGGATGCAAAAATGAGAGGCAGGGGACCTATTGAAAAATTAAAATCCAGTGTGTGTGGTACACTCATGTCATATGGTTTAGGCATAAAGGAACCACACACACTCGTGAACCCAATCAAAAATGGTGTCACTTTCTAGAAAAAAGGCAACTCCATTAAAACTAAACCCCACCTACTACTATTCCTTTATTTTTATTTCATTAAAAATTTATCAAACATATTCGATGACAATTAGGGCTATAAACGAACCGAACGGTCAGCGAACAGTTCGTGAACCGTTCGACGGGGAGTTCGTTTACGTTCGTTCGTTTAATAAATGAACGAACATGAACAAAGAATTCCGTCCGATTAACTAAATGAACGAACATGAACAGAGGCCTCGTTCGTTCAATTGTGTTCGTGAACATTTGGTAACGTGTTCGTGAACATTCGTTTATTAACGTTCGTTCGTTTATGTTCGTTTACGTTCGTGTGTCATTTGTTTATGTTGTTAATTAAAGATTTTTGTATATTTCTATTTAATTTTATCTAAACTTTTTTATATTTTTTAATTTTTATATTATTTTTTACCCTAACAATTAACTACGTAAAGTAAGTTCGATACAAGTACAAAAAACTTGATATTAAATTGATCTTATTAAATGTTCATTTCGGAAGACATTAGGGTTGACATCAAAAGTCCCAAACTAGCCTTCGTTCGGTTCTGTTCGTGAACCGTTCGTGAACAAATACATTTTCTTAATGAACGAACACGAACATGAAATTTCGTTCGGTTAGTGTTCGTGAACCGTTCATGAACAAGTTAAATGCTTAACGAACGAACACGAAAAGGCTCCGTTCGGTTCGGTTCGGTTCGTTTACAACCCTAACGACAATCATCAACGGTTAGTGAACCGATTAATATGTTACTTGAGTTTTTTTTTATCGAAGTATGCATTATGTACTTGCATATATAGTTATAAGGAGGTTTGTTGAGTAGCGGTTTTATTGGTAGCATTCTTTCTGTCTTCTTGGATTGAGGTAAGGTTTATCCTGATCTCACCCTTCCTAAGATTGAGATAAGGTTTGCCTTGATTACTCGGTATGTATGTTTGTTATATACAATTATAAGGAGGTTTAAATGAGAACGATTATATAATTCAAATCAAAAGAATACTTTTAACTTAGTAGGTCGTATTTTAATGGACGGTTAAGATCTGTTTTATGGTCCTCTCACTCTTATGGCCACTATGTCCAAGAATTTATTTTTTTTCATGTTCTCACAATTATTTAAAGTTAATTATGTATTGAACTTGCCCACCCCCCCCTCACACACACACCTATGTTGCATTAAAATAATCAGAAGTTGTAGGAAAGAGAAATTGATGCGTTTACATAATTTACCGTTCTTAATATATTATTGGTTATGAAAAATAATCGTCTTGTATATTACATTAAAACAATCGTCTTGTATATCACATTGGAAAGAGAAAATAATCGTCTTGTATATCACATTAAAACAATATATGCACAAGTAATTATACCGTTCTTAATATATTATTGGTTATGAAAAAAACGCCTCTCTCTCTCTATATATATATGTAAAAATGTGAATAAATTAGTTTGATTGTTCGTTTATGTATATAATTTACACATGTGTAGGTATCCACTACAAAATTAAAAATATATAAACTAATTAGTTTTTTTTAACATCATAACATTTTATAAAAAGAGAGTCTGGCAAGATACCAGACACCCAAGAAATATTACATCATAAGGAGAGGGTTTTTGAGCCACTCATCCCAACACAACTTTAAGGTTACAATTCCTATTCGTGTACCATAAGAAAGAAAAATAAACAATAAAATCAAAAATCTCTCCGGCCATAGTCTCTTTTGGTTGGAAAACGGTCTTGTTTCTAAATCTCCGAAGAACCCACCAAGTCGTAAAACATATAACCTCGATCATCTTTTACACTTACTCGAGATGTTTGATGCATCGAGAATCTCCATCAATGAGTCAGGTCTCGCCCCAATAAGAAAATCCGTCTGAAGCCAATCCGCAATCAGTCTCCACGTTTTTTTATGCCACGTGGTGATGTGTTTGTGAATTAAGTAAATATATTTTTGGATGATTTCACAAGATCAGGTTTTAAATTTATAAAATGATAATTACGTTAACTTAAAACACACACAATAGGCAAGTGTACCTATCGCAACGTAATATAGTTAGGTAAGAACCAAATATCGAACCAATGGACATGGTCGAGTTCCAATACTCAACTTTTATTATCATTTAACCGGATTATTTAGTGAGTGGGTTTTGTGTGCTTCTGAAGCAGAAAAATAAATGACGGTAAAGTAAATAACATAAAAGTAAAAATGTGCGTGAAGTGTGTAACAGAAATGTAACTAGCAAAATAGTAAATAGCAGAAAAATAAATAAGGCAAAAATGATCAGATTACGGAATGTATTGCTTCGGGATTCGAATCAGCTTGGTACGTGATAATGTTAAGTTGACTAATTCAGTGGTATGATTACTACTACAAACTTGTGACCCGGGTCACCGCTAGAGCCTCGTCCTCACTACATTTGATTCACAAATTATAATCTTTAAAAGTGGTAGTGCCTCCAGTTAGGGACAACATTTACCGCCAACCCGTCGAATGGTCATCTCCTGGTTAGTTTAAGACATCGGACTCAAAATGCTTTATATTAAGGTTAAATAAGTGATTATATTTTGCTCACCGGGAGGCGGTGTAACAATGGGACCAAGTATAAAGACGTATCGTTCCCAACATGAGTTCACCAATTCTTGGTCGCATAATAATCTCGTATAAAAACGTACTATCTTAGAAGTATAGACTAAACCTTGGCTTATCAATCTCTGCTCGTATAAATACGTACGAGTTTCAAAGGAAGTTTGATTAAAAAGGGTTTTACGTTCTTACTCTTTAGAATCAAGACACTCACAAATATAAAGACGGATTTAGACAATAATAAAAGCCCATCAAAAGATGGTTTTTTAGAACGAATTAGTTAAAGACATAAACATACCACTTCATTAATATGTTAAACATTAACATGCACCAAACATCATCTTCACCCTAGCAATACAAAGAAGTTTTAGCCACGAATGGCCATAACGACTAGCGTAATGATGAGTTTCGTAGGCTCCCCTATTGTGGAACAAGGAGGAAGAGCCCCTCTACTCTCTACTCTCTACTCTCCACTTTAACTACGAGAATGCTCTCTTCTTGAGTGCTCTTTAGGTATGGATCGGTGTGTAGAATGAAAAACTCAAGCCTCCTATTTATAGGCCTCAAAATGTGCAAAGGCCTAGGGAATCAAACAGGGTATAGAGGACACGGTACTAGATCATGGCAAGCAAGGGACAACAATCCGTGCATCCCCTGCTTTCTTCTAGTTTTGTCTTTTAGCTGCCTTGTTGACTTTTGTTGACCAATTTTGACTTTTTAGGGGTCCATGCTCGCGAGTGAATCTTCTAGAAGCTTGAATTCTTGGTGTTTTTGATAGGATTTAGCTTGATTTATATTTTCAACACCGAATAACCTGCAATTACAAAATATAATTGTTTTAAGCATAAATTGCAAGCTTATTATTCAATTAGTACCATAATGTGGGATTATTATGTATGTAAAATATGTATAAATGATGGCATATCACCTGAAAATCTTTAAAAAATGTGTGACAATGTTTCTGCAAAGAAGTTACATATAGGGCAAACAATAGAAGCAATGTCAATACCGATCTTACTAAGATTCAATCTAGTAGGCAAATGATCCAAAAGCACTCTACAAACATAAATATTAACTTTCGGGAGAAAATTATTCCATCTAGTCGAGTTATTCATGGCCATGAGATCACAATTATCAATATGATTCCTCAACGCTTTAACCATATTGATTATTAGTTTGATTGTCCGTTTATATATAATACTTACTAAAGGTAATGGTACAAAATTAAAAAAAAATATGAGTAGATGTTTTTTCTTATGTGCATAATCTACATATGTATAACTAGTGAGTGACTCGAATTTATTTGAAGTGTTTTTGAAAAATTTAATATTTTAAAATGGGTAATCTCTAAAAATTATAATAACCAATTTATTTTTTATTTAACTTCTAAACCTTTATTTATATTTGGTACCTTCTTTATCCTAGGTTGTGCCTCGTGACTCAAATATCTTGTTTCCATCCACTAATCTTGGAAATCTGGACCCTTTCTCACCATATAAGTTACAACAATCTTTTTCATATAAATACATAATAATATATTAATTCCAAATATATACATGACCAAAAACCATTAATGGACTCCTCACTTTGGCCTATAGTGGAACTCAATTATTTATTTATATTTTATAAATCACTTAATTTTTTTTGCAACTAATCAAAGTGCTTGAATGTGTGTTTATATATATATATTTGAAATGACATCATGCCTATTCAAGACAATGACCTCTAAATTTGTCTTCTAATACATACTTTTATTCAATAATAAATATTTTTTAATAATTTTTTTTCTAATTTTGCTAAAATTGTTTTGCTTCATATATATATATATAATAAAAGAACAAAATTGTTTAACTAGTTTTCTTGAATTCATTGAAGTGCAATAATAGAGATAACGAAATAACAAGATATATAGCTACATCAAATAGTGTCCTAGTGGGATCCATGCTTGAGCTCCATGGCTACTGAGTTGACTCATTGAGTTGGAGTTCAACATGACCCGAGTTCAACATGACCCGAGTCATTGCCCAAGAAAAATCAATCAAATTACACATATACTTAACAAAATTCCATCTCCACCAACTTCACAACTAATTTGATTTGCGAATCCAAATAACATGATCAAGACAACATGTTGATCACACTGGCCTAACCGTTGAACCCGGTGTGGCTCCAAACCGCATCCCGGACTCGACTCAGGTCTCTTCCTTTAAGGGTTCGACCCGAACCAACAAAAACGGAATGGGCAACCGAGTCACGGCTACGAGCATAGGCTCGTGCTAGATACTCATGGGGTGGGACCATATCCATGTCTTGATCCTCTATTATATCATCCGAGTCATGCATCGACTCAACCGAGTCAACTCGGTAGATCTTTGACCAGTCTGGCACATTCACCGGTGCCGAGGTGGCCACATGGCGTCCACGTGGAGATGCAAAGCCGTCTCCGCTTAGAAAATTACGAACTATTCTGGGTGAGGACACCATTCTCCATGGCGCATCCTCAAGCGCCGAGGACAATCCTCCGGTGGCGCCCCCACCTCGCGGAATGGGGTTGTGATAACCCCGTCCCGTGTTATTATCCATGACGGCACCTGACTTCCATTCATGGTCGCTCCGGTTGACCACACCATCAACCATGGACCAAACATCGTCTTCGCCGAGATCTTCACCGTCGTCTTCGTTTTGAATCGTGTTCCCGCCATACCCGTAACTCCCCAACAGAAGCTCGCTCCGGCTTGTAATCAGTTTCCGGCCTTTTGCCATAGATCATACCAAAACAACCGGCTCCAATCAACAGAGTCTTGATTTTCCGGCCACCGGAGTCAGGAAACTACCGGAATAACAAGTTAACTACTACAACACAATTCTCATCATAATTGGTGGAAATATTGTCATACAGAGTCCGTCATTGAAGCATAGAGGTGTATATATATAAGTATACAACTTTAGAAGCTTTCAATCATGAAAACAAGGTTGAATTTCATTTGAATTTGGAGTGAATTTGATAGGGATTTCATTTTAATAATGTGCAACTAACAACTACACTAGATTACGAGGTTGTAAAATTTTGGAAAAAAAAGACAAAAATTGTGGTAATATTTGCGATGTTCACGCGCACTTGGAACTGTTTTTTATTTCATATACTTTTTTTATTATGAAGAATCTTTACATATTAATAAAGGCAAGTTTATAAAAAAATAAATAAAAATAAAGGAAAGTTTATAGGATTTTATAACTTAAGCCAAATTGATATTTTTTTATTGGTCCTATTTGGCTATTTGCAACACTTGATTTCAATTCGTCTTCTCCAACCCTTGTTGTCATAGATTCAACAAATATTCTTCGAATCGAATGTCAATTGAATGTTATATTATGGTTTATATTGTCTAATTTGTTGTTTGAGATGAGAGATCAAAAGTTTTAAGCGAAGGTGTATAGAAACTCGATTGATATGAGGACATTGAACTTTATAATTCGATTTTCTTATTGTTTGAAGAAGTTGAATTATAAAAATCACAGGATCTCAAAGAAATTGTTCAGAGATAGTAGAGAACCTAAATATATTCACACACAGAATACCCTGACAAATAATTTACAAGAGGGTATTGCCCGATTGACTCGGGACATTATCATTAAATGTGAATGAAGTCGTGCAATGTCAGCGTAGAAGATGGGCTATTATAGACAAATAATTGCTTTTGACATTAGTGATTTGTTGAAGGTCGTGTGATCACATTCATTGTGTTTCCTTATGCGTACGAAATAGTTTGGGGTTCATATTCAGTATCCAATAATCGTCACATATTCTACCGTTTTGAGAAAATAAACTTGAGATTGAAAATCAGTCCTTATTCGGACTGATAGTTAGTATCAAATGTTGTTCGCATAAAAAATGGTTAAAGACTGATTTTAGTTTCCCATACGTCATCATCAATTCAAGCATTAGTAAATAAAGTATGAGTGACTGAAGTACCAGTTTCAAATAAATAGTAATCGGGACTGGTTTATCAGTTGCGAATGATATTGGGAACTGATTTTATTTGATGTATTTTAGTGACTAATCTTTAGTCTCTAATATGGAGGAAACATATTTGAGACTGCAAATCAGTTCTTAATATTCTGAAAACGAATTGAGTTACATACTAATATTCAATCTCTAATAGTCGACACACATTTTATCATTTTGAGGAAATATATTAGAGACTAATGGTCAAGTAAGATAAATTATGACCATAGATAACCCAATAGATTCAATATTGGTCAATTATTATAGTCATTATTGGTTCACTAGAGACATTCATTATCAATGTTCGTCATTATTGATCAATTATAGTCAATGCTGATTAATTAAAGTAACTAATGGTCATTTAGGGTCCTTGATGGCTACTTAGAGTAAATGTTGATCAATTAGAGTCATTAATGGTTAGTTAAGGTTGTTAATGATCAATTAGATTCATTAATGGTCAACATGCATATGCGGATCAGCTAGCGGTAGATCCACCAAAGAGGTGTGGTGCAAATATTAATCGTAGTGCTACTAAGGCTTTAGAGAATTTACCAGTGGGTTCTAAAATTTCTTTTACAATGGATATGGGTACAAAACTATTCATTGGGACTTCAGGTACACATTTTGCAACTGAGTGTGGGATTGTAGTCCGTAATGTATGTCCGGTGAACTTTCATAAATACGAATCCATACTCGATGACGTGAAAAATCATATGTATGAAAAAATTACAAATAAGTTGTATATACTTTGAGTTTTAATTATTGAGGAGCTATTAAGATGTGACATTTTCATTTCTATTGCAAACGTATATATAATGCAGGGAAGTTTCAATTTGTTGCAAACAAATAGACTTTTTACGGAATATGTGAATGCTCGACTGTGTGCCCAATGAAAACGCACCCGAGGTGAACTGAGTGCACACTGGAAGAAAAATAGAGGAAACACCAATCCGTAGTTTGCAAGATCACAAATAAAATCCAGTTATCAGAATCAAGAAGATTGGAATCATATGTGCGATTACTAGGAGTTAGAATCAAAGATAAGTATCCTAAATGTTTGAAACCAATTTATGAAAGGTTTACTCACAAAAACCAACTTAAGTAAGTATTCTAAAATGTATGTTTGATTTTTTATTTTATAGAAATATAATGTTCAAATAGAAGTTAATCAAGGATATTGGAATGAGTATTATTGGTTATCTAAGCACCCTTTCTCACTTACAAGAGTGCATTTAACCATTTATAATATTACACATAATTTTACACATATTGATCTAAAAAATGTGTAATTAAATTGTTGCAAAAACCTTTATAAAATTCACGCATATGCATGTATAGTGTTGATAAACGTTCATAAAAAAATCTATTTTTTAGAATAACATACTTCTTTCAAGCAAAACACACATACATAATTGCATAGTAGAATCCAATCCCCACACATCTGGAAGTGGGAACATGATAATTCTCCTGTACCAATTACAATATTAAATTTTAGAATATAATTTCTTTTATTATTGTCATGATCTTGGATCTAGATTAAACCTACATTAAATTTGAGAGGCGATATAAATCAAATAGTTGAAACTCTTTTATATTCTTTATCTTTCAATTTTTTAAAGACAAAGACATATATTATACTTTACATTACAAGAATGTACATATTTTAATAAGCTTGTTAGGATACCTATTTAAGTCATGTTATAAAAATAATAAATCTATACTATATAATAAATAAAGGTTTTTTCATGACACGTGTCGCTACCACATTCATTTTCATCAATTTTTTTCTCGCCTCTCTCTCTTATTAAATGCACCTCCTATTTTTAACAACAATATATATTTAAAGAAAATATTAATTATACTAATAAAACACAATTATTTTAAATTATCACTTATGAAACTTTAAAAATTTAATTATTTAACTTTTATTTTCAATCAAATAATAAATGAAAAATAAATTAAATTAAATAGTATTTAATTTATTTTTGAAACCCATTTATTTATTAGTTTTTGCATATTTTGAGTTTTGTTTTCTATCATTAGTATATGATATATTTTTATACGTGTAAAATATACACATAAAGATTTAAAATTTTTATTTATTGATATTTTTCACCCGTGTTTATACACGGGATCTAAACTAGTACTTAATATAAAAACATATATTCAATAATATTCTACAACTTCTATACTATATAATAAATAAAGGTTTTTGTATGCCACGTGTCGCCACCATATTCAATCTCATCATTTTTTTCTCGCCTCTCTCTCTTATTAAATGCACCCATATCTGTTAATAAATTACTAATTATACTAATAAAACACATTTATTTTAAATTATCCTTTATTATAAAAAAAACTTTGAAATCTAATTATATAACTTTTATTTTCAATCAAATAGTAAATGAAAGTCAAATTACATTAAATAGTAATTGACGTATTTCCGAACCCCAATTATATATTATTTTTTATATATTTTGAATTTTGTTTTATATCCTTAGTATACAGTAATACATTTTTACACCTATAAAATACATAAATAAAATTTGAGAAAATTTATGTATTGATATTTTTCACTCGTGTGTATTACACAGGGTCTAAGCTAGTTTGCTAATATAATAAGCTTAAGAGTAAATTTCGTTTTAAGTCCCTGTGGTTTGTTTAAGAAATCGTTTTGAGTCCAATAGTTTGAATTGGACTTTTTGAGTCCTTGTGGTTTGTCAATTGTACCAATCGACTACACGTCTATAACGTCATCCATTTTTCTGTTAAGTTTTCTTGTAAAAAGACAAAATTACCCTTGTTAATGAAAAACAAAATAATTATAAAATAAATTTATATATATAAATTACCACAAACTCTCTGCTTACACCCCCTCTCTCCCTCACTCAACTTCTCTCTACCCCTCCATCTCAATTTCTCCATACAGAAACCGACGACCACCATTGAACCACCACCACAACCTGGAACTTCCAATTGTCTGGTTGTGTACTACCTACATCGTTCGTTCAACGCTTTGGAGATGCGGATTTGGTGAGAGATTTAGGTGGCAAAGGGAGACCGACGGTGATCTGTTTTCCGGCAATGGTCGCCGCCGGTGGTGGAAGTGAGAAAGAGATAGACCGAGAGAGACCGGCGATTGGTCATGGTTTCTAGCCTAAACACATACCTACATCAACCACTTCCACCACCACAGCAGCGCCGCCATCTCTTCACCGCCAACGGTCTCCACCACCGCTCAAATCTGCAGCCCCAACCACCAAGATATGTTCTTCTTCTCTTCCAGACATCGATTCACCTTCAAACTATCTCCCTCATCTTGCTCCGATTAACTGTATTGAAATCAAAATACGAATCGTGATGAAGAAATCGTTTGAAACCTAACCCAAAGCCCAAATCGGTTATCTATGGTGGAAAAGATGTGTTTTCAGTGGTTAAAGTCAACCCCAGATGTGCCGATCTTTTTTCTTTGTTTCTCCAATCATTACTGCAACCACACCATCATCACAGACACAATCCCAATTTAAGCTCCTACTTCGACATCTAATGGGATTTCGATTTTTTTTGGATTATTTCTTGATGAGTGCAAAATTCAAATGGATTTGACTTTTTATAGCTAAACGCCCCTTTTTTCTGATATATAGAATTCAGCTCTTAGAAACCTTGGCCATGTTTGTTAGCAAAATTGAATGAAAGTGGGCCTTTTTTAAATACATTGTTGTGTGTTGAAATGTATTTATGACTGTGGCTTTGGTGGTGTGGTTGAGGAAGAAGGTTAATATAAGATGTGCAGGTACCATTAGTAGAGAGATTGAGATCGGCCGGCGGAGATGGCCGATGAGTGTAGTGTAGGAGGAGGATGGGAGTGTTGCACAGAGAGAGAGAGAGTGGAGATGAGGGCGTTTAAGCATATTTATATTTTTTTTATTTATATAGGGTATTTTAGTCGTTTCTAAAAAGTTAACAGAAGCAGTGACGTGTAACAAACCACATACACTCAAAAAGTTTAATTAAAATCATTGGACTCGAATCGATCTTTTAAGCAAAGGAGAGGGACAAAAACCAAATTTGATGATCTAATTTGGTTCAATCATCACTCTGCTCCTAATTCGAAGAATCTTTTTATGGAATAATCTTAGTGTCATATCACATAATAATTCATTAAAAAAATAATAAGTGTGTACTGTATTAAAATGTCACTAGTGTTCTCATACTTAAGTATATTATTATTGTTTTATTGTTAATATGGTGCTCCTCATGATCAGTTATATGATCAAACATTCAAATTTCATTGGAAACAAAAATGTATAGATTATATATAGATATTGCCGGTTTCGATGGGTTGTGGCGTAAATGAGCCGAGCTGAGCTCGTCTAAACTCGAACTTGGCTCACTAAACTTAAGAGAGTTTGAGATCGAGTTTGACTTGAGCTCTATTTTTAAAGCTCGAGTTCAGCTCATTATAAATTTTTAAGCTCGGACTCAACTCGTCTGTTATTTATTATTTATTTCTATATATTTATAACTATTTTTATATATGTTTATAATATCTATCTATAACATAACATATACTATGTAAATAAATACTTAATATATATATATATATATATATATATGTGATGAAGTTCATAAGAAAACTCCCCCTTAAGGAGAAAACTAAAAAACTCCTCCATTTAAGGGTATAGTTGTCATTTAACCTTCATCAAACACGTATTCTCCCAAAAAATATGATCCTGATCACTGTTCTTCTTCTACCATTCAAACTTTTCCCATCGACAATCTGAACGAAGATTTTGAAGATCGATTCCATATTTCTCATTACATTCGTTAATTGATGTGATAAGAAGCTTAATTTCAACTATTCATCATGATTATTGAAGGTATTTCTCATGATTAGTTCTTCCTTATTAATGCGTGGTTTTACTAATTTTTAACAACTTTTATGTTTTTTTGTTAAATCGATTAGAGATGGCTTTATCTGAGAGTTCTACAAATAATATTGAAAACTATACTATTGAAATTGTCGAAGTCGGTCATTCTAGGTCAGAATTTGAAATTAATCAAGGAAAAGAGCATAATGTTATGGATCAGAATGCACAAAAGAGTTCATCTGGTGATATTATTTCAAGTTCTGACAATGCTATTGATTCTCCTTTGAAATTTATTGGTGTCGAGCAATAAGGTAAAATTTGACTATCAATACTACATATATGCAATATAGGGCTAGACATGTTTAATATACTTGAAATTAACATATTTTTGTTTGTGAATACTACATATATTCTATTGATTCTCCTTTGAAATTAACATATTTTTGTTTCTGACAATTATATTGATTCTCCTTTGAAATCTGTTGGTGTCGAGCAATAAGGTCAAATATGATTCTCAATACTACATATATGTAATATAGGGCTAGAGATGTTTAATATACATGAAATTAACATATTTTTGTTTATGAGTGCTAAATTTATTTTTATATGTTATTTCCATGTTGTATATTATTGTTTACGTCAACAGATTACATATATGTTGTATAGGAGATACTACATATGTTGAATATTACTGAACTGTACATCCTTAAAGATATTATAACATTGTTTTATTTTGAGTTGGAAATCAAATTGTGATTGATGTATTATTAGAAAATGATATTAGAACTGTCACCAAACATGTGAGAGATAAGATTTGAGTATAATATTTGGTAGAAATTAAGAGGTAACATGTGTGAATTTTGATTTCTGTAATTGCTTTCTAAACAAACCCCTAGGGCAATTTAATAATCCTGAAAGGAAGTTTAGGGGAAAAATGATTGATGTGTAGAGTCACAACTGAAGTCCTGTTGCACCATGAATAAAAGGATCATTTAGTCATTAGTCATTTATTTTGACTTATTTAGTCAACAATTGCTTGATGTTAGCTCCTAGTAGTCTTTTTTTCACATTACTTAACAAACTAAATTTATATCTTTATCTTTTTTTTTGCACTAATATCTGGTGAAATATCTCGGTGGCAGCTAAAATATTCCAAGTTGTAAAGAATAAACATCTACTGCTTTGTGTGCTCTTAATTGGCAACTCTTTAGCAATGGAGGTTTGATAAGCTGGTTGCAGGTTTTTATGAATATTTGTCAATTGCATCGGGTGATCATCTTGTTAATTTGTTTCTTCTGTACAAATCTCTTCCAATATTTATGGATAAACTTGTTCCACCATGGGCTGTAGTTTTGATATATGTAACACTAATTGTGCATTTGCTGAGCCAATAAGGAAAAACTTGTTCCACCATGTATATTATTGTTTATTTCAACATATTGCATATATGTAGCATAGGATGACAATATATATATATATATATGTAATATCACTTAAATGTACATCTTTAAAGATATTATAATATTGTTTTATTATTGTTTATACATAGAAACTTTCTGCATTTGTTGAGCCAATGAGGAAGATAAGAAGTTACGTATTTGTAAAATTCCTAAACGAGCCAGATTATAACAATAAATATGTTGTCACATGTGACCTTATTGGACAATAAGTATTATAACAAAGGTTGTGGCACGTACCGACGACTAATTGGTCCAGGTGAAAAGGTTGTGGAGAATCATAAGAAAAATCCAACGTTATGTCGTACAAGTAAAAAATATATGTACAATGTTGATTCACCTAACTACAAGAAGATAAATGGCGTTGTTATTGACCCTGCTGCTGACGCTTTTGTTGTCCCTTCTTTTGGCCTTGTTGTTGGTTTATGATTCATGAATAGAAAACAGTCAAACTCATCTGTTCATTTGTAATATCATTTGTTAAGGGATATTACATATATGTAGTATGACATAATAAATATATGTAGTATGCTATTGTAATAATATGTTTTATTAAATAATATTATGTATCAGATGCATTTATGATTTTATTATAATGAAACGTTTTCTGCTTACTCCATATACTTTAAACATTTATACTACATATATGTACTATAGTATTTGCATACAATTTAAACATAACATTTATACTACATGTATGCAAATATAGAGTATACATACACTTTAACCATATACATTTAAACTACATATATGCAGTATATAGTTGACATACAGTTTAACATCATATATTTATACTACATATATGTAGTACAAAATTTACATACATGTAATTCTGCATACATAAATATGTGTATAACAGATAAGAGTAAAATATATATTTCAGATAATAATCATCAACAACACACAAAAGTACCATAATATTCATGATCATATTGTTTTAACACATTAGCTTCCCAACAAATGAGATGCAAACGTGTACATATCCTTCTAAAATATCCAAAATGTCAAGTTTTTAACACATCAATAGAAAACATAACAAAACAATACAAGAATTACAGATAACAGAAACCTATGTCTAATTTTCACAATTCTACAAGTTACTTTGGACCAATATCCTTGAGGTCACATATATGCTCTTCTCCCATGACAGATGATTTCTTCAACATTTCTTCCTTCGACACATTTTCATATTCACTTTATTCTTTTAAAATTTGTCCCATTTCATTTGTTTCTTTCAGCATCTTTTCGGTTTATTTTGTTTCATCCAACACCTTTTGCTTGAAGAAATTGCAGCAACGTTTAATTTACCATCTTTTAAGAGACTCATATACGCAGTATACCTAAACACACGCAGTAACATTAACATTACCATATTCAACTATACAACACATACGCAGTATAACAAACCAGATGTACCAACATTAAGTTTACCGTCTTTTATAAGACGACATATATGCAGTAACTTAAACATACACATTAACATTATTATCTTCAAATACATATATGCAGTATAGCTACATATCTATATATGTAATATACCAAAACCTCAGGGGATCCACGGGACTGCATATATGTAGTATATCTAAACTAAAACATTAGTAATACAACACTGCATATATGTAGCATAATCAAACATCTGAGTAATCATTAACATTTGTATGTTCAACAAATGACATATATGCACTGTAACCATACATAATACAGTATTGCAATATAACATCAACACTACATAGTTTTATTAAACTACACATATGTAATACACCTAATCTTTTGTAGTAATATAAACATTTTGGACATTCAAATATACTTCATATATGCAGTATAAATACAAATGTAGAAATGTAAGTAATAACATTAGTAATGCAACGCTGCATAAATGTAGCGTAATCAACATATTAAAAATCATTAACATTGTATGTTATGCATACTACGTATTACGCAATATAACCATACATGATACATTATTGCAGTATAATGTCAATACTACATACTTTTGTTCAACATACTACATATATGCAGTATATTCATACATGATACATATAATGAATCCTAAAGAAGTGCTATAGCATTATCAACACAACTGAACATTAATGACCTTAAATGTGATGCATATATGTATTTATTATACCTAAACAGATGATCTAACGTCCTCAACACACTTTTCAGATGCACTACGTATATGCAGTATAAACAAACGTTTTCAGATACATTTACATTACTATGTTTATATTCATATATGCAGTATAACTAAACACATGTAAGAACATGAACATTAATATCCTTAAAGATATTACATATGTGTAGTATACCTATACAAATGCAGACTTTTTTTGGGCGGTTTCTCCTTTAGGGTACCCTTCTCATGTATTAGTAATGTGCTTATGTAAAGCATTTGTAATGCAACAGTGTAATGCATCAGTATTATATATATTTGATACGTCAACAACGCAAATATGTATTCATGATAATACATATATATATATATATATATAAACTAAATATAACATACCTTTTAAGAGACTGGAACTTCTTGGTTTCATGTTCTTGTTGGTTACCTAAATTATGAAACAGTATTTGTATGTTAAGTTTTGCATCTTTTATGTTAGTGCATATACAAATATATTAACATATATGCAGTATAACTACACGTATTTAACAAAAATAGCATTAATATCATCACAAATATTGCATATGTGTATTATACATAACATAAACAAACGTTGTGACATTACCATCAACGTTACCATCACATGTTTTAGATATAATATATATGCAATATAACATAATCACAACACTTTTCATAAGCACTGCATCATTACATCATTACTAACTTATTTTGATCAACACACTACATAAATGCAGTGTAACCCTACATAATGCATTTTTTATGTTGAAGTGTAAACAAATGCTATACCTTCATCATCACAATTTAACAACAGCAAATTAACATACTGAACAAGTGTTATATTATTATCATCACAACTGAACACTAAGATCATCATATATATTGTATATATGCTACATACATACTACATACATGCAATGTGACCCTGCACAATACATAATTTATTGTGAACTCTAAACAAATGGTATAGCATCATCAAGACGGACAAACATTAACATCCTTAATATATATTGCACACGTGTAATATATTTAAACACGTGATATAACCCCGTCAATATCATCACAATTTTTTCATATGCACTGCATGTATGCAGTACAAACAAACATGTCCACATACGCTAACATTGCTCTGTTCGACCCTACATATGTTCAAACATAACTTACAATGCTACATATGTGCAAGTATAACTTTCAACAATTAGTTAAATGTAACAATTATGCACTACATGTATGTAATACTTGGCAAATCGTGTAAAACATATGCAAACATAACTTAAACTACTACATAAATGCAATTGTACTTTAAATAAGCAATTAAATACATCCAGACGCGATATTCTTCGATTAATCAGTAAAAAAACCAAACGACGTGTGTTATCTAGCGTGATATTAGAGTAATACGCCTAATAGATGTTGATAATGTATGAATTTGACTATGCTGACGATTACCTTAAGTAGTTCTTCTGATTCGCGGTTGATTTTGTGGTATGATTGTTAGAATCGAAACCCTAGATCATCGATAGGTGAAGATACGTGGTAGAATCCTCTGATTTCGGCTCAATTTTGTGGTAATTTCGTGTAGAATCCAAACCCTAGCAGAGCGATTGGTGAAGAATTGAATCTACGGGAACCGTATGATCGGGTTTTGTTTTGTTTTCTTTTTTTTTAATCCCGAAATTACCCTTGTTACTTAAAAACTCCGCTTTTATTTTTTTTTCCCTCCTTTTTTTTTCCAGCTATTGATCAAGTGAGATCAATGGTCTAAATTTAGTTCTTAAGTTCTCTCATTTAATTGAGTTTTCTTATGAACTCAACCCTATATATATATATCTCATACAAATCTCAGACTTGCATTATTGCATACGCGTAATAAACCTCAGACTTTGTATTATTGCGTATGCGTAATAAAACTCATACAAATCATAATGTGAGATTACATATGTGTAATAAACCTCAGACTTGTGTTATTACGTATGTGTAATAAACCTCAAACTTGTGTTATTATGTATGTGTAATAAATCTCATACAGATCAACATGTGTGATCAGTGGCGGATCTAGGAAATCCAGGGATATCGGTCCAATTTTATTCCCGTATATTCAAATAAATGAAACAAAAAAAAACATGATATTACAAGATGATAAAGAAATACCAAATAGATGATCTCATATCTATTGATATGTCATCATTTATACATGTTTTACATGCATAATAATCCCCATATTATGGTACTAATTGAATAATAACCTTGCAATTGATGCTTAAAACGTTTATATTTTGTAATTGTAGGTTATTCGTTGTTGAAAATATAAATCAAGCTAAATCCTATCAAAAACACTAAGAATTCAAGCTTCTAAAAGGTTCATTCCCGAGTTTTGACCCCCAAGAAGTCAAAATTGGTTAACAAGAGTCAACCAAACAGCTAAAAGACAAACCTGGGGAAAAATAAGGGCCGCACAGTCGTGCATCCCATTGCACGGTCGTGCAATGCCTAACTTTCTCTCCAAGGCTTCAGTACACCGTCCTCTATACCCTGTTTGATTCCTGAGGCATTTACACGACCGTGCAACCCAATGCATGGTCGTGCATTGCACATTTTGAGGCCTATAAATAGAGGGCTTGAGTTCTTCATTACACACTTATCCATACCTCAAGAACACACCAGAGAGAGCTTATTTCGTAGTTAGAGTAGAGAGTAGAGAGTACAGAGGCTCTTCCTCCTTGTTCCACAATAGGGGAGCGTACGAAACTCAGCATTATGCTAGTTGTTATGGTCGTTCGTGGATAAAGCTTCTTTGTATTGCTAGGGTGAAGATGATGTTTGGTGCATGTTAATGTTTAACGTAGTAATTTAGTGGTATGTTTATGTCTTTAATTATTCGCTCTTAAAACCACCATTTGGTGGGCTTTTATTATTATCCAAATCCGTCTTTATATTTGTGAGTATCTTGATTTTAAAGAGTAAGATCATAAAACCCTTTTTAATCAAACTTTCTTTGAAACTCGTACGTCTTTATACGAGCAGAGATTGATAAGCCAAGGCTTGGTCTATACTTCTAGGGTCGTACGTCTTTATACGAACTTATTATGCGACCAAGAATTAGTGAACTCATGTTGGGAACGATACGTTTTTATACTTGGTCCCATTGTTACACCACCTCCCGGTGAGCAAAATATAATCACCGATTTAACTCTAACATAAAGCATTTTAAGTTCGATGTCTTAAACCAACCCGAAGATGACCATTCGAAGAGTTGAGGGTAACTGTTGTCACTAACAGGAGGCACTACTATTTTAATTTAAAGATTATAATTCGTGAATCAAATATAGTGAGGACAAGGCTCTAGCAGTGACCCAGGTCACAAGTTTGTAGTAGTCATACCACTGAATTAGTCAACTTAACATTATCACGTACCAAGCTGATTTAAAGCCCGAAGCAATACTATTCGTAACCTGATCATTTCCGACATTTTTACTTTCCTACAATTTACTAACTATTACTTACATTTCTGTTACACACATCACGCACATTTTTACTTTTATGCTATTAATTTACCATCATTTACTTTTCTATCATTTACTATTCTGCTTCACAAGCACACAAAACTCACTCACTAATTAATCCGGCTAAACGATAAAAAAATTTGAGTATTGGAGCTAGACCGTGTCCATTGGTTCGATACTTGGTTCTTACCTAAGTTATATTACGCTGCGATAGGTACACTTTTCTATTGTGTGTGTTTTAAGTTAAAATAATTATCATTTTATAAATTTAAAACCTGATCTCGTGAAACCATCTTAAGAATATATTTATTTAAATACTTATCACGACACACATCATCTGTCCTCTTCGACATTTGATAACTTGAAATCTAGCCATTACATCGTCATCCGTCACTTTATCAAATGTTTCTCTTTCGATCGCACAAAATAGAGCATTGTTCAAAAATTCATCACTCATTCGATTGCGTAAATCCGTATTGATAAGCTTCATTTTAGAAAAAAAAACATCTTTCAATGGTTGCGGTTGCAACCTAGAAAACCAAAGATAGCTTCAATATCCGATAAACCAAAGGAAGAGATATATGTTTTCCGGTTTCCACCATTAGACGAGCAAGGTCACATATTCCATCCAAATTTGCAAATCTATCATCTTCCTTTACACACTAATAAAAGACCTTAAGATCACCCAAAAGACACCCTCATTCCTTCATGCTAAAATCATTCGGATACATCTTAGAAAATGCCACTATCTTAGATGTGTCAAACTTAGAAAACCAACTACAAGGATTTAAACCCGATATATTTTCTATCAAATACCTCATTGAATTGATTCCCATTTCTTGAATTTTCGGGTTATTATCATTAAGGAACTTTAAAGCTGAAAGAAAAAGCCCTTTAGAAATAGATGTTTCTGATTCATCATGACCATGAAATGGTAAACCATTTTCTAACAAGAATCTAGCACTACGAACCGAACCCATCAATCTTAACCTATTTGCAAGCTTTTCTTCTTCAGTTTGGTTATTTAATTTCACATGAATGGATCGCTCTTGTTTCAAGAGATTTTCACATTTTTGTATAGCCTTATTATGAGAACTGTTAACTGATCCAACATGTTCTCTTAAGGCAACTCCTTTACTCCAATTACAAAAGCCTTCACTTGAAAAGGTATCTCTCCCACCTTGATTACCAACGGTTTCTTTAAACAGGTAGCAATATAAGCAATATGCTTTGTCTGCTTTAGTACTATACTCTAACCACGGATATGTATCAAACCATCCTACAACAAAACGTTTAGCCTAACCGGAATACATTTTGCTTAGAAATATATGCTTTCGTGGCTGAAAAGCATTTTTAACAAGATAATGTCTTCTTGCTTCATTTACTAGATTAGGGTGATAGCTAGAAATATGTGGCCTATCAACGGGATCCGAAGAAAGATCTTTCAAATCAATTATATTTGGTATTGAAGGATTTGAAGGAATTTTTTGGACTTCCATCAATATCAACATTAGTAATTTTTGGACTTCCATCAATATCAACATTAGGAATATTTGGACTTCCATCAATATCTTCATTAGCAATATTTGGACTTCCATCAATATCATCATTATCTTGGAATTTTCTTTTAAAAAATTTGTCAATTTGAGTTTGTTTAGTTTGTGGTTTCATCTTCCCTGTAATCAAAATATCAAATACACAATAACAACTTGTTATAACAACTAAAAAAAGCAACTAAACTCTAACCTAAAGTCCAATTTCACCCAATTGCACATTTACACACAAATCCTAAAATTGCATATAAACCCTAAATCAAAATTAGTATAATACCATGAGAATTAAAGAATTGATTGGAATAGCGGATGTCGGACGGTTGTGCTATGGTGGTGCCTGTGGTGCGGTGGTGAGCGATCATCGATGGCCCTGGTGGTGCGCCTGCTCGTCCTCGTCGGTCTGAGCCTGGAAACCTCAGGTCTAGGGTTTTTTTTTGTTTTGGACATCGATGGTGAAGAATGAAGATGGATTGGAGTATTGAAATATGGATTGGAATTTGGGTTTGTGCGATGGTGATGCCTGTGGTGCGGTGGTGAGCGATCGTCGATGGCCCTGGTGGTGCGCCTGCTCGTCCTCGTCGGTCTGAGCCTGGAAACCTCAGGTCTGCGTCTTTTTTTTTTGTTTTGGACATCGATGGTGAAGAATGAAGATGGATTGGAGTATTGGAATATGGATTGGAATTTGGGTATTGGGCTATAATTAAAATGTTTCATTTAAATTAAACCCCAAATATTTAATTAAAGCCATTTTTTTAATTATAGCTCAATTGCAAGTTTAATTAGTAGAATATTTTTTTTTTTAATTTCTTGAGGTTTTATAAAGTTTACGATTTTAATAAAATTTTAAGGTTTGTGTTGGGATTTGTAAGAAAATTTTAGGGGTAT
Source organism: Smallanthus sonchifolius (assembly GCA_023525975.1). Lineage (NCBI taxonomy): Eukaryota > Viridiplantae > Streptophyta > Magnoliopsida > Asterales > Asteraceae > Smallanthus > Smallanthus sonchifolius. Next base: position 71,437,921 of record CM042029.1, read on the forward strand.
TTAAAATTTCGTTCAGGGGTATCGGGAAACACAAAATGGTAAAAAAAAAATTCTCACTACGCGTCGAAAGTTGAGGGTACCCCTCCCCTTAGCCTAAATCTGCCCCTGTGCGTGATTACGTACGAGTAATAAGGAGAGCGTACTTTGAAGTTCAAACTTCTTTAAACTTGGCTTGATTCAAGTTTTTATTTAACCAGGTCTGGTCCCATGGATTGTGTTCGATCGGTGAGGGGAAAAAGAAGAGCGTACTTTGAAGTTGATTGATGAATGTGTGATCACCATTGAAGGCTGTCACATGGGAAAGTGGTTGATGAACGATAAAGGACTTCAACGAGATGCTTTTTTGGTTGTATATAAATTTTAGCAGGTAAAAACATATGATAGTTAACCAACAATTACATAATTTGAATGCAAATCAATTAAATAGCTACTTCTGATTGGTCAGAAATATTTGGTAAAAATAATGTTTTAAATATAAAAAATCAAGCAGTGCGCAATTTAAAATAATATTTAACAATGAATCTTTTCATATTCGACAGGATAAATTATTTTATTTAAATAACTGTATTATTAATTTAATCATAATATTTGATATATTAATTATGTATTTTAATAATATAATCACGATATCATAAGTGTTATATAACTCAAATTAAACCAAACCCAATTCCATAATACATTTATTTGGTTATCCCACGAGACCAAATATTACTTGTACTAGGTTAGAATAATATACTTACTAATAAAGATTTATGACATATAACAAAATTTTTTAATACAAATTTTAAAAATGTTATATAGGTATTTTTTAAAATGTTTTATAAAAAAATAAAAGAAATATTCAATTTATAAAAATGTTTTTTAAACAAACTTATTTCTTTTAAAATAAATAACGTTTTATAAATTTTTGTATAGAAATTACTATCATTTAATAGAAGAGAAAAACATAAACAAAATGTTAAAAAACAATTAAAAAAATGCGTATAATTAACTTATAGGATAGAAAAACAAAAAAAAAATGTTAATATATAGTGACAAGTTTTCACCAAAACCTCTTTTTATTAGATGGTATAGATTTTTAAACATGCAAGTTACAATCTTTTATTTATGACGCTTGAGTGTTCTTTATGTAAATTTAGTGAGACACAATTTGTGACGAAAACAAACAAAGTGACGACATCATTCGTGACGATGTTTAAGGGTATTTTTAGCTCTTTTGGCCTTTGGGAGCTATCATGTCTGATACGAGCACAAGCATTATATGTTTTTTAAGCCATAAGATGTATAAAATTAATAAAATATTATTCCTAACAACCCATTAATAATATTACTGCTTCACTTGTATATAAATTAAACTAGTTTTTAACTTCCGCGCTTCACGGTGGGAGTCTGGTCATTATTGGTTTGACTCATTTGCGCGGATAAAATTAAATCGAATCGTAGACTCGTATAGTGTATGATACGAAAAAATACTCGAATTTGAATACAACTCCGTTTTCAATAAAATTTAAAGCAGAACGTTGGCAATTTTAAAACGTATCATAACAGGTTCGGCTCGTCACAGTACGACAACGGTAACGACTCTCGCTATAGGTAGCGATAAAAAAACCCCTTAGATTTTGAATAGAACTCCGTTTAAAAAAAATTATATCGAAACGTTGACAAAAAAAAACTAAAACAGCCACGCCCTCCGTATTTTAAAAAAAAGTTAAAAAACGAAAGTTATTAAATGAAAACGAAATTAATAGAATATCTATTTTTTGGTATATATATTAATTCTTTAAAATATATATTGTTAAAAATGGTGTGTTCAATTTATTAGATATGATTAGATGATATTACATACAAGTGTCCGTATGAATTCTTGTGTAATATTTCACATGTTGACACCTGTGTGTAGGGGGGGGGGGGTGTTTATCGGGTTTTTTAATCGGGTTTCGAGTTATTCGGTTCGGGTTATTCGGGCTTTTTATAAGAATCTTACCCGTTTACCGACCCAAATAAGATTCGGGTTAATCGGTTTCGGGTTATTCGGTTTCGGGTTTATTCGGGTCGGGTTAATCGGTATTCGGGTTTTTAAATACAAGTTGCAACGCATACTTTATTATTTAATTTAACATTATATTTATTAAATAATAAGCACAAAATATCAAATAAAAACCTTCTCAATATGATTTTTCATTTAAATCCATGCACTAAACACATAATAACTAAAAAAACACCAAACAAAATAATCAAAAAACTAAAGTGTATCAATCAATCCTATAAACTAAAAAAAAATGACAAATCGTATCAACCAACAAACTCGTTAACAATGTTCACTCTTCAAATTCTCACATTCATGTCCGCTCGTACGTTTTCAATCATAAATAAAAAAAAAGTGAAATAAAATAAGCATTAAAAATGGTTAGATGTATACTGAGCTAAGATTACAAATAAATATTAATAATAAAATACCTTTTTATTATTATTCGGGTTAATCGGGTTAACCCGATTAACCTTTTTTTTAACCCAATTACCAAACCGAATACTACCTTCGGGTTCGGGTTCCATCTTAAACGGGTTCGGGTTGTTCGGGTTCCATCTTAATCGGGTTCGAGTTAACTTGGGTCGGGTTCGGTATTCTGATTTCGGATAAAATGAACACCCCAGGATGTGTGTTTGTCTATCCATATCTAATAATGGAAACTTTCATAATATCTAGAAGAAGAATGTATAAAATCCAAAACTTTGATGGTAAAAATAAAAGAAACTCAAACTTTACTATTTCCAGTTTTCTTTTAATCTTTAGTTTAATGTTATTTGAATAAGAAAATCTAAATTCTAACTTTTACTTTTGGGACAGAACTCAATAGAACTTTAGAAATTTGGCAACACCAAACTTGTATATTTACCTACTAATGGAGGAACCTGGGAATGAAGTTTTTAACGCTAGATTATGGGTAATATATATTTCAGATAAGATAAAGGAAGAGAGATTAAGAAGGTTTAGGTATATGAGAAGGATGCAGGTGACAACGTCGATAAGGAGCACGAAAACTCTTACAGTGGAGGGGAAGAGGAGCATGGGTAGACCAAGACTGACTTAGGCCGAGTAGATTTGGCGAGATTATTTAGACTAACACTTATTTGAGGACATGGTCATTGATAGAAAGGTTTATTTCAAAAACTAAAACCATGCGAGAATAAAAAAGAATCAACCTCAACCGTTTAGTTAGTTCTCAATGACTCAAATCAGTTGTGGTATAAATGTGATTATATAAAAAATTAGGGAAACTTATGGTATTATATCTTCTATTAGCAAATGTTACATACTCTTCATCCAAATATAATAGGGCATTTATATATATCCTCCTAAAAACTTCATTAATTACATATATACCTAGTTCAAATATTTATTTACGTATATCCCTTTCATTAGTTACAAATATAACCAACTGGATGATGAAATCGATCAGAAACGACGTTGGATGTTGGAATCGATTGGAAGTGGGAATCAGAAGGTTAGGGTTGGGTCGGTGGAATAAGAATAATCGTATTTCTTGTAAGGTTAAAAAGATAATTTTATATAAGAGGGGAATATATGTAATTTAAGTTTTGGGTTGGATATATATGTAACTAGGTTGAAAATAGGAGGATATATGTAATTAATTCTACCAAATATAATAACATCGTGCATGATTTTTTATGATGGTGGGATCTTAGGGCCAGTATGGTTCAAAGAATGTTTGTGATGGAATTGAAATGTTTCAAAGGAATAGGAATTGGAATTAATTCCAACAAAATATTGTTAGGTGTTTGGTTTGTAAATATGTTAAAAGAAATTGAAATGTAAATCAAATCAAAAGACTAAATTGCCCTTAATAAAAAATCCTTTCTTCTTCACTCCCTTACCAGCCCAAACCTTAATCTGGTTTCTCAACCCCATCTCTATCTTCAACCTCCACCAACAATTCAACTTCCACCCATCCACCGTACCTTTCGAAATTGAATCTCTTTTGTTCGCATGATTTTGATGCTTATTTTGAAGATCTGTGTTTTGAAACAAAGTCCCATGATTCGAAGATCAAAGGAATCACTAGTTCGCTTCTTTAATCGGAGGAACCACGGTTCGATTTGGTGTATCGTCTTCTTTGATCAATTTGGTGTATTCTTCGTGTCCCGAATTCTTACTGGTTCTTCATCATTGTCTCGTTCGCTTGAATCACTCGTTCATCTTCTAAAGTCGTTCGACCTGGAACCATAATTCTTCATCATCGACTAGTTCACTGTTAAAGTTTATTATTCATTTCAATTTTGTTTAAGTGGTACTTAAGCATATAAAATTTAGATTTTGGTCCAAATGTCAACTTGTTGCCCATTTTTTTGATTTTTTTTGGCTCATAGGTTTGTTGGATATATGATGTCCGGTCGTCAATTAAGTCAACGTTACAATTAAGTCAACGTTACTATTAAGGTACGATCCAAAGAGTTACACCTTTGACAACGAACAAAATATATAATATTTAATTGTTAAATATTATTCACGAAAGACGGATACAATAAATGGTGAGTAAATATTTAGAGAAATATTTGTCGGAGATTGGGATAATTAATTATCTGATTAATTAATTATTTGCGGGGAATGAATGTTTAATCAGTTAAACATTTAAGGATTATGTTTTTACTAATTATATGTAATTAGTAATTACAAGGGTTTAATAATTAAATTTTAATTATTACTGGGGTATTAACTGTTAATACCATGGGGACCAGTGTGTAAATATAATGTCTATAATTATAACATTATAATTAAACCTAAAACCCTAATCCCACTAACCTAAAATCGGCGCCCCTCCCTCTCCCCTTGGGTTCGGCCGACGCCATCCACTGCCGCCGTGACCGCCTTGTCGCCGGCCACCTCCGCCGCGAGCCGCCATCGCCGCCGCCACTGTGATTGTTTCCTTCCTGCGCAATTCGTTTGATGTTTTGCAAGTTTTTCGTGTACGTGTTATTTAGCGTGATGTTCGTTAAACTAAGGTGTTACAGATCTGGTTTTCATCAAAGGTATAAATCTAAACACCCTATGGTTGGTTATTTAATATTGTTTATATGCGTGTAATCGGATCACTGAAAGGAATCCAGATCAGATCTGGCATTGGTATTAATAAATCGCTTCCGCTAAAATACATCTGATTTATTTATTTAAAAAGGTTTTAAATAATTAATGTTTTAAAAGTTAAAACTGTTACCATGATTCCCAACAGTGGTATCAGTGCCACCTTTGCGCGTTTAAACATATTTTTTTTAAATCGATTTATTGTTTTATTTGTCAAAACTTTTGTTTGACAAAAGATCAAACCTTTTTCGTTTCTTGTGATTGTGTTGAATGAATCGAGCACTAGAGACATGTGGTTGTGTTGTTTGTTGATTGGTTGTTATCTTTGTATTTTTATGGGTTATTTGGAACCCCTATGTAATAGTTAGGGTTTTATTTATTTATTTATTTTTAGTGTATTTGTAAATAAATATTGTAACCATAAAGAGACGAAGACTTGAAGACCAAGGCGGAAAAAGAAAGGTTTAAAGATGGAGATCTTGGACTAAGTGGAAGATGGCAGATTTACTATTTTGTTGTCCATTAGACTAGTCCGGTTGTTCATTCGATGGCTCGAACGAAACCAAACAATTTTTCTAGTTGCTCGATTCTACGTTTTATTTATTTTTGTGGTTGTGATATAATTATTTAGGATAATAATTAAACCTCAAAACTTTTAATAAAACTTTTGACACAATTTAAAATGACGAGATAATTAAATTGTTTATTTTTCTCGGAAAGATAATTAAATAAAAGTGTTTTATTTAAAAGTGAAAACAAGTTTTAAATTTAAATGTTTTTTATTTAAAACATTTTTAAATTAATTAAAGAGTTGATTAGTTTAAAATAAGTTCGCGACAAATGACCAATTTAGAAAAATAGGGTATTTAAAATTGGATCGTGTCGAGTGTTGAAAGTGTTTCACGAACTAATTAGTAAAATTGATTTACTAAAATTGCGCGACTTGTATCATGCTACTCGTCGACCAAAATGTTTTTGACCCGAAACGGTAATATTAAAAAACATTAAAGAAATCCCAATATAAAATCGATATTTCTACGCCATCCTTAATCGTAACACTTCAACTAATTTATCCAAACCCCCGGTGTTAGTGACTTACCCTGCATCCGGTCCTACGGTTTTAGTTGAAGGTAGAACCGCGATTCCTGAGTCACTTAAGCCGGGTCTAAAGTTACAATTGAATGACTAATATCACTTAAGTCATTTAAGTGAGCGTAGTTGAGGAAAAACGTATCCAAAGCTTGACAATACTCGTCATGCCCCTCAAACCGAGAATTGTATCGTTGATACAATTGGTAATCGTTACCTACCCGTCTAGCTATGCCAGTGAAGAGTGCTCAGCCATTCACGGAGACATGGGGAACCAAGATCTCATTCCTAATTATATAATTTTTTGTAATTGGGTTATAAAATTTTATTAGGAAACCCAAGCATGAAAATACTAAAACTTATTTTTGAATTTTGTAGATGTCTAACGAATCAAATACAAATTACTCATTCTCCCTGAAATCCATCCTTGAGAACTTGACAATTCCAACTTCATGGACTGGTACCGAAACTTGACAATTGTTATCAAGGCTGAGAACAAGTTGTATGTTCTCGAGGAACCAATCCCGGAAGAACCAACTGCTACTACGGGCCAAGCCCGTAAGACCTGGGATAAGCATGTTGATGACTTTATCAAGGTCTCTTGCTTGATGCTGGCGTCTATGATACCAGAACTTCAAAAGAGTCTGGTGGACATGCCTGCATATGACATGATTTGGAAATTGCAGGAAATGTTCCAGCAGCAGGCCCGTCATGAACGCTTAGAGGTGATGAGATCACTTATAAGCTGTCGCATGCAAGAAAGTTCTTTTGTCAGTTCCCATGTGCTTAAAATGAAAGGATATATTGATCACCTAGCACGTCTTGAATCCCCACTTAAGCAATGAATTGGCCAACGATATAATCCTCAACTCGCTGCCAAAATCATATGATCAGTTCACTCTGAATTACAATATGAATGCTTGGGACAAGACCATCCCGGAGTTGCATATGATGCTAAAGACTGCCGAGATGATTATACCAACTCCTGCTAAGTCTGGTTCAGTGCTAATGATTAAAGAAGGTCGAGTCAGTAAATTTGAAGCCAAGGAAAAGGGCAGGAAAAGCTCCAAGAGCAAGGGCAAAGGCAAAGCTGTTGCCAAGAAACCTCTAAAGAATGTTAAGTGTTTTGATTGTGATGAAACCAGACATTGGAAGAGGAATTGCCCAAAATATATGGCCGAGATGAAGCAGAAGAAGTCTGCTGGAGGACAGTCCTCATGTATGTTTATTATCGAAATCTTCTCTCTGTCTAGCAAATCTTGGGTGTTTGACACTGGATGTGGTTATCACATTTGTAATGATTTGCAAGGACTAAGGAAGGTTAAGAGACTGAAGCAAGGTGACCTAGAGCTCCATGTGGGAAATGGACAAAAGGTTGCTGTGAAGGCTGTAGGAGAATATACTCTTTTACTTCCTTCTGGATTAGAACTTGTTTTGAACAATGTTTATTTTATTCCTAATTTGACTAGGAATATTGTTTCAGTTTCTGCTTTGCGAGAACAAGGATTTAATTATGCTTTTGACAATGATTTCATTTCTGCAAATTTGAATGGTTTGTTCTACTTTTTTGCAAAGCCTTACAATGGAATCTATGAGATAGAAGTCCATGATAATAACACCATACTTAATATCTCCTCCAAAAGTATGAAATATGATTTCAATGATACATATCTATGGTATTGTAGGCTTGGACACATAAACAAGAACCGTATGAAGAAACTCCAGACCACCGGAATTCTGAATTCTACAGGTCAAGAGTCATTTGATGATTGTGAATCATGTTTAAGTGGAAAGCTAAGCAAAGCTCCTTTTTCTGGTATCGGTCAAAGGGCTAAGGATCTGTTGGGACTTGTACATACTGATGTATGTGGTCCATTCAGAACTATGACCAGAAGTGGAGAGAGATACTTCGTGACATTTACTGATGATTTCAGTAGATATGGTTATGTTTATTTTATGAAGCATAAACATGAAACGTTTGAAATGTTCAAACAATACCAAAACGAAGTACAAAATCAACTTGGTAAGACGATTAAGAAGTTTCGAGCTATCGAGGTGGTCACTATCTTAGTCAAGAGTTTAACGAACATCTAAAGAAACGTGGGATCATTTCTCAGCTAACTCCACTAGGAACACCTCAACTTAACGGTGTATCCGAAAGGAGAAATCTAACTCTATTGGATATGGTTCGGTCTATGATGTGTCGTACAAACCTGCCACACTACTTCTGGATTTTGCTCTTGAGACTGCCACAAGAATCATAAATCTAGCTCCTACTAAGAAGGTGTACAAGACGCCTTATGAGATTTGGCATGGGGAAAAACCCAAAGTGTCCTATCTTAGGGTTTGGGGATGTAACTCATATGTTACAAGTGAATCTATGGATAAACTAAATCCCTGTGGCGATAAAGTTGTTTTCGTCAGATACCCTAAAACAATCGGTTACTACTTCTACAATCCTGCTGAAAATCATGCTTTCATTAAACGCAGAGCTACTTTCTTGGAGAAAGAACTACTTGCGAGAGGGATTGGAGACAACAGTGTGGATATGGATGAGATCCAAGAACCACAATTTGAACCTGCCATTCAACATGAGACTGTTGAAACTGAATCTGGAAATGTTCAAGATCCAGTTGTGACACAAACTGTTCGCAGAAGTATTAGAGATCATCATGAACCCAACCTGTATATCGGGATTCACCAGATTTGATGATGTCCTGATAATTGATCAGGCAGAGCCCACTAGTTACAAATATGCAATCTTAGATTCAGAATCTAAGAAGTGGCTTGAAGCTATGGATGATAAAATCCAATCCATGCATGAAAACCATGTGTGGGACTTGGTTGATCTTCCTCCCGAGAGTTAGACAGTGGGAAGTAAATGTATTTTCAAGAAGAAAATCTACATGGATGGGAATGTGCAAACCTTCAAAGCAGACTAGAAGCGAAAAGTTTTACTCAGACTCAAGGAATTGACTATGATGAAACTTTCTCTCGTGTAGCCATGCTTAAGTCTATTAGGATCTTGCTTGCCATTGCCACGTATTATGACTATGAGATATGGCAAATGGATGTCAAAACCGCGTTCCTAAACGGACGTCTTACTGAAGATGTCTATATGGTTCAACCGGAAGGTTTTGAAGATTTAGAGAATCCTAATAAGTTATGCAAGTTAAACAAATTCATTTATGGATTAAAGCAGGCATCCAGAAGCTGGAATCTTCGCTTTGACCAGAAAATCCATTTATGGATTAAAGCAGTCAAAGAGTTTGGTTTTGTCAAGAATGAAGATGAACCATATGTTTACAAAAAGGCAAGTGGGAGCCATATGAATTTTCTGATTCTGTATGTAGATGAAATACTTCTCATTGGAAACCATATTCCTATGCTAAAAGACGTAAAGTCTTGGTTAGGAAAATGTTTCACGATGAAAGATCTTGGTGAAGCTGCTTATATTCTGGGAATAAAGATCGATAGGGATAGATCAAAGCGGCTTATAGGATTAAGTTAAAGTACATATATTGATAAGGTTATTCGACGCTTTTTCATGCAAGACTCTAAGAGAGGATCTTTGCCAATGGCACATGGAACCATACTGAATAACAAACAGTGCCCTCAGTCTGACGAGGACAAGAAGAAAATGAAAAAGGTTCCATATGCTTATGCGATTGGTTCGATCATGTATGTCATGCTATGTACTATACCTTACGTATCGTACGCTTTAAGCATGACAAGCAGATATCAACAGAATCCTGGTGAAAGTCACTGGATAGTTGTGAAGAACATTCTTAAGTACTTGAGAAGGACTAAGGATATATTCTTGATATACCGAGGACTGGAAGAAGAACTAGCTGTTAAATGTTACACTGATGCTAGCTTCCAGACAGATCGAGATGATTCTCAATCACAAACGGGATTTTTTTTTGTTCTGAATGGTGGTGCGATTACTTGGAAAAGTATTAAGCAAAGTGTTCTTGCACAATCCACCACCGAGTTAGAATATATTGCAGCTTCGGAAGCTAAAAAGGAGGTTGCTTGGATGAAGAAGTTCATTGCTGATCTCGGAGTAATGCCTAGCCCTCAGAAACCAATTGAGATATTGTGTGACAATACTGGTGCTATTGCTCAAGCTAAAGAACCAAGGTCAAACCACATAACGAAGCACATACTCAGAAGATTTCATTATATACGAGATATAATAGAACGGGGAGACATCGTGTTGAACAAAGTTCACACAGATCAAAATCTAGCGGACCCGTTCATTAAGTCTATGGCTCATTCTAAACATGAGGAGCATGCTGACAAGATAGGCCTTTAGATTTGTTAGACAGTGGATTTGATCTATATTTAGTATTTGGTGCTTTCGAACTATTCAGTTACATTGGTTTTTATGAATGATTTAATGATTAAATGCATTATAATTAGATGTTACTGTGGTCGACAGTTTATACGTTTTAGAAATCCTTGAATATATAGATTATTCTAAATGTCCGTAGTCGATTTGATTCATGGGAATCAATCTGAACGTATGACTATTGTGAATCGGATGGTTGGTTCATTATGAATGAAAGACCAAGAAGTTGGTGACCATATTCACAGATAATTATTAGAGAATAATTATTGGACGTAACTCGTTTCAAAACTATCTTCATGGATTAATATCTTGAGATATTTTGAATATAGTAAGATCTGTCGATCCTCGACCCGAGGCACTTACTAGAACTCTTCCTGATCAAAGGTTGTTCTTTGATCTTATCTAACGATGTACCTTAACAGGCAGTAATAAGGGTATTATCAGGAGTAATCTGAAGTTCAGTAGGAGTTGTACGTGGACAAAGGAATTATGTTCTTCTTTAATTAAAAGCTGGACATTCTGGCGCCCTCGTTGATTTAAGCTGGTGTAAAACGCATGGTCATGCTCAAACTAAAAGTATAGTTTTATTAGACCACTTTGAATTGGAGAACGAGAACAAGAATGGTTCAACCACATTTGAGAAAAGAATGATATCCATGTCTCATGTTCAACGAATGCCCTAAACAGAAAGGATGCAAATGCTTACTAGGACTGTTATACTTTGTAAAGTAATGGTTACTTGTACAAAAGGAAATAGTTTGATGATTGTAAATACGTCATACCTTGCTAGGGGCAGTGAGATGCAGCTAGGCGTCCACCACTATCTACATTGAATCGATTAATTTAAGAATCGACCAAGTGGGAGATTGTTGGATATATGATGTCCGATCGTCAATTAAGTCAACGTTACTATTAAGGTACTATCCAAAGAGTTACACTTTAGACAACGACCAAAATATATAATATTTAACTGTTAAATATTATTCACTAAAGACGGATACAATAAATGGTGAGTAAATATTTAGAGAAATATTTGTCGGAGATTGGGATAATTAATTATGTAACACCTAGATAAATCCCAAGGGCCAAAAATGTCAAAATATAAATTTCAGGGGTTGAACTTTACATTCTCCAAAGTTAAGGGACTAAAAATAGAAAATTTGAAAATAAGAAGGATAGCGGACCGCTATCCAAGCCATAACGGTCCGCTATATGTTGAGGAAGTAATGAACCGAGAGATGACATGTGTCCAGTGACTCATCAGGATCCATGGTCCAATAGCGGACCGACATCCAGGTCATAGCGGTCCGACACGTAGGCCCAAAGGCAAATTTGCGGATGGAGTCGGTAGCGGACTGACATCCACCTAAATAACGGTCCGCTACGGGTGAGATTTCACCCTATAAATAGATGGATCGATTTCAGAACACACTTCCACACACACACTTAAACACCGCTAGCTCGATTCCTGAGGTTCTGTTCCACTCCCAAGAGTCCGGTTTCTCGCATTTCATCCGCAAATAGCCATAGATAGCACCGAGGTAAGATTTCTGAATACCCTGTGGCTTCTTCGTATAAACCTAAGATAGGGATATTGATTATGATAATGTCGAATATGATCTAGGGTTCTGTTGAAGTATTGACTGTTATATTCGATACAGACGAAGGCTCTGTTTGAGGTGAGTTCCTCTAAACTGTGTACTATGAAATGTTTTGTAATGGTTTTGTATGTGAGATCCCAATGCTATCCGTGCATATATCCTATAATAAGTACTTATTATGGCCATTGTTTGTGAGGGACCTAGGGGCAAAACTGATCCTTTGTTTGAGATCTGGTACGTATGTGACCAGCACGCCCAAATGGTTCATGAATATATGTATGTTATAGACCCGGGAATCTAAGGGTGATTCTGGGTGATGGGTTAGACAGGATGATTGTAATTCCCATACGGGGTATTCGTTCTCGATCAGAGATACACGTAAAGATGATTTTGTTTATGAACTCACAACGTAAGTTGATCCAAAATGTTTTCAAATGTTTTTGAGCACATGTAAACCCTAGCTGATAGTTGGCATTCTAGGAGGTGTACAAAGGTTGGAAATAGGGATGACTGAGGGCAGGTCCTGGGTGACCATAACGCCTGAGTGATTGGCATGATTCTTCATAAGCTATAAGTCCAGAGTTTGGTGTGTTGTATTTTGCTAGTTAGTCCCTATTGTGCAAACTTTACGTTATGAAATAAAATAAGTTATGATGTTAAGTCTTCTGATGTGTGTTTTGTTATCAACGTCACTGTAACTAGAAGGCGACCTTCAACCGGTATGTAGGTATCCGACAAACGGAATGTTCTGTCTAGGAAAGAGCGGTGTATAAATCTCTCCTAGACCCGTCGCTCTTACTTGGGAACATATCTGTTGGAGGTACTACTCTGGTAGATAACTGTCCTGTGTTACGGGTATGATAAGTTGGTATCAGAGCCAAAGTTTAAGGGATTTAGGTACTAATAGGGAATATTAGTATCTAGACTTAAACTAAGAGCTCTGAGAATAGGCGGAATGCCAACATGATATAAGTTGAGATGTGGATTTCATTATGAATATAATAGGAGATGTCGAGAAAACAGATATTAAGTACATTATTGGCCAAATGTCTTTAATTTCTGATTTTCTAAATCATAGCTGGTTATACGAATTCTGATGACATACATCTATGTGTATAGGTAACAATGGTTGGACGAGGAAGAGGAAGAGGTAAAGGAACAGGTCGAACTCCTGTTACTAGGAGCCGTAGGCAGACCGAACATAACACTGATACTAACAACCATCACGAAACAAACAAAAATAATAATAATGACGGTCCTCATGCTGAAGAAGTGGTTATGTCTGAAACCTAGTTTCAAGATGCCGTGGCAAGTGAAGTCACAAAGGCGTTACGAAACACATTACTCGGATTGTTAGATGAAGTTCTCTCAAGAAGAATGGGTACTGGAACAGTTGGAAGGATGTAATTACAAATCCTTCGAAGGCTATAAACCCAAGCCATTTGATGGCAAGAAAGGAGAAATTGATACCACTCAATGGATCACAAAGATCGAAGCTGTGATCAAACTGAGTGAGTGTAGAAGTGATCAGGCAGTCATGTTCGCTGCCAATTCTTTGGAAACCACTGCTTTAGACTGGTGGGAGTCTATGAAGAAGCTAGAGGGGATCAAGTAGTGGAAAATATGAAATGGAACGAGTTCAAGGAACTGATTATGCAATGATTCTTTCCTCATAATGAACTTGATAAACTACAGGAAGAGTTTCAGCGTCTGGAGGCTTGAACTATGACACATCAGGAGTATGCGACTAAGTTCGATGAAATGTCTAAACTGGTTCCACATCTAGTGACACCTGAACCCCGACGAATCAAACATTTTATCAAAGGTTTACCTCTCAAGGTACGGATCTTGGTGAAAACCACTGCACTACAAACAATGGATTCAACTTTAGCATTGAGTGCCTCAGTGTACGACTATGTAACAGCTCAAGAGGCCATGGATAAAGCCGAGAGGGCAATAGAAGTGAAACCTATGGAAACCAAACGGAAGAGTGAAGAAGTGATGTGCCTATTTAAACAAAGAAACTTTAAGTTCCCTAGGAGAGAGGGAAATAACCCGATAAGAAAACCTCAAGAAATAAGATGTTACAAATGCCAGAAGTTAGGGCATATCGCAACATCTTGTCCTATTCTTAAGTGTTTCAATTGTAATGAGGAAGGACATATAGCAAGAAATTATACCAAACCCGCACAGCAGAAGCCTGGAGGAGGGGCAAAAGGTCGGGTATTTATGATAGGTGAAGGAAGGAGGAACGACAATGCCAAAGTGGTAGCCGGTACGTTTCTAGTTAATGATATTTATGCTAAAATCCTGTTTGATATAGGAGCAAATAGAAGTTTTGTTTCAGATGCCTTTAGTTTTCATTTAGGTATGAAACCTACTTCACTTAAGTGTGCTTATGTAGTTGAGACGACAAGTGGCGAGCAGATTAAGATAACAAAATCGTATGTGAATTACAAGATGACTCTAGGCAATGAGAATTCAATGATTGAAATAATGCCAATGAGTATGAGAAAGTACAATGTTATCATTGGAATGAATTGGTTGAACCAATGCCATACTCAGATCAATTGTGATCAACGGACTGTTAGGATTTGTAGGCCTAACGGAGAGTCTATGTTGATACAAGGTGATAGTGATAAGAGTAAGATTGAAACGATTTCTATAGCTAAAGCTAAGAAATGTATGAATACGGGATGTGGTATATTTGTAGTTTATGCTTTAGACTCTAAACCCGAACGACAGATTATGGACATTCCTGTAGTATGCGATCACCCGGATGTATTTTCAGAAGAATTACCTGGTCTACCACCGGATAGAAAAATCGAATTTCGAATCGAACTCATAACTAGAGCCAAACCCGTGGCTAAGTAACCCTATCGTTTAGCACCTTCTGAATTGAAAGAACTAATGAAGCAAATTCAAGAGTTATTAGATAAATATTTTATACGTCCAAGTACTTCACCCTGAGGAGCACCAGTCTTGTTCGTAAAGAAGAAAGACAAAAGCATGCGTATGTGCATAGATTATCGGGAGCTAAATAAGCTTACTGTAAAGAACAAATACCTATTGCCTAGAATAGACGATTTGTTCGATCAGTTGTAAGGAGCAAAATACTTCTCGAAGATCGATCTTAGGTCTAGATATCATCAGTTGAAGGTACATGAGGAAGATGTACCTAAGACTGCCTTTAGAACCCGATATGGACACTATGAATTTTTAGTTATGCCATTTGGTCTAACTAACCGCAGCATTTATGGACTTAATGAAACGAGTTTGTAAACCATTTTTGGACAAATTCGTTATAGTGTTCATAGACGATATCCTTATTTATTCCCGAATCTAGGAAGATCATGTCAAACATTTTCAGATAATCCTGGAAACCCTCAGAAAAGAGAAGTTGTACGCTAAGTTCTCCAAATGCGAGTTTTGGAAACAAGAGGTACAATTCTTAGGACATGTCATAAACCAAGAGGGAATCGAAGTAGATCCAGCCAAAATTGAAGCAGTTATGAAGTGGGAAATTCCAAAGACTCCAACAGAGGTTCGAAGCTTTCTTGGTCTAGCTGGATACTACCGAAGGTTCATACAAGATTTCTCCAAGATTGCTACTCCATTAACCACTTTGACTTAGAAAGCGGTGTAGTTTGAATGGGGTCATAAGAAAGAAAAGGCTTTCAAAACCCTTAAACAGAAACTTAGTTCAGCACCGATCTTAGCATTACCTGAAGGAAATGACGACTTCGTCATCTATTGTGATGCTTCCCGGATTGGTCTAGGTTGTGTGTTGATGCAACGAGAAAAGGTTATAGCCTACGCATCACGACAACTTAAAGTTCATGAGAAGAACTATACCACACACGATCTTGAACTTGGTGCCATAGTGTTTGCTCTAAAGATTTGGAGACACTACCTGTACGGTACCAAATGTGTGATATATACAGACCATAAAAGTTTCCAGCATATATTAAAAAAAAAGATTTGAATATGAGACAGAGGAGATGGATGGAACTCTTTAATGACTATGATTGTGAGATTAAATACCATCCCGGGAAAACTAATGTTGTAGGAGATGCACCAAGTAGGAAGGAAAGAGTCAAGCCCATCAAGATAAGAGCCTTAAGGTTAGAAGTTAGAGTAGACTAGATGGATCAAATCAAGGGACTTCAAACTCAAGCACTACAAGAAGACAACATCAAGAAAGAGCGCATGGTTGGTAAAGAGAAATTACTGACCAAAGGCGATGATGAAATCCTACGATTTGGAAATAGAATTTGGATTTCTAAGCTTAGGGATGTCCAAACAAAAGTGATGGATGAAGCTCATAAATCCAAATACTCAATACACCCTGGAACTAATAAGATGTATAAAGATTTAAAAACTCAGTTTTGGTGGCCGAACATGAATAGGTCTATAGCACAATATATAGAGAAATGTTTAACTTGTCTGCAAGTCAAAATTGAGCATCAGAAACCCGCAGGTCAACTACAACAGTTAGAGATACCTGTATGGAAATGGGATAAGATTACTATGGACTTCGTTACGAAACTACCGAGAACCCAGAAAGGGCATAATGCTATTTGGGTTGTAGTTGATAGACTAACTAAATCGGCACATTTCATCCATATTAGTGAGAATTATTCAATAGATAAACTTGCCTGACTCTACATCAATGAGATCGTGAGCCGCCATGGTATACCACTATCTATTATCTCTGATAAAGATAGTCGGTTCACTTCCAGGTTTTGGACTAGTTTCCAGAAAGAATTGGGAACTCGAATCAATATGAGTACAGCATATCGTCCTCAAACTGATGGATAAAGCGAGAGGACAATTCAAACCTTAGAGGATATGATGAGGGTGGGTACAATAGAATTTGGAGGTAGTTGGGATAATCATTTGCCATTAATAGAATTTTCTTACAACAATGGTTACCATTCAAGTATAAAAGTTGCACCGTTTAAAGCACTAAACAGTAGGAAGTGTAGCAGAACTGCAATCTGTTGGACTGAAGTTGGGGATAGCCAACTATCTGGACCAGAAATCTTATAGGAAATGACTGATAAGATAGTCCAGATCAAACAAAGATTGAAAGCTGCACAAGATCGGCAGAAAAGTTATGCAGATAAACGCCGACGGCCATTAGAATTCCAAGTCGGTGACTATGTACTATTGAAAGTATCACCTTGGAAAGGTGTTGCACGTTTCAGGAAACGTGGAAAATTAGGGCCAAGGTATATTAGACCCTATAAGATCATATAAAAAGTTGGAGCTGTAGCATATAAACTTGAAATGGCTGAAGCATTGCAAGGTATTCATAACACGCTTCACATGTCATGTTTACGCAAGTGCGTAGCAGACCCCGATCAGGCAATCTCAGAAGATGATGTCCATATTGATGATAAACTACAATTCACTGAACAACCCATTAAGATCTTAGGAACTCAAGATCGAAAGTTGAGAAAGAAAACTGTACCAATGGTATTGGTACAGTGGCAGGGACGGAAGGTTGCCGACAAAACTTGGGAATTAACAGAACAGATAAAAGCTAAGTATCCTCATCTGTTTGACTAACCCTGAATTTCGTGGACGAAATTATTTTAAGGAGGGGAGATTTGTAACACCCGGATAAATCCCAAGGGCCAAAAATGTCAAAATATAAAGTTGAGGGGTTGAACTTTTCATTCTCCAAAGTTAAGGGACTAAAAATAGAAAATTTGAAAATCAGAAGGATAGTGGACCGCTATCCAAGCCATAACGGTCCACTATGTGTTGAGGAAGTAATGAACCGAGAGATGACACATGTCCAGTGACTCATCAGGACCCATGGTCCAATAGCGGACCGACACGTAGGCCCAAAGGCAAATTTTTGGCTGGAGTCGGTAGCGGACTGACATCCAACTTCATTACGGTCCGATACGAGTGAGATTTCACCCTATAAATATATGGATCGATTTCAGATCTTAGCACACCCAAACACACTTCCACACACACACACACTCCCGAGGTTCTGGTCCACTTCTAAGAGTCCGGTTTCTCGCATTTCGTCCGCAAATAGCCATAGATAGCACCGAGATAAGATTTATGAATACCCTGAGGTTTCTTCGTATAAACCTAAGATAGGGACATTGATTATGGTAATGTCGGATATGATCTAGGGTTTTGTTGAAGTATTGACTGTTATATTCGATATAGAAGGAGGTTCTGTTTGTGGTGAGTTCCTCTAAACTGTGCTTTATGAAATGTTTTGTAAATGATTATGTATCTGAGATCCCAATGCTATCCGTGCATATATCCTATAAATAGTACTTATTATGGCCATTGATTGTGAGGGACCTAGGGGCAAGACTGATCCTCTTGTTTGAGATCTGGTACTATGTGACCAGCACGCCCGGAGGGTTCCTGAATATATGTATGGTGTAGACCCGAGAATCTAAGGGTGATTCTGGGTAATGGGTTGGACGGGATGATTGTAATTCCCATACGGGGTATTCATTCTCGATCAAGGATACACGTAAAGATGATTTTGTTTATGAACTCACTAGCGTAAGCTGATCCAAAATCTTTTCAAATGTTTTTGAGCACAGGTGAACCCTAGCTGATAGTTGGCATTTCAGGAGGTGTACAAAGGTTGGAAATAGGGATGACTGAGGGCAGGTCCCTAGTGACCATAAGGCCTGAGTGATTGACAAGATTCTTCATGAGCTATAAGTCCAGAGTTTGTTGTGTTATATTTTGCCAGTCAGTCCCTATTATACAAACTTTACGTTATGAAATAAAATAAGTTATGATGTTAAGTCTTTCGCTGTGTGTTTTGTTATTAACGTCACTGTTACTAGAAGGCGACCTTCAACCGGTATGTAGTTATCTGACAAACAGAATGTTCTGTCTAGGAAAGAGCGGTGTATAAATCTCTCCTAGACCCGTCGCTCTTACCTGTGAACATATCTGTTGGAGGTACTACTCTGGTAGATAACTGTCCTGTGTTACGGGTATGACATATTATCTGATTAATTAATTATTTGCGGGGAATGAATGTTTAATCAGTTAATCATTAAAGGATTATGTATTTACTAATTATATGTAATTAGTAATTACAAGGGTTTAATAGTTAAAGTTTAATTATTACTGGGGTATTAACTGTTAATACCATGGGGACCAGTGTGTAAATATAATGTCTAGAAATATAACATTATAATTAAACCTAAAACCCTAATCCCACTAACCTAAAATTGGCGCCCCTCCCTCCGCTTGGGTTCGGCCGACGCCACCCATCGCCGCCGTGAGCTGCCCTGTCGCCGGCCACCTCCGTCGTGAGCCGCCATTGCCGCCGCTGTGATTGTTTCCTTCTTGCGCAATTCGTCTGACGTTTTGCTGGTTTTTTGTGTGTCATCTAGCGTGACGTTCGTTAAACTAAAGTGTTACAGATCTGGTTATCGTCAAAGGTATAAATATAAACACCCTATGGTTGGTTATTTAATATTGTTTATACGCGTGTAATCGGATTACTGAAAGGAATCTATATCAGATCTGGCAATGGTATTATTAAATCGCTTCCGCTAAAATATATCTGATTTATTTATTTAAAAAGGTTTTAAATAATTAATGTTTTAAAAGTTAAAACTGGTACCATGATTCCTAACAAGGTTGTAGTTAAATTTTCTCATAAGTTCTTCGATTTTTATTCCTTTTGACTATTTGTCAATTAATTTGTTCATCCATTTTGTTCGTCATATTTTTTATTCTTGTTCGGTCTTGATTTTCTATCATGATAGTTTGTATGTTGTTAGAAGATTTCCATTCGAATTTTGGATACGGAAAGAGGGTATTTTGGTAATCTTTGAAAATTCCGTTGAAAAGTTTTGAATTCCATCACATAAGGGAAGGAATGTTAAATTCCTTTGGTTGAGGGAATTTGGTGGAATGTTTTCCAATTCCAATTCCAACAAAAACCAACCAAACACAATTTTTGACGAAAAGTTTTCAAATTCCAATTCCCTTAAATTTTATGAACCAAACGGGAAGGGTTTGTGATGGTGGGATAGGGTTTCATGTTATTTCTATTAGTTATCTGCTTTCTAATCTTCTGATATTGCAAATCTGAGTGAAGGTAGAATTCGATCAATGGAAGACACCCAAGTTGCTTCGCAAATTTAGACTGTGAATCACATTCTCGTAAACAAACACATTCATTTAATCAACCTACACATATCAGAGTTTCAACCTATACATTATGGAGTTTCATCCAGTGCCGACTCAACGTATTTGGTGGCCCCAAACGAGCTAAAAGTTTGGGGCATTTTTCAAAAGTCTATTATAAAAAACCTCCTTTATATTCGGGCTTGAGACTAACAATAATGAGCTAAAACATTCAGAATTAACTACATATGCATAAACTCTATAAAGTGTAATCAAATATTGTTTAGAAAATGAAAGTACCTAAAATTTGGGAAAAACTCAGGGGCATAATATATTAATATCCTTGTGATGGATCAAAAGTGTGCAAGCTATTGACCTTAACCCACAATCCCCCAACCTGTGTTAAATCATTTCATTTGAAGGCTTCAAGTTATAATGCAAGATTCTAGGTGAACAAGTGAAATGAAGATATTGAAGCTCTTTGATTAGCTCTTCTGCGATTCTCGCAACTAATCAATAAAACTAAATAACCAAACCAAATTAATCCAAATTTATACCTAGGTTTTGGCGGCAAGTTGAATTTGTGCAAATATTCAGTTTCTTAATTCATGTTATGAAATTGAATGAAATGATTTGAAGTAGAAGGAGGCAAGATTGCCGTCAATTTCGAGTCAACGTATTGTCTCTATACCATACGAACTCTTCAATTACCGTCAATTTCGACCGGAGCCTTCTTCTCCGGTGTTAACTCAAATATTCGGGCACCATAATCGGAGACTTAACGAACAAGTTGATTGGAGATTCCATGGTTAACGAGCTCAAAACAACCGGTTCGTGCAATCACGTAAAGTTTTCAATCGAATCCAGTGATACTCCATCACTAAGGATTGATTTTCACCCCCCAAATCACGATCATCCAATCCCTGGACCCTAATCCACTCACCCCAAATCTCCAATTCCAAAATGACGCTGCCGACAGAGCCGCCTATATTAAATACGCCATAAGACGGGACTAAAATTAAAATTAAATCATTCAAGCCTATCATGCGGAGTTGCAGGCTAGGTTGGCTATGCCCAATTTTGGTAAACAGGCCCAAAATTTTACATATAATATAATATTTTTTTAAAATTGGAGGCCTATTTTTTAGGTGGCTCTAAACCTTAGCTTGGCTCATGTACTCTATTGGGCTGGCCCTAGTTTCATCATACACATAGTTAACTCCTGAGAGTTTTTACCTACATGTGTTAGAGCCCTCAGGTAAGCCATGCGGGTTCGCGGGTACACTGCCGCCGACGTAGTACCTGAATAAAATAGTTGGCTTTTGCGGGTATATGTACCCGAATGAAAGTGTTGATTTTGGTGAGAATAACGGCTATAATGCCGTTGGAGGGCATTAAATATAAAAAAAAACTTTTTTTACCATTATAAATACCATACAACTATACAATATATATATATATATATATATACACATATATATATATATAGGGGAGGGTTTCAGAGAAAACCACATAGTTATGCGAAAACAGATAAAACCACTAAAAAAACTAATTTTAACTAATCATATGATAATATTTATTTTTTATTTTATTTATATTTATTTATAAGAGTATCAATGTAATATTACACACTTTTACTAAAAAAATCATTTAAATATTGGCTTACGTATACGTAACACATAGTGTAACCCATAGTGTTACGTATACGTAAAAAGAAAACAAAAAAATTGCGTTTACGTATACGTAATTCATAGTATTACACATTGTTTTAGTGGTTTTCTTGGTTTCGCCTAACTTTGTGGTTTTCTCTTGATCCTTCCCCTATATATATATATTAGTTTTAATTTAAAAAAAAGAAAAAAATAAGGGTATTAGGGTTGTGCCCCCTTCACTTTAGTGTATTAGGGTAGTAAAATGAGATGACGCAACCTCATTGATTGGTTTTGTGAGGGTAGATTTTTTGTAAGGGTTATGCCCCCTTCACCCTTAGGGTGATGGGGTCATTAACTCACCAAAACTACTCAATAGAATTCAGCCAGCTCAAAACTACTCATTTACTCAGATTTCATTGGAAACACCCTACTCATTTACTCACCAACTTTTTTTTAATAAATAAACATTTAAATAAAAAAACATACTTTTTTATTACCTAAAAATACAAAATACAACTAAAAATAACAAAATACAATAATAAGTTACAAAAAAAATAAATGAGAAAGTATCAAAAACACTAGAATCGGGTAATCCCGATGGCAAACCAAGAATGCTAGAATCGGATGAAGACATTTTGTTAAAAAATTTAGAGTTTTACAAAAATATATGGATGAAAAGAGTGAAAAGAATGTATGTTTTAAAAATTATTATTTTTTAAAGCACCCAACCCACCCCCCCACCCCCACCCCCACCAACGGCTAGAACCCAAGGCTTCCGAGTAAATATACTCATTAATTGAACTCGGCCCCTACTACTCGAAGATACCCGATTTAATGGGGGTGGTGTTCCCCAACTACTCGGATTGCCTCTCTCTTACTGGCGTCCCATATACCCTTAGAGTTTCAACCTTAATTTTAGGGATTTTGAGATTTCAACACACACATGTGTTAATGTTAATCTTTTAGTGTAAATTGAATTACATACTTGGTTTTATAACCTGTTTTTAGTATTGATCACAAAATTCAATTTCATAAAATAAAAAATTTCTACAAATTCATATAATTGCGACTATATTTAATCTTAATTGGTTAGATTTGACAACGTTTATCATGTTTAACCTGATGTATCATATTTGATCATACATGTTATAATGGGTCATAAATAGTCATGATAAATAATAATGGCCCATAATTAACCTTAACGTTGCTTATATGACCATATTTGATAATGGTTCATTTGACAATGATTAACCAAGATTGATTACCACTCAAGATTAACAAAGATTGACTATGGTTAACTTAAATATATATTATCTATACATACTAATAAATAAAGGTTTTAGGATGCCACATGTCATTCTCATATTCGTCCTTAACATTTTTTTCCCGTCTCTCTCTCCTATTTAATGATACAAGTTTTCTATAAAAAAAAATTGTTTCCCGCCTCTCTCTCCTATTAAATAATAATGATTTTTATAACTATTTTTATAAAATATTTTTTAATTAAAAAAATAGCTTTGTTCATAAAACATTTTTATAGTTTGAACATTTCTTTTATTCTTTTTATAAAACATTTTTAAAAAATAACTATATAACGTTTCTAAAATTTGTATTAAAAAATTATGCAATATGTCAAAAATATGTAATATTAGATCTTTATTACTAAGTATATATAACACTGTATTTAGTTACCCTGTATAATATACAGAGTTTTAACATATATTATAATAAATGAATAACTATACTTGCTTCGAGTCGATTTCTGATTAAATCTAAATTTTTGTTTTTCGTCTTTCTCTTCTATTAAACAATGATAATGTTAAATAATTAAATATCTAACATATGTTCTAATGTTTTATTAAAAATTACTAAATCATAAGAAATTTTTTAATTATTTCTTATTTCACAGATGACTAATAAGACCAAAAATAAAAAAACTTCATAGAAAATATTGTTTTATAACAAGTTGTATTTATCATCCCGTGTAATACACGAGATTTTAACCTAGTTTTCTAATAAAACACTTACGGACGATTTTTCGTCCGAATTACCTTTTAGTTTTTAAAATCATTTGCGACCAGAATATATTTACTTTTTATAAAATCATTTCGACTGATTTTACGACCAGTTTTTATTATATTATATTAAAATTTGCTACCATTTTTACGACTGAATATATTTTATTTTTAATAAAATATTTACAATCAGTTTTGCGATAGATCATTATTTCTTATAGAAAATGTTTGCGGCCTTTTTGTGATTGATATGCCTTTCTTTTATAAAAAAATTTACGACTGACTTATTTTTATTTTATAAATTTTTTTAAGACGAAAGTATATTTATTTTTATCAAGAGTCTACAATTGATTTTGCACTTAAATTATATTCTTTTAAAAGTAAATGACAGAAAAATAAATGATGGTAAAGTAAACAACAAAAAATGTAAAATGTGCGTGAAGTGTGTAACAGAAATGTAAAATAACAGAATAGTAAACAAAAAAGAAAGTAAATAGCTCGATAATAATCAGGTCACGACGAGTATTGCTTTGGGCTTCGAATCCGCTTGGTATATGATAATGTTATGTTAACTAATCCGATAGTATGACTAATGCAAATATGTGAACGATACACCGCTATAGCCTCATTCTCACAACATTTGGTTCACAAATTATGTTCCTTAATAATCAAATAGTAAGACTCTCAGATAGAGACATCATTAACCTCAACTCTTCAATAGATCCGTACATCCATATGCTTAAGATCTATTTCCGAGTTGGTTTAAAACATCAAACTTAAATACCTTTATTTTTATTAAAAGAGTGATTAGACTTTGTTTACCAGGATGCGATGTAACAATGAGACCATGTATAAAGACAACGTGAGTTCACCAACTCTTGGTTTCATGACAAACTCGTATAAAGACATACGATCTTATCAATATTAACCAAGCTTTCGCTTATATAAATTCGCTTGTATAAAAACGTACAAGTTTCAAGAGAAGTTTGATTAAAAGGGTTTTACGGTCTTACACTATAAAATCAATAACACTCACAAGTTTAAAGACTAAATTAGATAATAATAAAAAGTTCATTATGAAGATGGTTTTAAGAGAGAATAATTAATGAACATAAACATACCATTAGACTTAATAAGTTAAACATTAACATACACCAAACTTCATCTTCACCCAAGCAATACGAAGAGTTTAGCCACAAATGGCCATACGAACTAGCATAATGCTGAGTTTCGTAGGCTCCCCTATTGCGAACAAAGAGGAAGAGCCTATCTACTCTCTGATCTAAACTACAGCTACACACTCTATAAGTGTAACTTTCTCTCTATAATGGCGTCTTGAGGTGTCTGGAATGAAGAACCCAAGCCATCTATCTTTAGGCTTCAAAATGGGTAATGCACGGCCGTGCATTGGGTTGCACGGTTGTGCAAAGGCCTTAGAAATCAAAAGGTACAGATGGTAGGGTACGAGACACCTTGGGGAACAAGGAAGGCCTTGCACAGCCGTGCAATGGGATGGAATGCATCCCCTCTCTGCTCCCTATTTTGTCTTTTTGCTGCTTCTTGACTTCTATTGACCAATTCTGACTTCTTGGGGGGTCAAAGATCGGGTGTGCTTCTTTCCAAAAGCTTGATTTCTTGATGTTTTTAGTTTATTTATGCTTTTATTCTTTTGGAATAACGTTTAACATGTAATTGTGAAATATAAACGTTTTAAGTATAAATTGCAAGGCTTTTGTTCAATTAGTTACATAATATGGGGATTATTATGCATACAAAATATGTATAATTATTAGGTCATAAGTTGTGTGGGTTTTGGAATGTGCTTCACCGGGAGGGCCAGTGCTATACGAGTCTAGTCTCGTGTCTAGGGAAATAAAGCTGGTGTCATCACGGGGGATAGGGTTTCAACCTGTATCCCAAATGCGATTGTTGGGGAGTTGAGTATTGCTCTAGCGAGGGTCATCGGTGATTTCCTCGGCCTATGGAATGGTTATCTCTTGGGTCATGTTTGGTTATGGGGATTGGTTTGGCTGTTACGAGGTTAGATGTTGGGTCTGTGGTAGGTCTTGCTGGCTTTGGAGTAGTAATCGGATACATAACATTATTAGGACGTTGGAATATCAATAAAACACGTGTTTTTGAAGCTTGAAGCTTGGTAGCTTGGGTGTTGGTAGGATTAGTCTCGGGCGGGGTTCGAGTGATTGCGATGGGTTTCAGGTTTCCCTTCATGTGGATTGGGGATTCTTCTCGGGTTAGTCGTGGGGTGAGCCGAAGGGTCAACTGCTTATATCATGTGCATGATGATGGAGAAATGTCTTGTAGAATTTGGAATTGCACCCATGCGAGTTAATGATCAGAATTTGACTCGTGTCTTTCTTAAGATAAATGCTAAGCTTGGATTCCAGTGGGACAATAATCGGAATTGTGTTACGGTGGGTCTGGTCGGGTCAACAGGTTTGTGTTGGGCCTGAAGCCTTCGGCTATGTGAGACTTTTAAGGCCTTCGCGGGTTTTAGTTGTTGAACTATACAAGACTCGTGGAAGAGCCTTTTTCCAACCCGTTTGGTATGGTGTAGGAGCATCCATGAGTTTGCATATTGTAATACCCCAGTCCTAAAGGAAATAAAAGTCCAGGGGCTAAAAGTGTATTTGCCCCAAAGTTCAAGGGTTTAAAAAACAAGAATCGAAAAAAGGAGGTGGTAGTGGATCGCTACCAAGCTCTTAGCGGCCTGCAACGAGCAAGGGACATGTGTATGATGACTCGCGTGAAAGAACTGGGTAGCGGACCGCTACCTAGAACCATAGCGATCCACTATGTGTGCAACACGTTAAACATTTGGCAGAAGGGCCATAGCGGACCGCTACCACCAACTTAGCGGTCCGCTACGGGTGGTACTTCAGCCCTATAAATAGTTTCACTTGTTGTTCACTTTTGAGGCACAACACAAACACAAACACAACCACCATCATTCCACTAACATGCACACCGAGGAGCCCTAAACGACGGTTACGAGCGTAGCTGTTACGAGTGCGGTACGTTGCGTGTGCGTTTCAAGTTCGGAGAAACATTTAAACTAAGGAACAAACTTAGGAACGATCCAAGGAATAATGTAAGTACACTGGACCCGTACCCTAGACACGATTATGTGAATTACGTGCTTAAATGATATGTGTTATGTGATTTGTATATGACGAGGGTACGGGGTCAAGAAAGGTTAGTATAAAACACTAAACGGGAATAATGGAGTAGCCACGACGTATCCAAGGGGTGGTGGATACACCGATGGTACTTTCTATATATAAATCTCTTGGTACTTCATGGTGAAACCATTATGAATGTTTAGGGGTATAGACTAAAAAACAGTAACAAAAATATAGTAAACGTACGGGAGAAATTCCGACCGGTATGTAGTTATCTGACAAACGAAATGTTCTGTCTAAGGAAAGAGTGGTGTATAAATCTCTCTAAGACCCTTCACTCTTTCCTGGGAACATCTTTGTTGGAGGTACTACTATGGAAGGATAATCACCTAGTTTAGAATATATGACGAATATGAATATGTGATGAAAATGAATGCATAAATACATGAATATGTGATGCATGATAAAGATGAATACGTAAATGCATGATTATACGTGCAAATATGAACGAGTATGATGGAATGAGTCTAAACCCTAAAATGGAATAACGGAGTACTCACGAAGTGTTAATAGGGTGGTGGATATGCCGTTGGTACTTCTTATATATAAACCTTTTTAATATATCGTGGGGAAACCGTTACAAAGTTTTAAGGTGAGGACTGGTTGGGAAATAAATCAAGCACATATGTGAAAAGAAAACAAATGCTTGATACATTTGGGAGTCTGTGAGTCAAAGATACTCAAGGTTACAAATGAAATGAGATACGTGACATGTACGGTGGATCTCAATAATAAAGAAAAGAACTAATTTGACTCCAAGTCTATGGGGCTGACGAGAAAGATTCCAAGCCTACGGGCTGAGAAAAAAGGGACTCTAAGCCTACGGGGCTGAGGAAATTAATGAGTTTTCGTGACAAATACAAGGGGTCTATACTGACGAGTATAAGAACTTTGCCAAAACTCGGATCGGAGGTACGTCATAAAATGGTCGCGAGGGGGGTAGCATACCCATTAAAATATACGAATAACGTGACCGGAGGTACGTCCGGAGATAGTCACGGGGGCGCCGAGAGCCTGGAAAACTTGAACAATAATAAGAACCTAAATAGTTTATAATAAAATGAACGATACAGTGTACTTACTTAGCGTAAGCTAATTCAAAAACGTTTTCTAAACAATGTAGGAAAGAAGCACATGTAATGAAGCTTCCTAAGGACGGAGCAGTCGGACTTGAAAAATCCCTATATAGTATGATGTAATCATATCGTCTTATGTAAAACAATATTATAAATGAAAAATATACCTTAGCCAATTATGGCAAGGTTTTTGTCAAACTGTGTCCGTTTTTCGCTTTAAACTTTGATAAAATAAGGTTTTTGTCAAATTGATACCGTTTTTCGCTTTAAACTCCAATAAAATAATAGTAAAATAAGTAGGGTATTTCACATACATGTATTTAGTCAATGGCATGGACAATAGCCGTTTGATCCGGGTATTGCTCCATCCAGATGTCATGGGACCGGTTCGGTTCCATGGACCGGGTGAAAAAATTGAGAAGGTGTTGGATGATCTTAAGACTGTCTTTATCTTTTATTTATTGTAAGTATTTTATTTATTTGAAATTTAAATTATATAGTTTTAGTTTCCAAAGCTTTCGTTAACCGAATTTTCAATTGAAACGTTTGATTAACTAGATTGTGTTTGAGCCATTTGAATCATGTCTCCACGTGCCATCACTAGTAGTATGTAATTTCATATATTTGTTTTCCTGCACTTTGTATTCGCTTCTATTTCAATTTTACTAAAGAAAATGGGTAGCAATTTGCTCCAAACTACCTGTGTAGTGTGTTTATATCATTAAAATTCATATAATTGTATCAACAAAACTATATCCTATTGTCACATGAAAAAATAAAAAGTAGAAAATGTGTCATTTCGAATAAGAAAGTTGCAAAATAAGGTCGGAAATTAATAGGTAAGCGAAGCCACATAGGGACAAAACGTCGGTAAGTGTATTAACAAATCAAAATAAAAACAAATTACGTGGCAAAATTTTAGTGGTTGGAGATAATTCAACTGAACGTTAATTATTATTATTTTACGTTTTCTATTATATGAAGATCTAGAAAAGTATTTTAGTCTTAGTAAACTTAATAATATGTGTTTTGTTATATAAAAATGGTTATATTTTCAAAGATAAATTTCTAGATATTCAATTAGAATAGAGTAAACTGTCATTTTCGTCCCTGTGGTTTGGTCAAAATTGCCACTTTCATCCAATAGTTTGTTTTTTTGTATCTGGGTCCTCATGGTTTTAAAATATTGCCATTTTCATCCTCGTGGTTTTAAAATATTGCTACTTTCATCCAGTCAGCTAACACCGTCCGTTTTTCTCAGTTAAATGAGGGGTATTTCAGTCCTTTTACTTATTTGTTTTATTTTTTCATCTTTTTTACTCTTACTTTTTAATCATCCCCAATTTAACCTCTAATTTAATCATCCACCTGCTGGCCTTCTTCCTCTTTTCCTGACCAGTTTCCGACGAGCACCACTGGAACACCTCCGTCGCTTGTTTCTATGATTAAAAAGTGAGAGTAAAAAAGATGAAGAAATAAAACAAATATGTAAAAGGACTGAAATACTCCTCATTTAATTGAGAAAAACGGACGGTGTTAGCTGACTGGATGAAAGTGGCAATATTTTAAAACCACGAGGATGAAAATGGCAATATTTTAAAACCACGAGGACCCAGATACAAAAAAACAAACTATTGGATGAAAGTGGCAATTTTGACCAAACCACAGGGACGAAAATGACAGTTTACTCATTAGAATAGGTCACTTGTGATATATATATATATATATATTCTAAAAGATGCTTTTCCCACTGCCCTTGGCGCTGACTACCAGGCTTGGCTTGGCTTGGCTTCAAATATTACGATGTTAAAATCTTAATAAAATAATAATAATAACCTTTTTATTTTTATATTGTTTAGAACATATAATTTTATTAGAAACCTAATTAAAGGGGAAACTAACATTGAGAAATTATGTACTTGGATATATTTTTATTAGAGCTTACAAATTATGATAAAACTCTTTAACATAACATGACTCGAAAAAAAGCTAAATAGGTTGGTATTTAAGATAAATGGGGTTGTGTTATAAATGGCTTAATCCGTTTATGACAGACATAACACGTTTCGCTCATCGTGTTAAATAAATTTAATATGACCCTTTTTTTCATAAAAACATAGAGTTATAAACTTATGAACAATTAAATATGGATTGTAGTTTATGATAACTTTTATTTATCGTGTTCAGTGTTTCTTATCAATTTTAATCGTGTTTAGTGAGTCATATCAATAATTTGTTAGATGTGGTTTGCTATTTTTATTATTGAAGTGCTTTTATTTAATTGTGTTTAAGTTGCACTTGGCTTTTGCGCGCCATGAGGCTTGGCTTCGGCTACGAGGGCTTGGCTTCGAATATTACGTAATATTCGACCTATATACTATAGTATACGAACTATTTGATCGGTTATCCAACAAAATTAATGTGTGATCTTTACATTTTTACAAATATAGAATTGTTAATCATTTTACGTATTCAACTACCCAGAATTTTCAAAATATTCAAACTAGTGTTTATTTGATTATTATAACTTTAAATAAAAAAGCTTACATTTATTTAAAACTAAAAAAAAAATCGGCTTAAGGAGCTTTAAGCGAAGCCATGCAAAGCCGGCTTGTTAATATGGAATCTTTCAAACGTACACACATGATAATTAATTTCTACAATGAACAACGTTGCGCTGTCTTTGGTCAACCACATACCTCATCACATACCAGCCCCCACCCCCACCCCCATCTAATATATGTATATATATACACACACTAAAATCCAATCCACCCTTCAAAATCTAAACCCACAAATCCCTCGAAATCTGATTCGATTCGCGCAATGGGTAACTCTTGTTTGAAAGGATCACGATCGTCAAATATGGTCTGGGCTGAAACCGATGACGAAAATGATCATTGGGTGTACTACTCTGACCCGAATCTTCAACAAAAACAGACCCTTTTGTGCGAAGAAAGAATCGATAACATATCAAATCCCTCTATTTCTATCAACCAAAACAGCAATAATGGCAAGAACAAAGAAGTTAAGATCATGTTGAGCAAGAAGAAGTTGGAGGAGTTGTTGGGTAAGGTGGAGGATGTTGGTAACACACCCGTGAACCAAATCTTGGATCGTTTAATCGAATCTAGCGATCGGTTTGAGCTAAGTTATGATGATGGTCATCTTCATAGTAGTCATCAGCAGGCATGGAAGCCCAATTTACATAGCATTCCTGAGGAGAGCTAGAATATTTTTAGGAATAGTTAATTATATCTTGAAAAGAGTACTTATGGTGTAATTTTGGTTTATAGATTGTTGATCTAATCCACGTTGTGATTTATATATATAGAATTTAGAAGTTATGAATAATACTTTTATTATTTTATTTTTAAAATATCTTTTATGTAAAAGAAAATCAAACCAAACATAAACAACAATTAGCTATGGCTCAATGGTTTGAGCTTCAGATGCACACACACGTCCCCCTTTAAAAAAAAAGAAACACATGGAACACGTGTGCTACAAAACAAGTAGAACGAGAAGAGCCACACGAAAGACCTATAGTAATAGAAGCTACGATTATGGCGATTAGAGGTGCTCAAAAGAACCGGATCCGAATCCGATCCGATGGATTATCCGAAACCGGATCCGGCTAGAACCGGATTTTTTGGAACCGGTCCGGATTTTTTCAGAACCGGTTTAGGAGTTGTTGACGGACCGGATAAAAATCGGACATTTTGGAAGCGGTTTTTCCGGACATTTTGGAACCGCTTAGAACCGGTTCTAACCGTTAGAGGGTAAAAAAACGGCTATATAGCCGTTTATGGCCTTTTTTGTATTTTTTTGGGTTGTTTGAGGCTAGAAACTAAGTATAAATAGGTATTGGGGGTATGGGTTAGTTCACCACAACATCCTAGCTCTCAAAACTCAAAAACGCTCTCAAAAAGTAAAAAAAGGCTCTCAAAACGTAAAAAAAACGCTCACTTTAACGCAAAAAAACGATTCCATGGCTTCCGCTTCTGCTTCCGCAAGCACTCAAAATTCGGTTGGTGGTTCTACTAGCGAAGGCACGGTGGTGAGAGTACTTCCTTGCTCCGAAACCAAGAGATACGGGCTTATTTCGATTTATACGAAATGTCGAACGGTTCGCAAAAGACTCGTTGCAAACGTTGTGGTAAAATTCTGGGTGCTGCGGGGAATAGCATTTTGAGAAAACATATTGGTAGTCACGCAAAACACACTCAAGGTGAAGATCAAACTCAAATTGGTAGGGATGGAGGAGTTTGGCAATACAATGTCGAGAGGGTTCGTGAAAAAATGACACATTTCTTCATTCAAGAAGGGTTGCCTTTTGATCACTTTGGATCAATATCGGACGATTTAAATATGTTCGAGCAAGACCCAAATTTTGAATCAAAGGCAATAAGAGACTTCAATTCGGATTTTAATAATATGTTTGATTATTATTTACGCAAATATAGTGGAAGTGGTGATCCATCAAACATACGTGAATCAATGGCTTCGGGTTCAAGTTTTAGTAGTTCAAGGAACCCGATGTTAAATTTATTTAACACTTTAAGAAACGAAAATACTAAACGAGCTCGTGGAAGCACACCAAGTAGCGAGCTTTGGAGATATCAAGCAACCGACTTTATTTCAACTCTAAGATCCAAAGAGTTTGAAAACTTTGATATCTTGAGTTGGTGGTAAGGAAGGGAATGCCAATATCCCGTTCTAGCCGCAATGGTCCGTGACCTACTAACCGTCCAAGCTTACACGGTAGCTTCGGAATCTGCTTTTTCTCTTAGTGGCAGGGTTTTATATATTCGAAGAACGAGGCTTACACCGGAATCTATGGAGATGTGTATTTGCTTGAAGGACCATTTGGATGCCGCCGAACGTGTACAACATGTTGCAAAACTAGAAGGCGAGCTTGACATTGAACAAGAAATACACGAATTCGAAGTAGAACAAGGGGCGGCGAATCCACTTTCTAACGAATAACAAGCTTATGATGAAGCCTAACGTATCTCAAGCGAAAAAGATTGAAAACCGATGTTATGAAGACTAAGACGAGTAGACGACGAATAACGAGTCATAATAAATAATATATATTTTGTGATTCAATTATGTTTTTTGTAATTTTTTGTACGAACTATTGTTAAATCACTTAAAAAAATATAAAAAATAAATAAAACATGTATTTTATAGTGTACATTTGTTAATTTAAAAAAAAGATTTAGAAAAAAAAAATCCGGTGGAACCGGTTTTTTTTGTCCGGTCCGGTCCCGTCCCAATAGGTTCCAACTCTCCACTCCCTTAACCGGATCCGATCCGGAACCGGTTCCAATGTGTCCGGTTGTTGAACAACTTTGACGGATCCGGATCCAAAAAAACGGTTTGTGCACCTCTAAATGGCGATACCGTAATGACGAGAGAAAATTAAATAAACCAAGAAAATCATCACATAAAGGGATGATGATGGAATGAAACTGACTGACATTCAAGATTGTTTTTATGGTAGCATTGAAGAGGGATATGAAGGAGAGAAAACCTTAAAGCTCTGATATAATATAGAATAATGAAAACTGATAAGATACATTACATAAACATATAATTACAAACTTGTGAGCGTAATGTCACAGGGTTATCTTTCGAAGCCCCATGTGGCGCCCAGGGTTGGCTCTAAACTCCCGACCAGTGGTGCGTCCACAGTGTAAACAATTTGAGGGCACAAACACTTTCCAAATCGCTTAGGCCCTCCCCGATGAGGACAATAGAACCAAGCGTTCAAGCACAAAACAAGCAAATACGATCTTCAAGCAATTGGTCCATCACATTCTCCCATCACTAAACCATGCACGTCTTTGTGCATTTGCTGCACTTCCTTGTGGATCACCCCAAACATTGGGTTCGCTTTGGTTTGGCAAATGGACACTTATAAACAAGTTGATCCCAACGTGCAACGACCTTCCTCAGATCATTCCACATCGATCCACCACTTGGACATGTCCATTACCCTTTCTAGCGATTAGTAGATTCCCATGACCGGTTCAACAGTTATCAACTCTATGGTGTTTATGACCTATTTGCCAGACTTGGGGCGCTGGTAACCCTATTTCAGGCACAATGCACTTGAACTTATCGTATTTCTGGTGCCGATACTCTAAGTTTTGGTCTTCAAACTTTGTTTCCAGCAACTAGATGAGTGGAGCAAAAAATTTCTTTGCGACTTCATGTCTCCGTGAAACTCATGGGATGGATCATACATGCTCATGGACGAGTCCTTAAACAACTTCATCGAGAGTAAATTTCCATTTGACTGAGTTGAAGTCCGTGACCGCCGTCAACACCAGTCGCCCCTCAGACCTTTTCTTCGGGTTAAGGCCTGCTAACCAACCAACCATGGGCGTTCATGTTGATCTACTCCCACAACCATTGCTTAGCGATCTTTTCGGAACAATTGGGATAAGGGAAGTGCCAACGTATACGAGGGTGACCCGCTCTGATACCACTTTGTCACGGGGTTATCTTTCCTGTGTGGCACCCATGGTTGCCCCTGAGCCAGCCAATTAATCCCACTTATGACAAGGTCACTGGGTTCATCATGCCTTTGACTCATAAAGGGAGTGCCCCGGCTCCCGATCAATGGTGCGTCCGCAGTGTAAACACTTTTGGGGCACGTACACTTTCCAAATCGCTGAGGCTCTCCCCGATGAGGACAATGAGAGTAGCCAATAAACCTAAGCGTACACTTTCCAAATTTCACTCAGCCCCCCTCAAGTTTAGCTACTTTTTTATGACACACTCATAAATCCTTGGTTTTTTTTGTTTTCTCTTATAACGTTTTTAGTTTGGTGTATGGTTACCCTGAGCTTATTTTTATCTACGTTTCGGTGTTGATTTCATTCACAACGGAGTTGTGCATCACAATGTTCAAGTCATCAAAGAACAAACTTACAACCTGTCAAGACTTCCATGTTACAATTTTTTAACAGTTTCTTTTTAGTTTCCTCTTACAAATCTTAGAAATATGATATTTTATAAACTATGAAATTGCGGTTACAATGAATTAATTTTATCAACGTTCCGATGTTAATTTTTGTAAAGGTTTCATTATTTTCCGTTGCCACGTACTTATTTGTATCAACGTTTCGACGTTACTTACATTCTTTTTTTAGCGAATTAACTCACTGCAACGCATGATTTACTTATTTTTATCAACGTTGCTAAGCTAATTTTTTTTCACGGTTCATCGTCGACGCCGCAACACACGGGGGTGTTATTGTTCTTAAAACCGGACGCGGTAATCTCAAGCGCCTAGCATTTTAAACTTTTATAGATATTTGATGAGAATATTTTTTTACGCGATTATCGCGCAGTATCAAGTGACTGGGATGTTACTAGCTATAAACCATACAATTTGAAATGAGATATTGAGAGTGTGAACAGTTGTTTGTCCTCATTGGTTTGTTTGGGCGGTCACATGATTTTAATGCTATGCTTGCCCTGTGTCCACCTGCTTCCTGATTCTGGTTCTCCGTGCTTTTTCTCATGTACCACCTCCTCCTTCTTTCTTCACGTTTTCTTCCACCATTCTTCTACGATGACAGAGAGAGAGATCGGGAGGCGTCCAGACCAACGATTCCTTTGAACTAGCCATCGGCGGCGGTAGAAGGTTCGGCTGCTACGATGCTATTCCTCCTGCTCTAATGCTTTTCTTCTTCGGCTGCTCGCCCTCTTTCTTCAGTCGGACATTCCCGTGCATAGGGTTCATCGTTTTCTTCTTCAACGGTTCGCAGTGGCGGATCTATAAAAATAGTTTAGGGGTAGCAAATTTTTTTTTTTTACCGTACATTCATGTTAATGAACACAAATAAAAACACGATAATAAACGAAGTAAAACGAGTACCTAATATGTTAGATCTCTACTCTTCGGTTTTTGAAAGCTTGAAATCGAATCATTACATCGTCATCCGTTACTTTGTCAAATATTTCTCTTTCGATCGCACAAACTAAAGCATTGTTCAAATACTCGTCTCCCATTCTATTACGTAAATCTGTCTTGATAAGCTTCAATTTAGAAAAACATCTTTCAACGGTTGCGGTTGCCACCGGTAGAACTAACGCTAGCTTCAATACCCGATAAACCAAAGAATAATAACGATCTTTTCCGGTTTCCACCATTAGACGAGCAAGGTCACATATTCCATCCAATTTTGCAAATCTATCATCTTCCTTTATGCAATGATAAAAGACCTTAAGCTCACCCAAAAGACACTCTCTATCATTCACATTAAAATCATCCGGATACATCTCAGAAAACACCACAATCTTAGATATGTCAAACTTAGAAAACCAATCACAAGGATTTAAACCCGACATATTTTCTATCAATGTAGTTGATACCTCATTGAAACGATTTCCCAATTCTTGAATTTGCATATCCAAAACCGTATTAAAAACCTCAACTTCAAAATGATGTCGATTAGTAATGACATTCTTTCTATTTCTTGGGTTACCATAACTTTCCGTCATATCCAACACCTTAATATTGTTCTTTTCACAAAAAGAAGTCACTGTTTTCAACATATCATCAAACTCATTTTGTCTTAAATCATTCAATGCTCGTTTTGTTCTATTTATCATCTTAGTCGCTTCTAATAAGTCTTGACTTTTTTTTTGAAGATGCTTAGAGAGTGTATTTGTGATGCCTAAAACATCTCTCATCAAGTGTGCATAAAAAACAAACTCAAGTTTTTTAAAATAGGATAGAATACCTTTTGTAATAGTTCATTGTTGAGTGCCATCTCCTTCTTCTTTAACATAACGAAGCACGTCAACAACTTCGGGAAATAACTTAATCACACTTATGATTGTTCCATGATGAGAACCCCATCGTGTATCCCCGCTCGTACAAGGGAAACCTCTTGGTTTAATCCTTTTCCGGTCTTAATTTCACTTTCAAGAATTCCTTCTTCAACTCTCTTTCTTTTTGCCTCCCGTGTCATATCTTTTCTCTTACAAAAAGCAGAAACGGTAGAGCTTGTTTTTTTCATCTTTTAAAACAAAACAAAACATAATCAATCAAACCCTTAATTTTATAACAACAAAATCAAAACACTAATTTCATAATAAACATAACAAAATCAAATCCCCTAATTTTATAACAAACAAATCCCTAATTTTATAACAACAAAATCAAAACCCTAATTTTATAACAAACAAAACAAAATCAAATCCTCTCATTTTATAACAAACAAACAAAATCAAAATCAAAAACAAATTTTATAATTTGAAATTTACCTTTCTTAAATCGGAGAGGGGGCGGAGCACAGGGGCGGAGGCGACAGTGCCGAGAGGGAGGCGACAGGGGCGCAGGCATCGGGCGGAGCCGAGACCAGGGGCGGAGCGGAGGCGGTCCTCGTCGGAGTAGTGGGTGAGCGAGCGAGAGAAGGAGGGGATGAATGAAAAAGCTGTTGTCTTCGTTTTCTTTTTCCTTCTCCTCCGGTTCGGTTCCCTCCTCTGTCTGTCTTGATTTAATTGAGCCCACCACACTCCAAAGGAGAGGATGAAAAAGAGTGGGTTTGTTTAATTTGAGCCCACTCTGAAAATGCTTAAAGCCCACTCCCGAAAATTTAAGCCCACTCACTAATTTTTTAAGTAGTGGGTTTTTTTAATAAATTTGACGACGGGTAACATAATTTTTATTAAGTGTTAAACTTTTTAAAAAGATTTAAGGAGGGGTAACATATTTTTTGCTCAGGGGTAACATAATTTTTGCCTAAGGAGTAACGGGATACATAAAACCGTTAAAAAAAAATTTTCACTACGCGTACAAAGTTGAGGGGTAGCAGAGGCTACCCCTCATGTAGCCATAGGTCCGCCCCTGACGGTTCGATCTATGTTTTCCCTTTCCTTTATCAAACGTGGATTTGAGATCAGCGTTCTCCTTAAACTAAATTACGTAAACTAAAAATTAAAACATAAAATAGACAAACTTGTTGCTGTAATTTTCTGGTTTTCTCTTCTCCTCATTCTAAATAACATAATGCCTTAAATAGGCTAAAGGGAAACGCGAATGCATGCATGTACTAGATCATGGGTGTTCACTACCCACTCACCTAATTAATAAAACATAAAAGTGGAAACGTGCATGCAGAGCTTCTTGACTGGGTGGGCCACGGGTCCATGGATTAAGGTGGATAGTCTGTATCAAACGTTTATCTCTATTAATGATTAGGGTTTGTTTTGTTGGTTATTGCTTCAGAGTAATTAGGGTTTGGTTTTCATTATAATTGGTTGTGACGTGAATTGGTTTCTAAAATCATGAATGACTATTAGTTGTTTTCTCTAATTATAGACAAAACCAAAAACTTTATAACTTTCATCACAAGTTTGTATACAAGTTTGTAAATAATTATTTTTTTATTATATAACGTACATTCGCTTGTATTTTAGTTCGACCCCTTAACCCCCTCACAGAGTAACACTGGAACAATCACTAGTTGTATACATAAGAAAACAAGAAAGGAACGTGTCTAAGAAAACTGCAAAATAAGGTCGGTAAATTCCAAAAATCAAATAAAGCCGAAGTACGTGGCAACATGTTAATAGATGCAGATAATTTATTTGACTGTTAATTATATTTAATAAAACTTTCAGGTTAAAGATAGAAGAGTTTCTAGATTTTTTATTTAGAATACGTCACAAGCGATAATCCCATGTCCTATAACAATATGCCTTTTCCCACCGCCGGTCATACAATCACTTGGCGCAGCCTACAAAACTTGGCTTGGCTTGCCTTCAAATATTAGTATAGGCTAGGGGTGTTCAAAACCGATATCTGAAATTTTCGGATAGTTGATTTTACTATCCGAATCCGTAAATGGAAATCCGAATCATGCAAGTTTTTCATATGAAAGTTCAAAAAAATATACAATATTAACTAATGCTTACGTTTGTTTAAAAGGGCTTATAAATCAACCATGTCTTAACAATATTAACATCTAGAACAAGTTGCAGGATAGAAGAATGGGTTGACTGTTGAGTATGTCAACATTCTACAAATCAAATTCATTTGTAGGCTACCACCTGAACCTTCAAATTTAAACCTCATCAAAGGAACCTTTGCAAAATAACAGACCAAGTGAAAAACCTTTGCAAAATAACAGACCAAGTAGAACAGTAGGGTAGCACAAGCTTCTCAATCGAACCCAGGATTTGGGCTAAATCACGTCCACACGAGAGATGACTTACGAGAGCTGTAGTGAGCGACATATACGAGTAGAGAGGATAGTGGCGATTGCGACGGGGACAGTGAAATAAACGGTTGGTGAGGAGGGAGACGGATAGAGAGGATGGCGGCGGCGACGACGGTGAAACAAGTTGTTAACGGCGACGGTGAGGAGACCGAGGCAGGGGTTGAGGGGGACGGTGGCTGCGCTTGTTATTTGAAATGTGAAGAAGTTGAAAGGGATTAGGGTTAGAATGAAGTTCTAGAAATGTTTAATTAAATATATAATAAATAATTTTAAAAATATATTTCGGATTTAGATATCCGAAATATCCGAAATTTTTCAAAATTAATATCCGAATCCGAAAATTCGGATATCCGAAATTTCAGATATACGAATTTTTGGATAATTCGGGTTCGGTTTCGGATTCAGATATTTTTGAACACCCCTCGTATAGGCTACGTGTAATTGGGAGACGTAAATCACGTGACCGTCACCACTGAGGCATTATTCATAGCGTGAGACGGGTTAGTGATTGGTTTTACGAGGCGTTGGGCAGGTGTGTGTATATATCTATATCTATACTACTATATAATACATATTAGAAGGATACTATTGTAATTTTTCAAATAATTTAAGACATCTGATACACATTGTTAATTGTTATAAATAGGATACACCTTAACAATGCATAAAATATGTTTAATTACCATTTAACCCATCTTTACAATTAAACACTCAATAATTATTATTTAACCACATTAAAACCAACTCAACCATCTAATTAAAAACCCAATTAAAGCTTTATTTGGAAAAAAATAAGAACCATATTAATACAAATTATGTGCATTTGAAAACCAACCAACTTTTTCACTAAATTATCTTATGCTTGCTTTATTTGAACTAAATTATGTGCATTCACTTTCACTATCACTATCACTATCATTGCAAAGATCTAAGAAAATACTAAGTAATTACAATACTTATAATTGTCATATAGCAAAACATGAACACATAAGTTACAATTATCTTATACTTGCTCTTACATATGCATTTAATATTTTAGTTTTAAATTTTTTGGTCTTTGCTATTTATCCGCCGCCACAACCCTTTTTGCTTTATTTGTAGTGTTTTATATTTTAATAATATATTTACTTTTAAATGAATTGTATTTTTCTTTTATAATTTTTAAAATATAATATTTAACAAAATTTTGATTGTACCATTATGATGTATCTATTTTTATCTACGCTTCGACATAAATCTTATTCAAAACCGAGCTTTCGTATTGATGTACAAGTCGTTGAAGCACTAACTTACAAGCCATGGAAGCTTAGAGATTTCCCGTTTCTATGTGCTATTTTAATCTGTGTTTCGATTTTTCTCTTTTTTCGTGCTAAATAGAAGTGTATAGGTTCTAGAAATCGAACCTTATAAATTTTAAAACTTAACTAAAATTAATTGAACAAAATCGGTATTGTCGTAGGTATTATTACAACCGGTATCATTATTTGTTGTTTCGATTGATGGTAAACACATTTCTATATCATTTTGGGTATGTAACTAATTTTTTTTTATGTTCTCTCTTTGGTTTGTTATACCATGTGCCGGTTCCAAGCGGTTACCGTAACGAACCGAATCGACATCAATCGAATTCCCGCCGCATAGCGCGGGGACCCCACTAGTATATATGATATCTGTGGCATATGGCTTATAAATAAAGAGTAATTTATTTTTCTATAGAATGAAAATGCACCAAGTGTTTTATTTATTAAAATGCTCAATATAGTGTAACAAAATTAATATTTTTTGGTACTTTACTGAATAAGAAACTTGTTATATTCTTTTAATGTATGTAATACTAATGAAATACGTAAAAAAACTCACCGAACCTTTGTTTTGTTTATCTAAAAAAGATTTGATAGTTGCATAATAAGATTTTCTGAATCAACCATTTTTATCATTTTTTAACGGCAGATCTATTCTACTTCTACTCCTAAATTACACTAAATAATTCACCCCATCTCTGGGTTTGAACCCAGGGCCTCCCATCTAAGAGGCAAGTGACTCTACCAAGTGGGCTACTCCCGCATAAGATAGTTTCTAATAGGAACTAACTTGCCCCGTCTTCAGTCAACCACACACCTCATCACATACCAGCCCCCCTATATAATATGTGTGTATATATATACACACTAAAATCCAACACACCCTTCAAGATCTAAACCCACAATCATTACTGTGTTGGACACCAAGTCCGCCATCGAAATCTGATTCGATTCTCGCAATGGGTAACTCTTGTTTGAAAGGATCACGATCGTCAAATATGGTATGGGCTGAACCTGACAACGAAAATGATCATTGGGTGTACTACTCTGAATCGAATCTTCAACAAAAACAGACCCTTTTGTGCGAAGAAAGAATCGATAACGTATCAAATCCCTCTATTTCTATCAAACAAAACAGCAATAACGATACGAACACAGAAGTTAAAATCATTTTGACCAAGAAGAGGCTGGAGGAATTGTTGGGTAAGGTGGAGGATGTTCGTAACACACCCGTGAACCAAGATCGTTTAATCGATTCTACCGATCGATTTGAGCTTAGTTATGATGATGATCATCAGCAGCAGTGGAAACCCAATTTGCATAGCATCCCTGAGGAGAATTAGAACATTTTGTTGTTTGTTTTCCTAGGGAAAAATATTGAATATTGGAGGGGATTTTAAGTGGCATGTTTGATTTATCATTCTTGATTTTGTTTTGGTATTTGTGTAAATATTTTACAGAATTTTCAAAATTGATCCCCTCCCATATTTGTTGTAAAATAGATTTGTATTATATGTGCTTATATTTTTTTAATAGTAGGTATTTGACGTGATTAAACAAATATTTTCTTAATGGAACTCGACATAGAACACACGTTAACAACTTAAAATTTTTATAAATATAGAGGATCTATCAAAAGAAAATCAAGAGTTATTGTAAAACTCTTAAACTATATCTGGATCACACATTTATTATTTTGTCTGATTTTTTTATTTTAAATTTGGTTAGACATTTTTGTCATTTCTCTTCTCTTTCTCTCTCTTTAAACCTACCCTTCATTATATTTAAAAAAAAAAAGATATATCTCTACTCTTTCTCTACTAAACACCAGATGTTCGTCTTTTTGCGTTTGAAACTCTAGATCCTTAACTTATCATCATCTTCTTCTTCTTATAACAGCACCATCATGCTAAAAACCCTAGATCTAGAATTGAAACATTAAGACACGTTTGATTAAACGGAAATTCAAAGTTCTTGCTGGTCCAGATATGCTCTTGACCCATGCCTCCCAACCACCGTCGCCTTCATCTTCACCAGGTCTGTAACGGAGAAATTTGTGACTGAAATTTAGTCTCAAATAAGGTGAAAAAATATTAGCGACTAATTATTAGCCACTAACATGAGTCGCATAAAAATTAGTGTATATTATTATCAGTAACTGATAAATCAATCTCAGATACCATGTATTTGAGACTGATAGACCAGTCCTTGATACTTTAGTCCTAATGGTCACTTGTTTTTTTTTGTTTTGGATTACTTAGTCGGTTTATACAAGAACCAAAGAAGCATCATCTAAACGCTATCACACAAGTACTATGTTATTTCCAATGAACAAAACATTTTGGTATAACTTATCAGAAGAATTGAGGTTGCAAGATAACTGGTCATAGTGATAGTAGATATGGGATTAATACAAAAGAAGGAAAAGACACTACATGAATAGTGTTTTACTTTGGAAATTCACATATAACCTGGTGTACTCAGAAACAACCTGTAGCATTATCATCCTTTTAATATGAGTTTATGGTAGCAACCGCAACAGCTTGTGAGACATTATGGTTACAAAGACTACTAAATGAAATAACATGTTGGAAGGAAGAAAATGTAACAATAATGGTGTACAACATATCGGTTATTGCTTTGATGAAGTCAATGTTTGATGCCAGAAGCAATCATATAAATAAACGTTATCATTTCATAATGCAGTGTGTAGAAATAGATCGAACCAATGTTGAACATCAATAAAAAAACATTAGTATATTGGGCAATAAAAAAAGACACAAATCACCAGCAAAACAAAACCATATTACTATCTCCTCATGTAACATCTCAAAAATAGTAATTCAGTAAACAATAACGCGATAGAGACTTAATCATCATAAACCAAAAGAAAAACGGATGGGCTTGGGCTCGGCTCCAACGGGCTGATGAAAGCCCAGGTATATAAGGGGCAAGGCAGCCCACTTCACCATTTCATCTTCATTTCATCATTCTAGAGAGAGAAAGGAGAGCTCGAGTCTAGAGAGAGAAAGTCAATGAATCGACACGAGATTGAAGGAGCACGTTACCGCTGAGCTCGTGAGTAAAACATCTGAATCAGAAGTCCAATCCAGGTAACGATTCGACCATAATCTGAGTTTTTGTTTGTTTTGGGGTTTCTCGGGTTTTAGCTAAATAGGAGACGTTTTTATGGATGAAACTTGAAAATAAGCTTAAAACTAGCATCTA
Organism: Smallanthus sonchifolius; assembly: GCA_023525975.1. Lineage (NCBI taxonomy): Eukaryota > Viridiplantae > Streptophyta > Magnoliopsida > Asterales > Asteraceae > Smallanthus > Smallanthus sonchifolius. The sequence goes on from CM042029.1 coordinate 71,481,923, forward strand.
GAGTGAAAACCGCACATTTTGATCAAAGAAAGTTGTAAGATTAGCATGATCGGGTTAACACGCAAAATTTCGGACTTGTCCAGAAAACACGTGCTGCGTACTTATCAAGTACGCAGTAGGGACATCCTGCGTACTTACCAAGTACGCAGGAGAAAGATCATGCGTACTTACCAAGTACGCAGGTATGCAGGAGAAAGGTCATGCGTACTTACCAAGTACGCAGGTACGCAGGAGAAAGATCATGCGTACTTATCAAGTACGCATGAGCAAGGCCCTGCGCACTTACTAAGTGCGCAGGCAGCAGACTAGTAAGTAAAGTCAGTATGTTTAGAATGATTGAACCGTTAGAGTCGGGTTGGGTCTGATGTGTTAAATCTTTCCATACGGTTTCTGGTGCTCGGCCTTTACTTGCGAGCAAGTCAAGCACTTGCTTACATACTTCGTCACATCACGTTTCATTCCAGGCCACCAGTATTCCTTTCTCAGATCTTGGTACATTTTATTGGTGCCGGGATGGATAGAGTAACGAGACTTATGAGCCTCATCCAAGATTTTGGTCCTAAGTTCGCCACCCATAGGTATCCATATCCGTCCAAAACGTGTCCTAACACCAAGGGTGTTATATTCCAACTTGTCCGGTTGGCCAACCATCCTTTCCTTCTTTATGTTTTCTTCTTTAAGTGCCTCATCTTGAGCCTTTACGATTTCCCTCATCACATCCGATGTCACCACCAACTGGCAAGCTTTCACTCTAATAGGAGTAGGCACATCCTTTCGGCTTAGAGCGCCAGCCACCACGTTTTCTTTTCCAGGATGGTATATTATGTCACAGTCATAGTCTTTCAATAGTTCCAACCATCGCCTCTGCCTCATATTAAGTTCCTTCTGTTCGAAGAAGTACTTCAAACTTTTGTGGTCGGAGTAAATAGTGAACTTCACCCCGTAAAGGTAGTGCCTCCAAATTTTCAATGCGAATACGACAGCAGCAAGTTCCAAATCGTGAGTCGGATAATTAGCTTCGTGAATCTTCAACTGCCGCGACGCATACGCGATCACTCTCCCGCGTTGCATCAACACGCATCCCAATCCCTGACCCGAAGCGTCAGAGTATACCACTAGGTCTTCGTTGCCCTCGGGAAGGGCCAAGACTGGAGCTTGGGTTAGCCTCTTCTTCAATTCCTTAAACGCCTCATCTTGGGTCGAACCCCATTCATACTTTACTTCCTTCCGAGTCAACTTTGTCAACGGCGAAGCTATTTTCGAGAAATCCTGGATGAATCTCCGATAGTAGCCTGCCAATCCCAAGAAACTGCGGATTTCAGTTGGCGTCTTAGGAATATTCCATTCCTTTACCGTCACTATCTTTGCTGGGTCAACCATAATGCCGTTCGGGTTAATGACGTGACCTAGGAATTGGACTTCCCTAAGCCAGAACGTGCATTTGGAGAACTTAGCATACAACTTTTCCTTCTTCAGAGCTTCCAATACTTCCTTCAAGTGACACGCGTGATCACCCTCATTCTTGGAGTAGATGAGGATATCATCGATGAACACGATCACCGATCGATCCAGCATTGGTCGACAAACTCTATTCATCAAATCCATGAACGCTGCAGCGGTGTTCGTCAATCCAAAAGACATTACACGAAACTCAAAATGTCCATAACGTGTGCGAAATGCCGTTTTCGGTATGTCTTCTTCCCTCACCTTCAACTAATGGTACCCGGATCGAAGGTCGATCTTTGAGAACCAACTTGCGCCTTGCAATTGATCGAATAGGTCGTCGATCCTTGGTAACGGGTACTTGTTCTTCACGGTACGTTTGTTCAACTCGCGATAATCAATACACATTCTCATCGAACCGTCTTTCTTCTTCACAAACAACATCGGAGCACCCAATGGCGAGATGCTCGGTTGGATAAATCCTTTCTCAAGTAACTCGTCTAGTTGGACCATAAGTTCCTTCATTTCCACTGGTGCTAGTCGATATGGAGCCTTAGCCACGGGTTGGGCATCTGGTACTAAGTCGATTCGAAATTCCATCTCTCTGTCGGGTGGTATCCCAGGCAAATCCTCTGGAAACACCTCCGGGTACTCGCGTACCACGGGTACATCGTCTAGTTCCTTCACTTCCTTACACTTGTCAATTACGTACACCAGATAAGCCTCGCATCCGCGCCTCAAGTAATTTGTTGCCTTAATCATCGAGTTGACGTTTGGCATCGGGGCGTCACGATCTCCAAATACCTCGACTTTGCTACCATCCGGAGCTTTGAGTTGGATTATCTTTCGTTTGCATATAATTTGCGCTTCATTGGTAGTTAGTCAATCCATACCTAACACGACATCGAACCCTCCCAAAACCATAACAAACAATCTGATAGGGAACTCATGACCTTCTATTTTTATCGTGGAGTTGTCAACTACATCGGTTACTCTCGCAGTCCTACCCTCAGCGGTTTCTACGCTAAAGGCCCTTTCTAGCTTACTAACAGTGTACTTCACTCGTTTACAGAAAGTCGCAGATATAAAACTCTTACTGGCACCCGAATCAAATAGCACAGAAACAATAGTGTTGTCAAGGATGAACGTACCTGACGCCACATCGGGGTCTGCCCTGGCTTGTTCTTGCGTCAGTGCGTACGCACGAGTCTTTGCTCGGGGCCTCTCTTCTTTCCTTTCCGGGCCTTTCCCTTTCCCGGCTTCACCCATTCTCGGTTTCGGGCATTCCCGACTCATGTGACCATTTTCCCCACAATTGTAGCATTTGTAGCCTTGCGTGCATTCACGGGAGTAATGTCCGGTCTTGCCGTATTTAAAGCACAGATTCGATCCTAACAGGCATTCACCCGCATGTCTTACCCCACATTTCCCACAGACTGTCGTCTCGCCTACCCTGGCCTGCTTGCCCCGAGCCCCAAACAACTTCCCACCCGATCGTTTAGTGAGAAAACTCGACTTTTTCTTGGGCTCTTCAATGGCAATGACATTCAGCGCCAGATCATCAAATACCACGCCGCTCAGTTCTACTACCGAATCATAGGTAGTAGGGGCGTTCGCCTTAACATAAGTGCGGACCTGGTCCGGCAGCCCTTGAATGTAACAGGAAATCTTTCTTTCTTCAGTCGTAATAAGGTGTGGCACCAGACGTGCCAGTTCATTGAATCGGGTTGTATATTGCCGGTGCGTCATGTTCCCGGCCTTCAAACCCAGAAATTCCCTCTCTACCTTCTCAATTTCGTTCCTTGGGCAGAAATTTTTGATCACCAAAGTTTTCAAGTCAGCCCACATCATCGCATCCACAATCTCGCTCCCTTTTGCTTGACGTACACCTTCCCACCAATGGGATGCTTCCTCTCTTAAGGAGTTAGCAGCAAATTTCACAACTTGATCCGCTCGGCATTCGCTGAGACGGATGGAAGCCTCCATACGGATTATCCAGTCAAACGTAGCTACCGCGTCTTTCTTTCCAGTCAGGACTGGTGGGTCACATGATTTAAATGACTTATAGTCGCACCCGCGAGCAGGCGGTGCGTTGATTGCCTCAGTGTTCGGGGTATCAACCGTCGGGTTAGACCCACCTTCCCCATTGACCTGCTTCAATGCTTCTGCCAACAGACCTGGCAGAGAAGTCTTCATCAATTCCGTGAACTCTCGAGCTATAGCTGCTCTCACTTCTGGTTCAAAAGTGAAAGGTTGTTCTTCTACCAGTGTATGTTCAGTTCCATGCACACTGACCGCCGGTTTAGTGTGAACACTTCCTTCTTCACTATTCTCTTGGTGCGCACGGATCCTGCCACGCCCACCATTCCGACCGCCGGTACGACCACCACGCCATCTGTTTCCTCTCCTCGCCATTTCGTTCTATAAGACAAGAAATCCAATGTCATCACGCTAGTTAACAAATAAAATTCAATAAGTACTGTAAGATGTTAATATACACTGGCCATCTGCAATTAACCATTACACTACCTTTCGATTTCTATTTGACCACCTTTGGGATTCCATCAGAACACAAGTCCTTTCCTAACCCTTTCTATGGCATACTACATACACATACTCTACTTTTCATGCCTGATGCTGTGGCTCGAGTTACCCGTACTAGCATCCGCTTTCGGTCCCATTCAAAGTTTAAGTTCAGACACTGGGGCTGTCCGAATCTCTCAAACTATTGCTCTGATACCAACTTGTAAGGCCCCAAACCCGGGAGGCCTCACTTGTTGGATTTACTCATGCACAAACAGTTCTTAAACATGAATATCAAATAATGCAGCGGAAAATTTCATTCAAACATAATGTCATCATTGTTCATACATGCGGAAGCGTAAACATTGTTTAAAACATAATTACATCATAACTAAACATAACGGGATGCCAGTCTTCATGATCAACCGGGTAACTCTTCTCGCTTGCCAAGCATCACCGTCCATCATCCATACCTGCCTTAACCTGAATGTGCATACTAAAAAGTCAGCTACGCTGGTGAGTTCTAGTTTTCGTTCGATTTAAGAAATGGTTCATCATTCAAAACATTCATTAGGGTTTAACATCACGTATAAGAAAACAGGGCCTTTCATTCATAAACCTTCACACATTTAAACACATTGAACGGATCATTTGTTTAAAACATTAATCATTCATTTAAGTCATACATTACTATCTAAAATCTGTATCGTTACGCGCCTCTGTGTCCCCGAAGGAACCCTACATGTCGTGGTCAACCGTTACGTATCACCGTCGTTGCCACAACATTCCGTCAATTCCCTTTCTGGTATTGCCCCCAAGGCTAACTGCACGAGGACCGACAATACCCATTCAGTTGCCCCTATGGCTCTCTTGTCCATAGACCGACAACTTCCATCGACGGCTATTGTTCACGGCCATAACACCGTCGGATCATAATTTAACCTCGCATAGGGTCACGTTAACCCCTGAGTAACCGTCCTTACTCCATACCAGTTGTACAACATCAAACCATTGGCAGGCCACTAAGACACTGCCCCCGTTGTTCTTATGGTAACTATGGCTCGCTGTCCATAATCTACCACAAGGCTGGGAATCTCATTCCCAGACTTCATTCGTCAATTCCCTTCATTCGACAGATTAGATTTGTAATGACTTCTTTAAAACCTTTGCCCTTTTTCTTTTCTTTTCATAAAACCTTTCGTTCACTTTCGAAACCCTTTACCTTTACTTTAAACCATTTCTTTATAAACATTCGTTCGTAAACATTCCGTTCGTAAAACTTTCTTTCCATAAACCGTTCATTCTAAATCATTTCATTTCATAAATATAGTTTCATAAAACATCATTTCATATGTATGCACACCAGCCCGAAAACATTATATAAAACATTAAAAAGAGGGCTTCTAGAACTCACCTGATAAACGGTTTCTGAAATACTCTTAGCTGGTTACTGCGCGTCACTAATGTCACTCGCGATCTGTTATAATAAATCCATACGTGTAAGGTAGTGCTCCTAGATGACACTAGACATCCCTATTCTTAAACCTAGTAGTTTCGATAGATTTGCTTATACCGAAACTTGATAGTTTCGATGGATCTGCACATATCGAAACTAGGTAGTTTCGCTGGGTCTGCACATATCGAAACTAGGTAGTTTCGATGGAGTCTACACATATCGAAACTTGTAGTTTCGATGGACCTGCACATATCGAAACTTGTAGTTTCGATAGACCTGCACATATCGAAACTTGTAGTTTCGATGGACCTGCACATATCGAAACTTGTAGTTTCGATGGAGTCTGCACAGATTGTCTTCCCAAAATCCGAAGCTTTTGCATGCGAGTCTGATCGAGTCAGTATCTCAACTTTTCTTAGATCAAAACGTTCGGTTTTCATTCTAGATGTTATACCTAACCTCATTTTCAAGTTCCATCCGCAAAATCGTTGCCTTTTTAGCCAAAACCCGAAAATCCCAAAAACGAACAAAACTCAGATTTAGGCAAGATTATTACCTGTATCGAGATTCTGATCCGGAGGTTCTTCTCACGAGCTTGGCAGTAACGTGTTCCCTCAATTCCGGGATGATCCGTCAACCTTCTCTCTCTAGACCCGAGCTCTCCTTTCTCTCTCTAAAAGTTGCGTGAATGGGAAATGGGCAGAGAAGAGGGCTGCCTTGCCCCTTATATAACTAGGCTTCCCTCTGCCCGTTGGAGCCGAGCCCAAGCCCGCTCCCTTTTGTTTAAATATTCCGACTAACTTGCCGTTCTCGCTATATTTATTCGTTTAATTATTTTTGGGATGTTACAGTAAGTACTAGAGTTACTACACTTGGATAAGAATAGATACATTAACTTAGAACAAATAGATGTCAATGTCACAACCGATTTGAAGAGTTTCGAACCCGAAAAGCAATGTAAATTAGTAATCACAAACCGGTCACTGTAATTAAAAATTTACCTTGCTCGTACTGTTCTAAACTATGATCTGAAGGAATGTCATTGATGTATTCCCTCTATAACTATCAGGAAACTAAGAATTATGGCTGGTGGAGAAAGAACAGGACGCCGAGGCGGTCGCACTGGCCGAGTAGGTAGACCCTCGTTGAATCAAAGACTAGAAGAAGAAGAAGAGAGTGTGCATGCAGAACACACCAAGAGTGTGCACGAAACAGAAGTGACCGCAACTGGAGACGACAATCCAGGGACGATACAGTTGGAACACGAAGTCAGGGATGCTATTGCCCGTGAAGTTGTGCTCACTCTGAAGAAAGTATTGCCTGATCTACTATCCGAGGCACTAAAGAAAAGTAAAGAGGATGATGAAGGAGGCCATGAAGAGAAAGTGTATGATAGTGATGGGGATGAAGTGAAAATGGGATCTAGCAATCGTGGGTGCACTTACAAAGGATTCAAAGACGGAGACCCACCAAAGTTCGATGGGAGCAAGGATTCAGTGGAAACGCTTGAATGGATTGAGAGGATGAACGCTGTAATTAACATCAGCGAGTGTCGACCGGACCAGGCGGTTAAACATGTTGCTCATTCTTTCACCAACGAAGCACTAGGTTGGTGGAGAAACATTCAGAGAACAAAGTCGCCAAACGCTATCGCCAGAATGACATGGGAAGACCTGAAGAAGCTTATAATTCAAAAGTTCTGTCCCCAGAACGAAATTGATCGAGTGGAAAACGAATTCCTAAACTTTAAGGCGGGCAACAAGACGCACCGCCAGTATACCTCTAGATTCAATGAGTTAGCTCAACTGGTGCCCCACCTGGTGGAGACAGAAGAGCGAATGATCAAGTATTATGTGAAGGGCCTACCTCAAAGGGTCCGTGTCCATGTGAAAGCCAACCTACCCTCGACCTTCGAGTCGGTAGTGAATCTGAGCGGAATCGTCTACGACGATTATGCCAATGAGGACCCACCAAAAGAGACCCAAAAGAGAAAATGGGAGAACCCGTCTAGAGGCACCGGAAGAGGGAATGCAACAACCGAAATTAAGAAACCAAGGTCAGAAGGGTATGAAACTTGCAAGAAATGTGGAAGGCAACATCTTGGCGAGTGTCGAGTCGGCACCACCACATGTTATAGGTGTGGAAAGGCGGGACACTATTCTCGCGACTGTTTGAGAGACACTAAATGCCAAAGTTGTGGACAATTTGGACATCTGACCAAGAGTTGCAGAAAAACCAGACAATTTGGTTCGGGAAAAGAAAAGGAACAAGAACAGCCAAAGGCTAGGACATGAGCATACTCCCTGACTGAGGAGGAAGCAAGGGGAAACCCTGATGTTGTGTCAGGTACGTTCCTAGTTAATAACGAACATGCTGCTATTTTATTTGACTCTGGTGCTAGTAAAAGTTTTATATCCAATGCATTTAGTCGTAAACTAGGTTGCACTATCAACACCATCGTAAAGGTCTTTAGCGTACAAACTGTCGTTGGTAAAAATTCGGCAGTATTTCAAGTAACAGAGGATTGCATCATAGAAATAGAGGGTCATAAGTTCCCTTCTAGATTATTCCTTCTCACCTTAGGAGGATTCGATATATTATTGGGTATGGATTGGCTAGCTGCCAACGAAGCTCAAATCATATGTAAACGTAAGTGGATACACCTCAAAGCTCCTAGCGGCAGTCCAATTACGATTTATGGGGATTGGAATTGCACGATGCCGAACATCATCTCGATGATCAAGGCCGAAAGATACATGAGGCGCGGTTGCGAAGCTTATTTGGCATATGTTATTGATGATAGAATGAAAATGAATGAACTCAAGAATGTACCCGTGGTGTGCAACTTTCCGAAAGTATTCCCTGAGGATCTACCTGGGTTACCACCCGATCGGGAAATAGAATTTCAGATTGACTTATTGCCAGGAGCTGAGCCCGTTGCCAAAGCCCCCTACCGATTGGCTTCGTCAGAAATGAAAGAATTGATGTCTCAACTAGAGGAACTAACGGAAAAGGGATTTATTAGACCGAGCATCTCACCGTGGGGCGCTCCTGTACTATTTGTAAAGAAGAAGGACGGCAACATGCGCATGTGCATTGACTACCGCGAGTTGAACAAGAGGACAGTAAAGAACAAATACCCACTGCCTAGAATAGACGACCTTTTTGATCAACTGCAAGGTGCAAGTTGGTTTTCAAAGATCGATCTTAGGTCGGGTTACCATCAGTTGAAAGTAAGAGAAGAAGACGTACCAAAGACCGCGTTTCACACGCGTTATGGGCATTTTGAGTTTCTCGTGATGTCCTTTGGATTGACCAACGCACCAGCAGCGTTTATGGATTTGATGAATAGAGTATGTCGACCCATGTTGGATCGATCAGTGATAGTTTTTATAGACGACATACTGGTATATTCGAAAAGCGAGGGTGATCACCACTGTCACCTAAGGGAGGTTCTGGAGGTGCTAAAGCAGGAAAAGTTGTACAAAAAATTCTCAAAATACGCGTTCTGGGTTAGGAAAGTCCAATTCATAGGTCATGTAATAAACCCAAATGGCATCATGGTGGATCCTGCAAAGATCGAGACAGTAAAGGAATGGAACGTCCCAAAGACACCAACAGAGATACGAAGTTTTCTGGGATTGGCAGGCTACTATCAAAGGTTCATTCAAGATTTTTCAAGAATAGCCTTGCCACTAACTAAGTTGACACGGAAGGAAGTGAAGTATGAATGGGGTCAAACCCAAAACAACGCGTTTGAAGAACTTAAGGCACGATTAACCCAAGCTCCGGTCTTAACTCTACCTGAGGGAAATGAAGACTTGGTAGTCTATTCTGACGCTTCGGGGCAGGGTTTGGGGTGCATACTTATGCAACGAGGAAAGGTAATTGCTTACGCCTCGCGGCAACTAAAGATTCACGAGGCTAACTACCCAACACACGATCTAGAGTTAGCAGCAGTAGTTTTCGCGTTGAAAATATGGAGGCACTATCTGTATGGAGTCAAATGCACCATTTACTCCGATCACAAAAGCCTGAAGTACTTTTTCGAGCAAAAGGAATTAAACATGAAACAAAGGAGGTGGTTAGAGCTACTGAAGGACTATGACTGTGAGATATTATACCATCCAGGCAAGGCAAACGTGGTGGTTGACGCTTTAAGTAGAAAGGAAGAATCGAAACCTATCCGGATCAAAGCGTGTCAGCTGATTATAACGCCAGATTTGATGAGTGAAATATCAAAGGCACAAGATGAAGCACTATCAGAAAGAAATATAAAACGGGAAAGAATAGTAGGACAACAAGGGAATTTAGATGCAAATGCATACGGTGTACGAACTAGGTTTGGCCGGATGTGGATACCTAAGATTGGCGAGCTTAGAGCCAAAATACTCGATGAGGCCCATAAGTCTTGTTATTCTATCCACCCCAGGACAAACAAAATGTATCAAGACTTCAAGAAAGAGTATTGGTGGCCAGGCATGAAGAATGATGTGACTGAGTACGTGAACAAGTGCTTGACGTGTTCACTAGTTAAGGCCGAGCACCAGAAACCATGCGGTAAAATGCAACCCTTACCAATACCGGAATGGAAGTGGGAGGAGATCACGATGGACTTCATTACCAAGCTACCGCGAACAACTAAAGGCAATGATACCATTTGGGTGATCGTCGACCGCTTGACGAAAAGTGCTCACTTCTTGCCAATACGTGAGACTTCTTCGTCAGAAAGACTAGCAGAAATATTTATCAAGGAAGTTGTGAGTAGACATGGTATGCCGCTGTCGATTGTGTCCGACAGGGATACTAGATTCACGTCAAGGTTTTGGAAGAAATTCAATGAAGCAATGGGCACTAGACTGAACATCAGCACCGCTTACCACCCCCAAACCGATGGACAATCGGAAAGGACCATTCAGACCTTGGAGGACATGCTCCGGGCCTGTATCATTGACTTCGATGGGAGTTGGGACAGCCATCTACCATTGACAGAATTTTCATATAACAACAGCTATCACTCGACTATTGGCATGCCGCCATTTGAAATGTTGTATGGGAGGAAATGTAGGACCCCGGTTTGTTGGGGGGAAATTGGACAAAAGGATTTTGCAAGTCTCGAAGTGGTCAAAGCTACTTCCGAGAAATTTGATCAAATCAAGGCTCGAATGAAAGCTGCAAAAGACAGACAGAAATCATACGCGGATAAGAGAAGAAGGGATTTAGAGTTTCAAGTGGGGGACATGGTACTGTTAAAGATATCACCATGGAAAGGAATCACCATGGAAAGGAATCATCCGATTCAGAAGACGTGGCAAACTAAGTCCAAGGTTTGTCGGACCTTTCAAGATTTTAGCGAGAGTGGGTCAAGTTGCTTACAAACTCGACCTACCTGTTGAGCTTAGTGGAATACACCCTACGTTCTATGTGTCGCACTTACGCAAGTGCCTAGCAGACGACACAGCTCACATACCTTACGACGAGATCGAAGTGGATGATAGACTAAATTATGTGGAGGAACCGATAGCCATTATTGACCGAGCTGAGAAGCGACTACGCAATAAGTCGATTCCTTTAGTCAAAATACAATGGAAGCACAGAAAAGGGTCAGAAGCTACATAGGAAAAAGAATACGAGATGAGGGGACTATACCCTCAAATGTTTAACATATAAATAGTTTCAAGGACGAAACCTCTTTAAGGAGGGTAGACTTGTAACATCCCAAAAATAGTAATTCAGTAAACAATAACGCGATAGAGGCTTAATCGTCATAAAACAAAAGAAAAACGGATGGGCTTGGGCTCGGCTACAACGGGCCGATGAAAGCCCAGGTATATAAGGGGCAAGGCAGCCCACTTCACCATTTCATCTTCATTTCATCATTCTAGAGAGAGAAAGGAGAGCTCGAGTCTAGAGAGAGAAAGGCAACGGATTGACACGAGATTGAAGGAGCACGTTACCGCTGAGCTCGTGAGTAAAACCTCCGAATCAGAAGTCCAATCTAGGTAACGATTCGACCATAATCTGAGTTTTTGTTTGTTTTGGGGTTTCTCGGGTTTTAGCTAAATAGGAGACGTTTTTATGGATGAAACTTGAAAATAAGCTTAGAACTAGCATCTAGAGTGAAAATCGCACCTTTTGATCAAAGAAAGTTGTATGATTAGCATGATCGGATTAACATGCAAAATTTCGGACTTGTCCAGAAAACAGGTGCTGTGTACTTATCAAGTACGCAGTAGGGACGTCCTGCGTACTTACCAAGTACGCAGGAGAAAGATCATGCGTACTTACCAAGTACGCAGGTACGCAGGAGAAAGGTCATGCGTACTTACCAAGTACGCAGGTACGCAGGAGAAAGATCATGCGTACTTATCAAGTACGCATGAGCAAGGCCCTGCGCACTTACTAAGTGCGCAAGCAGCAGACTAGTAAGTAAAGTCAGTATGTTTAGAATGATTGAACCGTTAGAGTCGGGTTGGGTCTGATGTGTTAAATACACCTAATTTAGATCGTACGTGACGTTGTTAGACCTTTGTTTAGGACAACCAAGACTAGCTTTTCAGGTGAGTTCTATGTGCCCCCTTCTATGTTATGTGCAAACCTTATTAAATGTTTTGGGGCTGAAATGTATACACTAAATGAATAAATGATATGAATGCTAATGTGATCATACGTGATATACTAATATTATATATATATATATATATATATATATATATACGAAAATGAATTATGCACAAAGAATGAATCGTATGATTATATAGAATGAATGAAAGAATAACACAATGTGTAAGAATGAAATCTTGCTTTATATCCATGTATATATTGCTTGCCAAGTATAAAAAAAAGTTATGGACGCTTCGATGATAACGCCTACTTCGGTAGACGGACGACCACGTGACTATTTTGTAACCGGGACAAATACGTTCCTTCATCAGCTAGGACGTACGAAAGTCATTAATGGACGGTCGAAGCAAATGACATATTATGAATAGTAAAACGGTTGCATAAATAATAGTCGCATGGGAAACGGATACTTTCGGGTAGACGGGCGAATTACGGCCTACGACGGTAGGACGGTTGTAAGTCATGACGGACGGACACAAGTTGCCGGACGGTTGTAAGAATAAAATTACGGACGGACACAAGTTGTAAGACGGTTGTAAGAATGGCGGGCCATGACGATAGACCGTGGCGTTTGTCTTTGTGACATTCACAAACAAATGACGGGTTGATCACCCTTAAGTGTATGACCCATGAAAGTTAAGAAAAGAAAAATGTGAATGCATATATATATATATATATATATATATGTAATCACAAAAGAAAGATAAAAGAAAAACAAAAGTTATGAATACGTATATTTATATATATGTAATCACAAAAGAAAGATAAAAGAAAAGCAAAAGTTATGAATACGTATATTTATATATATGTAATCACAAAAGAAAGATGAAAGAAAAGCAAAAGTTATGAATGTATATAATTATGTATACTTATAAAGAAAAGAATGATCATACTTAATAGTTTTAAACTAGAACTCACCAGCGTTAGCTGACTTTTAGTATACATTCCAGGTACAGAAAGGAAGGGTCGTGCGAAGGCGTGAAGATTACCCGGCACGAGACTGACATCCCACTTTTACTTATGTTAAGACAATGTTATGTTTCAATTTTTAAGACTTCCGCTGTTATGACATGTAATCTGAATGATGTTTGCTTCCGCTACTTCTAAATGTTTTAAATTTAAGTTCAGTAATTACGACTATGTTTATGAGTAAATCCAACAAGTGAGGTCACCCGGGAATGGGGCCTTATACCTCATCAATCCTAGCAAAACTTTTTGAACCGGCTGTGTGTGTATTTTTTTTTGGGACATGCGTGATTCCTTGGCTCTTAAACAACGTTACGTACACACATTAATATATACAACTCAACTAATAGAAGAAATAGAGTAATAAGACATCCGTCAAACAAGTCGAAAGTTATGAAAGTGTTTATCCAATACATAAAACCTCATAAATCATTTTACTCAAAATTTGACACACTGATTATTTATTTATAGAAGTTTAAAAAAAACTCAACTGTTCAGAGTCAACAAAAAAACTAACTTTTTTGACTTGTTATCCACCCGCCACACCCTTTCATTTTTCCAACTCTACTTTTATGGTACAGATTTTGTTAAATTGTTTCAGTGTTCAACAGTTGTTATAGTTCTGACATATCTACAGCCAACTTCTTGAACTATGATGTAGTTAAGTCAATTTTGGAGTTTATAGTTAGATCTTTTACCTCAGGAACAGGAGAGTAAATGGAGAACAAGTATCACTAGCCACCCATAGGGAAAAAAAGAAAAAAAAAGGTAAAAATTACTTTTCATGCCTATCAATACTATATTGGTTTGATGCTGCATGGAAAAAATGATACTGATGTTACACATATTTGTAGTTTATTAAACTTACTCTGTGTTTTTTATAGTTCATGAATTAGATCAGTAACAAGTGCTCCATTATCAATTCTAATTAGTTTGTACTTTAATAGTTCTGATTCTAATTACTAACAAAAGCATTACCAAATGTCAAGTTCATTACAGTGAGGGAATTAGTTGGCGTTCAAGATCTGCAACAACATGATCATGATTAAGGGGGTGAATGTGAGGGTATACCGATCATCACCTAGTTTAATTTGTATGTTAATGGGTCAATTATGTAATTAGTCTAAAGTGTGTTTATACTTGTTATGTAAATCTAATAATAAGTCCGGTCTTAGTGTAAAACCTAAATATTAGAAACCGTATTTAGGAGTCTTGGGATACGACGTTTCACAAAACCATTGCGTCTGTTGCCAAGTAGTATAAAATCGAGTTGCACATGAAGCAAGGGTTACGATCCTTAGAAAATTTCTATTGAAATCTTTATTTAAATTACTATATCTTAAATGTCGGTGGGATTTTATTACTTTTTATTTATTAACACCACTTATTAATTAAATAAATTGAAAAGAGAAATTTAAACATAATCACTCCGTAGCACAATGGTTTACTTCTTACCCTTAAAGGTCTTCTAACCTCATACCTCCATTAGGCTTTTTATTTAGTCTTTTTATATATTTTTTTTTCCAGTTACATTTTTTTTCTTCGACGGTTTTATCGTTTCGGTGTTAGGTCTTGTTCACGCTGCAACGTGTTAGGCGTAATACCATTTTCTATCTATATTGAATGATTGCAACTTCATACGTTTCTTTTATGTACGTAGCGACGCTTAAAAAAACTTGAGATATTTAAAATGCTTTTATAGTGTTCATATATGAAATAGATTCTTTTTTCATAAGGGTGAGGGATAGACAAATGGAAGTTTGTTCATATATGAAATAGAATTTTTACATACTTACTTAATGGAGTTATAGACAACAGAAGGGTGAGGGATAGACAAATGGAAGTTTGTTCATATATTAAACTAGTTTTTACACCCCGTGCTTCACAGCGGGTTGGTTTGACTCGTTTGTGTGGATATAACTTATATCAAATCACAGACTCGTTATAGCGTACGATAAAAAAAACACTCGAATTTGAATATAACTTATTCTAGAACGTTGACAAAAAAAATTTAAGAAAATTGCGCATTTTGTTATTTAAAAAAACTTAACGCAGGATATTTATCATAGAAAATGGTGTCGCGCCCATCGTTAATAAAATTTAAACGAAAACGTAGACGCAACGGTAAAAATAATGTTAATAGAAATGAAATATAAAACTAAATAATAAAAGAGGAAAAAAAAACAAATTAAAAAAACTACCGCTTCGGTTCGTCGAAAACTATAAGACGATTACCGATACGGATTCCTATAATACCAATATCGACAATGATGTTGTTCGTCCATAATAGGTTCGGCTCGTAACGGTACCACAACGGTAACAACACTCGCTATAGGCAACGATAAAAAAAGTTGATTTTGAATAAAACTACGTTTTAAAAAATTTATATCGGAATGTTGACAAAAAAACTATAAATAGTTGCACAGTACGCATTTTGAAAAAAAGTTAACGAACGAAAATTATCAAAGAAAAAAGAAATTAATAGAAAGTGAAACGGGCTAAAAACGAATACTATATATACTATAAGGGTTAAAAATAAAAATATAAAAAAATTACTCCCCCATAGAGGAGGATACTATTCACTCAGGTTGGTATTTAAATAAGAGTTATAATAGATTTTTTACATACTTCACTTAAAAAACTTGCGATATTTAAAATGCTTTTATAGTGTTACATCAATCATTTGTTAATTAAAAAAAAGACATATTTAGTGGTTGATTTAACTCCTGTTTTTATGTATAGTAACCCGCATTTATGCATAGTTCTGGGAGGGATCAGATCACTTTATTATCTAACTAGTTTAGATCCCGTGTTTACATACGAGGTGAAAAATATCAATATTTAAAAATTTTAAATTTTTATATATATATTTTACAGGTGTAAAAATATATTACATATACTAAGGATAGAAACAAACTCAAAATATGTAAATATTAATATATAATTGGGTTTCGAAAATACGTTAATTACTATTTAATATAATTTGACTTTCATTTACTATTTGATTGAAATAAAAGTTAAATAATTAATTTTCAAATTTTTTTATAGTACGGGATAATTTAAAATAAATGTGTTTTATTAGTATAATTAGTATTTCCTTTAAATATATATTATTATTAAAAGATAGAAGCGCATTAAATAAGAGAGATAGACGGGAAAAAATGATAAGAATGAATAAGGCGACACGTATCACTTAAAAACCTTTATTTATTACATAGTATAAATATAGATGTTCTTTGATATAGAAACATTAATAACCATTTTGAGTTAATACAAAGCCCTTTGATAATTAATTTAAACTAAATATATCAACACAATTTTTGTTTCTTTATATTATTTTTCTTAAACTAGAGGGTGACGTGTAAGACCAGAAATTCGAAAGACCTCACTTGTTGATTTACTCATTTACAATATATTTCAAAGACTGGAATAACATAAAAATTGGCAGCGAAAAACATCATTCATTACATTCATCAGTCATATGAAAATAAAACATCAACATTATCCTTAAAATAAAAATAGAGGTGGGATGTCAGTCTTAAGCCGAGTAGCCTTCATGATTCATTTCAGTAAATCCATTAAGCATTCCATTTTAATCTACTTTTAACTTGAAGTGCCCTCTAAAAATCAGCTGCGCTGAGTGAGTTCTAGTTTAAGCATTTAGGCATAACATCATTACTATAACACATTACTTCAATACATTAAAACATTCTTCATCACTATTACCATTTCATACATGCTTCCATAAACATTCACCGTGACTTTTAACATTTCATAATCTACCTTCATAAGAGTTACATAACACATATAGATCTCGTTTCGTCCGTTTATCACGACCACAACCCGTATAAATGTCCGTCTACATAAGTAGCTGTATAATCGTCTGTATGCATAAGTAGTAGTATAACCATCCGTCTGCATAAGTAGCCGTATAACTTTCTGTCTACATGAGCAACCGTATAACCATCCATCTACATGAGTAGTCGTATAACCGTCCGTCTACATGAGTAGCCGTATAACCGTTCGTTTGCATAAGCAACAATATTAACAATCATTCATCACTTATTACACATTGTCATTTAACAGTTCGTACTTTAAATATTTAATCATAGAAACATTCATTAACACCTAAGGATGAACCCTAGTCCAAAACGTTATAAAACTTCTTTAAAAAAGGGCATCTAGAAACTCGTTTGGTTTGTTGATACCATTCCAATTACAACGCTCCAAGATAGGCGGAGTATTATAAGAGATGTATGAATTCAACACGTGAAAATCTATTAACTTTGCTAGTGTTGTCTATAGTGTCACTAGACATTTAGTGTCGTCCCTCATGATCAATGTCTTCACATGATGAATTTGAGATTTTACAAGGTGTTGGTTTTGAGATGTTACATTGTACCATTATGTTTAGATAGTAGATATGTTTGGTGATGATCATTGCATTAACTCAAATGGTTATTAGTGTTTTTCTATGTCATGGAAATGAATTATTTTTTTTTTCATAAAAAGATCCACTTTTCATGTACACAATCTTTTACATAATGAAAAATTGTATACATGTATGTTGACTTTGAACTCAAACCTAATCATACTTGTCAAACCACAACCACAACATTATGTGAACTGTCAAAAATAATAACAAACACTGAAAAATAATAATCAACACTCAATTATTTGTATATTTTCAGCCATAATTGAACGTGGTTAATTATCATATTGTAATACGTTTTATAATTATATTTATAAAAAATGAAATGAAAACGTATCCATTTATTAAAAGCCAAAAACTTTATTAAATTTAAAAATAAAACGTGAACATAAATCGCATAGTTTTTGTGTGGTGATGACGTGATGTAGCTATCTTTTAAAAAAGGTTTACATTTTTTCCTAAAAGTTGTGCTTTCATAAATTAACATATATATCAATTAAAAACGAGGTCTTTGTTGATTAATTTTGACAATAAATTTCTATATATATGTAACCTACATAAAATATCAATCCAAATTTTCATTTGTCCATCTTAAATAAAATTTTAAATATTTGTTCCATTTTTTAATCTCATTTCGCCTTAAATTTTTACAGGATTTGCTGTTAGTTTCTGCTCATTAAATAAAAAAATATTTTTTTTTCCCATGATCACAATTTCTCTACGTTATGTAACTCTAGCTTCTAGGTTTTGTTAGATTTGTGATTTTATACAAAGAAGAAAGCTGATTCGATTTAGTACGTATTTATGATTGAGGGCAGGATTGAGTATGAATCCATCGAATAAGAGGAAACAGTAAGTGCTAGATTTTGCTAACGGAGAAGAGAAACAACGTCGTAGATGACGAATCGGCTGAAGAAGACAAGGAGGGAGGGTTGTTTGGGATTTTTTATTTTCGTTGTTTTAATTTTTTAAATAGTAACGGTAAAACGACAATTCATAAATATTTTACAAAGATTTTACCGTGATTAAAAATATGCGGTATACTCTCACCTTTGACACTCCCAAATGATAGTAAATTTTCTATCACGTGGACGCCACATAAATTCCGTTGGTTCCTCACTTGGGTTTCACTTGGCAAAAGGAAATACCCAAGTGAGGGAAATAACACATATTTGACCATTAGAGACCCACCTAACACCCACACCCACAATGGAGACCCACCCAACACTCACAACTTTTCCACTTTCTCCCGTGAAACCACTCACAGATCCCCCCTCACCTCCTGATCACGTGAGAGGGGGCGGCGTTTCATCGTCCTTCATGACGTAAGAATGCTCACATGGGGATATCCGTGAGGGTATACCCCATACCCCTTAGTGAAAAGAACAGCCCATGGTGTTGAAGCCTACTGCCATTGGTAATTGACTCTTCATGATAACAGTAGTGTGAGTAATTTAAAGGTTGTAAGTATAAATTTATGTTATATTTAGAAGTTACAAATATTGTTGTTCAAAGAGTGAAAAATGCAAGAGTGAAGATTACATGTAATTTCTGAAAACTGATTTATTATCCATCTAATTAATTCTATTCAATTTTCATATGAAACTAAAAGAATCCCCATACAAACATATAAGTTAGTTGTTATATGGAAATATCAAACTTAATATAATAATGATGAACTTTACTAAACAAAATGACTATAAACTAAAAGACAAAAATAAATAAACTAAAACAATACAAAAATAAATGTATAATGGTTATAGTAAGGCAAAAAAAAATTTCACATAAATGTCATGTGATGTTACAGTAAAATATTTATTTTATTCTGTATAAGAAAACCAGCTTATTATTGCTCTTCTAGGAAATTTTTAATAGAATGAACTATTAGACAAATGAGAAAATATATTTAATCCGCCCATGCACTTCATCCTTCATGAATATGAAACAAAGGACTAAAATAAGGATAAAATATTATATAAATAGAAAAATTATACATTATATATGCAAAGAATTAAATCCTACATGCATTTCAAGAGTGACTCAATAATATGATACACAAAATTATGAACAAATTATATATAAGTTTATAAAAATAAGTAAAGTTTCCAAATTTCACATGAAGATGAGTGAGAGTTGTGTGATATACAGTAGTTGAAGAAGTCGTACGTGATATTGGCACGGCTCAATCAAAAAAAGGGCTCTAGAAACCTTAAAAGAGCATTGATTTCTGATTGAACCGCACCAACATCTCGTATTGTTGTTATACTGTTACACACTAGCCCACTGAGATCACTAAGTTCTTGATAAAGATTCGGTCATACCTATACATATACACAAAACACTTGTAGTGAGTAGTTTCTTGATCAAATAACCTGCAAAATCAGTAATATTATGATAAAGATGATATGGTTTTGAGAAAAAGAAGGTGTGTATAATAGTGAGGCCCATGGGAATGTGATATATTTATGAACAAAATATGTATAACTTGCATATGTTTATATACATGAAAGAGGAGGTGATGGGGGTGAGGGTGGGGGGTGGGGGAGGGCATTGAATAAGCCAACAACCCAACAACAGAAAGGGAGGTTGGAGGCATAATTTACTCGAAAGCAAAGCCAAGAAAACTGATGCAAAAGCATGATGGAAGCTTTAAATTTGCATTTATGAGGTTTGGAGAAAAGACACCGGTAAACTTACTTTCAAATGGAAAATGAAAATACCCTTTTGGCTCTTCAATTTGTATTCAATTTTTTGAATTTCAAAACTTATATATCCAACAATTACAAATAATATTTCTAAGAAAATTGTTGTGCTTGATTAACAAGGTGTTTAAAAATTATGTTTAAATACAATATGAATTATCAAGAAGACTTAGAAAATGATTATATAGATCTAAAATTTATCTAACTATTACACGTTTGATGAGATATTCATGAACAAATAATTATCTTGTTGAAAATAGTTCATTTAAATAAATAAAATATTATAAAGATATTCTAAATCCAGATTTGGATTACAAAAGTCTACTTTTAAAACACTTTTTTCTTGTGTTTATAATTTCTCTTGACTTATTTTTCTTGAATGAGGTTAATATTACGTTCGTAGTAACTTTTAGTTGTATTTTATTAAGTTGAAAATTCAAAACTCAAAAGCATACAATTTCTGAATAATAGATAAGAAAGTAGTTTTATTTGGTGAATATCACAACTAATGTTGCTTTTCTTATAATTCTCTAACATTAATATAACAATATGTTCATTTTCAAAAATTTTGGAATGTTTCACTATCTAACATTAATATGTTTTAATTGGAATTTTATGGATATATTTATTTATTTACAGAAAAGTTTAAATACAAAGTAATTTTTGGTGAAAAGCGTAGAAAATATTTTGAATTGTTGATTTAGAAAAATCAATGGTTAATATCAAATAGGATTGTTTTAAGCGTGAAAAGATTCTGAAAAAAATGTAAAAATGAAATGACTTACCTTTGTTAACTTTTTACAAGTTCCCCTATTTTGTTAAAAACAATCATAACTTTTTTATACGACATTTCTTTTTAAAAAATGTTACACCATAAAATCTAGCATTTTATTCTCTTTAATTTGAGTATAGTCTTGCTATACTTTTATTAAAAAAAACGATTTTTTTTAAATGTCGATGTGTTGTGCGTAAACCTTGCGTGATTATGGTCATGTGTATAACATACGTGATTATGGTGATTATGGTCATGTGTATAACATGCGTGATTATGTGATTATGGACTTACATTATTATAAATCATGCGTGATTATAACGTGAACGCATTTACCCCTCGCCCACCGAACACGTGTCACATGTTGGGCCTTCGTACGCTAAAACTCCTTTGTACAATAACCGGACCCTGCTTATTTATTATGTGTGTGTGTGTGTGAAAATTCATAATAAAACTATATAGTTATGCGAAAACCACTAAAAAACTAATTATAACCTTTAATATAAAAATAATTATTTTTATTGTAAGGCCACAAACCCGGAAACCCTACTTGTTGGCACAAACGCAAGCTAAGTAGTCATGGACATCAAACTAAGCTCAATTCAGTGCAGTGGAAATCAAATATTCAAACATTGGTCAACGAACCAACTCAAACATAACTCAAACCAGGTGCTAATATCCAAATATCACAACGAAACAACTAATAATTAAATGTCATCACGAATACACACGGTAACCAAGCACCATCTAGAAGCCATCAACTCACACATTCTCTTTACCTGAAATACATGCTTAAAACGTCAGCTATGCTGAGTGAGTTCTATAGTAGTTTATTAGGGGTATCGAATCCCGAAACCGTTATAAAAATGGTTTATATTTCAAAGGTTTTAGCTCATAAACTGTTTATATGAAAATCAAGTAATTATAATCAACGACACACAAATGTTTCCCGTTCACCATATCCGAGGACACAAGCAAACACAGTGTCACGTCTGACTGTCGTCAGACACAATAACATGTTGACTAATGTCAACACAATGTCAAGCTTACACTCGACCACCCGCCACGAACGTAAGGTACGTGATACACTTTCATCCTCAAATGCAAACATAACGATTATTTAAAATAAATAGTAATTCACAAGAAATCGTCTACACATGCATTTACTAAAACTCGATACACATGTATTCATGCCTATAATACATAAAAATCATGAGTCAATACACGACTTAATACTCACATCCCGCTCACTCAACTAGAACTACTACATGTATAGCTCCCCTCGTGCATGCATGCTACCATGCACCACGTAACCACTCGCACAACCCCATGCATTCCCGCGGGTCACCGAATTCATAACTCGTCCAACCCGGCACCTCGTTTACCCTTCATGACTCACACCATACAAATACAAACCAACTCAACCCTTCACGGGTTCCCTTCGGCTTCGAGCAGCCCTCGCTGCCCCTACACAACCGTGAACGGCCCCATGCATGGCTGCCATGGCTACCCGACGCCACCACAGCCCGCCTACGGCCTTCCCGCGCCACCACAGAGATCCGACAAGGCCATCAGGGGTTCCCCGTCGAGTCCCCGATCGGCAATCAACACCACCACTCTGTCACAGCCACCGTCGTGCCTCCCCCTCGCGTCTGTCGTGGTTTTCGTCCCTGTCCGGCCACCCCCGTGATGACGGGTTCCTTGCTCCTCTGCCACAGCACTATACGACTCTTACCATAACCAAATCATAAAGACGAGTCAGAGTTACGAATCATATACCTTTTTACCGGATGACACGTGCGAATCGCACCACCGATCGGTCCCGTCTTCCTCGAGTTCTTCTCTTGCGTAAAACCCTAACATCACAACGCATTGAGAATGGTTCATCGAATGATTAAACAGAATGAGGGATGAAAGATTGAGACTTTCTTACCTGGAAATCGCCTTAGAGCTTGAAGCTCTTTTCTCCCTCTTCTCTCTTCGATTACGGTAGCCGCAAACCCCACAAATGGGGTCTCCTACCCATGTGTGATACCCTAAAGGGTGTTTCCCCAAAGTCGGGCTTGGCCCCCACGCATCGTAGACCTCCCGTGCTTAGCATGTTCGTTATTTTTAGTATAAAGTCCCCCTAAGTCTGGCTAAATACTCGATAATCCCTCATTTTTATTTCCATAAAGTGAATCCCGCTTCTACGTCTTTGGTTAAGTCTCGTTAAGTACCTGTAACATTTCTGTCCACTATATACAAATATATATACATATATACTAATCATGTTTATTAGATAAATCGCGGGATGTTTGATGTAAGGTCAAATATCCCGTGTTTAAGAGTCTAGTTCGTATAATTTTATGGGTGTTACTTTGTATAACGGGTCGGTTTTACGTTGGTATTTGTATTTGTGTCTATTACAGGTAATTGGATGCTAAGTATGCGTTTCGAGAAGCATTTGGGATGAAGTAGAAGGATTGGATGTGAAACTATGCAAAGATGGCAGCTTATCAGAAAGTTATGTAGTGCAAAACTTGACATAAGCATATCTTGAGCTAGAATTTGAACCACGGGGCCTATAATATATCGATTTGGGGTAGCTAGAGGAGCCGAATATGAAAATTTGGTTAGGAGCGTAGCTTACGCCCTCCCAATAATAGCTTACGCTCTAGAGCTTTTTTTTAGGAGCGTAGCATAGAGGAAAGAGCGTAGGAGAGAGGGGGTGAGCGTAGCTTACGCCCCTATCAGCGTAGCTTAAGCCCCCTAGAGAGAAAAACGGGATTTTAAGGGTTTTTGACTATATGTACAATCCTAAAACCCTAGGGCCGTCATGATTCATTCTCTGGAGCTTCTTTGACGACTTTTGGGCGATCTTGGGTGTTGAGAAGCTTTCTGATTCGTTATTTGATGTTTTGTAACTCCGGATTAAGTTTTGAAGGTATGATCATGTTTATGCGTAGCTAAATCACTCGTGGTTGTTCCCGGGTGTAGGATTACTTTCGTTTGATGACTTTTTCTAGGTTTAAACTTTGTTGGATTAAATTTGTGATTCAATCGTATGATTAATCGCAGTCTTTTGTTTTTTCTTTATTGATTAAACAGTTTTGTTCATTGGGATTTGGTGTTGTCATCAGTTACTCAGTTTTTAATCATGAACCATTTATTGCATTAGGTTTTATGTTCTAAAATTGGTAGAGAATTAACTAGAGATTCATCTTGTGTCAATTATTCGGTTTTCTAATCGTAAATCAACATAGCCAAATCACTGGGTTTTTGTCTATTTGTCAATTGGAGGTATATTAAAATTCATGTATATGTGAAGTTCAACAAGTTTTTATTCGGTTTTATCATTAACGTGTGGAATCTGAACCCGGAAGCGATCCGTTTTCTCGTAATCACTTTTAAGTCGATTAAATTTGTTTCTTTGGCAATAGTTTTCTGAATCAGTAAGTTTCTGTGTTTTCATTAAGTAATAATTAAATAGCATTCTCCACGAATTCCTTGTGGGTTTGATAACCTTACTTTCCGTACTACAGTCTAAAGTAGTACTACAGTCTAAAGTAGCTAAGGAGTAGATTTTAATATAGTTTTTTATTAGTCTTCGACACGCGATCAATGTTACATAACTAGTGATATGATCCTGGACATTATGGGCATGAGTGATGTTTTGAAAACTTCCTTGAGAACCAGCTGGACTCCGAAGCATGTCAAAGTCATTTCAAGCCTATAGATGATGCTTATTTCAATAGGGAAACTAGATGATCATGGTTATGATGTTATGTTTGGTGGTGTTAAGTGGAAGGTTGTCTAAAGCAACTTAGTTATTTCTTTAGGAAAGTAGAGAGGAACTTTATACATGGTCCATGAACAGTCATATGGAGCTAATGAAAGAGGTTTGAAGATGGCAACTGCAAAAGGTAAACTCTGGATCTGAAGAAAGCGAAAGTTGGGTTCTGTGAACCTCGTGTGAAGAAGAAAAAAAAGTTACTTTTGTATATTCAAATGGATACCTAAAGCATGTTCAAAGTTTCAGAAAGAATAGTTAAGAAGGCTTCAGAAAGAACGTTCAAGAAAGGTTCGAAAAAAAAACAATCAAGAAAAGTTCAGATATACCAATAAAAACTAGAAGATCATGGGAGAGAGACTATGACAGTGGGAGTACGAAGGTTAAATATGATCCACATCCTCCAATTACAGCTCTAGCTCCATAGTGGGTTAGAAAAACCAGCAGAGCCACAAAACCACCACAGAAGTTCACTCCGACGGATAATTATTTACTATTGATGGAGAGTGATGGATCCCAATGTTTTTTAGAAGCCAGCAGAGTAAGAGATTCGTTGAAATGGGAGCAGTCTATGAAAGAAAATATGGAGTCATGAGTAAAGAATAAAAATTAGGTTCAATCAATTTCACTTGCAAATATGATGACACGGGTCGTGACATCGGATGAGTTAAAGCTCTATGGAGCTTCAACTATCCTTCAATGATGATTGATGCGAAGGCACTACACAAGTTCAAGAGGAAGATTATAGAATTACAAGTTAGAGGGCAACTGAAGTGATCAGCCTCCAAGTGAGAGATTGTTAGGTTGTGTGGAGGTTGCGCACTTAAGGGCAGCCGACCCTAGGAGTGGTTTTAATCAGTCGACCCTAAGAGTGCCTTTGGCTACAAGGCATAATTAATCCTAATCTCTAGTCTATAAATATAAACCATTGTAACTGTATTTTAACACCCCAGGTAATAAAATTGCCTCGCTAGTGCAGTCATGGACGTATGTCAGTTTAGATCGAACCACGTAAATCTTGTGTCATTTTTTTTTCCTTTCTTTTCTATTTGAAATTATGTGTGTGTGTGTGTTTTGGTGTTTGTTGTTTGCACAAACCGTTTTAGCCCAGAAGATAAGTTCGAACATTAGATTGATATTGTCTCACCGCCTGTTAACTGAGGTCAACGCACGTCAACGCTGACGATCAACTGTTGCTAGTCAACAACAGTCCTTTGTTGTGTTTCTTTGGTCTGCTCAGGAGGATCAAGGACTAGAAACGAGGTTTGACCAAAAACCAGTCAATTGAGAGTCAGTCTTGACC
Organism: Smallanthus sonchifolius; assembly: GCA_023525975.1. Taxonomy (NCBI): domain Eukaryota; kingdom Viridiplantae; phylum Streptophyta; class Magnoliopsida; order Asterales; family Asteraceae; genus Smallanthus; species Smallanthus sonchifolius. The sequence goes on from CM042029.1 coordinate 71,507,916, forward strand.
AGAAAAAGTTAAACAGAAATTTCAAATGTAAACAACCGTGACACCGATCCCTAACACCTTTCACAATGCAAGCATGGAGAAATCAACGTAATGGCTACCTCATTAGAGAGAAGTTATTATGACCTCTATTATCTTATAGAAGATGATTGTATATTGATGATCGTTATGGATCAGAGAGAACATAGTGAATAAAAAATCTTGATGGGAGGTCAAGGAGTTAACATAAGATAGATTTAACATATACCTAAACCACTATATATCATTGTGCTCATTATACTTGCATTGTTCATCTATCTCATTACCTGTCATATGTAAGACGGGATTTGATATGTGGCTCTTATAATCACTTATCTTATTATTAAATGATCAAATATAATTACTTATTTATTTAATAACCTATGCCTAGTAATTAGTTGATGGGGCTAATTACTCTTAATGGGCCACTAATGGGTTTCCCCTTGGTATACATACAAATAGAAAGAATACTAGAGGGAATAGACTAATCAACTAATCTATTCAATCACCACTAAATCGTCCCTCTCTCTCTCCAAACCGTGAGCTCTCACGAACTCACCTAATACCATCCTAATCGTACACCCTAAACGAGAACTCGATCCAGATCAGAGATCATGTCGTCTTCCCTATCATCGGTGAACTTAGCAGGTATGTATTAATATATTGTTTTCCATTATATAGTTGCAAGAACTGATCAACATATGGTATCAGAGAAGATGTTGATAAATCAGTTCTTATTTCTTTCCCTAAACTGGAATTAAAATCGGAGAACAATTTTCTGTTAAAACCGTTTAGAAAATCGTCCTTATTAATGTTCATGGTTTTCTTGTTTTACAAATAATATCACGTTTTGATCTCATAAATTTTGAGATCTATTAAGTTATCGAAATATGTTAAAATAGTGTTTTAAGATTTCGATTCCAGTCCTTAATCTGATATTATTGAAGAATAGTTTAACTGATGTTCATAAACTGTTCTTCGTGTACATCATTATTTTTTATGAAAATCCCCTTAATCTGGGATGAATAATGATTTTGATTGTGTTTTCCTAAAATTCTTGTAACTTAATCTCCAAGATTTCGAATTAAAATATTAATTTATTATTTTAAATAAAGAAACTTGGATATTCTATACATCTTAAAATATTTTCGAAATTTGAAAATACAATCAAAATCCCTTAAATATCGCACATAGCTTAAAAGATTCATCTTCACGGTTTATGATTCACGGGTATATTTCACGGGTTATGATTCACAGTTTTGTTTATGGGTCTTAAGTTCACGGGTCTTAGACCTCACGGGTAACAGTTCACGATTCCAAGTTTACGTTTCATATTCACGTTTTACGGTTCAAGTTCATGGGTTTTACAGTTCATGGTTTACCTTATGGAGTCGTAAACCTTATAGAAGCTGTGAACCTTTGATGAACCGTGAACCCTTAGCTGAACCGTGAACCTTTTGCTGAACCATGAACCTTACCTGAACCGTGAACCTTAGCTGAACCGTGAACCTCTTCCTGAACCGTTAACTTTTTCTAAACCGTGAAACCTTATAGAACCGTGAACCTTCACCTTAGCGGTGAACCTTCATTTAGCCGTGAACCTTGCCTTATACGTGCCTAAAATTTTTCCCTTCATTTAACCGTGAACCTTAGTTCGATCCGCGCTAACAGGGGGTTTGCTATTAATAAATGCTTTAGTTTTAGTTTTGTCAAACCTTAAAATTAAATTTTTTTGAAAAAAAACTTTAAAACTTACTTGAATAACACCTAAAGTTTCACTTCTGTCCAAAGGTGATGTGACGCATGTGAATACTTATTCAAGCTTAAATAAGCATAATAACTTAGTGTTTGTCATGATATTAACTTAGAAAACATGATAAACTTAAATAACACCTAAAGTTTCACTTCTGCCCAAAGGTTATGTGTCACGCTTGTAAAGTTATTTAAGTCTAATTAAGCACTATTTCGCCTAATATAACTAAGTGTTTCTACTTCTACCCAAAGGTGATGTATCACATTTAGTTTTCGTGAAGCTAATTATGTGCGTACTAAACAAATGTTTCACTTCTGCCCAAATGTGATGTGTTACATTCTTACTGCACATACTCACTATTAAAATTGTTCCTAATACTAAACAATTGTTTCACTTTTGCCCAAAGGTGATGTGTTACATTGTTTAATTAGAACCTAATAAATCTATTATTTTGGTGATTATAATAGATATTTATCACAGCTTCATTAATATAATGATCCTTATTTTCGCCTGCCTTAGTTTAAGTTACCCTATAGACACTCTAAGCTCTTTTTAAGCAATCAGTATCTTATTCTTTTCTCGTATAAAATCCACTGCAGCCCCTAACTTGGGAATCGAAACTTTGAATGGTGCGAACTTCTCTACTTAGAAAGATTCACTGATTCTGTCTTTCGGCTTGATGGAATTCGATCACGCACTCGACAAGCCTGCACCTGCTGGTCTTACTGACAAAAAGTACTGCTCGAGACATTATCAAGCATGAGAAGTGGTCGAGGTGTAACCGCATGGCTCTTTTCCTAATGAAGAACTCTATCAGTCCGATCATCAGAGGAGCTATACAAGATTCTACAGATGCTAAGACTTATCTGGGTTCTGTGGATGATCAATTCAAGGGAACTTCTAAGGCACATGCAAGTACTCTAATTCTGAAGTTGGTGACTGCAAAGTATGACGGGATCAGCGGTATTCGTGAGCACATCATGATGATGAATGACATGTCCCGTAAGCTCAAGGGATTAGACATGGAAATCAGTGACGACTTTCTAATGCACTTTATCATAACCTCTCTTCCTAAGTCTTTTGAAGCTTTCAAGATCAACTACAACACAGAGAAAGACAAGTGGACGATGAGTCAGTTGATTGCAACGTTCGTCCAAGAAGAAGAGCGTCTGAAACTAGACAGACCGGATGTTGCTTATCTCATGTCCGCTGATTCAAAGAAGAGGAAGGGCGATTTCCGTAAGAAGGAATCTTATAATGTCTAGAAACAAGATGCAAATGGTGCTTCCAGCTCTAAGAACTTCAAAGGGAAGTCTCACTGCAAGTTCTACCACATAGGGGTAAGCAAATAACCGAATTAACCGAACCGTAACCGAACTAACTGAATTAACCGAACCGAACCGAACCGAACAATTAACCGATGGTTCGGTTAAACCATAACCGATTAACCGAAAATTACGGTTCGGTTTTGGTTTTGATGTATGGCATAACCGAATTAACCGAACCGATAAAATTATTCATAATGCAATAAAATTTAACTTTTTAGATTTACATGGCCTAGTCTTTGGAGTTATAACTAATGCTCCATTCTTGTTGAACTTGGATTGTGATCATTAGCAACAACAAGGCTACATTAGATGTAGTGTTTACTCATGAGACTGTCATGCTGCATATTCTTCATATCAAAGCTTATTCCCACTAAACTGACGAGTAGGGAATAAATTCTCATAAACTAGATTAGAAAGAAAAAAATAAAAATAGCATTAAAATGTTTTAATAATAAAATGAGAAAGGCTTTTGAAACCATAACTTACAAAAATTGCAGCAGCAAAAAAAAAACATGATGATAAACCACTGGAACTAAGTATCCCACATTGGAAGTTAATAAAGGTTTTGTAGGAGCCATGATATTATAAAAGGATAAGATGAGGGAAACAAAAGTTCATATGTATTCTCTCAAAATAATGGTTTTTTTAATATAAAAAGAGCCCAAATTACTACAATTATTTTCATTTCATTGATAAAAAACAGTTTAATTTTTTAGTCCTAATTTGAACTTTTTGGTCAATTGGTTAACCGAACCGAGCTAGCACTAATAACCGATTAACCGAAACCAAAATAACTGAAACCGATCGGTTTTCAAATCCCTTTAACCGAAGTAATCGGTTTCGGTCTAAAACCGAACCGAACCGACCCGTGCACACCTCTACTACCGCAAGGCTTGACATAGGCAGAAAGACTGTCCGGACTTTAAGGAGTTGCTGAGCAAGAGAGGTAATCATCTTTATATGATACTTGAGTCCTATAATTTAAATGTTCCATATAATACATGGTGGTTTGATTATGGTTCTATGGTTCATGTAACCAACTCTTTACAGGGATTCCTTACAATCCAGAAGCTGGAAAGAAACCAAAGAACATTTAAGATAGGGAATAGAGAAGAACTAGTTGTCAAGGCTGTGGAAACCTTAGAATTAATTATGAAAACTGGTTTATGTATTAAACTTTATGTTACCTTATATATTCCTGAGATTACTCGGAATCTAGTATCAGGACCAAAGTTAGACATTAATGGTTTTGTTTGTTCTCATGGTCATGGAAAACTTTCTATTATATTAAATTCTCAAGTGTTTGGTCGTGGTTATCTAGATGATGGTCTCTATAGATTAGAACTAGATGATAATTTTTCCAAGTCTTGTTATCTTATAATATTAATAAAAACTTAACAAAGACTAAACAAAAGCGAGACTTAGAAGCTTCATCCATGTTGTGGCATCAACACTTAGGCCACATTTCACGAGATCGCTTATATCGTCTCGTGAAGGATGAAGTGTTACCATATCTCGATTTCAATGATTTTGGAACATGTGTCAAATGCCTTAAAGGTAAAATGACATCAGCAAATAAGAAATGTACCACTGGGAGCTCTAATTTATTAGAACTCATTCACACTGATATTAGTAGCCCTTACCCCGTTGCTAGTATAACATGACATACTTCATTTATCACTTTTATTGATGATTATTCTCGTTATATGTACTTGTATCTTATTAAAGAAAAATATGAATCACTTACGACTTTTAAAGATTATAAAACTGAAGTTCAAAAACAACTTAATCTTCAAATAAAAGTTGTGAGATCGGATAGAGGAGGTGAATATTATGGCAGACATACTGATGTGTGTCAGGCTCCTGGTCCATTTTATGAGTTTTGTAAGGGCCTGGGGATCGTGAACCAGTTCACCATGTCCGGTACTCCTCAGCAGGACGGTGTTGCTGAAAGAAGAAACAGGACCCTAATGAACATGGTACGCAGTATGTTAGCCAACTTAGGTTTACCCTCATTCCTCTGGACCGAGGTTTTAAAAGCAGCCGTTCATATACTCAATAGAGTTCCTTCCAAATTTGTCCCAAAAACTCCTTATGAACTCTGGACAGGAAGGAAACCGAGTCTTAGATATATAAAAGTATGGGGTTGCCTTGTCGAATCTAAACTCTATAATCCTTTTTTAAAGAAACTTGACATGAAAACTGTCACTTGTTACTTCATCGGTTATCCCGATCACTCAAAGGGTTATAGATTCTACTATCCTTCTCACGTTACTCACATTGTTGAAACCAAGCATGTCAAATTCCTTGAGGATTTTAAGGTCAGTGGGAGCAGTGAAAATCCTTATCCAGATTTAGAAGAAGTACAAGATGCGGGGGGAGAGATTCGTCGCTTACCTTAACTCTGATTACTCCTTTTGTACACCACGCTGCATCGCACGTCACTGCACCACTTCCTCCTCCCTCATATCTTAATGCTACACCTTTTATACCAGAGAATGAAGTCACAACAAATGACCGACATGAAGACAATGCTGAACCCGATAATCAACTCAGGAGGTTGTTTAGGTCCAAAAGGCCTACTAACTTTGATGATTTTGTTACCTACCTGACTGAAGCTGAAATAGATGTCGAAAAGTTTACAGATCCTACTTCTTATCATGAAGCCATCAATAGTGATCAGTCTTCTGAATAGAACAAAGTTATGATTGATGAGCTTGACTGCATGAAGAAAAATGATGTTTGGGATTTAGTTGAATTACCCAACGGTGCTAAACCCGTAGGATGTAAATAGGTCTTCAAAACTAAACTAGATTCGAATGGAAACATTGAACGCTATAAAGCGAGATTGGTTGCGAATGGTTTCACTCAGAAAGAAGAAATCGACTATCAAGAGACCTTTTCTCCTGTTTCTCGAAAGGATTCATTAAGGATCGTGATGGCCCTAGTAGCTCACTTTGACTTAGAGCTACATCAGATAGACGTCAAAACCATTTTCCTCAACGGCGACTTGAATGAAGACGTGTTCATGAAACAACCTGAAGGTTTTCAACCTGAATGTCAAGAACATCTAGTCTGTAAGTTGAATAAATCCATATATGGGTTGAAGCAGGCATCACGTCAATGGTACCTAAAGTTTGATGAAGTCATGAAGAAACAAGGTTTCCTGAAGAATCAAGTGGATCAATGCACCTACCTCAAGATGAGTGGGAGCAACTTTACTAAACTTGTCCTTTATGTAGATAACATTCTATTGGCAAGTAATAGTTTAGACATGTTGCATGATTAGAAGAGTTTACTCTCGCATAACTTCGACATGAAGGATATCGGAGAGGCTTCCGATGTTATAGGCATCGAAATACACTGAGATAGATCTAAGGGCATTTTGGGATTATCTCAGAAAGCCTACATCGAACGGGTCCTCACACGTTACAATATGCAACATTGCTCTCCTTCTATAGCTACAGTAGTTAAGTGAGATGTTTTCGATTCTTTCCAATGTCCGAAAACAGAGGTTGAAAAGGGGCAAATGAGAATGATACCTTATGCATCAGTAGTTGGGAGCCTCATGTATGCTCAAGTCTGTACTCGTCCGGATATCGCTTATATTGCTGGAATGTTGGGCCATTATCATACTAATCCTGGCCTTGATCACTGGAAAGCAGCTAAGAAAGTACTCTGATATTTGCAAGGGACGAAAGACTATAAACTGACTTATAGAAGAAGTGATAATTTAGAAGTGGTTGGTTATTCTGATTCTGACTTTGCTAAGTGCAAAGATGACAAGAAATCAAGATGACAAGAAATCCATTTGAGGGTACATCTTTATGTTAGCCGGCGGACCTATCTCCTGGAAGAGTCATACGCAACAGTTGACCACAACATCCACTATGATGCCAGAATACATAGCCGTGTGTAACGCGACATGTCATGGAATGTTGCTAAAGAATCTGATCACTAGACTCAAAATAGTTAACTCCATTTCTAGACCATTGAAGCTTTATTGTAATAACTCAGTTGCCGTTAGTTTCTCGAACAGTAACAGTTCGACTGGAGCTGGATTATATATCTTGATACAAAGTACTTGTTCGTACGTGAGCGAGTTAAGGAAAATAATCTTTATATTGAGTATATAAGTACTAAAGTTATGCTTGCGGATCCGATGACTAAAGGTCTCCCACCTAAAGTTTTCGAAGAACATGTTTCGAAGATGGGCTTTTCTAAATACCTTATTTAGTAGCATATTGTATTTACTTACGTTTATTAATGAAATTTCCTCAGTTATTTGAATTTATTTGTCTCTAAATATGTTATGCATGCCTAACGACATATAGACACAGATTATACAAATCATCGTTAAATGGCTTACTTATAAATTTGATCCTAAATTTACTTAAGTTTTAAGTTGGGATTGTAGTATGATTAATGGGGGTCTTGAGTTGGATATCGATTCAATGACTGTATTTCTCTGCTACAGTTTTGGTTTAAAACTAAAATGAGTATTAAATCTGCAGACTTACTAATGCTTATAATAAATGATTACTCAGCCAAATGAGAGAATGTAAAACGAGATTTGATATGTGGCTCTTATAATCATTTATCTTATTATTAAATGATCAAATATAATTACTTATTTATTTAATAACATATGGCTAGTAATTAGTTTATGGGCCTAATGAATCTTAATGGGCCACTAATGGGTTTTCCCTCGGGTGTACATACAAATAGAGAGATTACTAGAGGGAATAGACTAATCAACTAATCTATTCAATCACCACTAAATCGTCCCTCTCTCTCTCTCCAAACCGTGAGCTCTCACGAACTCACCTAATACCATCCTAATCGTATACCCTAAACGGGAACCCGATCCAGATCAGAGATTATGTCGTCTTCCCTATCATCGGTGAAAACAGGTATGCATTAATATATTGTTTTCCATTATATAATTGCAAGAACTGATCAACATCATACACCATCAAAGGTTCATGATAATATATACTTTGGCTATAAGTTTTCAAAGAAAACTAGAAAAGGTTTTATGAATATTAAAAAATAACCTATTCATCCCCATTAGTTTTCTTACAATTTATTCGAAGTATGATTTTTTCCTCTTATCAATGCAATTTTGAGGTGAATTCAATTCTGATTCCATGGTGTGCACATAATTCGTAAAATAGTCACATATTTTCCCTTCCTCTATTATTCCTAACTATCTTGATTTTATTATGGAGTTGATTTACAACTTTATTCTTGTATAAAAGAATTGTAATATCTCTTTAACCTTACTTTCACATAACTTAAAAAAAAATTGGATCATTGACGGGCCACTAGGCCAGCCGATCATCTCCACTCCCATAGGAGGAAACTCACTCATATGTGAGAAAACTCCCTTACCTAATTTGGACCCCCCCTTTTTGTCACAAATGAGATTTGAACCCTATACCTCCCTATTTTAGTGAAGTTTTAGTTATACACCTTTACCACTAGCTCTAGTCGTTGTTACTTTTCACATAGTATAAAAGTTATGTGCTATCATGAGTGAAAGTAAGGAGCTACTTACTACCACATGTTGCTTGAACTGATTTTAAGTCACACAAGTGGCCTCTAGTTTTTCTTTCTAACCTATTTAAAAGATTACTTTTTTAAGTTTTGCTGCAACACAAGTTTTACATGTATAATTCGAATCAATGTGGAATGTTTGTATGTAAACTATATCTCATTTTATTGGTATCATTATTTGTGACCATTACATTTATTTGAATGTAGCATTTTCCTATAAGCATTTCATTTATATTAAGCATAGATTTATCTTACTCGGAAATTACAATAAGACATCCACTTTCACACAATATGTATATTTTTTAAAGTTCTTTCCAGAATATCATCTTTAGTATCACACATCCTTGATCCCAACAGTATCATAAATTCTCATGAATAACTTCTCTCTATTCTCACCCGCTTTGATTGGGTTGAACAAAGTCTAATAAAAAAGAATCATGGCAAGGCTCCGGTGTCAAGCCACCATTCTCTAGATTTGGATCCCAGGACTCAGGAGTCTCAATTCAATAATCATGTTGTGATGTTAGAAATCTTGGAAAACATCATGCCAAGTGGTTAGAAATCCCTATTATATACGGGTTGAATAAAGAAAATATTAAATAATAGAGATGAGATTACTAGACGTGTATTGGTAATCTCAGTCTCATTCCCGGTTGTAAAATCGTGTCTCATACCCGGCCCAATACCCGTCACGTATTTGTCAGGTAATTATGAATCAGGTATGCTGTTGAGATTTCCATATTGTACATTTCTTTTTTACCATTATAACTATTGTATAATGTGTAATATTTTTCACACCTCAATTATATGTAATTATGAGTCGGGTGGTTTCTCACTAAGATGTTACAGTTTGGAATTCACAACTGAAGTCTAGAACCCATCATTAAACTAGATAACCCACTCATTTCTCATATGTATAATGGTTTCATAAATAGTGTATTTTAGTATTTAGCCTTTGCGTAACGGGAGAGTGAGAAGAGGGGCGTGGTGCCACCTCACCTACCATGGGCATGAAACACCGTGCCGGACCCGGGTGGGTGGGGGGCATGAGAGGAGGGAGGTGGTGGTGGTAAGGGGGGTGAGAGCATCTTTTCCTTGACAAGCATTAATTGTTTTCCTTGACCAACATTTTGTACACAATTAAAAAGTAAAAAATAAACAAAAAATGTGTATAATTAATTTAAAATAAGATTCTATTTTAACTTTAAATGTGTATTTAAAATATTAATAAATATAAATCTTATAAAAATAAGATGTAAAGCTAAAGTACTAAGTTAATCACTATATAAGAATTTAAAATTAAAAATAAAATCGACTACAAAGATCAATTTATTAAATTAAATTGATTTTTTTTTCATTACTTGTGGTTTTAAGTAGTATTATTTTTTCAAAACTGGTCACACTCACCCTACCATTACACACATGGGTGAATGTGAGGGTGAGAGAAGCCAGTGACGCCTACGTGACACAGAAAAGCTCTCACATTCACACTACCACTACATATAGTTTTACTAGGGAATGTGATACAAGTTAAAGAGTGTTTATTGGTAATACAATATGTCTCAAAAAAGTTTCATGTATACTCTATTTATCAGTGACTACATATATTCACGTGCGAGTATACAATTACAAACATAGTTTATTCAATACATTATTTACACATGAATCCACTTTAGTGAATGACCAACTAATATTTGTGCATGTATAATGATTTCAAAGTAGTGTATTCATTGGAGTATAGAAGTAGAAATATATTTTGAAGACAATATAGTTTCTAATATTACCACCTATTGGTATTCATCTATAAATGCGTGAACTAATTCAATGAGTCATTTTTTTAAACACCTAGTATGAATAACCTTAGGTTTTTTAAATATTTTGTTCGTTGCAAATCCTAAAACAAATAATGTTCCCTCACTTGAAATAGAACTCGACGTTTTCAAAGAACCGGCTAAGCTTTTATTCGATTACGAATGATACACATCGGTTTCCCTCATGATGAAATCCACAAGACAATTTTTTGTCGAAGCATTAAGGGTTTTGTTTGATTTTTAATGGAACATGTATCAATTTTGAGAAGTTTTCTTATAATGATATGAGTTTTATAGGGTGACCTAGAAAAAACCAAACAAAAGAGAGATACAATTTGACCAATGAAAAGGGCAATATTAGTAGCATAATCATGTAGATTTCGTTGTCAAAATGATACTTTGAACATAAGAAATCATTACCTCTCTCTTTTGTTTCGTTTTGTTTTGTTTTGTTTTATCGGTCACTCTATGAAACTCCTATCATTACTACAAAACTATCAAACATTCTATCACACATTGGCTAATGATAATTCATGCTGGTAATTTAACCATTATCACTTTTAACTTTCACTTTTGTTGTCGATTTCCACTTGATTTCAATCACATTGATTATTATGAACGCAATGAGGAGACGTATAAGTTAAATTAAGTGAAAATCAAGTGTAAATTAAGCATGGTTATGATATTTGGATTATCTTTAACAATGAAAGTGAAAGTTATAAGTGTTATTAGTTAAATTGCTGATATGAATTATTATCCGTCAACAAGTCGAAGTCTTGATCAAAATTAAAATTTATCATATAACATGTGAAAAAAAAAATTTTTAAAATTATTCTTAATAATTCTTATTTTAATTCAATGTATTTATTTATATTATCATGCTCCCTAGTCTCTCTTTCTCTTTATCTCTCAAAAACCTAGCTAGCTCTTTCCCATTGGTCTCTTTTTCTCTCCGCGAGCCATATGAAAGTACGTGGATGATACCATATTAACTAGGTTCACGTGAGAATTATGAAACTCACTTATTGTCTTTGTCCTTCATCCATATTATAAATTCATTAAATTTAAAACCACATGACAAATGAAAATTCTGATCATAAAAGCCACATCACTAAATCTATTTCTATAACATTTTCCTAAGAGTATGTGGGATACCAAGGGAATGAGAGTTTACTGAGGGATAAAAGTGATTGTCACGTGTCGTCACATTATTTTCTTCAACTTTCACACCGCACTCATTTGACAAGGGAAATACTTAAGTGAGTGAGTGAGTGTGGTTTGAGCATTAAATGTATTTTATAATTTATTAATAAAATTTTATATTAATTTTATATAAATAAAATTACATTAAATGAAGTTATACAAATAAAATTACATAAATTAAAAAAACATAAAAAAACTATGATTTTTTTATAAAACTTATATAATAAAATACTAAGCGTATTAAGTTTGTTTGTAAAATAATAGCTTAAAAACCTTTTGTCTTTACAAACAAAATATTATAAGAAAAAAAAAATCAAACGAGTTTGATTGTAAAATAGTCAAACGAGTCCTAAATAAAAATAACAAAATAAAATCTTTTGACTTTTCATTCATTCTCACAGCTCTAAGCCTATGTGAAGATCCTCAGGCCATCAAGAGGTGGTGTTTCATACATCATCACGTCATGAGCCATGCTCACGAGACTCTTTCACGTATGTATATCACATGCTCTAAAAGTTCAAATAATATTGTATGATGTGCTCTCAAAATTTGTAGAACAAACTTTTAAGAAAATATTTATATCGCATCGCATGTTTCTAGACGATTATAACACGATAAAACTTTTAAAGTTGTTTTAGATTTTTACCACAAACACTTTTAGTGGAGTGGTAGTCCCGTGACTTTCTAAATGGAAGGTCATGGGATCGAGTCTCGCATGGAAAAAAATGTTCCAAGTTGAGCCTAGGACTGTCCAAAATGTTCGACGCTCGCTCGAACTCGTTTGAATAATGCTCGGAAATATGCTCGTTCGGATTTTGCTCGGTTTGTAAATGAACCGATTGGCTATGTTAGATTTGTAAACGAACCGAGCACGAGCAAAGGTACGCTCTCTCGTTGCTCGTTCGGTTAGGCTCGAATTAATTTTTAATATATATATATATATATAAATATAATAAATTAATGTTTTATACATTTATAAGTAACTGTTTTGCCCCAATTCATCATGGAATTTCCTATAGTGAGTCAATAGTAGCATACTTAAAACCTAAAAAAAAATCTCTTTGGTAATTACGTTACTTCACTACTCCACCATGAGAGCCCTCTCCTCAACTCATGTCTCAAATCATCTATGCCTAAAATCCTTAACCCTAATCGGACGTTGCCCTTACGAACAACCTTTGCAACTATGCGATTCAAGTCTCAAATTGTCTCTCCCCCTTGGTCAGCCAATCAACCTTTGCGGCTCACGATCAGCGACACCGAGCGACGAGCAGCTTTTGCGGCTCTGCAATTCGAAGGGCAGACTAGACAGTAGGGTTTTCCAAATCGCTCGTCGTTCGCTCTAATTTCGCTCAGAAAATTAATGCTCGGATAATGCTCGTTCGATTTTCCGCATGGTTGTAAACGAGCCGATCGGCTTGGTTAGGTTTGTAAACGAACGAAGCACGAGCAAAGGTCTGCTCGGTTCGGTTCGTCTCGTGAACAACCCTAGTTGATACAGGCCAGTTGTGGGTTTCCTCGTATGTGATTACAACACATTGAAAAATACATGCATGGCTCACAGGAACACCCGGGCTGCACCGGAAAGAGGTAAGGGTTTAAAAAAGTAGTCTTTAAAAAAAAAGTTAAATTAAAACATTTTTAATGTTTATCTTAACCCATAAATATCAGCAAATTAATGTCACAATATTTATAGAACACAATGGTTAAATGATTTAAATTAACAAAAAAACTGTTTAAATTTGAAGATTTTTAAATACCAAGATAAATTGTCATAAATATTAAATGCAGATTCCTATTAGACGAAAGAAGTAGCGTAAATTTTGGCATATATACACAATACCATAGTCGTTGTATCAAATCGTGAATTAAATTCATACAACAGTTGCTAATAGTTAATGTATCTGACAAGAAATTAAGAAGACATGGAAAATGACTGGTGGAGATGAAAATTGAAAACATTATTATTTACATCAACTTCGAAATGCTTATTTTTACATTTTTTTAGAACGGCAGCTTTAGATAAAACCAAACTATCAAGAAATTAGTATGGAAAAAAAATTTAAAAAAATCACAATTAGCGGTTTTTAACCACTCAACCAGGGGTCTTCAATATTTGGTTTCAAACTGATTAAACCGATAACCGAATCGAAACCGAAACCAGTTAAAACCAAACCGAATTACATATTTGGTTTTCGGTTTGTTTCAAACATAAGAGTCGTACTCTCAGTTGTTTGACTTATTATAGGTTCCGAGGACGAAACTTTTTAGGCTCGTGGGCTTGGGCCTTGGGCCGGGCTGGTGAAGCGCGAGCAAGGGGAGGAATATGAACGCTAGCCTTCCTCTCCATCCTTTTATTTACCGGTGAAGTATCGTGTCGAGTTAGATAGTTTCATTAAAGTCATGTGAGTCAATAATCACTATTTATTTACTGTTTTAGGGTGATGTGCATACTCAGAGTTAGACGTTTATAGCAAATGTATTTTATTACTTAAACGTGATCGACAATAAAGAAAGGGTTTATTTGACTAAACGTTTTATAAATAAGAGAAGAAGTATAAAGAATAGTTTTATGTTACTTAAATGTTTTATAAACATCAGATAGAACAGGGAACAAGTTTATATTATCTAAACTTTTTATAAACGACATAAAGAACAGAGAACATGTTTATCTAACTATATATTTTATAAACTAACAGAAAGAAAGAGATAAGTCAAATAAATTGTCTAATTTGTAAGAGTATGGTTACTTCAGAAGAAAGTCTTGACGTAGTAGTGTAGCCTAAAGACTAATGCTACCTGAAGCCTATGGTAGTGTCGTGGCATTAGTTGCATGTCTGTCATATGAATAACTGAGATAGCACTCGGCAGGGAACTGTAACGGGTGAAGTTGTAGTCGGACAGGATAAGTAACGACGGTTACTTTGGTGACGACGATCATCTGAGACAGAAGTTCCTTCGGGAACAAACATAAGTCCTTAGTGGACAGACGGAAGTCCTTAGTGGACAAACATAAGTCCCTTATGGATACAGACCGAAGTCTTTGTGGACATAGCAAAAGGTCCTTCGGAGACAACAGAGAAAAGAACAGATTATAGACTAATAATTTATGACTTAATAAAACAGATCACATAATAACTAAGTATAAAATTACGTGTTGTATTGTGATAAATAATGTTTTTCATTAAATGAGTTTTATATGATTAACTTGAAGAAGAAAAGTTTTATACTTAATGTTTTGCAAACTTGAACTCACCGACGTTAGTTAACTTTTTAGTATACACATCAGGTAATAAGGGGAATGGGAAAAAAAATGAAGCCTCAAAGGCTTGAAGAAGGATGACTGAATGTTTGCTGCTGACAGAAGACTGACATCCCCATGACTTAGTTTATGTTTTTAGACGATGTTGATTGAAAGTTTTTAATTAACTTAGGAATTTGTGAAAAACTTCGGCTTTTATTTTTAAGGATTATTTAAAGTTTAAGAACTATGTTTATGTTGTTTGTGCCAAGTTTGAGTTCTTTCAGTTTGAAAGGCCAACACCCCAATCACGCCCTATGGTGGCAGTGTTCCACACCCATTCATAGGGCACGTGGTTCACGGCCTGCCCCCACTACACATAGCTTTAGAATGAAGAGAGCGACAATGTTTTCATCCTTTTTTTTCATGGTTTACAATTAGAAAAAACATGTATTAATATTTTCTAATTTATGTGCTATGGTTAAAATTTCAGATGTTAACTTATATGATTCATATCATCTCAATGTGGAAAAAAACATTTGAGCATAAGAAATATAATTTATCTAGTCATATTGTAGTTGAATTAATTAAAATGGAGTAATGACTAAAGAGGTAGCTGCAGAAAGATCTGTGGCATGTTCCTGATCATCAATAAATACCAAGAGAATCTTGACCTGTGGCATGGCCTCTGCCATTAATGCTTTTCCAAGAACCCTAGTTTGAAGATTTGAATTATGATTTTTTCATGATGATGATGATATATCTTCATTTGATCAAATAATAACTCTGGTTGTTGGAGTTAGTTGAAGCATGAAAATATAGGTTACTTTCTTTAATGTTACTACAATACTACACAAAACTTAATCATTAAATTAGGATATATGTAACACAATGAAACTTTATTCCAAGTAAATCTATTTAATAAAATCTGAAATGTTAGATATAAAACAAACAATACGTCAAATAGTATAGTTAAAGTATAGTAAAATTTAGTTGCAAATAAACACATTATATATACACGTGTGTGGAAAATTAAAGTTTGAGAAGTTCATGAGTTCAAGTTCCACTTTAAATAAAAATTTAAAAATTTACCATTAAAAAAAAGTAAGTGTACAGACATGGAAAAAGGGCGGGCTACCGCTAACAAGGTCATAATACACATAAATTCAATTCGAGAAATTATATATCATATTTAATTGTCAATATTGCAAGTTGGGGTAGCATATACTAAATGCATTAAAATGAAAACAAATAAACATATATAAAATTATAAATACTATAACATAAAAACAAACTTACATTAGTACATACATGATACAACAGGTACCGGTAACATTGATTTGCATGCTTCCGGCTTTCATTTTAGGGATGGTCGTGAATGGTTTTCTGAATCTTGTATAAATACATTTTCAGTTTAAAGTATTTTGTAAGTATACAAAATCTTAAATCGGATAAGACTAATTTCAAAGAACATGTATGAAATTCTCTGTGAAATTCGTATGAAAAAGCTATGTTGGAAGTAGACGAAATGAATCCTTTATATAAAGGTTGAAAAATTACAATGTATCATTCACGAAAAGGTATGACAATAAACAGTTACTACTGATAATCAGTTGTAACAAATCAGTTGTAACAAAGTTACTACCGACATCTCTCAGTTCCTATTGATATAAAGTTGCTACTAATGTGCTCTGGTTAATTGAAGTGCTCACTTACTACCGAAATAGCCCGTTACTACCGGATGGTCATTTAATATTGATCTCAGTTTCTACCGAAGATAAGTTACTATTGTTTTGCAACTAATGATTAGTTACTACCAATCATCACTTCCTACGCAATTCTTTTACCTAAGAGACTAATACATGAAGTACTCAATGCGACCCCTGCTAAGGCGTTGCAGCGTATAACACCCGCAAAACCTGACACTTATGAATTTGGCCAAAATAAAGGAAATAATGACTTAAGGCATGGGCTTGGGGACTTGGGCTTGGCCCTTTAGGGTTCCATAAACCCCCATCAAGATCAGATCTCAGCCCCCAATCACCATAATACCATATTTTTGTTTAGAGAGAGAAAGTCAAGAAATCATCAAGTTGGAGCTTAAGATCCTCCTAATTTGTTTCTCTAACTCACAAGTGAAATAAATCACGAAGAATCGTCTTCTTTGAGGTATGGATTGAACCTAAATCTTTGTTTTTGTTTAAAAATGGGGTTTTTGTGTAAAACTAGGCGTTTCATCTCAAAGTAGGGATTTTTACATGTTAAAAGATGAAATAAGACTAGATCTGACTTCATGGAAGTAAAACAAACGATTTAGACGTAAAAAGTTGCAAGCTTGAATTGAAAACGGGCATGTTTGACGAAGTTTTCTTTAGTGTCGCCACCTTCATGTGGCGACACTAGTCGGGCTTGGTAGGGGAGTGGCGTGGATCCCAAGGGTTCAATGATTGGGGACACGTGTCATTCCCCTGGCGACACTCATTGTCAGCGACACTTTGTGTCAACGACACTATGTAACAACCCGAGTTTTAGAGCGCGAAAAAAATTCACGAGAATTAAAAACTTAAATAAGAAAAGAAGGGAAGCGGGCTTGGGCCGGGGTGTATGGGCCGAAAGGGGCAAGGGTCGGGCCCTTATAAGCCTCAAAATCAGCCCAAAACCCTCACTCCCAACCTCATTTCCGGATTTCTAGAGAGAGAAAGTGAGAGAGAGTCTAGAGAGAGAAAGTCCCGGTTTTCGAATCTGAGCTCATAGGACCGTAGGCATACGTATCTGGAACGATTAGCTGTGAAGAAGAAGCGTTTACAGGTAACCGATTCTCCTAGATATGAGTTTTTGTTCGTTTTTTTGTTTTTCGGGTTTTGGAGGAAAATGTAACGTTTTTACGGATTAAACTGAAGGAAAAACATAGATTTAAGTTCCTTAATGAAAAGAAAACGTTTTGAATGTAAACAAGTTCGGGATCTTGACGTGATCAGACCCAGATGCGAAAGTTAGGGTTTTTGCGATGAATCAGTTCGTGCGTACTTATCAAGTACGCATGAAGCTGATACTGCGTACTTACCAAGTACGCAAGAAGAGGATCCTGCGTACTTATCAAGTACGCATGAAGCAAGTACTGCGTATTTATCAAGTACGCATGAAGTAAAGTCTGCGTATTTATCAAGTACGCATGAAGTAAAGCCTGCGTACTTATCAAGTACGCAAGAAGCAAAGCCTGCGTACTTATCAAGTACGCAAGAGCAAGGCTTTGCGCACTTGCCAAGTGCGCAAGCATGAAGTCTATGGGTATATATAGCCGGTTAGTAAAGTCAGTATATTCGCCTAGCCAGAAATAGTGAAACCATTTAGCGTTGAGTTAAGTCTGATACGTGTCAATTGTTATGATTGTCCAGATTGTGTGAGATCCAGTAGACCATTGCAGTTAAGATACCAGGTGAGTTCTAATCCCCTTTTTTGCCTTCTTTAGGGGTGGTGTGCATACTTAGTGTAAAGCGTTTATTATATTTTATATATTATAAAATGAAGGGAAAAACTATGTTTTAGTGAAAAGTTTAAAAGAGGAAAAAGTACATTTTAGTAAAGTATGATTATAGTATTGGCAAGCGTTTATTATATTTATTATACATAAACAAAGGCAATAATATATGTGTTAGTATTTTCAAGTAAGTAAGACATATCATTGGGCAAGCATTTACTATATTTATTATACATAAACAAAGGCATGATATATGTGTTAAGATATATTTCAGTAAAAAGAAAAGGTATTTATGGCAAGCGTTTACTATATTTTTATATACATAAACAAAGGCATAATACATGTTAAGTTATGAACAAGATTTACAGAAAGTTTTATAAACAGTAAAGTGAACAGTTTTTCTTCGGGAATGTGTACCAGCTATAAAGGTCCTTATGACATATGTTACTTGTACAAGATGTCATATATGGGTTCTACCCATTAGTAAGAACCTTTGGGTTCGCTAACGGTTGTACAACTGGGATGAGTGACGGCGGTTGCTCGGGAGGTCCACGCAACCTCCCCGTAGTGTTAAGCGGTATTGTCGGTTCATGGTCGTTGATCATGGGGGCATTGACCAGGGTATTGTCAGTTCATGATCGTTGAACATGGGGGCATTGACCAGGTACTCGTCGGTTCATGGTCATTGACCATGGGGGCGGTACAGTAGTGACAAGGAATTGACGGATAAGCGGTATTGTCGGTTCATGATCGTTGATCATGGGGGCATTGACCAGGTACTCGTCGGTTTATGGTCGTTGACCATGGGGGTGGTACAGTAGTGACAAGGAATTGACGAATAAGCGGTATTGTCGGTTCATGGTCGTTGATCATGGGGAATTGGAATGTTTGAATGGAAAGAATGAATGGATGAATGTAAAGGCTAGCTTGAATGTTAATTGAAAGTGAATGTTTTGAAAAGAATGCTAGTACGAATATTTCTAAAAGTTTTAAAAAATAGATAGATTCCCACTCGGGAATTGGAATGTTTGAATGGAAAGAAAACGTTTTGAAAGATCAAGCTTTTTTATCTTATTATATTTAAGCCGATTGAAAAGAAATAATGAATTGTTTACTTACTAAAGTAAAATAGAACTCACTCAGTATATCTGACTTTTAACATGCACCTCAGGTAAATGAAGATAGTGAATGAATGGCGCCGCGAGGACTCGGAATGCATGGACTTTTGCGGCGAGTCATCGATGAATACTGACATTCCCGAATATTAATCGTTGAACCATTTATGTGAGGCCCCTTTCCCGAAAGGCCTCACTTATTGGATTTACTCATCAACACATAGAACTTAATCATAAGACATTCATTAACACAGCGGAAACGATTTAAAACTTCAACATGCGCAGCGGAAATACATAACATGTCTAAACATAACTTGTCAACATACAAACTGAAACTTGTCTGAATCAACTAAAACAATAACATAGACAGGATGCCAGACTCTGGTCTTCGGGTAACTCTTCTCGCCAAGCCAAACATCCACTTCCATCTACTGCCACCTACACTTAACTGATGTGCATACTAAAAATCAGCAACGCTGAGTGAGTTCTAACGTTTACTTTAAATCAATTTTACAAAAGATTTACTAAAACACATATACTGCCAATAAGGCTAAACTTAACACACTTTACTTTTCAAACATATATACTGCCATTAAGGCTAAACTTAACACACTTTACTTTTCAAACATATATACTGCCATTAAGGCTAAACTTAACACACTTTACTTTTCAAACAGTTTAAAACGTATAATAAACCGTCAATTCCTCTTTACTGTACTGCCCTCATGGCTTACATCCATGAACCGACAAGTACCTGGTCAATGCCCCCATGATCAACGACCATGAACCGACAATACCGCTTATCCGTCAATTCCTTGTCACTACTGTACCGCCCCCATGGATTCATCCATGAACCGACGAGTACCTGGTCAATGCCCCCATGGCTCACTATCCATGAACCGACAATACCCTGGTCAATGCCCCCATGGCTCACTATCCATGAACCGACAATACCGCTTAACAGGGAGGTTGCGTGGACCTCCCGAGCAACCGCCGTCACTCATCCCAATTGTACAACTGTTAACGAACCCAAAGGTTCTTACTAATGGGTAAAACCCATATCTGACATCTTGTACAAGTAACATCTGTCCCAAGGACCTTTACAGCTGGTACACATTCCCGAAGGAAATCTATTCACTTTCTTTACATAACTTTACTTTACTAGATCAAAACTTTAACATGTATTATGCCTTTGTTTATGTATATGAAAATATAGTAAACGCTTGCCATAAATACCTTTGCTTTTACTGAATTATATCTTAACACATATATAATGCCTTTGTTTATGTATATGAAAATATAGTAAACGCTTGCCAAAATATATATATCTTGCTTTACCTGAAAATACTAACACATATATTATGCCTTTGTTTATGTATATAGAAATATAGTAAACGCTTGTCAATAATATAGCTATACTTTACTCAAACGTACATTTGCCTCTTTTAAACTTTTCACTAAAACATAACTTTCACATTTGTTTATAATATATAAAATATAATAAACACTTTACACTAAGTATGCACACCACCCCTAAAGAAGGCAAAAAGGGGATTAGAACTCACCTGGTATCTTAGCGGGGATGTCCTACTGGAATCTCACACAATCTGAACAATCATAACAATTCGTCACATATCAGACTCATCGAAACTACCTAGTTTCGATACCTGTAGACCTATCGAAACTCCCTAGTTTCGATACATGCAACCCTATCGAAACTTCCTAGTTTCGGTACATGCTGACCACTCGAAACTACCTAGTTTCGATACACGTTGACCTATCGAAACTACCTAGTTTCGATACATGTCCCTGACTCGAAACTACTTAGTTTCGATGCTTGCCCCTGACTCGAAACTACTTAGTTTCGATACCCTTCAGCTCAGTCATCTTCCCCACAAAACCCTAACTTTGCATGCAGATCCGACCTCGTCAAGATCCAAACTTTTTACGTTGAAAACTTGTGTTTTCTAACCGAGAGTCTAGATCTATACTTTGTTTCCATTTTTAAACGTAAAAATCTAACATTTACCCGATTTTATTTCAAAACCCAACTCATACAAAAACTCAGATCTGGAACAAATGGTTACCTGAAATCGCTTCCCTTTCGGTGATAAACACTCACGAGACTCTTGCTAATGCTCCTTGAAGCTTACTCCGAAAACCGGGACTTTCTCTCTCTAGGCTCTCTCTCGTTTTCTCTCTCTAGAATTCCGAAAATGGTGTTGCAAATGAGGGTTGTGGCTGGTCTTGAGACTTATAAGGGCCCGACCCTTGCCCCTTTCGGCCCATACACCCCGGCCCAAGCCCGCTTCCTTTCTTTTTATTTAAGTTTTAATTCCTCGTGAATTCTCTCGTGCTCTAAAACTCGGGATGTTACAAGTCTACCCTCCTTACAATAGGTTTCGTCCTCGAAACCTGCCATAAGCTATACCGATAGCAAATCACAGAATGGGTGGCATAAACCGTAGCTATGCAAGGCAGCTTGGTCATGAAGGCCATTGTGATTAACTACCGCTGAGGATCTAATCCGGGTAATATCTAGTTCTAAGGCTCCTAAGCTGATGGGGCTAACCAATCATTCAAACTTGGTTTGTGCTAGCTCCACCGTGGCGGCCTGTACGCCCACCACGTCTAGCCATTTCTAACTGAAAGATAGAGAACAAAAGATTTAATTTCACCATGCTAGGGAATATGTAGAACACAATAAGTAAGGTAAGATGTTAATATACACTGGCCATCTGCAATTAACCATTACATCACATCTTGTTTTCTATTTATTCGCTTTCATGGTTCCACTAAAGCCTCTATTCTTATCTTGACACTCTAAAGGTAAACTTTACTTACTATACGCTTCTGATGCTTTGGCTTGAGTTACCCGTACTGGCATCCGCTTCTTGTCCCATTCTCAGTTTAAGTCTGGACATCGGGGATGTCCAAATCTCTCAAACTATGGCTCTGATACCAACTTGTGAGGCCCCTTTCCCGAAAGGCCTCACTTATTGGATTTACTCATCAACACATAGAACTTAATCATAAGACATTCATTAACACAGCGGAAACGATTTAAAACTTCAACATGCGCAGCGGAAATACATAACATGTCTAAACATAACTTGTCAACATACAAACTGAAACTTGTCTGAATCAACTAAAACAATAACATAGACAGGATGCCAGACTCTGGTCTTCGGGTAACTCTTCTCGCCAAGCCAAACATCCACTTCCATCTACTGCCACCTACACTTAACTGATGTGCATACTAAAAATCAGCAACGCTGAGTGAGTTCTAACGTTTACTTTAAATCAATTTTACAAAAGATTTACTAAAACACATATACTGCCAATAAGGCTAAACTTAACACACTTTACTTTTCAAACATATATACTGCCATTAAGGCTAAACTTAACACACTTTACTTTTCAAACATATATACTGCCATTAAGGCTAAACTTAACACACTTTACTTTTCAAACAGTTTAAAACGTATAATAAACCGTCAATTCCTCTTTACTGTACTGCCCTCATGGCTTACATCCATGAACCGACAAGTACCTGGTCAATGCCCCCATGATCAACGACCATGAACCGACAATACCGCTTATCCGTCAATTCCTTGTCACTACTGTACCGCCCCCATGGATTCATCCATGAACCGACGAGTACCTGGTCAATGCCCCCATGGCTCACTATCCATGAACCGACAATACCCTGGTCAATGCCCCCATGGCTCACTATCCATGAACCGACAATACCGCTTAACAGGGAGGTTGCGTGGACCTCCCGAGCAACCGCCGTCACTCATCCCAATTGTACAACTGTTAACGAACCCAAAGGTTCTTACTAATGGGTAAAACCCATATCTGACATCTTGTACAAGTAACATCTGTCCCAAGGACCTTTACAGCTGGTACACATTCCCGAAGGAAATCTATTCACTTTCTTTACATAACTTTACTTTACTAGATCAAAACTTTAACATGTATTATGCCTTTGTTTATGTATATGAAAATATAGTAAACGCTTGCCATAAATACCTTTGCTTTTACTGAATTATATCTTAACACATATATAATGCCTTTGTTTATGTATATGAAAATATAGTAAACGCTTGCCAAAATATATATATCTTGCTTTACCTGAAAATACTAACACATATATTATGCCTTTGTTTATGTATATAGAAATATAGTAAACGCTTGTCAATAATATAGCTATACTTTACTCAAACGTACATTTGCCTCTTTTAAACTTTTCACTAAAACATAACTTTCACATTTGTTTATAATATATAAAATATAATAAACACTTTACACTAAGTATGCACACCACCCCTAAAGAAGGCAAAAAGGGGATTAGAACTCACCTGGTATCTTAGCGGGGATGTCCTACTGGAATCTCACACAATCTGAACAATCATAACAATTCGTCACATATCAGACTCATCGAAACTACCTAGTTTCGATACCTGTAGACCTATCGAAACTCCCTAGTTTCGATACATGCAACCCTATCGAAACTTCCTAGTTTCGGTACATGCTGACCACTCGAAACTACCTAGTTTCGATACACGTTGACCTATCGAAACTACCTAGTTTCGATACATGTCCCTGACTCGAAACTACTTAGTTTCGATGCTTGCCCCTGACTCGAAACTACTTAGTTTCGATACCCTTCAGCTCAGTCATCTTCCCCACAAAACCCTAACTTTGCATGCAGATCCGACCTCGTCAAGATCCAAACTTTTTACGTTGAAAACTTGTGTTTTCTAACCGAGAGTCTAGATCTATACTTTGTTTCCATTTTTAAACGTAAAAAATCTAACATTTACCCGATTTTATTTCAAAACCCAACTCATACAAAAACTCAGATCTGGAACAAATGGTTACCTGAAATCGCTTCCCTTTCGGTGATAAACACTCACGAGACTCTTGCTAATGCTCCTTGAAGCTTACTCCGAAAACCGGGACTTTCTCTCTCTAGGCTCTCTCTCGTTTTCTCTCTCTAGAATTCCGAAAATGGTGTTGCAAATGAGGGTTGTGGCTGGTCTTGAGACTTATAAGGGCCCGACCCTTGCCCCTTTCGGCCCATACACCCCGGCCCAAGCCCGCTTCCTTTCTTTTTATTTAAGTTTTAATTCCTCGTGAATTCTCTCGTGCTCTAAAACTCGGGATGTTACAATTTATGTTTGAACTGTATGGATAATAGTACTGTTTAAGACTTCTACTGTCATGATTTCTGATTAATTAATGAATCTAAGTTTAAGAACAACTATGATATCAATGTTTTGTGCCAACTATGAGAAGTTCCATGTTTGGGTCCTTTTACCGTGGACCCCATCAAAGAGGCAGTGCCCCATTGGAACCTCACATAGTCTAGGGGCTTCACCCCTAACAACCTTAGAGGTTTAATGGTTCCAAAAATTGGAATAGTGTTAACTGAGAGTGTACTCTACACCTCCTAACTCAACTAGTGTATATTCTAGCTTCTCATTTGGTCTTAAATAAATCCATTTACATAAAATGAAATTGATGACATTATAATCACCAAGAGGGTTTTGATAGCGTACCAGACCTTCTTGAAAAACAGCTCTACATTATTATACTTATTATAGAAACGTTTAGTTTATTGTTTCATTCTCTATTTTTGTCAACTAAACAAAAATAATCACCAAATTGCAGTATAGAACTCACATGTTCTTCATTACTCACCTTTTCCCATGGAAATTCACTTGTTATGTTTCGCAATAGAATGAATACACAAAAACATCATACATATATCAAATGTATGTAAGTGAGCGAAAGTGAGCAAGAGATGTTGTACCTAATTATCTTTGTTACAATTCCGAGCTTTGAGCAAAGAAAGGGGTTTTGAGGCTAAGACTGCGAAACAAATCTCGTCTTTCTATCTTTAAAGAAAACCCTACTTTGTATTTAGATTTTATATATACATTTGAAAAACTACATTCACAATCAATGATATAGAGTGAATTAATGGAGCACGATGAATTGTAGTAAACCGGATACAATGTGCCTAAATAGTGCCTAATTTCTTTCCATAAATCGGGCATCATGTGTTGTTCTCTAATAAAACCTAGTTGCTTTCCTAAACATCAAGTTTTACTTTTGTTCTTGGCATCTAATAATCTATTAGAACACCTTTTCTTTCAAAAGCGTGTTGTATTTGGTATTTGTTAGGTCTCATTTTAAGTGTGTTTCAAGTCCTATATCTAGCTTTGGCAAAAACAAGTTGAATTCCCAAGCCAAACGTATACTAGCTATGAACTCCTTTTAGATTTCATTTAGCATAGAGAATCAAAGATGATATATTTATATGACGTTGAATATTGAAGAGCTCAATTTGATCAAAGTTGCAGCTATGCTAAAGTTGGTTATACAAGTTGCAAGTTCACAAGTTGTTGTTGGGATTCGTCTACGGGTTTTAAAATTTTAGAAAACAAAACAGAAGCGTGCATACGAACCAACTCAAACTAAAACTTTGATCCGCCCTCCATTAGTCTAGATGCAAATCAAAACAGAAAAACCGATTAAGCTTACCTTACGAAACGACAAGTAACCAAGTTGAAACACCTCGAGATCAACAATCCAGTCGCTAGATCCAGCAACACAAAACACCCGAACGACCTACAAGGGATGGCGACGACGGAG
The DNA here is from genome assembly GCA_023525975.1 of Smallanthus sonchifolius. NCBI lineage: Eukaryota > Viridiplantae > Streptophyta > Magnoliopsida > Asterales > Asteraceae > Smallanthus > Smallanthus sonchifolius. Next base: position 71,534,085 of record CM042029.1, read on the forward strand.
GTGGTGGCCAGCTATGGCGGTGTGATGATAGCGGTGGCAGCCGACAGTGGGTGGCGACGAGGGAGAGAAGGGGAGGGGTGTTAGGGTCTTTTAATTGTATCTTTATTCTCTAAATCCACATCTCTATATATGGATTCTCACATTTTAAATAACAAGTTAGGGTTTTTGAATTTCAAATTTAAATTCAATTTTTAAATCAATTATTTAAATAATATTAACTAGGTTAGAAACCCCGTGTAATAAATGGGTTGAATAAATACAATGTTATACACTTAGGACATGGGATATACCCTCACGGGTACCCCCAAGTGAAGAACATCATGGCGTGACTAACAATGGAACACCGCCCCCTATGGCGTGAAGAGGGTGAGCAATTTTTCGTGAGTGGCTTCACGTTGGTGAGGGGAAACATTGTGGGTGTTGGGTGGGTCCCCCATTGTGGGTGTGAGTATTGGATGGGTCCCCCATGGTTAAATATTTTGGGTATTTCACTTGCCAAGTGAGACTTAAGTGAGGAACATATCACACTGATGTGACGCCGACGTGGCAGAAAATGTACTCTCACGTGGCTCTCCCAAGTGAGAGTATACCACATACTCTTAGTAATAAAATTTACATATTACATACTTATGGCATATTATAAAGTTTTTTAATACAAATTTTTGAAACATTATATAGTTATTTTTTTTAAATGTTTTATAAAAAGAATGAAAGAAATGTTCAATTTCTAAAGATATTTTATGAACAACCTTATTTTTTTTAATGAAAAAAGCTTTATAAAAATAATTATAAAAATTGTTATTATTTAATAAAAGAGAGAAGAGGGAAACAAAAAATTATTAAAAAAAACAATCAAAGAAAATTTGGGTGATTAATAGGAGAGAGAGACGAGAAAAAAATGATGAGGATGCATAGTAGAGTGACAAATGTCTTACTAAAACTTTTATTTATTATATAGTATAGATATAGAGTATCAACTAACTTGCTAATTATTTAATTAATTCATAATAATATCCCTTTAATTTATTCTAATTAAATTAATAATTACTTTTTAATAAATTATTTCATAAATAATTTATTCTCTTCGCTTTTTTGTATTTGAATGTTTCAGCAAAACATTCTATGATTGTTGTGCTGCTCGTGGTGTAACTCTTTGGATCGTACCATAATATTAGTATAGTCATATGTCGTTACTTAGGCATACTAGTGCAACAGACTCCCACTTGCAGGAGTCTCGACCATATATCAATACAAATAGCGGTCTAGCTACATCTCATGCGCCTATTAAGGCATGACGCTTTTCAAGCCATTAACTATTTTGTTTAGTCAAAGTACTCTTACTTTACTATTCGCGATAACCATGGTAATATATCAATTATCCTTTCTGTAATCGACATCTCGTTGAACTTATGGATCAAACTTCATTCTCATATAGTGGTCAACTATTCTCTTTCTCGGTCGAGATTCGAAGTGGTCTAACAAACTCTCAGTTTGAGTATGCCCATGCATGTATACCAGTTTGAATCAACAAGGGGCCAGAGATGTCAACCTCTACATTTGTAAGAGAACTTATCCCATCTTGACTACATAAAACTCTCGCTAAACTTCATATTAGTTCCCAACTATTATCCTTATTACTGCCTTGTCAAGGAACAGTGTTAGACAATGTCAAAAAACAATCCTCCATAGAATTGAGTTCTAGTATGTATCTCAGGTCAAAGGATACAAAGACAATATCATTTGTAAAATCTACTTTATGTATGTGATCTACATTTTGAAGTGAGTTACGTCCAATACTTATAATCTGATGAATATCCACGGATTTTGGCGTTCAAACATTTGAACCTTCCATCTTATGAACCAACAAACAATTCACGATAGTCTTAGTTCAGATTTATTCTCATAAATCTAATCGACTACGGACACTTAGAATAACTTATTTAAACATGCTAAAAACATGAACATAGTAAGCCTTAACAAACAGAACTTAACCATTAATCCACATCAAGTAAAATGTAACTGTAATAGTTCACAAACATCCAAATACGAAATACAAATCAAATCTGATCACTAACTATCCTAAGCCTTATAGATCTATCACTTGCGTGCAACGTCGTTATTGATTTTTTTTATCTCTTTACCTTTTTAACAGTTTTGCTTTCTTTTTCTATATTTTTTTCCTAGTTGCTTAATTTTTTGTAACGGATTCGTTTTTTTTATAAACATTTGTAGTATTACTAGCTATTTTGTTCCAATGCGTGGATTTGCGTAAATGTTTTGCTTTTTTATATAAAGTTCCAACTACGTTTATTTATTTCGTAACTAATAACTTTTTTAACGGTTTCGTTTGTCTACCACTTTATTTTATAAGCTTTCGAAAACGTTAATTTCTCCCGCAGTTTAACACGCAAAAGTGTGCGAGCACATTTCTAGTTGTTCCTATGTACATTTTAGTTGACTTTTTAGTTTTTTAAGTTATTAATATTAGTAAAAGTTGGTAGTCGGTATGCACGGTTAGCATTTATGCTCCTCCATATTGGCCATCAAACTTTTATCTTTTATAGATTAGCACTAAAAGCTTTTATCTTTTTGTAGATTGGCCACCAACCTTTTATGCTTTTATAGATTGGTCACCAGACTTTTACATAATTTTCATTTTTCACCCTTGTACTGTATATAATATACGTTTTAATCTGTTTAATTTTCTAATAATTTCATTTTTCAGTAATAATTTTCGTTCGTTAAGTTTTTTTAAAACGTAGTCCACGTCCATCTTTAAACTTTTTGTGAACGTTCCGATTTTTTGAAAACAAAGTTGTATACAAAATCAATTGTTTTTTTTTGGACCGTAGGCTATAGCGAGTGTCGTTACCGTTACGATACCATAACCGGTAATGCTATCATTGAAACCGGTATCGCTATTCTTTTTTATGGTTTTTGACGAGCCCAATCGATAACGAAAAAACTCATGCCGTGTGATACGGAGAAAAAACGACCAAATTCTTGCCGCGAAGCGTCGGTAAAAAAAATAGTTACAATAATAGGCTTATTGTTAACTTTGTGACTTTAGTAATGGACCTCGAGTTAAGAACAATGGTGTGTGGGCCGGCATATTTAAATGATATTTGTTTGTGGGCCTGCTCTTTAAGTGGAAGGCTGGCTCATTACACACTACTCGTATATATATAGAAAATTGATGGGCTTATATGAATTCCTAAACTAGAAAAATAGAAATTATCCTTTTATTTGAAACAAATGACGATAATGACATTTGAACATTTCTATAATCATTTTTACATTGGATCTACTTCTCCTAAAATTTAATAAAAAATTAAAAAGTTAGTAATATGTGTTGTTGATGTTAATTTTGAACAGTAATTTGCTAGAATTGCTAGATGGATCTACTCCAAACAAAAATTAAAAAGCTACTAAGAAAGCTATTGAAATATGAATTTACTCCAAACAAAAAAAATATGGTATTACATGATGTTGGTGATGATGAAAACAAAAAATGACTTTTTTTATAAATTTAAAAAGAGTTAATTGCATAAATGGTCCATGTGGCTTGATTAAATTGCAGGTTTGGCCCTTGGGTTTTGAAAATAACAAACTTGTTCAAATATTTGTGACCTGCCTGAGCCTCTAGTCCCTAATGTTAATATCAGTTAGTTTTTAACGGAAAATTAACACATGTGTTATCCATGTGACTTACAATTGGAAACTTAACCCTAAAAATGAGTTAAAATCAGTAAAAATTAGTAAAAATAATTAGTGATTTTTACAAATTTTTACTGACGTTTTATTGATTTTAACTCATTTTTAGGGTCAAGTTTGCGATCATAAGTCAAGTGGATGGCACATGGGCTAATTTTCCGTTAAAAATAATTGGTATTAACGTTAGGGACTAAATGCGCAACTATGTCTTAAATGTTTGAGCTAATTTTACAATTTTTAAAACTTGATGACCAAACGTGCATTTTGATCAAACCACATGGGTCATTTGTGCAATTAACTCTTTAAAAAAATAGTCAATTTTTAATTTAGTTTTTTTAAATAAAAATTCACGTCACTATTTTTATATTTCACATCAACATTAAGAACTAGAGATATGATTATGTAACATGCCATCAAGTGTAACATGTTAACCTAGTAAATACCCTGAATTGTATAAGATTCAAACAGGAAATGAAAGTTGAGCTACATAGATAAAAATTATAATTTTAGAAAAAAAATTAAGTGGTTTTAAGAACATAAATGATAAACTTGTTACTAATATATGAAGTTTTTCTTTTCAAAATGAGATTCTATACGTGATTTCTTGAAGGCTTTAGAAATGGAATTTTAAGGTAACCAATTTGCAATTCAATGCAATTTGGTAAAAATAAAAGTTATTTTTCAAATCTATACTATATAATAAATAAATGTTTTTTCATGTCACGTGTCGACTCCATATTCATCCTCACCATTTTTTTCCCGCATCTCTCTTATTTAATGCATTTCTATCTTTTACTAATAATATATATTTAAAGAAAAATACTAATTATACTACTAAAAATATTTATTTTAAATTATCTCTTATTATAAGAAACTTTAAAATTTAATTATATAACTTCTATTTCCAATCAAATAGTAAATGAAAGTCAAATTATATTAAATAGTAATTAACGTATTTTTGAAATCCAATTATATATTATTTTTTACATATTTTGAATTTGTTTATATCTTAAGTATATGTAATATATTTTTACAGTAAGATTTAAAAAAATTATATATTGATATTTTTCACCCCGTGTGAAAATACGGGATCTAAACTAGTATATGATATACAATGGTGTATGGACCAAAGAAGAAATTGGTTATGTGTTCCTTTTCAAAAACTCGTGATAGGTTGGTATGGAGCATTGTTATATAGCATGTCCATCCTAGTTTGACGTGGGTCAGAAGAAATATTTACATACATAGATGATAGGTTGGTACGGAGCAGGGTCGTCCTTGAGAAATTAAGTATCCGGCTCGACATAAAAAAAATGTCCCCATTCCCCCCTCAATATGCACGTATATAAAAAAACTCAATAATACGGCGATTATTGTAATTATAATAATAAAGAAAATAAAACTACCATAAAAAAGTATCTAGTTAGTAGTTACAGCAACGTCCCTTCGTGTTCGTCTCGATTGAACAGCAACAACAGCACAGCAGCGGTTCGATCCGAGCAGCGCCCTGGGAGGGAGTCGTCAATCAGCAGCGTCCCTTCGTGTTCGTCTCGTCTGTCCGGCCATCATCGCACACATCAGGTAATTACGTTTTGTGTAATTGGGATGGGCTATGGGATAAATGTATAAAGATTGGGCCATTTGGTATTATTGGGTTGGGTATAACTATTAAATTGGGTATTATTGTGTTGGATTTCAATTAAAAAAATTGCCTCTAAAATTTATAAAATTTTACATAATTTATAAGTTATTTAATTTTTTTTATAAAATATATATAATTTTTTTTAAATTTATGCCCCACTCGTAAACATGCCTCGGTGCCACGGCATCACCCTCCAAGCCGGCCATGGTACGGAGCATGGATATGTAGCATGTCCATCCTAGTTTGATGTGGGTCATGATATTTACATAGATGATAGGTTGGTACGGAGCATGGTTATGTAGCATATCCATCCTAGTTTGACGTGGGTCACAAGAAATATTTACATAGATGATGGGTTGGTACGAAGCGTGGTTATGTAGCATGTTCCTAATTTGACGTGGGTCACAAGAAATATTTGCATAGATGATAAGTTGGTATGGAGCATGATTATGGAGCATTTCCATCCTAGTTCGACGTCGGTCACAAGCTATATTAGCATAGATGATAGGTTGGTATGAAGAATGGTTATGTAGTATGTTCCTAGTTCGATGTTGGCCACAAGATTAATTTACATAGATGATAGGTTGGTATAGAGCATGGTTATGTAGCATGTGCATCCTAGTTCGACGCAGGGGTGGCTCGACTGTATAAAATAATAAGTTGCCGTTTAGGGCCATCACTTTTTAGGGGCTCCAATTTTTAAGTTTTAACTTTATTTAATTTTCAGATTTGACAAAGAAAGCAAAAATTCAATATATTTGAAAGAGTTTTCTTTTCATTAAAACACACTCCAACTCTAATGTTTGCTATAAGCTTTTTAAAAATCATAGACAAAAATTGCACGTCATCATATTCCCACAACAATAGGTATTTCATTTCTCAAAGTAACATATGTTCAATTTGCTCAATATATCTAAAATAATAACTCCAATTATTTTAACCAATTTATAAACATAAACATGCACAATCCCTAATAAGAACTTCTTTGAATTTTTTAATATTAAAACTTTATGACTAAAAAAAAATTATATATTCTGGTTACATGATAAGTAACGACCACCATATGATGTGTGTGTGACTCGTTAATTAATATATGTTTTGATATGGGATTTATGCACATGAGAGTAACAAAAACTAAGGGGGCGTTTGGTTCGCGAAATTTGAATTGGAATTTTATGGAATTAGATTTGGAATTGTATTTTGTTCAAAGGATTTGGAATTTTAAGGAATTGGAATCTATTAAAGGAATTTGAATTCCTAATCCATTTGATTGACAAAACAATCATTAAGGAATTAGATTTGGATTTGTATTTTTATAAGGAAAAAAAGCCATCAAAAAAAAGATAAAGAAAAATATAAAAATAATAATAAAACAAAAAATAACTAAACACTAAAAAAACCAAAATGTTTATTTCGTTTGCCTCGTTTCATTAAAAAAAATAGTCGAATTTTTATTTGCGGTCGACGGCGGTGGTCGGATTTGGATGCGGCCGATGTCGGAGGTGCGGCGGTGGGGATGGTCGGGGTGGTGGCAGTGGGGATGGTCGGGGCAAAGGTGGTGGTTGGTGGCTAGTGGCGACGGTGGGGTTGGTGGAAGTGGTTGTAACGGTCGGTGTCAGAGGTGGTGGTTAGCGGAGGTGGCGAGGGTGGCGAGCGGCGATGGGGATGGTCGGGGTGGCGGCGCCGGGAGTTGGGGCAACGGTGGTGGCAGCGGGGTTGGCGGCAGTGGTCGCAAGGGTCGGTGACGTTGTGGCGACGGTGACAATGGTTGGTAGTCGGAGATTCCATTTGCTTTACTTGAATTCCTTCACAAGTTGGAAGGAATTTGAAATCCTTCATTTAAATGAATTTGAAGGAATTAATTCCAATTACAATTGCAATTCCTTTCTCTACCAACACGTTAAGAATAAAATTCGGATTTCAATTCCAACGAATTTTACGAACCAAACACCCAAAGGAATGGAATTCAAATTCCAATTCCGTTGAATTCCATTGAATTCTGGCGTACCAAACACTCCCTAAGTGAAATTTAATGAAAAGTCAATCGCCTATGAAAATAGTCAAACGGACTAAATTTCCAATAAACATTTGAAAATGGTTTAAAATATGTGAATAACGTGTATAGTAAAATTGTAATAAAGTAGAGCTTATTTGAAGCAATTAGAAAAAAATATTGATAATTGAAATTTTACAATTTCAATTGAAATTAATGTTTTTAGAACCGGATCGGACAGCGAAACGGACTTTTTAGAGGTCTACTAGTTCGGTTAGACCAGATTTGAGAACCGGATGACGTCAGAAGTAATATATAAAAAGTAAAACCATGCATATAGATACAAAATATGCAACTTGAAATACTAAATTTATCAAGAAATGAGATTTTGAAGAAAAAACAAAATTTGAAATCCAGTTCGGTTTACCCGGTTCACCGGTCCGACTGGTAGCCGTTTCAAATAAAGCGGTTCAACTATATACTACTGAACCAGTTATGTGTCTGGTTTCCCGTTCAACCGGTCTGACCGGCTGATCTGGTTCGATCCTAAAAACCCTGATTGAAACTTGTTAATTTGTAGCAATAACTGAACTAAAGGCATCATAGGCCATCCGTGTATGGTGATGGATCATAGTCTTACATCGGCTCTAAATTAACTTTTTTTAGGAAATGTTTCATATGGATTTCAATGGTTTTAAGTTATATGTTTGTTTGTGAGAACTGGTACATGGTCACACTTTGTGAAATT